>JAAGVU020000092.1:4889567-4910162 GCA_011763525.2 Mormyrus iriodes | reverse complement strand
TATACATTTACTACCCAGATAAATGGCTTTAAACATTTCTTTTCACTGCCTAAGACTTTTGCACAGTACTGTATGTGTGAGGGTGTGCTCCATCGTGTCCTGTGCTTCCTGGGACAGCTCCTGGCTCACCATAACCCGATACTGGCCTACCTTACTGGAAGAGGTTCACGCAAAGTACATGGATGATAGATAGTTAGGCAGTTTTACCTAAGCGACTCACTAGGTTCAGACATAAGTTGACTGGATGGATGAATATTTCTCCTATTCTCCATTCAGGCTCTCTCTCAGCAAGGTGGGGGGGGGGCGACAAATCTACTAAAACTGGTCAAACATTTCAGCATGTTAATCAAGCTGGTACTGCAGTCATCTGCATGAAATGCTGCACGCTAAAGTGACCTGGTAACTGTCAGCATGAACGGCTGAGCTTCTCAGACGGGCGGGTTGGAGAAAAAGGAGTCCACTGTGGCACGTAGTTCACGGCACCCACAACAGGATGGATAAAGTATGGGTATTCAAAGAAGCCATTTATATATGTTAATTTAAAATGCACAAAGATGTGATAGTTGCAAAAGTGAATTAGAATTAATCTAATTTAAAGGTTGTAGTATTATAATACAATATTTTAATTTAAATTGGTTGGCACAGAACAAAGAGGCCCTTATGGTAATATACCATTAATGGGAATTCTTTTTTTCTTTTGTGTGGCATTCTGCAATGAATCAGGGAAAGGTTCCTACAAGGCAATCTAGCTAATTGTATTTATTAAGAAAAAACAGTCCAAATAATGTGCATGCTTTTGTGAAGCAGGGAGCCTTTTTGAATCTCACTCTCGTTGATCTGGAGATGAGATACCATAGCATTTGAAACGGGCAGCAAATAAAAACAATCAAAACCAAATTTATGATTATTACCACAAGGATTCATTAAAAGGGCGAAGTCCTGGGAAAAAAATGGAGATTATGCACAATGTTTGCAAATTAAATTAGCAGGAATTTAGCATGACCTCAGAGTGGCCTGCCATTTTCCACTGTGGTCTGCGTGATTAGAGTGAACTGCAGATACGCCTGATTAAAACTCATTATCGAATTTTTTAGTGAAACAATTAGCTCAGAAATATTCATTGCATTTTAATAAACACCATGTATAAGAGGGTTCAAATTCTCGCCTATCGGATCCTATTTCCTTGCTCTCAGAAATCTCCCAGGTAGAATACCTCGAGCCCTGCTAAAACACATCCCCAAACTAAAGTATATTTAAAATGTTTTCTCTGAAATAGTGCAATGGACCAGCACCCATCCAGGAAGTTCCCCTGCCTTATGTCCTGTGCCTCCTGAGATAGATTGTACAGGACAAACAAACAATGCATATCCTCATCCCTTCCTTTTTAACATGAATTACCTTAAAGGCGCAACAGTAATTACATAAAAACTCACAAAAGATTGCGATTACAGTATTGAATTTTTTATGCATTACACTATACATTTAATAATAACACTATACTAATTGCATGGGTGGTGCCTGCTATTGTATAACCTAGGGACGCATGAATGATACACCGTGCTCATGATGAACCCTGTATGTACAATCTTCTACTGCCCTTCATACTCATGCTGTCTCACCAAGCTGTGAGTCCCAGCTGACTGGAGACACTGAAGCACTGAGGTTTACGGAGCTCAATAGCCTGAAATGAACGGCTCGAATGGATTCGATTATGGCTGTTCGGCCTCCATGCTGCTCCATAATAGAGCAGCTAGGGGCAGCTAGTTTCTGGGGCAGTGGAGCATGCGTAAAGTGCCCTGTGGGCTAGGAAAACCAGCCAGGAGACTCCACAAGGGGGTGTCTGCCAGTTGTACATCATGTGGGGTGTCCAGCAGTAGTTCCGAGGATAAGGGGTAGGGACTGTCTCCAAACTGTATAGGGAGTCTATGCAGTCCTACATACACACCATGCATAACCAGTCAGTTAGTAATGGATTTATCCATGTAGGCTATGGAACCCTACAGCGCCTTATCTCCGTGTGAAAGCACGGGGTCCAGATATAACCCTTTTCATTAGACATCTGTTCTCCTGGTACAGCAGGTGCCTGTCACATGTCATATGCTCATAAATTACGAAGGCATGGATTTCATTATTATTATTTTTTTGGCACATAATGCCAGTGGTGCAACATTAAATAGTCTATCATTAACTTTAGCTCATTGCCCTTTTTAAAGACTGATTCTGTAATAGCAATACAATCTTCCCATATCGTGTATTAAATATTAAATGTACAACAAATGTGAAATGAAAACCATAATATGAGCCATGGCACAAGAGCCGTATAAAAGGCAAAATAGTTTGTTATGCGTGGTTGGGGGAAATGCAGTCATGTGTACCCCGCTTATCTGAATTTCATGCAGCCTCTTCCAACTAGGGGCCTTAGCTTTGTGGCCTGATAATGATGAACTTCTCATGGTACTAGTCTGGGAGGAGTGGTCTGTCTGGTAGCATGACCCACATTAAACAGTCTAGCTCTGAGAATTGTTGTTAGAACCTCTATTCTGATATTATTGTTTATTGACTTTGGTTCCATTTGTCAAGTATGTGTTTTAATTGCTGAGCTTCTCAGCAATGGGCACCCCTACTGGACAGTGGTTTCCAAAGGTGATGATCCCGTGGTGATCGCTGTGATCCACTTCAGAAATGGCGAGTAGGCAAAGCGAAAAACTCGTGGTTTCTCTTGTGATGCTGGAGTTAGATATGAATGATACCAGGATTGGAGAATGTCACCAGGATTGGAGGATACATCACTGGTAGCCCCCTTAAGGATGTCATTGTTGTCATTGGTTCTCACTGTCATTGGGCTCATTGGTAGTGTCCCGACTCACCTGCTAATTGCTTCACTGAATTGTTTCATTTGGACAGGAAGCCACTTCGGTTGTTGTTCCAGGCACAGATCGATTGCTAATTGAAAGGCTTAAAAAACAACCATTCCAGTAGCTCACACGCAGAGAAGTTCCCTGCTTAGAGGAAAGATGAGAAATTCTACTGGGATAATTTCAGAGTGTTTTGTTGAGATATACATCTTATTCTAGGTTTCTGTTTACCTAAAAGGCAGGGAAAACAGCCTCACGTTCCCCCAAAAGCCAAGTTTACCTTTGGACTGCGTATAATATTCAAGCTAAATTCCCCCCATGGTGCCTAAGACTTTAGGTCAGAGTCAAACCCCCGCCAAGGAAGAATGGGGGGGGGGTGTCTGCTTTTACAATAAACCTTAGAAAAAACAGTTATTGTACTGAAAATATAGCTTGTTGTGTATAACCTTCAGACCCAAAGCAGTGCTCACATCCCTCTGGATATTTTCGAAAGTGCTAATTATCCAGCAGAAACGGGAAACCTCGAGGAAGGATGGGAATGAGATACATGAAACAGTGCTGCAGGAGAGAGAGGAAGAATAATGGAGAGGAAACGACAAAGAGATGGTCCGTGTACCATAGCGACGGCTGATGTGTTTTTGCGGAGCGCAATGCAAGCTGTGTCAGTCAATTGTGTCAACAATAGGAATAACCCCCCATAGCCTGTGCGGAATGGTAGCAGAAATATTATAGACTGTTAGTGCATCCTGACAAGCTGAAATCGGTTTTATGGTAAAGGAATAATCAAGTCACTGAAAGGGGCCAGTGAAGAAGACTGGATTAATTAGGGTACATCTCTAACAGGTGAAACCTTTCATCCGCTTACTGGCTCTCATAAACTAGGTGTCAGATAAGTTGATGTTGGGAATCTGCAGCTCTGGCTCTGTGAACTCATGGAATGGAGCATAATCTTTGAGGAGGTCTTATACTCTTGGGTTTAATAGTACTCTCTGCCTGTCATTATTGCAGTGTTTATCGATTGTGGCTCCTGTTTGGGTGTACTAGCGGGCTTTAACTACAGTATAGACAGTGTGGGACTCTTCAGTTAGGGTTCATCAGCTGGCCGGGGCAAAAATACAGCTTTTCCTTGTTCTATTCAAAGTATTCAAAGATCGAGGATTTTGTTTTCTCTTTGTGCAGGTGTGCTTACAACGAGACTCAGTAGAAGATCCCGATGATGCACAAGTAGAACATATACAGTATAAGTGTTGCAAAATATATCAATTACACTAAATAACAGTTTTACATTTGAGGTTCAAGAAAGGCAGAAGTTGGCATATCACACACGAAGAATGCAAGAGTGTGAATGTATTGGACCAGGCCCATAGCCAGAAGTAAATTTTGGGAGGGTCTGGCAGCTCTACCAGTAAGACTGGTGGAGCATCCCCCTCAGTAGATTTTGCCTGGGGTGGGGTGGTCAACCCCATAATTTCAATACGTGCCTGGACAGGAGCAAACAAATTTTGGGAGGAAGTTCACACCCGTAATTTTACTATGTGGCTATGTGCTTGTATTAGACCAAACCAGTACAACTAGACAACAAAGTACCTGACAGAATAAAGCACAAAGTACTGAGGAAACAAGTAATTAACAGGAGGCTAACAGACAGGAAAGAGCTAGCAGTACGAGACAGCTGCTGAGCTGATACAAGAACACTGGAGTTAATAGGTGGCTTTGAGTAAATATTGGCCTTAACATGGGAGAGCACTAGTGTGGTTGGCGAATTAGTAGGGGGGTCATGGGGAGTGAATGTTAGCAATGGCAGGCATAGTTCAGTTTAGCAACAAATATGGGGAAGAAACTGTCTCTAAGTCATTATGCTATTGTTAAAGCTGCCATGTCATTTAGAGATCCTCTCTGTTTGCCTTGACCATGGTCTTCCTCACGTGGTTCGAGCGCGTCAGCATGATGGTGATCCTGCTCAACTGTGTGACGCTGGGCATGTACCAACCCTGCGAGAACATAGACTGCTCTTCTGACCGCTGCCAGATCTTACAGGTGAGTTGCCCAACCCCCAGTCTATTTACTTTTCCCTGCAAGTCTCGCTCTTCTCCCCGGTGGGGGTTGGCAGGGGTGTGCCAGGCTCTTTCTTCCCCTAAGTGGCTCGTACCACTCTGCCAGTAAACACTTCAAAAGCATAACGAACCCCTGTTTCAGGGCTCCTTGGATATATACTCCTAATTAGCCATTTTTAATTTTGTTCAAATCACCAAAGTACTGTAGGTCTTCAATTCCATTGTGCAGGGGCAATCCCATTAGGTGGACTTTTTGTGAATACAACCTTCTTATTGTTTTAGAAAATGTGGGTTTTTTTGGATACATAAATCACATTCTCCTAAAACACAAAGGGTTTTCAAAACGAGAGTGATGGATGTAGAACAGACTCTACTATATCATGGAAACAAAGGTCCAAATGGCCAAATTTGCAGTCGTAGGTGTCCAGGCCAACCCAGAGATGTCTCGTTCTTCGGACACTGGCACGTACCACCAGCCTGTGTCTCTGCTCTCCTCCAAGTCTGGCCTGGCATCAAAGAGGTTCCTGTGTAGCAGAACCACTGCCAGGTTCCCTGGGGTTCTCCTCCGGTGCATCTCCTCCACTCCCTGAAGCCTCTCATTATCTCATGGGACTTTGTCTGCTCATGCTTCATTATAGTTCAGAGCCCATGCAGAGCCTGCCCCCCCGTTTCCTAGATTGTGCCTTAAGCCTTCATAAGACGTGTGGCATGGCTGACCCCTTCTGTGCCTAGAGGAACGCAGCGGCGAGCCGCTCACAGCTCTAAAACCCCCTACGATATTTTACTCACGCAGGGGGTGTTTTATTTTGCGGTTATGTGTGCCCAACAGTACATCTCCTGTATTTTTTCGCATCTGTCACATGGCTCACCGCTGACTGCAGCCGTTCATTGCTCTAGGTTCTGTTTAGGCTGAACTAAGAGCTTCCAGACTGTAATTATTATGGTGCTGAATTATTAAGCCTATTTAAATACCTGTAACTATGCCAATATACCGTTTCTGTGCTGATTCGTTTAAGTGGTTGAACATTTGGAAAGTCTGATAAAGAGGTGACAGATAAAGTTCTTATAGACTGCAGCAGACTGTTGGCATGAATGCACGGGGGTATTGGGACTAGAGAGAGTGGCTTAATTTTAAGTTTAATTTAGATTCTTTTTTTGCTCCTGGGGCACCAGTGTTGTTTCCTAAAATTGCAGCAGCTAAATCTCATTTAGTGCCTTAGCCACACTATGGAGCCCCTATGAAGTTTCATGTAGTCCAGCATCAGCACCAGCTGAACAGACCAGGTTCTGCAAAAATGCCGGGTGAAATGTCTTCCCGGTCGGTGCAGAGATGCAGCGTCCTTCGACCGGCGATTGTTGCTCTCGAGAGGTTCCAGATGTGCACCCGCACACCCACGAGGCCGCAGTCGGGGAGGTTAAGTATAGGAGTGTGCTCTCCCGTCTCAATGGAGCGGATAAAGACCTGTGGAGGTATGGTTTCCTTAGCTCCCTCCAGAACAGAGCCTAAACAGAGGACAATCACTGTGTCACCATGGCTACCAGAGTAGTAATCCCAAACAAATAGCAAATTATAATGTACAAAATGGCATGGTACGCTAGACACAAGGCAATGTGCAAATTTCAACCCAGGTCAACTAGAACACACCTTAGAATCTCTATTTTTTGTGCTTTAACAGCCTCTAGCTAAGCTTCTACAGGACACTCTACTTAATCATTCGAATCACACTCAGCTCCGTTTGATTAAATAAAGCACTGCATTCCTGCCAAAATATTTACCCCACAGCACTTGACTTTAAACAATAACTTAACACTGAGGCAATGCAGATGAGATTTCTAGAGTCATTCAGACAGAATAAGAGATGCTAAGTTAAGTATTTGATTGTCAGAGATTTCTTAATGTGCGGACAAATAAAACGAGAAACGTCGGGGGCTGAGGACATCTGACCGGCTGATTCAGTGGCAAAATAATGAGATAATAATGAAATGACGGGGATAGTGGAGACATAGATACTGGCCATACTGTGTATCTATATCTACGAACAGTGAAAATGGTTCTTTCCTTTATATCCTTTAGCTATGATTGCTGTATTCATTCTTTCATAACTGCAGTTATGTTTTCTGGCTCTTGTTTGAAAGGCTGATAAACTAAATCAATCATATAATTGTAATAAGTAAATGGATCTTTTTTAGCTGATTTTCACGTGCTCGTCTTCCTTGCTAACTGAATTATGGTTTGAAGTGAGCTCAAAGTACCAACTTTTAAATGAGTTCTGGTGCACCATCTTTGTTCTTAAACTTGAGTGCCGTCTACGTCCGCCAAATGACATGTTTCTGCATCGTTAATGGATTAAGCCTGCTTTCACGCATGTCACCCATGGGCTATGCTCTTTAGGGTGTCTCCTCATCAAGGTGAAGATGCTCCAGAGAATGTTCCAAATGAAGTGTCTGAGTGACAGACAGGCGACATGAACTGGGTAACGGGGATGAGGAATGACCTCTCTCTCTATCTCTCTGTCCCGTTCTCTGGTAGGCCTTCGACGCCTTCATCTACATCTTCTTCGCCGTGGAGATGGTCATAAAAATGGTGGCCCTAGGTATCTTTGGGCAACGCTGTTACCTGGGCGACACATGGAACAGGCTGGATTTCTTCATCGTGATGGCAGGGTAAGGCTGCTCCACGGCATTATATACATTTCAGATATTTAGCTTTCTTGAAAAAAACAGTTTGAACCACCATTATTTTAGACAGCTTGCTAAGCGTGGCTGTGAGTTTGATTCTGGCCCTGGTTCTGCCTATGTGCTCCCCACGGTTCTATCTCCTATCAGAGACATGGTTAAGTGAATCGCTGTACTTTAACTGCCCCAAGTGGATGAGTGTGTGCCCTGCGATGGACTGCGACATCATTCAGGGCTTCCTCTATCTTACGGACTGTGCTGTTTGGGGTTTGCTATCTGTACTGGATAAGTGGCTGGAAGATGAATATATGCATGTTTACTAAAGTGACAGATCAGGAGCATATCACACTGGAAAATTCTTTTTTGCAGCAATAACCATATTCAGTGTGGGTATTTTTACATAAATGAGAACCATCTCAGCTAGGAAATCTCATGCAGCCATTTCACCCAAGTTCCTTTTCCACGTCTCACATTACAATTGACTTATCGCTTGGAAACATGAACAGACACATGTTCGAAACAGAAGGTCAGAATGTGTGCGGATTTTGCATCGGACAAAGAAATTCCAAATTCAATTTAATTTTTTCTTTAGATGCCAGCCATCTTTCCAGAAAGCGTTACGGATTTGATACCTCTGGCTCTTGCCTGGAATTGAAAGGATACGGATGAAAAATAAACATAAAACAAACAGAACTTCACATGCCAGGCCCATGAATTGCCTCTGAACCCCCTCTGGCTTATTGATTGGTGATCATCTTCCAAAATTAACAAGAAAATCAGTGCATAATATGATGAATCAAATGTTGGGATGCTAGTCCACGGTTTTCCATCTAAGGGTGCATCCAAAAATTGATTATTTTTATAAAAAAACAATGAAATGCAGTCTTTCCAAGTAATAGAGAAATATTGGTCCCTAAGTGACAAAGAGACGAAGCAGATGAAAAGAGGGGTTGGTTGAGATAGATGCCGCTTTCAAACGTGAAACAGCACAAACCTGTAAAACCATATTTGTAATTAGCTGCTGACTAATTCTCTTAACATACACATACCTAACGTATTCTCACATGAGAGAAACCCAAGTTACAAACTTAATTAAAACTTAATAAATTGTACTTCAGGGATATCATGCAGTTTAGATGAAGCACAAAAATTGTTTCCAGGTTCCAGATGTTGTTGTGAGGAAGGTGACAATTAAAGCGTACAGATTAAATATTTCACATTGCACTGACCCAGGTCAAACAGTCATGCATGGGGAAGACAAATCTAGGGTGGGAGACTATAGAGACTGTATGTTTGGGAAGGTACTGCTGAGGCAGAAGAACTAGTGATGGACGCGGGCCAGCATAGAGTGCGCTGGGGATTTTAAACATTAATGATAGCATTGGGCACTTTCCACTTAGGTTGCGTCAAGGTCTGAACGACAAAGCATTGAGCACCGTGATAAATCTTCTTGCTCCTGCAAGCTCTCAAGAGCCTCTGACAGCGGCAGGTAGCCGAGGATTCCAGCCCCCTTGGGAAGAGAGCTGCCACAATGGATGGATGGTTCTTTTAATTAGCTTTCACTCCATTATTTTGGAGACTGCCTCACGGCTTTGATCGGGGCCAAAACGCATCCCGCGCACATGTGTGTCTGCGTGTGCTCAGGTGGGAGGTGTAGGGGGACGGGGGACGCAGGATCCATCGCCGTACTCTTACGAATGATTAAATTTGCGGGTGAATCACCTCAGCTGGCAGAACTGCTCAGTAAAATTCAAAACGTGCCCCCTTACATATGAGGTCAGTGTTTCTCATCCCCGGCCAAGTTCTTAAGCCGGATGATGTGCTAAGGTTGAAGCCGCTGTCACCTGGGCCACTTGTTTCGTCATGGACAAATTCATGGTCTGTCTGCGGTTGCTATCTAAGTTTTAAGGTCAGTGCTTCCTCCTGTACGCCACATGCCCGACAACCTGCATTCAGAAGTGCACCGTGGATTGAGGAGCTAGAAGAACGTGCGTAAGACGTTTCGTAATGCTGCAGACGTTGTTTGACAACACTGCGGTTCTCCATGCAGGTGCATCTGCCCCCCCCCCCATTTTCCCCCTTCTCTTCCCTCATTTTCCTGATTGGTGGGGAGCCTGGAAAGCTTGTGGAGTGAGCTTTGGTTCTCATGGCGCAGACCAGAATTGGTATGATGCCCAATCCCTCAGCTGGTGCTGCTGAGAACGAAAACCCAAGGCGCCCTCCCCAGGCTTGTTTGCTGGCACATGTAACTGACGTGCAATCAGTCTTCTCCTGGTCCACCTGCGCCTCCCCTGACTGAGGCTGTGAGAATGCTAGAGGGAGCTTTATCTCACATTCCGGTAGGCACCGGTGCCCCCATGCCGACCTGCCCTCTTCCCAGGGATATGGAGACATGGAATGGGTGTTGTTTCTGAGCCTTTGAAGCCGACAGTCTGTGCTGGGATTGATTTCCTCTTCGACTTTTGAATCACCAGGGAAACTGAGTAATCAAATGCAGCCAGCTACCATCTCCCACATGCACTGTTTTCTTTATCCCTCTGTTTTTTAAAATTCCTGCAAGGCAGCCCGATATTTATAATGTCATCCCCAGGTGTCTGTAGCTTCAAGAGGGTCCTAATGACTTCCCCGGTGTCAACAAAATGAGTTGGTGGTAGTTTCTGCTTTTGCCGCTTTCCAGAGTGGCAAAACTACCCAAAGTGGGATCATCTAGACCCCGCAGCTCCAGACAGGAACCATTCTCAGATAGCATACCCATGTTCAGAAAGGTGCCAAAACAGTTTTGATGTTTTTGATGTTCCTTTGCCAGTCTTCTGGGATATGCTGTCATTCCCGTACAGAATTGGAATGGAAAGTTTGGGAGGGTGTAAGCGATTCACCCATTCTGTTTGGCTGAAGTGTGATGCTGTTCGGACTCTCCAACGCACCCACACTTCCAGTTATGTGCAGTTTTGATTGGAGGTTATATGATTTACATGGCGCACAGGCTGTATGCTCTCCCTACCTCTTTATAGCTAATCCTCCTACCATGCTCTGTACATTTCACATCCTTCACACTCGACCACACTTCCCCACCACTATGCTGTGACCCAGATCAAAACACCAGAGGAATAAGAAGGAAACAGTCATATGTATGCATGAATAAGTGTACACAGAGACTCTGAATGTGCTTAGGCACCCATGGAAGCATATGGGCATAAATGTGATCTGAACAAATATCTACAATTTGTATTCCCTGCTATCGATGTTGCTGCCAATACCGAAGTGTGCAAGCATGCGCTATATTTTCTCTGCACACTCACCCAGACACAAACACAGACATATAGGACAAAACATAAGTCCACACATATTCCAAACGTGGGCTCACTGTCCATGTGCACGTGCATGTGACTGGGCTGCATGCATACATGCGTGCTGTGCTTGCAAGTGTCACAGCTGTGGCACTGCAGACGCCTACCGAATAAAACACAAGGAAACAACTGCCTTGAAAAAGTGCCCACAGGCACGTAGGTAATTATTATAACAAACACACTTGAGTTGATTGAGGCCATACAACTGCTGTGGGTGATTCAGGGGACCCCTTGAATTCTCCCACTCTGCCCTTTCCAGCACTGACTATTTATTTGTAATTCAATTAGTGCTGTGGGAAGTATGTTGTGTGGAAACATCACTACCCTCGACAGAGGTCCTAGGTATGAGCTGGGTGCCATGGAATGGTGCAGCATCCTGCCGGTCGTTCATTCAGATTGCTTCAGTTCCGTAGATGGCACGGTTATCATTAATGACTTGCACATAGTCCATTGTCTTTTTCTATAGGCTACAGGTATCAAGTCTACTCAAATCAAGTCAAGTGAGCTTTATTTTCATGCCGTGCATATGCAGGAGGACAATGACAAGGTGGACAGGGCTGCACAAAGACATGACCTATTCTACTGAATAGGTCTCCCCCTTCTCCAAACTGAGGCTACCATTATCCACACTCACACATTCTCCCCGTCCAGGCCTGAAAGACTTTCCCTCTCTAACTGCTTTTGGGCAGGCCTGACAGTGTGACATAAAGACAGCAAGTGACTTAATGCACAAAATACAGGATACTACTAGACTGGACACAGTGGTGTATATGCACAGTGTATTATGCATGTGAAATATGATAATAATGAAATATGTATACACACCCTTGAGTGCTGCCTCCTTGCTCAGGGGAGTTAACTGTAACACTTGCATGGTGATCTACCCACGTGACCCAGGAGGAAGGCAGACATCATCTGGGGAGTGTAGACGGTTTTAACAAAAGCAGCAATGACGAATGGAAACAAAAGACCGATGTGCAATCAGCCAACCTTGCTGGTTAACCCGCTGGTTTGACTGTCCTGGTGAGAGGCCATGAATGTACCAGCTCTCCAGCCAGTTAGTTTGGGCATCCAGATGTTTCACGGTTTTCATTGTATTTCTTTCTTTCAGTCGCATGACAGAGTGAGAGAGAAAGGTAGAAAGGTACGAGGGACTTTCACATCTGTCAAATGGGCCATGCTGGGACCTTGTAAACTGGGTCTTCTGTTAAATTCTGTACCACCGTCAGACACAAGGGAATCAGCGAGGGACATGATGACTGTAAAGCAGGTCGAGCATAGTCTCAGACCAGCTTGGAGACCATCTAGCAATGGATGCCTCATTGGGAATGGTTTTATGGTGCCCTAGGATGTTTTAAGGTAGAGGTCATAATTCATATTTCATCCGTATGGTTATCCAATCATATTTTTGAATCAGTGATGAGTGAAAAGGGGGGGGGGGCACTTTGGGGGCCAATCGGTTTTCAGCTGGGGCCAGTGCCCATGTAGCCCCAGTGCGCATACGCCCCTGCCTGATGCCACCTCATGTAAACTGGCTGCTTGTTGCTAAATAATCCGCAGACATTATCTGACAATTTTTCTAGTAAAACACAGCATCTAAGTAATAATCACATAGAAATTCAACATCTGAGTCAGTCTGACATTCCTGTGACACGTTTCAAACAATCTCCTATCCATCAAACTTGTTTTGTAAGCAATTAAACTGTTTTTGGATACAGGTGCATTTATTTAACATCAGCTCTCACTATTTCCAGTGCAAACATGTGAAATGTTACTGTCGTGCATGCGTGGTGTCCTTTTCCTGTTTGAGTGAACTGTTCAGGCGGGTGGTCAGGGAACCGAGCCGAGCCTTTTCGATTTTCAAGTTAAGGCGAATAGTGTGGGAAAAATATGATATGTGATGATTTCGACAAAAAATAAAATAAATAAAAATCCCCAATGTCACACCGTACACGAGGAGTCCTCTGCAGGATTTCAAATATTTATGAATGTCTTTCGGAGAAGCTAGAGATTAGTAACGCCTGTCCGAGGCTTATTTCCTTTGCACCCAAAGCAGGTTACGTAAACTGCCACCCCCGCGTGCCGATAAGCGCCAGAAACCTCAAAGTGCAGCGCCAGCGCGCGGCCGTGGCGCGCTCGGCGCGACAGGTAAGATCAAAACGTCGCTGACGCTTCAGCAATGTTTTGTAACCCAACAAAATGGAAGTTTTATTTTTAATTTACTTTATTTTTGGGGTTGCGCATATTTTATTTATTTTACCTTTATTTCTTCTCAAGAAAAGAATAAGAGCTGCCGCTAGAAAATGCCAAGCCGTCTGAGGGAACGCTCTATTATTTCTACGCTCCTAAAAACAACATTAAAGTCTAACTTTCGGGAAGTCTGCGGCAACAGGCTAATGCACATTTACGTTATCCGATGAACAATTCAAGAGTCACATACGCTCGTTTTTTTTTTGTAAAGCAATATAAAATGGTTCTTCTAAATTCCAGCAAAATATAGGCACAGGATTGCCCATCCATCAATATATCCCGCCATCCATCTTTCATAAGCACTTCCATAAAGTTTGAGCGCAAGGTGACCAAAAACATTGACGGCTTTACAATGGGCTTGACTGCCTCGGATCTTCTAGCAGAGAACTTTATTGGTGTGGGATGCCTGTCCATCTGAAGCAGCACCCTTCCATAGTTTGGGAACTTTAGAGAGTCCGGTTTTCCTAAACATATGCCTTTGGACTGCTGGAGAACAGCACTGGAGAACAAGAAGTAAATGTTAGCTTCATACACCACGCAGGGTTGAGGCTCAGATCCACAGTGTGAGGCAACAGTGTCCACTAAGTCACCCTATCTTTAGTTGTGTGTCTTTCATATTATTGACATTTATTGTATATTACATTAGCATTACTTAGCCTCATATCACATGGTTACACAAAACAATTTCCACAGCAACCTATTTTACACTTGGCCCCTTATTACAGATAACGATTTTACAGAAGTCGTTCATGCTGTAAGTGCTTTGATCATGGGTGCATGAAATCCGTGGGTCAATTTGGAGCCCAGATAATTTCGACTGATGGGGACAGAGACTGATTTACTTGCGTGCGCGTGCACACGCTTGGCACTACGGCTCTCCAGCATTTATTTATTGCATCTGCTTTATTTCTGCAGAGGGGCTGCTGTGCACGATCGCCTGGCTTTGTGTTGTGCGATTTATCCTCAGCAACAGCTAAAGCTGAGGCTGTCAGTGAGAAATGGGTCACGAGGGGTACATAAGAAACACAAGTACTGTCCCTCTCTATAGCTCTCTGCCTCCTCTCTATCACTCTTTTTTCTTCATGGAATTTGGGGCATTTTGTGTGGTTTTCCTCTTCCGTGCAGGTCACTGAGACTTAACATATCGATGGGACGTGTCATGGAAAATACACTTAACATGACAAATGATAAGGAAAAAAAGTTATGGGTTTGGGGCTGAGATTTAGGGAAGCAGGGATGAGTCACAGAGTAATGGTAATGAACTGGTCCCTCTGCTTGTGTTCCCACAGCATGGTGGAGTACTCCTTGGACCTGCAGAACATTAACCTGTCAGCCATCCGGACAGTGCGTGTCCTCCGGCCCCTGAAAGCCATCAACCGAGTACCGAGTGAGTACCCAGTGAAGCCAGTTTCTCTTTCGTTTCATTTACAGTGGAACTAAAACCTCCGCTAGTGCCTCAGATGTCGAAACAAGTCAGTCCTGTAAGCTTTGGCGTTTCACACTTTATGTTTACACCTAGCTGCCGTGATCAAAGTTAGCCGCTCCGCTTCCATGGAGATGCACAGCTTGCGACTTCCTCTAATGTTCGTGAAGAATTGCCTTTATTTGCAATTCTGCAGCCTCCAGAAAAATCTGCAGGTTCCCTTTTCAATAAATATCAGGCTATTCAAGCATTATTTAGGCCTTTTTCGCATCTGTTGTAGTTTCTTTTGCAGATACTGACGCACATGTCGTGCATATTCTGAAATATCTTCAGGAAAAAACCTGGTAAACATCAGATTGCAAGTACACATCAGTTCAAAATTATACCTCTGTCATTTGGATAATCTGTAGGACTTTATTATCAGTGTAGGGAAATTCAGTCTTTTAAGTGACTTATTCAAATGTAAATTACCTTGTACATGAACATAAACAGCGTATTCATTTTTGGTTTTGTTGCTACGCCAGTATGTCTCTTAAAATGTGTACAGCAGGCCTGCTGGTTCTTGCTCCTGGTGTAACTGAACGTGAACATTCCCCGGCCGTCTCTAGGAACATCGATAAAGTGCACGTCTTTCACGCTGCAGCTCTGAGCATGTTGTACTATTTCTTCTATGCAACATCATCATGCACAGGACCCAAATACCATGTGATTCTGTACCTCTCCTTAAACCAGGCACTTCAGTGTTGCAATCATATAGCTGCAACCTTTTTTTCCCCAAAATGGTGATTGAATAAATTACATGATCACTTAAGACCCATTCAAAAATGTAGTTCTTTGAAAGTATTCAGTGAAATTATTGCTGCTTGAGGAGTACGGTACCTCTAAAGGCAATAGTTGTATAATGGCAATAGGTATAATTTCAGTAAACATTAAAATTGCCTATAAATTAATATGTTTCTAATTTCAAATAATTAAGGATTACATGACTAATGATTACAGTTTCATAGTAACACGTGTGAATGTGCTAACAGAATGTCCATAGTAAACAAACAAAACTAAATAAGTTAGTCTTGTCTAATTAGTCTAAAAGGAAAAAAAAATTGAATTAAACATGGTCCTGGGTCAACACATTGTGTATAGCGGCATTCGAATGATCTGATTCACTCAACCTGCAGTCCGGTGTAGAGTGGACTCCATTCAGAACATAGTGGAGCCAGTATTGTAGCTCGCCATTGATACCCGTACTTCTCAAACTCCTTGCCGCAAATGTCCATGTGAACGTTGCTGTGGGTGAAGGCGTCACCCCAAAGGCAAATAAAAGTGGGTGAGCAGGTGCTGGAGCGTGGCAGATGGACACGTGCAGCAAGCCACTGACTTAAGGGCTCGCTGACTTAAGCAGCGCGCGTCCATCAGAGGCAGATTTATGGAGCGCTGCTGGTCCCCTGCAGTCTGGGTGACGCTTCGCCAGACAGAAAGTGATGGACTGATCCAGGTGTGGATTTATAGAGATCTGTTAAGATGCAGCTGTTTGCAGGAAAGGAGGGGGTATAGTGGAAGGAGAATGAGAACTGTTTTATTCTCTCCTGAGAGAATAATCAGCAATACCATCTGTTATTTAAATGCTGGTCTCACCTCTCGAAAGTCTAACTGAAATTCACGGGGGATCCAGTGATCCTGTGGGACTTTTAGCAATGCACGCATTCACCACCAAGATGACAACATTTTAAGGAAACGATACGTTTTTTTTCCCTCCATATAAACCCCCCTGGCTGAATAGGGTGGAGGAAGAAAACCAAACTGACGTAATGGCTGTTTGCGTCCTAGTGATTACAGACGTTAACGGAGACCAAGAAAGCTGCACGTCAGGCAGGACTGGATGCCTAGCAGTCCGAGACTCAAAGCCATTTGAACAGAAGGCAGACCCTCGGAGATGTCTGAACTGCTCCAGGTTTGGCCCTACAGGGTGACTGTAAAAGATTTTATGAGCTTTGCTTATAAATTGCAGTGTAATGGCATTAAAATGCCCTTCACAATGTTTGTGCGCTCTACTGTGTCCCCCAGCGCTAGGGGTGAGGTTTCTGTTTAATTTGATTCCTTCAGGGAAGGAGAGAACTGCTTTGAGGGTTGCAATACCGCTCGTCTCCGTGGGGGTGGTGCTATCTGCCGAGAGTGATTTTGCCCCGATTGTGAAGGCCCTCGGAGTTGGTTCCTGTGAAGAGCTGCCTCTCCTTCCCCCGGCTATATAAGAAAACCAAGGCCGATCAGAGCAATATGAAAAGCCAGTATTTACCTCCCTTGTTGTACTTTAAGTCCCTCCCCCCCAATCAGTCACGTTTCCATCCAAAACAGGCGCTGTAGCCCCTGACCTCTTTAAAGCCCTCATGCGAGTGGCTGCCATTTGAAACCGCATTCTCCTCAAGCTTATCAGATTTGTAGGAGTGCTGATACCCCTTTGTGTCCAATCGGCAACAATAAACGCCTCTCGCAGCTCCACAGAGTTTATTAGAGATCCTTTCACAGGCTGCCTTGCTAGCTGATTATTGCCAGTGGTGCCGTAACAAAATTACTGTCAGCTAACGCTCTCATCTTATGCGAAGCGCATGTTGGGAGATTCGGGCCATGCTGCTCTGGTGCTGTGGTGTTTCTTTGTCATAAAATAACATCTGCATACATGCATACGTATAGCTTAACGTGCCAGCAGCCGTATCGGGATGCTGGCAGCAATGACTAGAACAGCCGGGGGTTAATGGTGGGACGTTTGAAGCCTCATTAAACATCATATGAGACACGTTTGAAGGAGGAAAATGTGCATTAGTCATTTAGAGAACATGACAAGTGTCATCAGAGTAGGAGACATTTTTGGCCTTGTTAATATTTCAAACGTTATTATGTAGCAGTGTATGTGACGTAATACTATTTAATGTAACCATTTCCTTTTTAAATGATCTCCTATATCGGTTACTTGTATTTTTGAATTTTAATTTTGATGCCAAAGGCATGTACCTGGGAGATATATATAAAAATATATATATACATAATAGAGAGAGAGAGCAGAAAAAAACAAGGAGAGTCATTTTGCTTAGAAGTCAAAATAAATTTATTCTTATCAAGGATTGGAATAGAGTAATGATATTTTATTGATCCCTGTGGGGAAATTCTGTTTTTGCTACCTCACATTGCTCTCCATGAGACACACAGACACACACAGGTAAGAGTAAACTTGGGGTCACAGTGCAGGGTCCCTGGGGGCGGGGGATCTTGCTCAGGGACCTAACGGTGCCCTCACTCCCAGTTCCAGGATTCGATCTGCTGACATTCTGTTCATAGATGCAATTCCTAACCCTCGGAGCCATATACCAACCCCCCCCATCACCACTATTATAAACTTTTGTTTTATAGTGTGGATTATTTAATGTTTTTTTTTCTTTTAGCTTGACTAGGTTATTTTAAGTGAGTTGGTACTGCCGTGGTTGGTAGGTGCCTCATGTTAGTATGGGTCTGATTGTCTGCGCTGGCTCTGGAGGGGCAGGGTTTGAGTGTTTCCTTGTGCTTTTATGTGTATGTATGAGACATGATGAACTGCAGCCTCACAACCTGCACTGCCTCGGAGAGGCTTCAGGCTCAACACAGCCCTTCCAGCATAAGCGGCCAGGGAAAGCCAGATGGATGGTTTATAAACTTTGTGTGTTCTCATCTCGGGTCCTCCTGGTTACCTTCTGAGGTGGAGTGAGCTCAGGATCGGAGACAAATGTCCTGCGATGCGGCATCTTATGCTAACTGACCTAAAGCTAGGGTTGGACCTGATGCCATATGATACACTCAGCCACCCCAGTAGTAGACAGGTGTGGCATACATCTTAAGGTGATGGACGTTTTTCTGGACAAATCAGCACGCACCGTGCCGCCGCGTCGGCGAATCACACACTCACATTCTCTTCCCCTTGTAAGCATCGATAGAGATTAAACTCTGTTATAGTGAACTAAAAGGGGGGCCTGTGCTAATAAAATGATGGGTATCGCACTGTCCCTGATTACTGATCAGCAGCCGGATTACTGACCCAGAACTGAAGGTAGGTAAGGGTGAGCAGAGAATCGCTGTGGCATCTCTGCCTCCAAAAACTGAGCATACTCATGTTAAGGGAGCCTGCACACTCTGAACAGTTATCAAGTATGTTTCATTGGAGTATGATTATGTGTGTGAGAGCATGTGCCCAGCAATGGATTGGAATCCTGTCCAGGGTGTTCCCCAGCCTTCTGCCCTCTGCTGCCTGGCGTAGGCCCTCCATGAACGCTGACCAAGATAAGTGGTTAGAAGATGGATGGATGGATTTCCAGTGAGGTGGGGGCTTACATTAAGGCAACTGATCAAAAACAACAAGTACACGTTTGGGATAGAGATGGCCGACATATACAGTTTGTGTGTGTGGGGGGGGGTTATGTATATATTACATTGTGGGGACCAAATGTTACATGAAGGGTTGTTACAATGTTACAATACAACTCTGTTATTTTGACGTTATGGGGACAATTTTATGAAAATCTGTGAATGCAATCAAAAAACTAAAAATGCCAAAAGTCTTATATTTTGTTTGGTTACTTATGGTTAAGGTCAGGGCTAGGTAGGGGTTAAGGTAGTATTTGTTGGGATTAGGGTTATGCCCTAAGAAATGAATGGACGGTCCCCACAAAGTTATGAAGAAAAACGTCTGTGTGTGTGTACGTGCGTATGCGTGTGTGCATGAATACATACATGCATACACGCATGTTTCTTGCTGTTACTGGCTGTGCAGTATGAGCAGGAAAGCCACCCACCCGCCATAACTCGTCTCTCCGTGTGTGTATGTCTACGTTTGTGTCAGGTATGCGCATCCTGGTGAACCTGCTGCTGGACACGCTCCCCATGCTAGGCAACGTGCTGCTGCTCTGCTTCTTTGTCTTCTTCATCTTCGGCATCATCGGCGTGCAGCTGTGGGCAGGGCTCCTGCGCAACCGCTGCTACCCCGAGGAGAACTTCACCCTGTGAGTGTCACTCTTGCTCACACACCCTTGCGCCAGCCACACGCACCCATGCAGCAGGCACGCAACAGGCATGCACATAAAGGATGCACAAAATAACAACAATAACAATGGAATGTAACAATGTAACAAATGATGGACGGTAGGTCCCCTGTATCCACGGTTTACCACGGTCCCAAATAAAAAAAGTTTCATAATGGTTCATCAGATTCAAACCGCGTGCCAAGTGAATACAGGCTGTAAGCTGGTGAGTACCCACAACAGACTAATATATTTTTAAACAAACACATTTTTCTCATTGCAAGTTATGTACAGGTACATGACGCAGTATTTTTCATTGTAAAACCTGTAACAGTAACCTTTGTTTTTTCATTATTTCATCTTTTATGGGTATAAAAACCATAATTTACTTGCTCTGTCATCCCTTGATACATGATATTTTTTCTCTGCTATATTATCTCTTGAGAATTATGCTAAAATGTCAGAATCCCTTTCATTCGAGAGTACAATGCGGTATAGTAGAGTATAATAATGCACAATGTACTGTATTATTACTGTATTTAATGTTGGTAATGTCTTATTGATCGTAATTTATCAATTAAACTTTACCATATATACATACATGAAAATCACGTTATATATGGGTTCTGCGGATAGTTCGCTGTTATCCGCGGTTTTGGCTATCCGCGGTAGGTCTTGGAATGTATCACCCTCAGATACGGTGGAACTGTTGTATAGTGTATTCATTTACCACAACTGCTTTTCCACACACTGTACAGGGCAGGGGACACTGGGCAGGATACCAGTCTCACAAAGGACACGCATTCAGCAGCAATAGCACATTATTTTCCAGAAATACCTGAATTAACACTTCTGGTATACTCTTTTTTCCTTTTACTAAAAAAAAAAAAAAAAAAAGCACTTTCCCAACAGAGTATTAGATTGATGGTATTCATAGCCTTGGTTTTATTGAGC
>JAAGVU020000092.1:4865120-4889467 GCA_011763525.2 Mormyrus iriodes | reverse complement strand
TCTTAAAGCACTTATGTAAGTCGCTCTGGCTAAGGGCGTCTGCCAAATGATGTAAATGTAAATGTAAATGTAAATTTAACGAAAGTACCAGGAACAAACCCAAGGCAACATAGGAAGAACATGCAAACCTCACAGCACGCATGGGAATCTAACACATGACCCTGAATGCCTGAAACCACAACTGAGCCTCGCATAACAAATTTTAGTTGTATCTAAGTTAACTAATTTGCTGTATAAATTTTTATGACTACAACTGTTTTGGGGATGGGAGGGTGGTTATAGAATGAGCCAACAGTTAATATAATTCTATTAGACAATCCCAATTTATTATTTTTGATGAAAATAAGAAAACCATATTCTTGCCTGCATAGACCTGGGACTTTGGTCCGATTAAAAAAATAACAAAAGACCTTCACTCACATACAGACTGGCAATTAATATGCCGTGCTGGCACCGATATCCGTTTGCGTGTCTGAGACGGAAGCCTCTCTGCTAAGCTGCTAAGCTCATGCTACACGCTTGCTGCTGTTCCAGAGCGCCGCCCTGCTGGGCACCTGTGGGAGTCGTACGAGACTGTCTTTCATGTATTCACCTGTTGTTAGCTATCAGAACCTTTTACCCCTTTCCAACAAATCCCCCCCCCCCCCCCAACCACCATGGACACTGTGCCGAAACTCTCCACTCATTTCCTCAACAGTAGAGGAAATTCGATACACAAAACAAATTGACATGACTCATTAAGGTCGATTTAACGATTCTGCCCTCCCCCCACCACCAAATAAAACAAGGCCACATTGCTATACTGGTTAAGGACACTTGCAATAGAAAATTGCTGGCTCCAATCTCACATGGGCCCAGCTGTAGTACCCTTGAGCTTAACCTGAATTGCTCCAATAAAGCAGCCGGTTTTATTAACAGATAAAAATTGCCTGTTGCTTTTGACAAGAGCGTCGCCCTAGCAGCTAATGTAAAACAGAATTTAGAAAGTCTTGTTAAATTGATTTGCTTTCATGCCTTCAGGTTTTAGCACAAAGGTGTGTATGAATATGTTAATATAACCGTCGCTGGTGGTTGTGCAACAGCGGGTATTGGATTACTGTCCATCAGCAAGACAAGCCGGCAGTCAGACCTGCAATTATTGTGTGTGTAGGAGGGCACAGACCTCCACGTGTTTTCACATCACTTCACACGTCAGGAGAAATCCACGAGCATCTTCCACAAGATCGGTGATTTTTGCCGGATCTCCAGGCTCGGCTGCTGATCGTCTGGCTTCCTTGGATGTAGGGGGGAGCGTGTGACCTGATGGGTTTTGCTGGAATGACACTTCAGCACCTGAAGCCAGCACCTAGTGTAATTCCAGGTCGAGGATCATTTTCATATGTGCGGTGTGTCGTCTTTGACACCTAACAGCGGCTGTCGTGACCGTACCGTGCTCCGTCCAAATATTATCCTCAGTATTACAAAAAAACTCAGATCTAGTCATGACAAGAACATGCAAGACATTTGCTCCAGATTTGGCAGTAAGGGTGATTCACAAAATTTTTAATGGGTGATTTTTTTTTTAAGGGCAGCTTGCTGGTTAAATGCATGAACTTGGCCAGGTAACCAAAATGCTGCTCTGTTGTTCTGCCCCTGAAGGAAACAATCCATGTGAAATTGTACAATGTCTAACCTGCAAGATTGTTTTATACGGCCTATGACATGTTTTTAATGTTTTTTAAAATTAATTATTAAATGTGTCCCACAGATTGACCAATCACTAATCAGCTCCATCGACACTGGGATAGAGAGGTGTACTGTAGTATGGACAGCATCTTCCACGAACACTCCATGTCCATCCACTTGGGAACCTCAGTCTTATCTTCTGGCCATTGTGATGTGTGTCAGCCAGTATTGCAGAGGATGCTGGGAGTTTGCTGGTGGCATACTTGCACTCAAGTGGGTAGCTTTGGTTTAAGTGGCACTTGAAGATCCCTTGAATTTGGTGCATGGTCTTTTTGCCATCTCCTCAGCAGGACTTGCATTTTAGGATTTCTTCTCTACTGCTTTTATGAACTCATCCCTTCTTTGGAAAAAAAACAAAACAAAACTACATATGACTGGGATGTTGAAGTTTGGGCTGTATGACTACGTTAGCAGCTTCTGTTGGGCAGACTTTGAGTCTAAACTAGTAGTTCTAAACTATTGTCACCTTTGACAGGAGTTTGTAGCATAAATAACTAGTACATAGTTTGAGAGGGGAGTTCTCAGACCCATTCTGACATGGACAGATCCACAGAGCTAGTTTTATAAACAAGTATTTAAAGATCTCTCCTCTAGCTCATGTTTATGGTGACAGACAGTAACCTCCCCCAAGGGCTGGTAGTGAAGGGCTTGGGGTTGGGGGGGAGCGGGGCTGTTGTATGTGAAGTTTTCACTGGGTTTTCGGAATGTGACCCAGTCAAAGTGCAGCTTTTGTGTCACGCTCCGTGTGTCTTTCAGCTTTCCATTTGAGCCTTGGTGGGGGAGCTGGGGGGGGGGGGGGTTAGCTTTTTCCACACCCCTCCTTGAGAAAGCAATTCAGTTTACAGCGCATTGCCATTCACCTTGGCCTGAATTGTCCCCGAGTTCTTAAGTTTCTGTCAGCTTTCTCCTTTTCTAAAACTGATTCTAGGGGAGATAATGTACAATGTCTTTGCCCTTCTATTCTGTTGCTTCACTCTCAGATACTCCTGCATCCCGGTCAACCTGACCAGCGTTTCACTGTGACTTTTCAGGAGTGTAGCCCCCCCCATTGAGTTCTCAGAAGGCAAGCATCCTGTTTGGCATTGGGGGCCCAGGTGCATGTTTTCACACCCAGTGGGAGCCCCCCAGTAGCCTCTCTGGAAGTTCTCTGGCTCTCGGTGTGTTTTGCTTTGACTGTTGTCCTAATTTTAGTGTGATGCTCATGCCATCAAGCCTGAATCTGGAGATTTGGCTTCAGTGACACTTTTATTGATAGATATTTTATTTTTTATTGAAGCTCTCTTTTCATTTACCCCATCTTGCTCTTGTAGGTGACAGCAAGCTTGCTGGCAAAGGGCAGCACATCTGCAGCGGAGCCTATGGAGCTGGGAGTTAAGGTCCTTGCTCAAGGGTCCATGGACATGTGGCTGTGCTCAAACTGGCGAACTTCCGATCACAGACACCGAGATACAAAGCTAGAGAATCCTTAGGAGTCCTAGTTCTTAAAGGATGTCTTGTGTGACATTGTAAGATCATCATAAGCACTACGGCAGTTCGGTTTATGACCGTTTAGTTTCTCCTCTCACTTGTGCAGGTTTACTTAGGATATTTCTTTCCTCTTGCCATCTTAAAACATCTAGCCAAGTGAATCTGTGCCTCTGATTAGCAAGTACCATGTGATTGTGTGCCAGTTTGTATGCTGTGATGGACTGGCGGCCCATTAAAAGTGCCCTCTGTTTCAAACCCTTTGTGTCCTGGGGTAAGCTTCTGGCTGACCACCACCCTGAACCGGATACATGGATCAATGGATTGTACTGTTGAGCTTTCCCATGGGATACTGTGCATTGGCCTTCCTGCTCGGGCTTTTACTCTTTCATAATATGCCCCCTACTGGTTGTATATTCTACAGGGCTTCTGTGTCTCGTTTCTGCAGACTGAGCGATTAATCTGAATTGTTAAGGTGTGGAGGGACTGTGACATTTTAGCAGGCCGTGGAACTCGAATCAGCGATGGCCCCAGCCTGTGCTGTGAAATTCTGCTTCATTAAGAAGCTGCGAAGCAGCGCATCCTGGCCCCGTTATGCTCCCCGCCTTGTCTCTCGGGTTGTGTGCTCACGTCAAGGCTAATCGTAGTATTTATGCAATAATGGAACATGTTTAAGCATTCCTTTGATGTCAGGCTTTCTGACACTGTTGCTCCAGATGCATTACCTAATCTTCGCCCCTAGTTCCTTTCTCTGGCCTTTATCTCTTGATGAATTGGTTGGTTGCTCGTATGTGAGTTGTTTGCTGCAAGATGATTTAATTTGATTACTGAGGGAACGATTCAATGATCATAAACCTTTAATTTCTATCACGATTCAATCAAAAATGCAATCGTTTCCTTTACGGTTGTAGTACTTTAGCTCAGGTACTGCTAACTTTGAGTATTGATAAAGATGAAATGTTGGCCAAGATTGAAGTATCAGACCGACGCCGATATTTACATTTTTTTTATGTATATCAGCCAATACCGACATGCTAACCAATATATTGTGCATCTCTGAGGCTCACTTTACTTTTTACTTAGCTAGCCAGTTAGCTACCACTGAGTCTTGTGCATTTCTACCATAGCTAGCAAAAAAAGAATGACTTTTCTTGCACTACAAATGAGAGATGTTTCCCAAAGATTGCCAAGGTTATCCTAACCAAGCATTCTGTGCTACAAAGTGGGGGTGAGTTTCCCAAAAGTGCTGTATTAGGTGTCGTGCTTCTTATATGAATGTGAATGAACCTTCCCCTGCCTTTCTATGTTTCGGAAATCCATGTGCTGGCACTTGCAGCACATGAACACAAGAGCACACAATCCAGAAGTTGAAGTATCTTTATTTTACCCCCAAAAATCGATTGATGTTTTCATATTGACACATTGAATCTTGACCTTAATAAATGATTCATCTGATGCATTGATTCATCTGTACACCCCTAGTTGCTCGTCCATCACATGGCTTCATTGGAACCCTGTGGGACCTACACCAACTGCTCTGAACATTGTACCGCTTCCCCCAACCCGTATAGTGCACTATAGCCCCCAGAGCATTGAAGCTAGCGAGGGAAGCTGATTGCCTTAACGACGTCTCGGCACTAAATACTAAACAAAATATTTTCATTTTGCTGTTTATGGACGATGCCTTTTCCATTACGCTGAAAATAGCTCGTTAAAATGTCACGGCAGACATAATTAGGCAGATGCCACAGCTGAATGGGCAGTCTGACTTCTCCGGTCCTTTGTGTGACGTGTCCCTTTGGCTCCTCTGCTTCTCTCTCTCTGTCTCCCTCCCCTGCGTCCTCATGCCCCTTCTTTCCTCTGAGTCACTCCGGCCCATGCTGCTGCCTCTCCTAATTGCACCTTGCTTTTCCATGCATCTTTGCAACCTGAATTTTTAAATAAAGATTCATTAGCAGTATCCAGCCAGCCTCCCAAGCAATTAGCTGAGCCAAGCTAAACTCACATTGGATCCAGGAGCATCAGATTGCCCACAAAGCCCGCCTTTGATGCACATATCCGCCTTCCCTTTGATAATACCCTAATTATGACAGGTGTGTATGTGTGTGTGGGGGGTGGGGGGTATTGGCCCCACCCAGAACAGCAGGTGTGAAGCATACAGTGCTCCGCAAGGTGGACAAAATGGCAACAAGGCAGGTGCCTCACACTTCCACCCATTCACACAGGTGCTAAATCTTCACCTGCGTACGTAGCCCCCCCACTCCTCCCCCCCATCCTGCAGCAACTTGGTACACTCCAGCTGAGGGATGAATGAAAGCTTACCCTTCCTGGTGGCAGGCCACTGTTTAGATGATTGTCTTCCTATTTTTGAGACAGTCCCCACATTCTTCTGTGATGTAAATCTGTTGTTCTCCTGAAAAACCTTCTGATTTTCTTTTAGTCCCTTTTCAGGGCCGGTATGTATTTCAGTTACTATGACGGGTCCTTTCAAGTGTTTCACGCCGATGGGAATGACAGACGGGCAACTGCGGCCGCATCTTTTCAGGTTCCCTCCCTGTATTACGAAACCGGAATGTCATTATTAGCGAGAGCCTCTCTGGAAAGGCCGACGCGAGCGGGCTGGGAGAAGCACCGGGTCGAAACCCCGCCGTCTTTCAGCCCTGCTGGTTCCTGCATAAATTGCCAAAGCTCTGATGAAGACATGAAAGGGTGAACAATAAAGGCATCCATGCACTGATAATAGAATACTAAGAATAACAGTATGAGAATCAAACCTCTCTCCCCCTTCCTCTTTTTGTCTCCTTCCTGTCCTCTCTCTCTATCCTTTTCCTCCCTTTCTCCTCCTCTTCTCTCCCTCCCTCTTTTTCACTTTCTCCTCCTCACCCTCACTTCCTCTAACTCCTCCTCACCCTCCCTCCCCCTTCCTCCCTCTCTTTCTCACCCTTGCTCCCTCTTCCACCTTATTTCCTCCTCGCCCTCACTCCCTCTTCCTTGCTTTCTCCTCCTCACCTTCACGCCATCTTCCTTCCTTTTCTACTTCTTGCCCTCCGTTCCTCTTTCTCCCTTTCTCAGCTCCTCCGGTATCACCCTCCCCACACCATACTACCAGCCAGAGGAGGATGATGAGCGGCCTTTCATTTGCTCGCTGGCAGCCGACAACGGCATCATGTCGTGCCAAGATGTGCCTGCACGGCGGGAAGGTGGCCGTGAGTGTTGTCTGGACAAGGAGGATGCGTTGCAGCGCCAGGCGCTGGGCCTGGGCCCTGAGCCGCTGGTCAACAGCAGCGTCAGTGCGGCAGGCATCTGCGTCAACTGGAACCAGTACTACACTCGCTGCCAGACTGGCCACAGCAACCCGCATAAGGGCGCCATCAACTTCGACAACATCGGCTACGCCTGGATTGTCATCTTCCAGGTGACCTTGCGTGTCATTATCCACTGCCCTAGTGGACACTGATCTGGAGTGGTTTGCACATCTAGTGTCAAACATTGTTCCTGTTTTTATTAACGAATGGATGTTTACTGAAGAAATTAACATTAAGGAGCTGGCTGGGTTAGGTCTAGAGCAGGTTTTCTCAACCCAGTCCTTGCAGACCCCCAGATGATTCATGTTTTTGTTCTCTCCCAATTCCCTGGCAATTGGGAGAGAGCAAAAACGTGGACCGACTGGGGATTTTTTCAATCCACGAGGATTGGATTGAGAAAACCCAGTCTAGAGGCACATCTAGGTCAGAGCTGGATGTGCCTTCAGCCTCAAAGCAACAAATTTTTAATGGCCCCCGTGTAGGTGAGAGCGGTGTAAATATGATGAAGTAAGGGCGTAACCTTGGACAATTTGAAAAACGCTAGAAAAGCAGAATGAAGATTATGTGGTATATCCATGGCCTCAGAGTTTCCAGTTAATCATGTTGGTTACTGGGTGCCAAGAGGTTTTGATGAATGAGTAAAGATAATTTAAAGATAAAGATTTTAAAGTGTTTCGTTATTGGTCTTATCCTCAATTTTGTCCTGGTGTGTTTCTGTGTGTGTGTGTATCAGGTGATCACTCTGGAGGGTTGGGTGGAGATCATGTACTACGTGATGGATGCGCACTCCTTCTACAACTTCATTTACTTCATCTTGCTCATCATTGTAAGTGACAGACAACCTTGGCCCGCCCACCTCATGGCTTCCCATGGCCGCCGCAAAACGTCCGAGTCATGGCACCGCGGCCGACTGGGAAAGTGATCCACTAGAGTCACCGCGCCGTGGCCGACTGGAAAGGTGGTCCATTAGACTCACTGCACCACGGCCGACTAGGAACATGGTCCATTAGAGTCACTGCGTCATGGCCAACTGGGAAAGCGGTTTGTTAGAGTCACTGCTCCACGGCCGACTGGGAAAGTGGAGAGTCACAGTGCAGCAGCTTGTAGCTTTGAGTCACTGTTCTGAAGCCAATCCACATGTCGGTAAAGGTGCTGCCGAAATGTTTGCTAATTTAATTGACAATTTGTTGCTTGTCACAGATCGTTGGCTTGCTGGCACTCCGTAATTAGAGTGCCGCAGTCAGCTTAATAACACGCTGTGTCTGAGAGTCATGACATGGCTGTTGGTCTGACAAGTCACTTGAGTCACAGTCGCGGCCGTCGATTCGGTGTTAATACTGGGTAGATGCTTTGTCGCTCTCTCACTCTTGCAGCACGGCTCATAAAGTAAAATATAAAGATTAATATAAAATTAAGAATAGTATATACTGTGATCTCTGGAAACGAAGGTGGAGAGGAACAGATAAAATGGTGACGTTAAAACAGAGAACAGATGGACTTATCTGAGCGAATCTCCCCAGTATCGCTCACCAGGGTGTGAGGATTAACAAGCTGCAGTTAAATTCGTCTGTATTTATTTAGCAGACGCTTTTGTTCAATGTGACGTACAAGCGAGGAAGTAATGTGCCATCATACAGCTGTCATGGAGCCAACTAGGCATAAGTGCAGCTAGGCTGAGCTTCCAATGCATGACCAGTAAAAACTAAAAAAAAAGTTGGCTTCAGTGGTAGAGCTGTATGCAGGCTTGCCGTCTGGGGGGGGGCAACCAAGGAAGTTGTGCCGGGCCCAGCCCAGGGGGGCGGGGCCAGGGGGGGTAAGAGAGACAGTGATCCCATGTGGGAGGTGGAGGGGTGGCTGCTGGGCTGGTTGAGGTGTTTCAAGAGCAGATGGGCCTTGTGGCATTTACATATACTTAGAGGATTGCACCAAAGACCTAAGGGAAAGTTCAGACAAAACTAGTGCTTGCTCAAACAGGAAAAGAAAATTGGGGGGGTGAATTGTTGGAGATCGCCATGGGGTTTGGGGGGGTTGGACAAATGGTCAGTCAACCTTGACTGGCAGGGATAGAGCAGCGCGTCTTTGAGCTCACTGGCAACCTGGGGAAGGCAGTGGATTGTCACTGTGTGAGGATATACTAAGAAGAATTGTGCATTAAAAATGGTTAAGGAAGAACTCACGACAGCCTCACCCTCAGGGGACAGTTGGTTTGCAGTTTGATACATAGAGTGACAGCCTTAGAATTCATTGGCTGAATATACCCAGGAGGGGAACCAGATGAAGCCTCTCTTATAACTTCTCATCAGAATTATATTCCACAGAGAAACCTTTCACTGAATTAGCGTGATAGCGATCCCTCCCCCACCTCGTGCTGTGGGGTGAGGGGAAAATATTTCCTGTGTGATCATTTCAACAAGTTATTAAATGTAAGCAGTGGGTCACTAAACAGGATAATTAAAAAAACAGAACCCCAGAAGCTGACTGAAATGATCGATTTTAATGCAATTAAATTATTTGTAACGTGTCTTATCGTTATAGTCTAACTCTGACTCAGGAGTGAGAAGCACTCTATGCTATCCCAGCATGCTCTGATAAAATACAATCTCTGGACACCTGAACCTGCCTGACTGATTTTGACATAAAACCTATAATCAAGTGCCATTATCAGCATCAGTGTGTCCCAGCACTTGATTTTCACCCCCATAATGGGTGGTGCATTGAAAGCAGCAAATGTCGAATAATGGAGTATTCGGTCCCTTCATTTTAACCCCCCAAATTACTGCAGTTAGCAGTGTGGCTTCCAGATAAATTTAGCTGCATCCTTTCATAATTTGAGGGGCCTTAAATCTAATGCTCCTGCGATCTGCTGTTTTTTTCCGGGAGTCAAAAATGGTGACACCGCCCTTGTCCTCCACCCTCAGGAGCAGATGTCAAAGCTCCCCTTTCCCCGCACCCTAACGTCCCTTCCGGTAACCTGGCAACAGAGCGCGAGCGCGGTGCTCTGGATGAGGCCCTGTGCTTTCCCCGCGCCGCCGGTGAAGGGCTGCCCCCCGCTAGCGCTGCCCCCGGGTCCCTGGCGCCTTTTATCGCTTTGCTAATTGCAGTCAGTAATATTCCTCCGGGTTCGGCATCCCTCGTTCTCACCCTCCACGTCTCCCATGCTGCAGCTGTGAGCGCCTCTGTCAAAGGCATTAGTCAAGCTTCTGTTATCCCCTTCTGTCCGTCGTGACTCTTGTAACAAGTCAGCCTACCTGTTGTGGCCTGTTTCCCCGCCTCTTTATCCAGGGTCCCTGCAAACAGGTGCGAAATGCAGTTCGCCTGCTAATTTTCTGATGCATTTAATTTTTATTTTTCTGTCATTACTGTGTTGATTCTTAATATGAGGGATCCGTATTTTTCATTGACCCCCGGTCAGGACGTTCACCCCCCCCCCCCCCCGGCCCTCAAGGGATTATAAACGCTGGTCCTGCTCGGTTCTACTTGGTTCTGCTTGCCGTAAGCCCCGTTCTGCTTCTCACTGGTTGGAGATTCCATCACTCAAAGCACCACACCAGCAGAGATCAGTGTAGCTGCCTTTAGCACTGTCTTTCTGTCATCCCTATTCTGACAGCCCTGGCCTGTGTTACGTGCATTTATTTGTGCTGTGCATGTTGTCTGGACCTGATTGTAAAAACCTTTTAAATTGGGTTTTCCAGAGTGGGCCATTCTAAGCAGACATGTTTCATAGCAATAAATGTGTCAGCTGGTAAGATGGAGCTGTAGCGTAAAATGTGATGGCCTGTGCGTCGTTGTCAGGGTGTAAGCACGCCTAACAAAAAGACATCCGCCACAGGCTAAGCTAGCAGGAAGATGCGTGACAAATATATCGAATGGCCATGATGGAGCTCAAGGTGTCATGTTGCATCTTTGCCAGGTTGTGAACAATGGACACTTTGAGAATCGGTCCATCCGGGGTCACTGTGACCTAAAGTGAGCATGGAGCTTTTCCCACGAAGAATGGGGCACAAGGCAGGGGATTCCAGTTTTCAAAATTAATTGTAATCAATTGTAAAATTCTCTGTGTGAGGCCTTCATGTCACGAGGATCTCAAAAAATGACGTCCAATTATCTAGGGCTGGGCGATTTTGACCTAAAATTATTATCATGGTATTTTTCACTTTTTGAACGGTGATGGTATTATATCACGGTATTTTTCCAAGTTTTGGGAGGAGTAGCATGTCCTGTCTCTTTATGTAAATTAAAAATATATATTTTATTCTGTATTTAGTACACTTTGATGGCTTACAGTTGGGTACGGGCTGTCTTATTTGGAAAAGATATAAAAAGTGACATCGGTAATGTTTTTTCATGTTCATGTTATAATTGTCAGAGTAACAAAATGGTAGCCAAAAACAGTGCATCTTACTTTCCATTTAAAATAAAACACAGGGTTGTCAACTTCGGTCAGCTGACTGGAATTCAAGACAAGTCTGCACACACATGCACACGCCATTACATGTATGTAAGAGTTATATTACCTTGTAAATAGTCTGTGGGGTTTGCAAACTACCCCAACGCTTTTGATGTAGCTAATTTTAGGTTTATAATAGAATAATAAAAATTTGCTCCAAGACTTCTTGCGTGAGCGTGAGAGTCTTATAGCGTGAGTGTCACGACAGATGCCTGAGAGTTGGCAACCCTGATTTCACCCTCGGTTACCAGCGGTGCACACAGATTAAAAGAAAATTTAATCTTTAATAAGCGTAGAAAATTCCAGTGGCAGTTCGGCAGCAGTTACTCACATCATGGTATAGCAGAGAGTGAGAGGGTGGATGACGAGCCCACTTCCCCGACGACGCGGCCGTCATCAAAATGCCGGTCACTTTAACTCGCTAGCAGACCTGTTTCTCCACCCTGATCCGTGAGCCTGATTAGCGGCTCTCTCTAATCAGCGGATGCATGCAGAAGAATGAAAAACCAAACCTTTGGTGGGGGGAAAAATAACTGAATGTCGTCAAGCCCCCAGTGACGGCAAATTAGCCAAGAGGCACAGATGGGCTCCCTCTGCTGACTTCACTAAAAGCCATTGGTTCAGTTTCCAAGTGGCACTTGCTGTCATTTTCACTGCACTGATTTAGTTTGACAGTTTAGGGTACTCAGCCCCCACCCTGAGCATATTTACCGTATTTCCAGTAAGCAAGCAATGGCATGACTGTTAACCCCTTATTTATACCTACCACAGATGGGCATTCCCTTGTTGACCTTCTTGACCTGATGGTCCATGACTACAGTCAGACCAAGTTGTGCTGGGAGGGCATTAAAAATTAAGCAGCTCTGTTTTTCTGATCCGGCTGAAATTCAGCCGCTCTAAGTTCTCCAGTGGCTCCTTGAAGCTGAGACGTAGCCCTCCCGGCTTGCTGCAGGAAGCGGGGGAGATCGGCCCGGCTGACCGTGCCTGATTTTATCAGAACTGAGCACAAGCTGTCCTTCTCTGACTCACTTTTTTCCTGTTTGTTTTTTTGCTTCTACTGAGGTTTATATTTCGTAACACGTTTTTTCATCTGCCAGCGTCTATCTGGGCACTCCATCTCGGTGATAGACTTGTTCACAATAGCAGCAGATGGAGAATGTCCACACATGTTCCCTTTTTCTCAGTCCCCTTCTCTCACCTTCCCCTACCTTTCCTTCTTCCTCCCCGCAGGTGGGCTCCTTTTTCATGATAAACCTGTGCCTGGTGGTCATCGCCACCCAGTTCTCGGAGACCAAGCAGCGAGAGCACCAACTGATGCAGGAACAGCGTGCACGCTGCCTGTCCTCCAGCACGCTGGCCAGCCTGGCCGAGCCGGGAGACTGCTACGAAGAGATCTTCCAGTACGTGTGCCACGTGCTGCGCAAGGCGCGACGCCGATCTGCCACCCTCTATAACGCGCTGCGTGGCCGGCCACCACCACCAGGGGGCGGCAGAGCACGGGTGGGCGGTCCTGGGCAGAAGGCCAATGTGAACGGTGGACACCAGCACCATCCCCATGAGCACTGTGAGTTGGACAGGCCTGTGTGGGTCGCAGTGGGTCATAGATAAATGCGTGGTCAGTTGATTTCGACTATAGTTCTCACTACATTACAGATGGATACTGTTTACACGTTGCATCAAATCTGCAGTATAATGACTGTTACTGAGAGCCTGTTACTGTTACTGGGAGTATCTTCTCTAGGAAGAGAAGAAAGTGTTGGTGGGGGATGGGTAGTGGGGGGGGGCATGAAAAAATTGGATCAAAGATGATGACAAGAGAAGATACTGTGGTGGGAGCAGTTATTTTTTAGAAGCGTGACCATAACAGAACTTACATATTTTGTTCAAGTGACCATTTTCAGTTTTTTATCAAGCTTTCATGACGTCTCTTTGTCCTCATGGTGTCTGGTATGACCAAGTTAGCCTCACTCTAACTCTTTTGGGGGCACATTCTCCATCTCTGTCTCTCCCAACTCTGAAGGCTGCCCGGAGTGTGCCACGCCTCCATCAGTCACGGATGGGGACCGAGGCATGGACGCTACGACTGGTGAGGGGGATGAGGAGGACCCAGTGGAGGAAGCAGAAGGGGAGGGCGCCCGGCTGAGGGAGAACAGAGAGGAGGAGGCGGAGAGCGCCACCAGCAGGAAGGCTGGGCCGTGCGGAGGGCGATGCAAGGAATTGTGGAAGAAGATAAAAGCCAAGCTGTGGGGCATCGTAGAGAGCAAGTACTTCAACAGAGGAATTATGATAGCCATCCTCATCAACACCATCAGCATGGGCATCGAACACCACGAACAGGTAGAGGGCAGCCTCTCTTTCTTGTGAGACAATTGACTCTTCCCATCTGCTCATCCATCACCTTACTCCTTCATGGCCCTACAGAAGATCCTTCTCTTATTTCCAAAATGCCTAAACAGAGGTGCCGAAAATTAACAGAAGCCAGTGGGTTATGTGGCATTGGGCATTCATCACCCTCCTACTCACGCCAAGCTGAGGCTGCCTCTGGAGTGTGTGAGTGTTCTTCTGGAGCCCTCGCAGAGCTTAGCGTGTGGAGAAGTTATACGCTCTTCTTGTTTACCTATCGTGCTCCATCCAGACTTGGAGCATCCATATCAAGGCCGTGTTCCTGCGACACATCCTTGCGTCAGCCCTTGCTAACGGAGTGGCTAATATGTGGTCACTAGAACCATAGCGGCAGATCAACATGAAACATGAGACGGAGTCGTAATGGCTTTGGTGCTCGAGGAACGGTGGCGTGGTGAGGAACAGCAGGAAGGTACAAGAGTAGTGGAGGGGTGGGGGTGATGCTGGGTGAGGCTTTCAAGACAGGTCACGCTGTCAAGATGAAAAACGTGGATAGAAAAGAGAGCAGTGTTAAATGCATGCGTGTTAATCTTTTTTGACCTTTTTGAAATGATGACTTTATTGCTGCCCCTTCTTATCTGCCGCAGCGAAAGCAAGTTCTCTCCCTCAGGGAAACAGAGGCGGCTTTCTGGCGCTGATCGCTTCCAGGGAGATATGGATCATCATGATATTGCACTGATCTTATATTCAGACCCAAGGAGGAATAATAGGGGGAGCAGGGAAGATGGATTGTGTTATATATGTTTAGATAGCAGCCTCTTCCTGAGCACTGCCTCTGCCGCCACTACAGTAACACAGGCTGATTACGATGCTGAAGGGCAGACCGGCCCAGAGGGAGCTTAAGCTGGGACTCTTAGATGATTGCAAAAAGGTCGTACCAACTGTTGCCTTGGTTATATTGTTATTCGCCTAGTGTGATTTCCTTAATGTCTGTATCTTTACATTTTATTTTGTCTAACCATAGGTTGTTAACTGAAGTTAGTAGCTTTGCGGATGATTAGTTGTGTTCTCAGAAGACAATGGAAATTAATCTTGACAGGGTTTACCTGAGTGCTATGAATACCTATATTGTTTTCACAATAATTTCTATTAGACAGACTAAGGTGGCTTCTTGCTCTCCATGCTTATAATGAAAGGCAGAGATGTTTGTCTTTCTCATTGCGTTGGATCTCCAGTGTGCGTTCAGACTGCAGTGTGTTATCAACAGGAAACAGTCCTGACTTCCCTGCATCTCCCTCCCACTCGCGCAGCCTGAGGAGCTGACCAACATCCTGGAGATCAGCAATATCGTCTTTACCAGCATGTTCGCCCTGGAGATGATCCTCAAGCTCACCGCCTTTGGTTTCTTCAGCTACCTGCGCAACGCCTACAACATCTTCGATGGGATCATCGTGATCATCAGGTGGGGGCCTTGCGCAGTGGTCGAAAGTCAGAAGCAGGGGTGGGAGAAGGGTAGTTCTGGAGCACCTGCTGTGGCATGTTCCTCGGGGTCAGTCGGCCTCTCCCTCTCTCCCTCCCCCAGCGTGTGCGAGATCATCGGCCAGTCAGACGGGGGCCTGTCGGTTCTGCGGACCTTCCGGCTGCTCCGCGTGCTCAAGCTGGTCCGCTTCATGCCGGCACTGCGGCGTCAGCTGGTGGTGCTGATGAAGACCATGGACAATGTGGCCACTTTCTGCATGCTCCTTATGCTTTTCATCTTCATCTTCAGGTGTGTGAAGATCTCACTTCTTCCATCCCTCTCTGGTATCCATGACGACTCCTAAACCAGTGAAATCTGCTGGATGATGGTTTTTGGGTCTTAGCCAAGGGTGGATTAACTTGTTGAGGGGGGCTAGGCTGGCATGGCTTGGAGGTCCCCCAAGAGGGAAACTTAAGCGATTTTTTTTGTGGTGAAAGAGAAACGAGTATGAATTAAAAATGATGCAACATCAATAATCCGGTAATCAGCACACGGGGTGCCTGTAGTAAAATTTGACGGGAGGGGTCGATTTTTCTGCAGCCTAGGAGAGCCTATGCATGAATCCACCCCAGGTCCTGACCATGCTGTCTTAGCATATTGTACTAATTAAACACACATCCCCAGCAGCCTAGTGCCGCCATGGACAAATGTACAGCATCCTGTATATAAACTAAGGGAAAGACATTTTAAGTGGGGGACTAAACGATAAGCAAAATATCTCACCTTTTAAGCCTGTCCAGCCATGTTTGATGAGGCATTTGGTATGATTTGGGCTAATGGTTTAATACACTAAATATTTTGACTGACATAAATAGACTGTTACTTTGTTGTCTGGTATGGAGTTGCGTTTCACCCATAAATGGCCTATTGAACAATTGCCTAAACAATAGACAGTTTTCTCTACAATGTGTTGCAAGTTTAAATTCACTGAGCCCCAATACACTGTAATGTTACATACAGCTGTGGAAAAAATGTAGAGACCGCAGCACAATTTCCTGTTTCACTCATTTCTCAATTTATGGGTGTGCGTCTGTGAATAATATATATATTTTTTGAAAACTGCAGCCTGGTTCTTCCCTGCTTCTCATTAATGAAGATCTGCTTCCTTGCTGTATGGGACTTCAGTCCTGCTTATAGGAGCCTGATACGAACTGTCCTAGCAGTGCACTTTACACCTGCATTTAATGATTTTCATTCCTTTTCAAGGTCGCTTGATGCCATCCTATGATACATGAGAAACTATTGTATAAGTTAACGGTCATCTCCAGCATTTGAAAGTCGCTTACGCCCTTTTACTGGCTGGTTTCTGGTCGTTCCCAGTGCCTCCCCCTTCACCTAATTCTTGTGTACTGCTGTCTTAGAAATTCTGAACCTGAATGCAGCCTTCTGTTCAGTGTAGCCTCTGCCAGCAGAACCAGCATTAAACCAGGATTTAAAAATGCAGATTTGTTTAAAAATATAGTGGTCTCTTAATTTGTTTTCCACATCTGTATTGTGAGGACACATTCATAGTTTTATTGCTTTATGTAACAGACATAATTTCATGTTAGATCAAACTTACATGAAATCATTAACTTTGTTACGGTAACTTAAATTAGCCTGAGATACAGGAAAAATTATGTTGACAATTGCAACCAATATAGGCTTGATGTAGATTATATAGAATTTGACTACTGACAATGCTCGCTCGTTAAGAGAACGCTGTGATAGATCTTTAGAAAGTGACATTGGTGTTTCAGTTATTTATCCTTCGATAAGTCGGTAGATCATTGTGGAATTGAACAATTTTAAGTCTATGTGTAGGCTTATAGGAATGCATGCATTTTACTCGGTCTACCTACAGACGAGATAAAGGGAGACAGTGGGAACGCGTGTGTACAAGCATGGTGGTGTGTGTGTGTGTGTGTGTGTGTGTGTGTGTGTGTGTGTGTGTGAATGTATGGCATGGGAAAGCTGCACGTGTGAGGGGACTCCTACGTGCACCCGCTGTGAGTAACTCATGATGGTTGACAGTTTGATGAGTTCAAATGTTTTTCTGGGTGGGTGGTGGATCAGGGTCCCTATATAACTGGGGGAGGGGTGTGTGTCCCCCCCTGCCATCTGTGCCTCTGTATAAAGTTAAGCCATTTGCCATGGTACCTAACACTGATGTGTAACTGCATGTCCTTCATGTGAGGTTCACTTTAAAAGGTGCTTACACCTGCCTAAATCAACCACCATGTATTAAATGCGCCATTGGAAGCTGATGTATATGGGCTAGAACAGGGGACGTTAGCCACTAGTGTTGGTTCTTGCCAGATCTACTTGTTTTGCTCAGCTTTATGAAGCAGAATCCCACTTAAGAGCGCTACTCCTCAGCAACCATCGGCCTCGTTTCTACCTCACTCTGCTTGCAGTATTCTTGGGATGCACATATTTGGGTGTAAATTCAGCCTGAAGACGGATGCTGGGGACACGGTCCCTGACAGGAAGAACTTCGACTCCTTGCTGTGGGCCATCGTGACAGTGTTCCAGGTAATGGCCTGGCATCCTCAGACCCAAAGGGACAGAATTCCAGCGAATTACAGCAAAATACCTGTAATTTTGCTGATATACTAACTTTTCTCGGCTGTGTTCAGGCTTATGTATCTGCGTCTCGTAAAAACACTTCCAGATCCTGACTCAGGAGGACTGGAATATGGTCCTCTACAACGGCATGGCCTCCACCTCTCCTTGGGCGGCACTCTACTTCGTGGCACTAATGACGTTTGGGAACTATGTGCTCTTCAACCTGCTAGTGGCCATCCTTGTGGAGGGTTTCCAGGCGGAGGTGAGGACCAGGGCCTGTTCAGTACCCCAATGAAATATGCACTGTAGAGCCTTTGATGTCTACTTTTGGGTAACAAGTTTTGCGTTTTGAAGCCACATGAAAAAAAATTTGCTGTTTCTTTGATATTCAGTCACCATCAGAGATAGTATCTGTCAGCTCCTCCCCTCGCCTCCTTCTGCATCTTCACGTCAGTCTGTCTCCCTGACAGGGTGATGCCAATCGGTCTTACTCGGACGATGACAGGTCTTCCTGCAACTTTGACGATGCCGACAAGCAGAAAGATCCTCTCCAGCTCTCGGGTATTTTTCTGCGTTAATCTCTGGCCTCAGCTCAGATTTGCGGTTATGCTTCTGTGTTTGTGTTTGTTTATCATTTTTCCGCAGTTGGCAGAAGTAGCATTATATAATTATATAAGAACTGAACCATCAGCCCCATTGCTTATTGGTTTAAGCCAGCATTTCTCAATCCGGTCCTCGGGGACCCTCAGTCGGTCCACATTTTTGCTCCCTGCCAGACAGTCCATGTTTTTGCTCCCTGCCAGATCCCTGCCAGGCAGTTCAAAATATGGACTGTTTGTGTGGACTATCTCCCTGGTCATCTCCCAGCTGGGAGGGAGTAAAAATGTGGACTGTCTGTGGGTCCCCGGGGACCAGATTGAGAAATACTGGTTTAAGCTCTAGGAACGATGCCAGAGCTCGACCCTTGAGCATGATGGTTAACCTGAATTGCTGTTGTACGATGTCCATATTTATTAACAGTACAGTGTGAAGTGACAGACCCCTGTGGGTTTCTTTGAACGGAAAGGTCTGTAAAGGAATTTTTAGTAAGTGCTAAAACTTTGTCACTGGTGAGTAAAGAGGTCAGATCCCAGGTGAGATGTGCTGTTGTACCCTTGTAACAGTTTCGGTCTGATTTGTCTCATATCCTGCCAGTTATATGGTCCAGTCTAAGGCGTGAGAAGCTGCACCAAACGTGTGAAAAGGTTATAGCATCAAAACAAAACTGTGTGGAAATAGTCCTTGGATAAATGGCAGCGGTTCCTTGAAATATACAATGGATTGTCTCCCCTGTATCCATAGCACCTGGTTGTTAATTACATATGTGTGAAATATCAGCCTCCTCATTCCACAGATTGTGCCTGGTTACAAACTGTTACTCACATCTAATTGTTCCGCTATTTAATCGGGAAACATGTTGCAGATCTAACACCAGTGTCAGGGAACCCTGCTACACCACAGGAGTGCTTTTCGATGACTGTGACTATGTTCAGAACTGATAGCAACCTACTCTTCTCCACCAGACCCAAAGCTGTGTGCCCTCACTCCTAACGGGCACCTGGAGGTGACACCAGTGAGTGCCGGCAAAGGTGCATACCCCCCCGAGCGTCTGACCTTCCCCCGGGGGTCACGGGAGAGCAGCGTGACGTCTCTGGGCAAGGCCGGCCAGGATCGCAGATCTCTGGTGAGTGGAGTGGGCGGTCATTGATGATGAGTAACAACCTTGAATCGTGTTACCCTTCACACCCCCCTCCCCCCCAAACTCACCAGGTGGGTTTTCAAGCTGAAGTCAGGTGCCAGCTGTGTCTGTGAGGTTTGTGAGCTTAGTGCGATTCTGGCCTCTCCTCACTATTCAGTGCCCACACTGGAATGTTGCACAGTAGCTGGAATGTTGCATTGCTATTGATGCGATCTGATTGGATGATTGATTTACAACTTTATGATCATGCTAATAGGCTACTGATGTCCATACCTTTGAGTGACTGAAATATGTGCCATTTGCACAGCTGCAAAGATCATGAAGAATGGAGCTCACACAATATCTGTGCATTGCAGCGCCTGGGATGCAGTTCCCTCTACCACAACTGGGGGCACCATCTCCCTCAGTCTGCGTGGAGCCGAAGGTCCAGCTGGAACAGCCTAAGCAGGACCCCCCGGGGTCTTGGGATGGGGGGAGGCAGCCTCCGGTCCCGCAGCCCCTGCTCCATCCATGCGGCGGAGAACGAGTCCCTACTCTCTCCACCTCTTCCTCCCCCACCTCTGCTGTCTCGCCACTTCCCTTCAATCACACCAAAGTGCCAAACCCATACGCAGCAGGAAGTCCCCAGACAGATGGAATCGCTGATTTTTTTTCCCCAAGTCTGACTGAGGCATGCTGGGAGATAATTCGGTTTCATTCCCTTATGTAAATTGGATGTGTTGGCATTGAGTTTCTGCAGTTAATGTGCTGATATGAGGGCATGCTTAGTTTATGGATCAGTCCATTGACATTCTAGAAAAATCCAATAATAAATAAATAATAATAAATAAGTAAAAATCCAGGGCTTGGGGGGGGGGTGTCTGCAGCATCAGTTCTGTAGGGGAGGGAGTCCCACATGGAGCTGGCCCTGCCACATGCAAGATTAGGCAGCATAATGACAGGTGACGCCAGTAAGCAGACCCTTCATGACTGGGCAAATCGCTGACTGCTTAGGTCTTTTTTTCTTCTCCGAGGGAGCTCAAGGGGTCTTCCTGATTCACGAACAGATTGATGAGCAGGTTCCGGTGGGCCCCTGGTCCACTTGGCCCCGTGCAGTAAGGCCCGCCTGTTATCCGTGCCCCCCGACCCCTTCCTGCCGTGCTGTGTGGATCGTGCCACCGCCTGTTTGCTGATGTATTATGCATGGCTGCCTGCATGTGCGGTTCGCTTAATCAGTGACATGATCAGGCCCTGTTTGCTGGGGCAGGAAGTTCAGATGTGCAGGGAGAAGAGGGTCTGTGTCTCGGACCCCTGAGATCACTTAATTCCCATCACTTTAATATGGCACCTTTTCTTGCTATTAATACATCTATACATTACACAATCTGCCCCACATTCCCTCTATCTCTCTGTACCAGGGCTGTACAAAGACTTTCCAGTCGCCCTCTGTAAAATTTGTGTGATCATAGAAGCACTTTCATTGGTACAAAAAGGGCAGCTGCTTAGGCACCCCCCAGCCCCTGCATGTCCCTGCTCTGCATCCTTCCGCACCACTCCCCATCCTCTTCCCACTCTTCCTCACCTTTCCCTTCCTTCGTCCTTCTCCTCAGCCTCCACTCTCACATAGCCCTCTCCGTCTTATCCTGCTGTGATACCCCTTCTCTGTAGGCTTGGTGGGCGTCAGTTGTCCTTCAACAACCTCCTGACCTCCAGCAGCACCATCATGACTGCTGGAGAGCTAATCTAACCCCAGGCGGGTGTCTTGCTTTGCACCTCAGTGTTATGTTAACAGTCATTGCTTCTGCATTTGTACGCCATCCCGGTCACTTTGCTTACGGAGGTTAATGGCCCTGAACTATCTGTCGGTACACAAATTTCACATGCTCTTTCTCCCCCTCCACTTTCTGTTGTGCTGGCAGGAACTGTTTTGCATTCGCAGCACAGATCGGGATTATCAGCGGAAATCAGCTTTCACTACCTGTTTACTCGGCTGCCGTCGGGAGGAAACACGATTTAGGCAAATGCGCCCATTTGTGTGTCTGCAGTGATAACGCTGTCTGTTGTCACAGCCTGGCCTGCTGCTTTTCAGACAGTTGACTGAAATGCTAGAGATGGTTGTTATGGGTCATTCTATGAAATCGGTGCCTTTTCAGTTTTGAAAAGTTGAAATTTAAAATGACTTTAATCATTACTTTTTTTCATAGCTGTGGAAAAAGGACTATTTGAATTGACAGGAAATTGTACTGTCTACTGTGTACAATTACATTTTTCATGACAGATTCTTGCTAAATGTTTGTGGTTATTTTGTCAGCCCTGTTACCGACATGTGCATTAATAAATAAGACATTTCTAAATATGTATCTAGTAGATGTATGAAAAGTACTTTGGTCCCTCTATTTACTGCGTTCATTTTAAGATTTCAGTTTTTTATTATTGGCTGTTTCATGCAGATTATGCCTGAATACTCTGTATTAAGATGATCACGTGTATAAAAAAATCAGCATTTAAAATTAATCCTCACAACATGCCAAAGTGCAAAATATAGTGCTCTTCCTTCTCCATTTGTAATGAGTGAAAGGCCGTTTAATGTATTATTTTTCAAATTTAAGATGGTAACAGCATTGACAATGATTGACAATATTTACTCAATCAAACTGTAAAAAGTATATTTTGACCTATTTATCTTGTATTCTATACTAAAGATATACTTCTGTACTGGGTACTGGGTGTAGAGTATCATGTCAGAGTAGGAATTTTATAGATGTTAGATGCATTGCAAACGCATACGAAAACAAGGTACTACTTAATGTCTCATGTGTTTTCCTAGCTCTAACCTTGAGGAAGCTGCTCTTTGTGGTTCTGGGATTTCTGGTGGGGTTGTCAGGCTGTTAAGCTCAACTGATGCTGCCTTTTTTGCAGCTCTGCATTTTGCCTCTGCTACTCTCCATTCTTTCCTCTTTAACCTCTGATCCAGCTGACTGGCCTTATGTATGGGTTTTTTTCTTCCCCAGCTCCGTCTTTCATCCACCTCTTCTTCTCTCTTTCCAGGTATTCTGACCTTCAATTAGGATCTGCATCTCTACAGATGTGATAGCACCTTTGCTTTTCTGCTCCACTTAATGGCATTCTAATTAGAGTTGGGTGATATTAATATCAACCTTGCATATAATGCTCATGCAATTCTCACATCACAAGGACTACAATAGTCAGTTGTGTTGACATCAGGCTTTTTCATATCTTCATACCGTGTGGACATTATAGTGCAGGGTGTTTAAGTTTTGCTAAAACATTTTTACGCTGTCATAGGAAAGAACTTAGTTAGCTTTAATGGTCAACTAAGAATTTTAATGATTGGTCCAATTTTAATGATTAGTCCTTTTCAAGACTACCTAGCGTGGAAGAAATAATCTTATCATGTCCCAAGTTGTACTATTCGAATTAAACTCTGGACCTTGCAGATGGTGAGGAAAGTTTTCCCCTTTATTCAGTAGTTCAGCACAGCGCTCCAGCCGCACTCTGCTGCAAGCACACAAAGCACAGGCAGCAAACAGTTGTTATACCGTAATGTCCAAATCCCTATAAGGCCTTCTAGGTTCGAATTGGTCACAAAATACCAACAAACCAAGCTCCAACATACAACAAACATAATCCTCTACCTCTATTGGTCTACCTTAGCATTGGGGTACCATACCTAGCATCTGCCCCATCTGCCCTACTCTCAAAACACACTACTTTTCCATAGGGCTACTCTTCGGTTAATACTGTGGATAATATGGATAGTGAACACACAAATCAATGAGGGATTACATGGTTAATGTAGATACATGGGTGATTATGGGTTTATGCTATGCTGATTAATATATTGCATATAACATATTGCAACTACATTATGAATCAAAAAGGTTCTGGACCTTGAGCTCAGCCAGTCAAGACAGTATCAAATCCCTTCCTGCACGTGATTTCACCCCCCTTCGTGCTACCCATGTCTCCAAAGCCTCAAGGCCTGCGAGACTGACTACGTGCAGGCTGGCTGTGAAGCAAGGACACACAGTATTCAAAACAACATCTTCCTGCCTAAGGCCTAAAACATAACAAGCCCAATATTCCTTCCACCCCTGGCCTACCAATTTCCTTTCCACACTAGTATAAGTCAAAAAGTCAGAGAATGAGCTGTACATGTACTCTCCAAGCCAATCATAATAATTTTTTATCTTTACTGTGTAAATCACTCCTAGACGGGTTTGTGAGAAATTTATCATTTTGAACTCCATTTTTCACTTTATAAATTTCACAATAATTTTTAAAAATCACAGCACGATATTTGAAATTTTTACAGTATCGTGCAGCCCAAATTCTGATTACAACACCAGTAAAAGTCTATTACAATATAAATAAGTCAACTCAGCAATGACATCACCATGTAAAATAAGGCAATAAGCCCAATAAGGTTAACCTTTACAAGTTCTTGCACTGTGGAGGGGGGATAAAATACCCCAGAAACCCCACAACAACACAGGAGAACATGCAAACTCCACACATGGAGCCTGGGCAGAAACTTCAACTCCAATCCTAGAAGTGTGAGACAATAGTGCAAACCACTGTGCCACCATGCCACCTAAACACAGCACCATTATACTGAAAATTCTTATGCTACCCTTCCTGAATATTCTGAGTATTACATGAGCAAGACCTTTAGAATTGGCTTTAATTTTATTAGGCCAACATAATGCAAGTCAACCCTGTTACTCTCAAAAGTAATAGGGTTGACCATTTAAAGATAGTTTGCTTATTTAAAAGTAAAATTTGCATAGGAATTTATCATACTTTGAAAAATAAACATTTATATAGTTTTATATCTTGAAATGTGGTAATAATACTGATGTTGTATGCTTGCCCCCATTCATCAAACATAGTGCATTAGAAATTGGAGAAACATACTTGTCCTTGAGCTATTATCTTCCTGATAGAGCAATGATACAGCTTCCTGAAACTTCATGAAAATAATGTCATTTTTGGAACATACTATTATTAAGCAAGGTTTCTTTCTTAACGAGGGTAACAGGGTTGATGTAAACTTAGGGGATACCAATAAATGGATAGTTTTTTAAAACAATTGAAATATATATATTTCAAGGCACCGATTTCGTAGAATGACCCTTTTGACATGAGACATCAGCTCGTTCCATGTCAAATGAACCAAAAATACCCACCTCCCCTGATCTATCATCCAGGCTGGTATTAGATAGCAATGGTCTATAAAATAAACCTAAACCTCTGCCC
>JAAGVU020000092.1:4850528-4861965 GCA_011763525.2 Mormyrus iriodes | reverse complement strand
CAGTTCTGAAGGCGAAAGGGGGTCAAACACCGTATTAGTATGGTGTTCCTAATAATCCTTTAGGTGAGTGTATTTCCTATTGTATGTATTTTACATTGATGTGTTCTTGCACATAACTGACAGTGATATTAATTAACTTCTAAGATTCGATCTGTTGTGTATCCCAAATGCATTATATACAGTCGGTTTGTGTTCCCAGCATTCCCGTGTCCCTTACAGCATATTTCAGCCTTTAAGGCCCTGGCATGGTATTTGCTTGTTTGTTCCCAATTTGCCCAGCATTGCCTCCGGCCCTCCAGAGAGGACCAGTATATTGAATTTCCTGGATCAGCTCCGTTAGCATAATCTCCCCACAGACGAGCAATTAAGCAAGTGAATAAACTAAACCAAGTTTTCGCATTCAGACAATCTGCCCGTCATTCGCCCTGAGGAAAGCTCTGGCGTGACAAGCCCATCATCCGTGTCGCTGGGTCGTCAAATGGTTAAGCAAGCAGCAGTTTTTGAGCCGTAGTCATTGACTTTATTGCGGGTCCGTAAAGAGCGGCCAGTCAGCCATGACAGCATCCGACCGCTCTCTTTTGCTGCTATGAAAAATATTCCCTGATTGAACTTGGTTTTCGCAAGACATTTCGGGTCTGTGACTAGGTCTTCTACTGTGTATCTTTGAGCATCCAGTGTTCCTAGTGAAATGTAAATGGAAGCAAACCGATGAATATCAATATGCTGGCTGAAAGAAACACTCTCAAATCCTCTCTCAAGCTCTCTCAGATATGTATTCTGACCATCACCGACTCACATTATGTATCTAGGGAGTGTAAAAATGTTTAAGGGCTTGGACTTACCACTCACTGGTTGTTTTTTGAACAATGTACCTGTATTAAGATACTCCATTAAAAACATCCAGTGCTATGAATTAAATATCAGTAAAATGATGTTGTAATGCTGTTTGATTTTTATGACTTTTCATTAGTCAGTCATTAGTCGACAGTACCATGGTATACCATTTTATAGACCCAAATAGGCACCAAAACTGCAGTAAATCTGTCTCACCATAAAGGGCAGCACTGCAAGGTACCTCAAACAGATCAATCAGTCATCTTCCCTGTGCAATGACTTGCAAAACGTAAACCTAAGCATGCATATTCAGCCGTAAAAATGCGGTTGGATTGGGGAAACCATCTGGCGAAAGTGTAAACAGCAACGCTGATACGCAATATCAAAATGCTGTTGGTTTCCATTATCCCCCCATCTGCAGGTGGTATCAATGGGCCTGTACCTGGGAGAGAAGGCGTATTTGCGCAGCAGCTGGAACGTTCTGGATGGGTTCCTGGTGTTTGTGTCCCTCGTCGACATTGTGGTTTCTATGGCTGGCGGGGCCAAAATCCTGGGAGTTTTACGAGTGCTCAGGCTCCTTCGCACACTGCGCCCCCTCAGGTACGGCTGTCTAACTGCGAGCAAAAACTTTTTAATCAAACTTATTGCCACGTGATTATTTATGTTGTGTTTCATGACAAAACGGACAAACTGACAAACCTCGAAGAGCAAACTCGGAAAGGACCTACGAGAGCCCACGTTAAGCATCTGAAAAATAAAACGGGGATTCCTCCTTTGGATCTGTTTCTCAGGGTTATAAGCCGTGCTCCTGGATTGAAGCTGGTGGTGGAGACCCTGATCACGTCCCTGAAGCCCATCGGAAACATCGTTCTGATCTGCTGCGCGTTCTTTATCATCTTTGGCATTCTGGGAGTCCAGGTAAGACCAGCTGTTTCCTCACTATACGTTCCTCAGATATTCTGCCCACTTGATGCGTCTTTGGAGCCCAGTGGATACCACTAAACGTATAATACACATAATAATACATAGATTCATTTTGTTTTTGAATTTTCATTAAAAATGCCTTCGTAATCGAGCCGCTTTGAAATCACACGGTTGATGTACGTGATGATAAAATATGGCCTGCAGCTCTTCAAAGGCAAATTCTTCTACTGCCTGGGCCCAGACGTGAAGAACATCACAAACAGGTCCGACTGTCTGGCAGCCAATTACAAGTGGGTCCATCACAAGTACAATTTTGACAACCTCGGGCAGGTAATGCAGTCTTCCCTTCGTGAATCCCTAGGGGGAGCAACTTTCATTACAGGCAGTTGTTTATATCCATCCCCGGCGTGCTGAATGACCATTCGCCTGTATGCGTGTCTGTGTATGTGTGTGCTTGCGTGTCTACGTGCCGGCTCAAATTCCTCGCGTGTCTTTGTCTGTATGGACCTGGCGTCTCTGTGTGTGTGTGTGTGTGTCTGTGTGTGTGTGTGTGCGTGCGTGTGTGATCTGTACTGCAGGCCCTGATGTCCCTGTTTGTGCTGGCTTCGAAGGACGGCTGGGTCAACATCATGTACCATGGCCTGGATGCGGTGGGCATTGACCAGCAGGTGAGTCTCGGTTCTGGGAACGCAAACACACGTGTCAAGTAGAGCTGAAGGCTGCAAGATGATTATTTAAGATGCTTCCAGTCATAAACGTGTTACTTAAAAGCCACTCTGGCTGCATGTTAAGCAAATGAAAACAGTATCAATTCATATTACCAGCATGAGTGTTTTTGGTTCCTCTCCTCCATTGTCATCTGGCCTTCCTTCTTTCTTTAGTTAAATTCTTTGTTTTAGTCTTCTCTCAAACATCATGTAAAGCGCTTTGCGGCGACTCTGTTGTGAAAGGCGCTGTGTAGAAATAAATTGAATTGAATTGAATTGAATTGAATTGAATTGAATTCCTATGCTGTGTTATTTTTGCCTAAATACTCTTCGGCTACAGTGCAGAATAACTCTGAATAAATTTTAGGACCCTCCTTCCAGGTTTAATGATGATTAACCTAATGATCAATGAGAGAGAGGAAAAAAGACACAGAAATTGAATTCCCTGGTCAGCTTCACCGTTTGTTCTGAAACGGGTCAATAACACCAGTGAAAAGCAGGCACCCTTAAAGGGCCGGCCACCGGCCTAGGCGCCCGACTCGACGGCTTCTAAAAGATGGCTCCACGCCATTCTGGACCCGACCCAAAGCTACGAATCGCTTGCACCAGATGCTACACGGCTGCCGGGGAAAGGGGGGGCTGTGATAACGAGGTCCTGGCGGAGTGGTGTCCGACATGATTACGCGAGGCAGCAGAGTGGAGTGGCGAGGGATTCCACCCGAGCGGAGTTTAGCTCCAGCCCTACGTGTGTACGGGGACTGAAACAGCTGAAAATCTCCTGTTGTCTGTTCTTGTAGCAGCCACAGAAATGTGTTGAGACCTAAAAATGGAAATGTAGGGGCTTATATTAGTGGTAGGCCCACAGGGGTACTGGCCTCAGCTGAAAGCTGATTGGCCCCCGCAATGCCCTTTCCCCTGTCACTCACTAATTCAGAACATTTCATTGGCTAATGATAAGGTCGGCCCCACTCTATAAATTATGGCCCGTCTTATGTCCTTGTCGCACCTTAAAAACAATCATAGAATTGCCCCTTTATAAATGGATGGATGGGATTTAATATAATGAACTAGTTATTGCCCCGCAAAAATAACAATAGATGGCTAGGAAATCAAAGGTGCTGCATTGTAAGGCTGAAGAGGAGAGGAGGTCTCCATGTGTTGGATTTGAATATGCAAAGCTTCTGAGGTGCCTGTCAGATCTCTAGGCTGGCCCTACCTGCCTCTTATGAACAAGTCGTTGTCACTTCTGTCAAGGACAAATAGACCTGTGTTCAGTGTTGATGATGTCTCTAACTTGTCAAGTATTGGACCAGCGATGCTAATCCAACACCTTTCTCCCCCCTCCTCCTCCTCCTCCTCCTCCTCCACCTTTCCTCCATTTCATCCCCCCCCCAGCCCATCACCAACCACAACCCCTGGATGCTGCTCTACTTCATCTCCTTCCTCCTCATCGTCAGCTTCTTCGTGCTCAACATGTTTGTGGGCGTGGTGGTGGAGAACTTCCACAAGTGTCGGCAGCACCAGGAGGTGGAGGAGGCCAAGCGGCGGGAGGAGAAGCGGCTGAGGCGCATGGAGAAGAAGAGGCGGAGTAAGGGGGAGGGGAAAAGGAGAGAGGAACAGAGGGGAAATGAACACATAATTCTGCAAAGAGGATTAAATAATGGGCATTGGTAGATACGGCTGACATGTACTTCTAGACATGAGCAAAGGATTATGGGAAAACCTTGTGGGAGAAAAGGGGTGTTTCTCAATATGTGAGCTTGACCGTACTTGTGATCTCACGTACCTGTTTTACGTCATCTTCCATTGCTGGAGATCAGTTCCACTACCATGAACAGAAATACAGAAGGCTGTAAAAATCCATGGATGTCATTCTTGCCCCACTCCGAATATCAAAGCTGAATTGGTTGCATCCTAGCCAAACGAGGCCAAACCCATTATTCATTGCACCCCAAGTTCATTCTTCGGATGCAAGCTAGCAAGACCATTCTTGCTAAGACCACAAGTACAATCTTTGCATTCTTGGTATTGAGAAACACCCAAGGACTGTCCAAAAATTAGTGACCTTTATATTGACCAATGTGGGTAATTAGTCATCATGTGATTTGGCCCATTTTACTCAACGGGCAACCTCAGGTCAAAGAGGTCGGGGAATTCCCCAGAAATGGCTCACGATGCCTGGCCTTCTCTCCCCCTGCCTTCCTGCACCCCCCGGGCGGCTCCCCTCGCTCCCTGCCCCCCACACCCTTCTCAGAGGCACAGAAGCTACCCTACTACTCCAGCTATAGCCACGTGCGGCTGATGATCCATACCCTGTGCACCAGCCACTACCTGGACCTCTTCATCACCTTCATCATCTGCCTCAATGTGGTGACCATGTCCCTGGAGCACTACAGCCAGCCACGTGTGAGTGTTTCCACCTAAATTTCTCCCCCCCACACCCCTCTGTCCCATGCACCCTTTTGTTTATCTGTGTGCGTGAGGCACAGTTGACTGCATCCACTGTGTTTGTTCTCCTGTCCTGTTTCCTATGGCGTGTTGCTCGTTATCACGATAAAAATAGCGTAGAAACGCTGCTGTGTCTGAATCCCTGCCTCTCTTTCTCTCCCAGTCTTTGGAGACGGCCCTCAAGTACTGTAATTACTTCTTCACCACCACCTTCGTGCTGGAGGCCGCCCTGAAGTTCACAGCCTTTGGCTTCCGTCGCTTCTTCAAGGACAGGTATGGCGTCATGCCCGACTGGATTCAGGCCCAAGCCTGTGTGTCGGGTCACCTTCCTGTCCCAGCACGTGACACGTTCACGCTTCTCCCAGGCATCATTTCTATATTCGCTTGCGTTCTCCTGCTTTTTCTATCTAGGTAAACGTTGCATCTTCTGCAGTTGATTGAAAAAATGGCATTTTAACAGTTAAGTACAGCCAGCCATGTTTCTCAACAAAATCTCTCCACATATGCAGGATAAATGTCTCGTCTCGTCAACTTGTGGCTTACTGAAGGAACATAGGAGCAGAATCATTACAGGGTGGTGCGGTCACTCAGTAGACACTGTTGCCTCATGCTTCCCCAGTTGGGGGTTTGAATCCTGTCCCCGTTCTGTGTGTGTGTGTGTGTGTGTGTGTGTGTGTGTGTGTGTGTGTACATGCTGTCCCCATGTTGTGTATGTCCTGCGTGTGGTATCCAAGTGTTTCCTAGTACAGGCTCTCATCTCTTCATAACCCTGGGGCCATATTTCTTCACACCATGTATTTTACCCTGATCCATAAATCAGTTCAATTTAATCCTTCAAAACATTCATTAAAATCTTAAGTGGCTTTAAATATGTCGCATGCAACAGTATAATGTATGGAGCCTGATCATGTCTTCTGTGAACACAACACTGCCATTCTCCATCACCTTACCCCAGCCATGGGGATTAACTCAGACCTTCAAGATGGGTGAGGGGGGCGCAGGGACATGCATGGCCATATCATTACTTACCATCACCAAGGGCTCGTATAAACAGGAAGGAGGACAGGAAGGAGGCTGGCAATAAATGTAATGCAGGTGATATGAGAGCTGTGACCTGGATCAGGTGCTTTATAGAGCTGCCCTGGCTCTGCGTTACAGACGTCAGCGCTGTGACGCTTGTAGCGAAACCGCAGATCAAAGAGAAACAGTTAATGAACTAGACTTAAGGTCAGAATGTTCTAGACCGTATTCAGTCAATTTACTTCTAATTTAGAAATAATACTCAATGTGAATCTTCGTGCCTAGCTGTGTACATAACACCGTGCTTTATAAATAGGTTAATCTACTAGATTGTAGCTTAATTGCCACGTGAGTCGCACTGGTTGCTTTCCAAACAAATTAATAATTAATAAACGACACCTCCAATGGAAATTGCAGGTGGGGATTTGTGGGGGTGGAGGGTGGTATAAGCTGTGTTTGTAGTGAAAAACAGGCACACAGATGTTTGCTCGGATCAAAGCGCGGAACCCAGCGACAGGGGACGTCCTGGGGGAAGCAGGGAGCACAGCTGCGGCAGTAGTATTCATCCCAGGCGTCTCCAGTCTGCTGGATGCCATGGGTGCCCTGCTCACAGGTGCCCTGCTCATGGATGGACCTGCTGGTCAGCTCAGCCTCCAGCAGCAGCACCGCTAACTTTCAGTTACCACCGCCCTTGAAATGCAGCTCGGTGGAAGCTAATTCCATCCAGCACAAGCTGAGCCACCTCCCCAATGATCATTATTAGAGCGTCATGAAGCTGTGGAATGCCAGGTGGATCAACCATGAGAACCCGGGCATCACCTGTGACCCATATAGATGCTCCTCCCCCACAGGTGGAACCAGCTGGACCTGGCCATTGTGCTGCTGTCGGTGATGGGCATCACGCTGGAGGAGATCGAGATCAACGCCTCCCTTCCCATCAACCCCACCATTATACGCATCATGAGGGTGCTGCGCATTGCCCGGGGTGAGTCGCATCAGCATGGACTGAGCAGTAGAACCTTCAAACACTTCTCAGCTGGACCGCTGCACTGTGCCCACCTGCTGTGACTCATGCTTTGACTCATGACTTATCAACAGGTGGGCAGATCAGGTAACCCTTACTTAGGTCACAACAGACGGCTGGGGAATCAAAGGCGTTGCATTGTAATGCTGAGTAGGAGTCTCCATGTGCTGGATGTGAATGTGCAAAACTTCTGAGGAGCCCCTCAGATATCCAGGCCGGCCCTACCTGCCTCTTATGAACAAGCTAATGGCTGGCAATGTGATCACCGGTCTCTAATCCTTAGTGACTCTTCATTTGTGGTTCCTAAAACGAAAGTGTTTTGGATTTTGGTTGTCTTATGTTTTCAATTTGCTGATCTTTGCATTTTCCTCAGGTCACCTCTTCCTAAATTCACCCTCCGCTTGTCTTCTGCTGTTTCTACAGTGCTGAAGCTGTTGAAAATGGCCACAGGAATGCGAGCCCTCCTGGATACTGTAGTACAAGCCCTGCCGCAGGTACTGCACACACACACACACACACACATACACACACACACACACGTGCACCCGCATACATGTGTCATCTACTCATCTAAGCTCGACGTTGCATTCAAGTCCAGCCTCAAGCTCATCTTTTGAGTTTTATTATATTTTTATTTTATAACTTTTTATTACAAATGTATTATTTAATATAGATGGAACACAGCTTTTCTTCTCTAGCCCAAAACAAAACACACAGCTGTCACGACTAAATTCAAAATTTATAATTCTAAATTCTAAATCTTTGAAAATGTGAACTGAAGTTGTGCCATTTGTGGCAAATCTCCAGGCAGCTCCGTGCTTTTTAGCGAGTGGCTATGGGATGGCATATGACAGTGAGTCGCTGTGACAGCAGAAGACATCCCTGGGTGAGACCTTGCCTGGCCCACCCTCAGTCTGCCCAGAACACATAGAGGTCCGAGGGGAGATGTGCGGCATGTACAACCGCTGTGTTTTAGCGCTGTGCGTGAAGTTTGCCAGCATGCTGTAAAGAAGCGTTTGTATCTACAGACGTGAATCTGGCAGATGTTTTTATCTGATGTGAGTTATGAGTCAGCCATTAAGTTTTGCATGAAACAAAGTCCCTTGATAGTAGCAGATGTTCGGTAGGTAAAACAAAATATGGCAAATTATATAAATTAAGTAGAAAATATTAAATGTGTTGAATGATATGAATAAATAAAATATGAGTCCTGCCTTGTGTTACATGCTGCCTGGGATAAGTTCAGGACCCCCTGGCAATGCTGATCAGGATAAGTGTTTGATGGATGGATGGATGGATGGATGGATGGATGGATTGATTGGTTTCAAATTTGTAAGCTGAGTCTGATATTCCAGGATTTGTCACTGAAGTGCATATTAAATACCTACAAGAGTTCAGTTCTGAAATGCAGCCTGAACATGTTGGTTCTGGGCCCAGTGGACTGTGTTTGAACTGGAGGTGGTTTCCTTGGCAACCTCGAGTGCTCATGCCGTTGTGTTATGCTTAATGTTTGACGCACCTGGTTATGTGGCTGTGTTCTGAATGAGATGGAAATCTGTATTTGCAAGTATGCAGTGATGATGGATGGATGGATGGATATACAAGTCTGCAGTGATGATGGATGGATGGATGGATGGATATACAAGTCTGCAGTGATGATGGATGGATGGATATACAAGTCTGCAGTGTATATAACCATTGGTTAAAAATTTTTTAGAGCTTGAAAAAAAATCTTTTTTAGTGTCAGTGTATTTGCAATACTTCACAGGTAAGAATATGTTTATGCATTTTTGTAAAAATAAAAAGGACATTTTCCTGTTTTTTCTCTGAGAATGTTTCACGGCGTTCTGCAGTCGGCTCTGCCTCAGGCTTGTCAGGTCTCGTGTGTATCTCAGGGGCTTCTGGGAAGTGATTAAGTGGGAGGGTGATGAAGAAACTCGCCGCTCTTCGTCATGTGTATTGATGGCAGCTTCCGGCACACTCCTGTCAGCATTTTGGTCTTCAAAGACAGCTGTAACCACTGTCAGAATGTGCACAGAGGTCCAGAATTGTGTCTCACCTTTTATTTTTATGCTTCCCAGCAGGAAAACACAATAACAGGTCCGTCTGCTCAGATTAAAGATTATATTGTAGTTGTAGTTACCGTTATGTTAATATTTTCTTCAGGGATCAGTAACAGTTAATCTGGCGTTTTTTTTGTCTTTGTCCCAATGTGTAGTTTAGGGGTCTCCAGCCTTATTTACAGAATAATCTGGGGAACTACATATTTCATTCATCAGTGTTTTTTTTTCAACCCAGTCTTTGGAAATCCCCAGACAGTCCACGTTTTTGCACCCTCCCAGCTCCCAGCAGGAGGCTGGGGTGGAGCAAAAATGTGGACTGTCTGGTAGGGAGCTGGGAGGGAGCAAAAACGTGGACTGGGTTGAGAAACACTGTAATACGTGATCATGTGAACCAGTTGTTTACCAGGTGTTGGCGACGGTAATTTGCAGACTGGTGGGTGGGGGCTGCAACAATTAAAGGTTGTTGACTGGTTGGTGGCTGCAACAGTAAAATTGATCTGTGATCTAATGAGAGCTACTAATTGGCTTTCTGATAGCTGCTAGTAGCTTGAGGTTGATGCATTGGCAAACACTGTTCTAGATTAATACATTTACTTCCAGATTGTACAGTAATCTGGCTGTTTTTTCCTGTGTACTATTGCTCTTTTTATGCAGTAGACTTTTTTTTGAGTGTTTATGTCCATGGTCCATGGTGATGGGTCAGTAAGAAACGTAGGTATCCATCAACAAGGTTCCTCAGGTTATCTATGATAACATGCCATATTTGCCAAGGGGACAGTCTGCATCTCTTGGCTCACAGGGTGCTGAGGTCATAGAACACTCAAGCAGCACATTGCCTGGGGACCTGTGCTGTTCTCCCTCCATCTGTGCCATTATGCTGAGCACTGGAATGAAATTAGTACTGCGGTCCACTCCATTGCCGCCTCCCTCCCCCCATGTTATTCTGCTGGAGAGGGGCTGCCTTCAGGTAAAAAGCGGCATCTCTAGAGACAGGGACAGGCAGCATCAGTCACACAGTGCCAGCGCTACAACAATGGAGAAGAAGAGCGAGTCATGAAGCTCTGTCAATAAAAAAAAGCAACACAGCATAACACACAAACCCATACATATGCCTGAAACAAGAAATGACTGTCAACAGTAAATCCATTCGCGCAGGTGACAAGAAATCAGACACGATCATTCAGCCGCATTTCCAAGCGCATTTGCTTTAGACATATTTAACCGCTGCTGTCTTAGAAATATTGTGCATTTTATTTTAAGGTGATTTCACAGTAATCTGTCCGAGTTTTACCAAAGCATTTTTTCTACTGTTGATGCACCGCAGAACCACATAAAATGCAACTTTTTCGTACTCGCTGCGCTCAAACCCAGGAATCTCCCGCCAAACAGCAGTCTTTACGCGTACATGTGCCAGCGAAAAGCCGAAGCAGCTTTTCCATCGACCTCGTGCCAATGTAAATGACACACATTGATTACATATCACATGCACTTTTTTTAAGGTGGACACTGATTCTGATGGATGGTTTTCGGTTGTTCAGAGGCTCTTCCTCTCTTGACATGCTGCTCAGTGTATTGAGAGTTGTATTTAGGACATTTGGGCTATTATTTACATGGTTCTGTTTTGCGTATTTAGCAAAATCACTTTGGAATATCTGTAAAACCATACATAAGGTCTTCCTGACCTGATGATGGTACCCTAAGACCTTGGTATTGGTTGGAAAACACTCCTCTGAAACCACAGCTTTTGGCTGCCGGAAAATGGCAGTAAATACGTATTTTTAGCACATTCTATGAAAACGAGAGTCACCTCCGTCATGGAATACTAACCGTTGTGTTTTCCAGCATCTTGAGGTCTTTCACCCGAGCCGTTCTTGTGAATCAGCTGGCAGTTTCTTCCCCAATCACCGTGATGGCACTTTGGCTCTGGTTGGCTGATATCTTCAGTTGCACGTCCTTGCTTTGGATGAAGGTGTCCGTGTTTTGCTGCTTTGGGTCGTGTCTCACCCGAGACTGCTCCGCGAACTCTCTGTAAGGGACAGATGTGACACTTTCAGTGGCAGCGTACCATTGGCTCTGGCGCGGCACTCGGCCCAAAGTCCGCAGACTGCTCAGGAATCCGGTGCCAGACGCCTCACCGCCATCCCACCCACGCGCTCAGCCTCGAACCCACCGTCCGTTTGCAAAAACGACCCGTCGGGAAATTAGCCTTTAGCTCTGAACATCTGCTCCCATTTAGGGAACCAGTAAAGTTTGCCTACCGTGTAGCCGTTACCATCTGTGCTTATCCGTGTGTGTGTGTGTGTATGTGTGTGTGGGGGGGGGGGGGGGGGGGGAGTAAAATTGGGGGGCGGGTCCCAAGTTTGAAAAAGGTTCGCACAGTGTTCCCCCAAGGAAAGGGTCGTTACCCCCCCCCCCGC
>JAAGVU020000092.1:4823054-4842516 GCA_011763525.2 Mormyrus iriodes | reverse complement strand
ATATAGACAGCCACACACACACACCCTACAGTGACTCATAGACAATAGATTCTGATATAGACAGCCACACACACACACCCTACAGTGACTCATAGACAATAGATTCTGATATAGACAGCCACACACACACATCCTACAGTGACTCATAGACAATATATTCTGATATAGACAGACACACACACACACACACCCTATAGTGACTCATAGACAATAGATTCTGATATAGACAGACACACACACACACACACCCTACAGTGACTCATAGACAATAGATTCTGATACAGACAGACACACACACGCACCACAATGACTCGTGGAGAGTAAGGTGGAACACACACAAATCACACTTATCTATCGATGATGAAGTTTTGTATAGATGGACACACACAGACACATACAGACACACACACACAAACACACACATACAAACACTGCAGTGACTCATAGATGGTACACTCTAATTTAAACAGAGACACACAGATCACACTTACTGATGGTGTAATCTGATTTAGACAGACCCACAAACACTGCTATGACTCATAGATGGTAAACTCTGATTTAGACAGCCACACACAGAGATCTTGCTCACTTATTGATGATGAAATTTGATTTCACACACATAGGCACACGCAGTACAATTACTCAGGTAGTAAGTTTTGATTTAGACAGCTACACGCAGAGATCACACTCACTTATTGATGGTTAAATCTAATTTCACACACAAATATGCACAGGCACATCAGAGACTCACATAGGGCAAACTATGACCTGCTGCGTTTTATCAGCCATGAATGCTTGGAGGCGCCCGTTACCTGCTACCGTTAGCCCCGCCCCTGGCAAACACACTGACACAGTTCCCCAGCACCGACAATGAGCATACTGCTCGGTGCCCACCACAAAATGCTCTGCAATCACACTACCTGCCGTTTGCTGGGCCTGATTTTAGCAGGAGGCAAATATGATGGAGAAATGCAGAGAGGTGGGGGAGCACGGCGGAGGTCAGAAACCAGGGAGTCAAATGCAAAAGCTATATCGAGAGACGAGGTGAGGATGGAACAGGAACAAGCAAATAAAACGATGGTACTGGCGTGTCCCCCTGCTGAGGATGCTTAAATCTTCCATAAGTATGTGGGAGGGGGCGTTGTTCACGTGAATAAGTCAGGGGCACATGTGAATTGGTTATATTCTTTAAGTGCGACAGAGAACAGTGAGTCAGAGTTGTTCTGTTTCCGTTTTGCTCAGCCTCTTTACTGGATGTAATTTCATTTATTTGCTTTGTCAACGCATCAGCTTCAAACCGATTCGTATAGATGAATTTGTGCTTAAACGCAAAAAAACACATGATCAGTTTCTTGATAACTGTGCCGCCTCCAACCCAAAAGGTTAACTGCAGCCAGCATTACTACCACAACAACCACACAAAGGTAACGCTTTGCCCCCACCCCCCCTTTATACGCTCCTCCAAGCCTCCTTGTCTTACCTCTGGTCACAGGTTACGGCAGCACGGGAACTCGGGAGTAGTGAGGGGAGGCACTGAGGAGCAGAGGAGGAGAAGGGGGAGAGATTAATGTGCAGGCAAGAAGAGGAGGAGAGAAGGGTGACAGCGCTGGGGTTGGGGGTGGGGATCCTGGTGCATTCAGACACAGCCCCCCCACGAACACCTCTGGACAGAGAGGATGGGAGGGAAGAAAGGAAAGCGAAAGAGAGGGAGAGAGAGAGAGGACCTTGGTGACAGCAGGGCAGTGTGAGGTGCTATCACGTTATCCCCGCTTCATTAGAGAGACGCTCTCTGACTGGATACTCATTAGGCAGACATGGCTGTCGTCAGAGCCTCTGTGTCCACGGAGCTACAAACAGCAACAGATCCCTGCCGTTATTTTTAGCCCACAGCTAAACTCGGAAGACAGAAGGTGAAAGGACGGTCCATATTTCTGTCTGCCCCCCCCACCAGGAGACCGAATCTGTGGCACCAGACCGGCTACGTTGGTCTGAGAAGCTGTCTGACAATGCAGCTAGCACACCTGGCCAACATAAACCATCATTATCTGACAGCGTAGCCAGCACACCTGGCAGACATAAACCACCATTACACGACAGCGCGGCCAGCACATCTGGCCGGCGTAAACCGCCATTACGTGATAGCGCGGCCAGTACACCTGGCCGATGTAAACCGCCATTGCGTGACAGCGCGGCCAGCACACCTGGCAGACATAAACCGCCATTACGCGACAGTGCAGTCAGTACACTTGGCCGACATAAACCGCCATTAGGTGACAGCGCGGCCAGCACACCTGGCCGACGTAAACCATCATTATCTGACAGCGTAGCCAGCACACCTGGCAGACATAAACCGCCATTACGCGACAGTCTAGCCAGTACACCTGACCAACGTAAACTGCCGTTACGCGACAGCGCGGCCAGTACACCTGGCCGGCATAAACCGCCATTACGCGACAGAGCGGCCAGCACAACTGGCCGACGTAAACCACCATTACGTGACAGCGCGGCCAGTACATCTGGCCGACGTAAACCGCCATTATGCGACAGAGCAGCCAGTATACCTGGCCAGCGTAAACCGCCATTACGTGACAGCGCGGCCAGCACACCTGGCCGACATAAACCGCCATTACGCAACAGCGCAGCCAGTAGCTGCTTATAGATACGGTGCTCGACAGCATGTGGCTTACGCTTGGGTTTTTTTTTTCCAAATCCTCAACCCTTAATCGCATAATTGATTTCATTACATGGATAATAAACCGCCTCACCTGAGGCTGTTGGTGTTAATTTATTAATTAGGATCTTGACCCTTTAGGGTAAGAGCTGCATAACCTGCGATTTAAATCAGCAGCGTATTACCGCCCGACTTCTATGGAAAGCCTGCAGGAGTTAAGCATCAGGCAGGATCAGGGGAAGCGTTCCATCATCACGCTGACAGAAGCTGCTTCGGTGTGATTGCTGCAGAGTTATACATGGAAGCAACATGGACGTCCAATGGGAGACACGACACTGACTGCAGACACGGTCGCATGTAATGGAAGGATACATGATGGCCGCATAGAAATGCAGCATTTACGGAGAATGCAAGTACAACAAGGTCAAAATTGACAGTAGGATGTATGCGCACACAATATGGTTTAAGTAAGTAGGTGCCTGGTGGGACATTTTTGATTTAGCATGGCATAAAGTGGATTTATGTGTGGGAGAGGGTGTGTAAGTGCATTGGAAACATGCGACATGGGTGAAGTGTTTATTTGGTGCTGGAGGTTGGAGCAGTGCAAAGGCATGGGTCTGGGAAGACTGGCTAAGGAGAACTTAATGAACAGATGCTGGTCTGAGTGGGAGGAAGCAGTGACAGACAGAGGATCCCATGCCCTGCATAGATCCTGGTGTTCAGTGTTAGTTTTCAGAAGAAAATGAAGGAATTCATTTCCTAGCATGATGCTCTATGCAAAAGCCTTAAAATCCAGTGACATTAACCCATGTAGAGATGGAGGAAGGTCACATAACCAACACTCCACCTGCTGTTAGCTGTGTAATGCATGAATCCTGACCTCACCATAGAAAAGGGGTGCTGTATCTTCAGCTGGCACCCATTAACCCTCTCCTCTAAAGACAGAGACCCAGATACACATGAAAGTCACTGGGCTGATCTATACAATGTGTTACATTTTCCAATTGAAAATCTGCCATGTTTTCAGCTAATTGATTGATTCTGCACCCTTTACACTTTAGTTAATGACTGATACCCTGTGAATACTAAAGTTGAATCCGATGATTGGTATTAAACCTGCACGTCAGTACTCCAGCCTTCTTCTAAGGCTGTGAAACTCCAGCCATGCTGTAGGCCAGGGGTGGCCAGTCTTATCCACAAAGAGCCAGTGTGTATGCAGGTTTTTGGGATAAGTTGTTCAAAAACAGGTGTGGGAACTCTTCAGCTAATCAGTCATCTAATTAATAATATAATTTGGGAGTTGCACCGAAAACCTGCATACAGAACGGCCCTCTCTGGATAAGATTGGCCACCCCTGGGGCCTGTTTCATGAAGCAGGATTTCTTGCTTAGCCGGATAACTTGTCTGGCTTAAGGTAGTCTGGGCTAAATGGACTTTATCTTTGTCCACTTACATTTAGCCCAGACTACCTTAAATCCGAGTTAAATCCTTGAAGTTATCCAACATTCAAGAATTGTTGATAGCAAACTTAATACAAGGATGGATGGACCAGCCTGCATCCATATTTTAAAAAAATGGTGTGGGCTGTTATGTTCATGTCAGTTCACAGGGATATTTACCGGGATGATGGGCCAGCCGCGTGTTGGATGTCTAAAAAGCTGAGTCGGTTTCTGGGAAAGGTAGACGCTGTCTGTAGCTTTATGCACAGTAGATAGTCTCTGAGGGCTTCTTTTTCAGCCTTGTAGGCAAAGTGGCAACATGTGAATGTGATAATGCAGTGGTACAGATACCTTGGGGAAACTCACACCACACCAGGATAATATGAGCAAATTATAACCATGAATTTGATTGTGATTGGGCAAAACTTCAAAGGCAATGTATAAGCACCGGGTAAAAGATAGAGCAAGTGGAAGCAACGAAGATGAGGAAGACCTGGGGAGAATGCTGGCTTGTATTAAGTGCCCAGCTTTTCTGTGAACTTGCTCACCCTGGAGGTCCTGCAGTAAATAATGTAGTTGACTAGACGGTACTGCCATTGGGACGAAATATATATTGAAAAACTGTTCTCAGCAGTATAAACAAGACACTACTTGATTACACTTTAAAATAAGGCGGGCACTTTTCATAGGAATATGTGATCATGTGTTTTTTTGCGGATTTCCTTATGGCTCCATACAGAGTGGGAGGGTTTAAGAAGGAAAGGGACCTGATTGTTTAACAGAGACGGTCAAAGTGTGGAAATCTCTGGAGCAAAGGAACAGATGCTGCATTTGTGCGAAAGCGGAGAGCCGAAGTCGTTTAGCTCCGAAGTGAGACCATGATAAAATGCTTTCATTTCAACAGACATCTCATCAGACCAAATAAATGGGTGACACATATATAAAACAGGACCTCTCCGCACGGAGCATGTTGACAGATATTATATTTCACAAGTCCTTCCAGCAGGGTTGAAAAGCCGGCATAAAGACACTGTGCTATTCCTTGAGGAGAAAAATAATGTATTATGAGAGGTACCCATTCACTTGTAATTTTGTTCAAAGTTGGCTGAGCAAATACATAGTGTTGGAAAACGATTGGCTGTGTCAGGTCAAGATAAGTGTCGAGTGCGCTGGAGAATGTGCCAGAGGATGACCGGCTGGCCGTGCTTTTCAGGAGAACCTGTGGCTGGACAGCGTGTCTCTGCTTATCAAGGACTCCTTCGACGGGGAGATGCTGATGATCGACAACCTCTCGGGATCTGTGTTCCATCACTACTCTTCTCCTCCTGTGTGCAAGGACTGCAGTCGGCATGCCCGAGAGGTGAGGCACTTCCTCTCTGCTTGGCCAGAGTCCCAGAGAACCCCCCTGCCCCCCCCCCCCAACATGCTCCCATGGCGCACTCACGTTTCACTATCAGCTGGATCAAACTCCTTCAGGGTGCCGTACAGCTCACTACATAGAGCTTCATTGTGAAATTATTCTAAATACTTGTTTATCGAAACACATCTGAGCTATATGATGTTTCATTGTTTTTTCTGGAATAAGCACAGGCTGCACTTAAACTGTCTTAAACACAGTTGTGTGTGCATCTGGCTATGAGAAGCAGTGGTTTGGGTTCTGGCTGAGCTGAGATTCCATAAGATCACTGTGGTGTTTAGTTCAGCTGGCGAGACATTCTAGATAATCCGTGGTGGATTCAGATGCTGAGGAATATTCCAGTGCGATTCTTGGTCTCCTGGAGAAAGACAGCAAGACTGGAGTCCGTGTCAGCAGTTCAATGCGCTCAGTGTAAATAATTGTAGCCATTTTTGTGGAGATAATGCAGCTTCACAGAAACAGCACTGCGAAGTCATAGACAGTCAAAGAATATATCTAAAGCCATTCATCTGTATAGTGAGTATTTTCTCCGAAAAAAAAACAGTTTAACATTTAAAACAAATGCAAATTGAGTAAAATGACTCAATGAGGGATGCCAGTGGTGGAGAATACACGGGTGAATTGGATGGAAAGTGCGTACTGGGGTGCTTTTAGGAGAGGGGTTGAAAGGTTATGCTAACGCACTTTGACAAACAATCATGGTTTTACACCAACATGAAGATCATTTGAACATAATTTTCTGTGACTGCCTCAGACTTTTGCACAGTACTATACTTCTAAAGAGAGTGACATGATTCAAAGCTCTCAAGAAACTTGATCCTAAAGAACATTTTGTCTATTCCTTGAATTCCTGCTAAGAGGGAAATTAATATATATTTCTTGGAAGATGTTGAAAATAATAACAGAATAGAAGCTATTTATGCATACAGATTTGTGTCATGGTGTATGAATGTCTGTTAAGGATATAATTTGGCAGCTGAGGCCAAAACACATGGCTGTGATTGGATTCAGGAGTTGGACTAATGACCCATACCCTGTCTCTGGCTGCTGTTGTGAGTGTAATGTCTGGATGTATTGTTGTGGGCGGTTTGTGAGTCCTGGGCTATGTTGCCCACAGCGGAAGCAGATAAAAGAGGATGCAAGAGAGTAAACGGTTTAACTATTTCTTTTGGACCTTTCCAGTTCAACCAAGTCAAAAGTCCGTGGGTAATTAAGGCGTTTTGATTAAACCCAGTCTTGCAGCAGTGCTTAACAAGAAAACACCTGGATATCTGGTGCTATCAACATCGAGCCCCAGTGACCGACTGTGCAGTAACCTGAAGGCATATCGCATATGGAAGGCGTTCTCCTGATTTTGAATCATGACCTTTTTGAAGGTCAAGGCACAAAAAACGAAAAAGTCATGACAGAGTTTTAAATGACAGATGAGTAAGTGAAGTCTAGGGCAGACTTCCGGAAAGTGCTTTAACATTACGGCTGCCACTGACTTGATTAGGGAAGAGCAAACAAAGATAATTCAACGCCGGTGTTTAGCACAAAGCGGAGGCGGTCTATATTGTGTTAGAGTCGAAAAAGTTGAAGCTTGTACTTGTTTTTCAAAATGTAGGTGCTAGCACTAATGAAGGCCAAATTTCCGGGAGCGAAACCCTCAGGGGAATGTTTGAGGAACGCAGCTGTCAAATCCAAACGTACTCTCGCTACTCGTTCTGAAGTAGCTGGGAAGCAGAGCTCGGGCACAAAAAAAAAGATGAAATAAAAGATTGACAGTGTCTTTTGGAGAACATCATATTCTACGAAAACCTTTCCCTAAGGCTGGCGATGAAGCTTTAGCATTTTTTCTTCCTTGGAACGGTTTGCCGGAAATGGCCGAAAGATATATCTGTTACAATATTGGTCAGAGAGAAAGGACTCAAACACGGCGCAAAGCAGAAGCCAAAACACTAGATGATAATTGGAGTTGGGATCAGAAGCAGGAGTCCTGAAGACGGGGAATCTGTCCTGTGGAGTGAGGAGACAGGCATGCACCATGAGGACATGGCGACAGTGTTACACTCAGGCACACTTAGACGGGGGTTAGGATCGGCACTCGTACGGGGAAATGCATCTAGGAAAACAAGCACACAATAATACACAAGGAAAATCAGGAAAGATAAGCCCTCGGATGCTGGACATGCCAAGACAAACCTCACAATAACTAAACTGGTTCTACCAGTTATATACAAGCAGCAATCAGAATGTGAAACGAGACAGTTATCAGTATTGCAGAGCTCGCTGGGCGAGAGGGCGCAATCGCTGCGATCTGGGCTTCTCCTTACATTATCGCATGGTGTCGACAGTTCTGCTTGGAAAATGGCTCAGTCGCCACCATCTTCATCTCCCACCTCTTAGTTAGCACGGCGAAATCACGAAACGGACTTTAGCGCAATGTCTGTCGCCGCATGTAATGCGCCCTCATGACTCATGACGCATCTTTGGCTCCTCATTTGCGTCTCTGCCCTCCAGATCCCCTTTCCTTTCCTATGCTCACCACCCTCTTCTTCACACTAATTTCCCAGCTCCTGCATTTTAAAATACAGTACGTGATCAGCCATTTCTTAGTGGCATAGCGGAAGGAGTAAAAAAAAAAAAAAACATTTTCATGCTTCTGAGATGTGGAATGTCACCTGCACTTACCATGTGAGCATGTGAGTTTTTTTATCCATAAGCGGTTATTTGAACCCCATAGATGAGACTTTTTTTTTTTTTTTTTTTTTTCCGGGAGTGCAGCCACTGAATTATTCAAGGGCTGTGGGTAGTATTGTGTGTATTACTCACCCCTTGTCAGGCCGTCTTACTGGATCTGCCGGTGAAAGCTGTCAGCTCGTCAATCTGCCCGACTTGTCCTGCTACCCCCTATTCCACTCTTTGATATAGCTGATTTATTTAACTTCCATTCACCACTTTTTCCTCCGTCCGATAAAGTCTATAGACTGGACATGCCAACCCAGAAAAAAACATAAAATAAGAAGTCAGGTTTGCTCAACTCAAACACACTCTCTTCTGTCTAAACAGAATCATTTTGGGCTGAGCTACTGTGATCTGTGAGCCATCTAACCGTTTCCTGTGGCTGTAATCCGTCTTCCCACCCCTTCACCGCCGGCCGCCATTTTATTTCCTGGTTTGTTTACCCCTTCAGATTCGCTTGGCTGAGGTGGAGCAGGCGTCCCTAGCTTCTGAACAGCTCTCTGACAAGTCCTCCTCTCTAGCGCTCCCCGATGACCTGAGCCTGGATGACCACAGCGTGTATCAGCTACTGATGAAGGACAGCAAGGTACCCATGCGAGGCTGACGCCCCTTCCAATGCTGCTGCTGCTGGATGTCCCATGCCATTCACTCCAAAGTCTATCCGACATCAATTAATTTAATTACCATTTTGGCAAAACTTGTCTTGTGTTCCTATTCCGCTTCAGTAGAGCTCAGATAAATGAAAAATATTTTGATACATAATTAATATTGGATTATTGATGTAAATCTGTAGATTAGGCCAGTGAAGCGCACGTTGTTAGTATCTGCTAGCTGTTGTTATTCAATGGGGCCAGATGGAGAATCATTATCAACAAAATGTTGTCTGGTTTGAGCAAGGAACTAGATTGTTCTAATGACTAGTCTAAGGGGCAGCACGGCGGTGCAGTGGTTAGCACTGTCACCTCACACCTCTGGGACCTGGATTCACATCTCCAACCCGGTTACGTGTGTGTGGAGTTTGTATGTTCTCCCCATGTCGTTGTGGGGTTTCCTCTAGGGTACTCCGGTTTCCCCCCCATAGTCCAAAAACATGCTGAGGCTAATTGGCGTTGCCAACTTGCCCATAGGTGTGTGTGTGTGTGTGTGTGTGTGTGTGTGTGTGTGTGTGTGTGTGCGCCCTGTGATGAGTTGGCACCTCATCCAGGGTTATTCCCTGCCTTGCGCCTGTAGCCTCCAGGATAGGCTCCGGACCCCCAGTGACCCTGAATAGGCTAAGCGGCTACAGGAAAATGGATTGATGGATGGATGGATGGATGGATGGACTGGTCTAAGGCAGACTCGTGCTTTGCCGATGGCCGGTAACTGAAGGGTTTACCTCCTGTGTGTGGTGCCCCCCTGTGGCAGGAAGAAGAAGAGGAGAGCTGCGGCTGCTCACAGAGCTCCAATGAGCTGGGGGGCAGTCAGCCAGGGCTTGTGCCATCACAGAATCAGAGCCCCCTGGAGGAGGCAGAGGTCATAGCTGTTGGAGTCGATCTCCAGGTGTCGTGCTCGCTGGCTCCGCCAGGTACGTGTGCTTGCCGCTGCTGTCGTCGACGTTGCTACAGGTTTATTTTTCCGTTATTGTTTTCATGAAATTTGCAAGCCACGTTCGAGCACTATGGATGGAGCGGCGCACAGCAGAATCTGTGTGTGCATGGCTGAACAGCTGGAGGATGCAACAGCATTATGGGCTTGGAATAAGCAAAGGTTCATTTATTTAGCAGACACTGTATACATGAGAATCAGAGAGAAGGGTCAGCTCTCGGGGTTAACAACCTTGCTCGAGGGCCCAGAGATGAAATTACTCTGCCAGCCATGGGATATGAGCCCACAACCTTCTGATCATGGGCACAGAGCCACAAATACACGTTTGAAACAAAGAGTAATTGGTTGGATAATTGAGTCAACTGAATGTCAGTATACTCCGTGCAATCTAGTAATACATGCTACAGTAGCACAAAACTCTCTCCTTCTCGTCCTTGTTATATTTAGAAGCTTCTCTTTGTCTCTACCGGTTCCAGAAGCAGTTCTTTGCAACAGTAGCAATAGTGGAGGAGGTGGGAGTGGCTCCTCTGCTCTCTTCCACCTTCCCACGGAGTTCTTCCATCCTGCTGGGGCAGCTCGCCCATCCAGCTCTGGGACAAGGTGCTTGCCATCCATACAGGGCTCCTGCCTCACGTCTCCTGCTTCCTGGGCCTCTCTCAGGTCCCCGGGGGCCAACAGTAGGGCCCTTGGCACACAGGTAGGGGACACTCAGTGTTTTGGATGGTGTTCTTTTATGTTACCCATTCTAACGTGTGATGCGTGATGTTCCTCTACCCCTCAGCATCCATCGCACAGTGATTCCTCCCTGGCCACCGGGAGCTCAGAGAGCAGCCTGCACACCACGCTGGAGGAGGGCCTGAGCTTCAGCATGTCACCTTCTCAAGATCTCACCGTGCCTCTGCCTCTGCTCTGTTCAATCCCTGATGAGACCAGCTGTCCCCCGCAACAGATTCTGCGACCCTTCATGGACCCCCTGTCTGACCCTCGGGCTGTTTTTAACCTCCAGGCCACCAGGGGTCACCAGAGGAGTCAGAGCAGTGGAGGTGGCAGCACCAGCCCAGGGTGCAACAGACAGGATTCAATGGATCACTCCGACGATGATCTAGGGATAGGAATCGGAGGCGGTGGGTCCAGTCAGGCCTGCAACAGCGAACATTTCTCAGAGACACTGAGCAGCCTGTCACTAAATTCACTGCTCTTGCCTGGCTCACTGGCTCCCCTGCTGGCAAAAAAATGCAATAGCACCGGGAGCCTGGAGCAAAGAGCCACGTCACTAAAGGGAGTGGAAGGGCATCCGTGCTACGGCACAGACCCCCAGGGCTACATCTCCAATCTTTGGACTGAAGATAAAAGCGGAGATGGAGTAGAGGAAGGGACACCAAGTTTGGGACAAAAAAGTACCACCCACACAATGGTGGTGGGCACTAGGAAAAACAGATGAAACCTACAGTCATTATTTCTGTGTAATGTCCCTGTTCTGTCCCTCTCCTTTCTGGAAAGAGCTGTGTGGTGCACTCCTCAGTCTTTTTGTTTCCGAAGCGGCCATATTTTAGACTTCTCGGTGGACGGTGGAACATCTGCAGTGTCGCTGAGAGATTCTGGAAGCCCACCCCCTGATACTTGAGCTGTCGTTAGATCAAGACGAGGCTAGGAAACCGCTGCACAAACTGTCCCTTAGAATAGGAGGGGGGGGGCGTAGATGCACATAGGGAATGGAAGGCACACAAGACCTGGAGATCTTTGTTTTAATCAGTTGTTAAACTGCACAAAAGGCCAGAGAACACTTTGGACAGGGCCAGTTGAATAGTGTGGGTGTGTGGGAGTAATTACCGCTGTGAGTCACTGAATAAAAGACCTTTGTTGGATGGATTTGTCTGTCATTACAAGCAGAATGAACTGGCAGCATCTGAGAGAGTGGGCTTTGTGAGGTTTCAGGACCAGGGACATTACATCTCCGGACAGCCCCCCTTTTTTGATGGCAAATGAGGTGGGGAGAAGATCAGCCGCTTTAACTTTGTTCTCTGATCTATGCCGTGTCAGCAAAGTAGATGACGGGTGACTGTGATAGTCCAGAAATGCTTAAGGAAGTGTGAATCTTACAAGAATGCTGCGGATTCCCTGAAAGGAAGGCCAGGGAGAGCAAGCCATCGTGTGCCTTGAGGGACTGGCCTTGCTCCACCATCAGCCCGCACCTGGATGAGGAGACCTGCCAGGGGGACCTCGGGCGGAGAGAGAGAGAGTGTGCACTTTTGTAAACGGAAGTCTGGACGAAGATGGATCGAATCAACAACAGGACGTAACCCCACCCCCACCCCAAGACAGGAGTACAATTTCTGGGTAATGAGTAGTGAGAGCGAAGACTTTGCATTTGAAATGAGATAAACAAAATCTCAGAGCCAGAGAAAAATAAAGATGTTGGCACTGGATGTTCATGAACTTATTAGTTTTCTGGGCCAATAGGAAGGAGAAAGGAGAAAAAAAACTGAAAAATTTCCTCTGTCTCCTAACCCTTTCCCAGTATTGCTCATTTTTTTTGTATCTGATTTGCAAGTGGCTTCCAGATTTGAGGTAGGAGTAAGGGTTCATCAGTCAAGCAAAAAAAAAAAAAAACAAAATGAGGGGAACGTCTGTCCGCACAAAAAAGGCCAGCACATTTCACAAAGAACACATAGCTATGGACTTGGGTCCCCTTTTGAATTTTAGAAGTTAATTTCTATTACTGCAGGACAGTCGGCTTGTGAACAGAAAAAGATCTGCTATTTCGAGTGTCATGTGAAGGATTTAAGATCTACTCAACTACAGATTTTTAACACTATTATTTTTGCATGGCTGTTAAATACCAATCGGATGAATCATATTGGAGGACTGTGTCATGCTGTGTTGCTTGATACGATGATGTCTGTCCGATCCTTTAGATTATGTCACTGAAAGCAAATACTTAGAAATAAATAGATTCTTTTAATCGTATTTAAATTTATATTGTTTTGCGACCCGAAATATGATATCTAATTGATGCATCCATGGTAGCTGTTATTTGGATTATGAAAGACCCGAGTTAATTGTGAATAATGGTAAATGGCTTATGCTTGCAACTTATGAAAGCGATGGTGTGCCTCTGTCGTGGAATATCCTCAGAGAACGAGGTCGTGGGTTTTTTTTTTCTTTTTTTCATCATCCCCTAGGAAATTTTCTTCATAGGAGTGAAGTCTATATGTCTTGGTAGTAGCGAGGAAATAAAGTGCAAACCAGAAGGGTGCTTTGACATTTTTGTCACCTGGCTGTTGGCTTTGCACAAGATGCTGGTATTGGCAGGCAGGTTTGTTCCGTGCTGTAAATGAATGTTCGTCTGTTAGAGCTGAATGAACAGCTCTGTGTGTGCCCTTAAACAGCAACTTGTGTCAAAAAAGGTTTAACATTTTAAGATGTTGAGTATTGGACCAAAACTTTAAACATGACTGTAGCTCGGGAAATTTTCAGTCTAAACATTCCCAAATCACTGCATCACTGCAAAATGCATCATTGACTCCACATACCACATTCAAAGTGGATAACCGGAACTCACGACTGGGCAAGGTCCTCCAGAATGTTCTGGAGCATTTGGGCAAAGACGTTGAACTATAAGAGGTAGCATGTTCTGTGTGGTTGGTAGATACCTGACAAGGTCCCCGTGTCTGGTCTGCATGGCTGTACTCACTGTCATAGTGGAGCCCTTGCGTGGTGTACTAGAGCCCAACCTTGTCTTGTTTTTTAACCTTGACCTTGTGTCCTCCCATAATGCTTTACACATATGTACATGTAGCATGGTCCAGAACAGGAGCTACACACAAGCATCACGTGTTTGGCATAAGAAAGCCAGCAGATTCTCCAGAGGCAGGAATGGCGTGGCCCCCTTATCTGCGACTTTCTTTGCTCGGCGAGTATAGCGTTTGACAGCCCCGGCTGAACACCATGGTGTCACATTATGGTGAATTAAATCGCAATGAAAGCGTAGCGAAGCTGGGGGTTTGGGGGGGGGGGTGGGAGAAGGGGCTGCGGATGCCCTAGCAACCATGCTTATCGAGCGACTCCAGCTGACCACTTTAGATTTAATGCTGCGTCAGAGAAGATCTGTGTCAGCCGCAGCATTATGTGTCATTACTGGAATTCATAGCAGGGAACAAGGTGTGTTGAAGCTTCATTTTGGGTTGAATGTCCGCAGTCCTCCTCGAGTCACCATTTTCTGTTTGAGACTGTCACGCTCGAGTGCGCTCCTATATTTAGCTCGATAAATAATTGGTAGACACGTGGAGCCAAACTCCTCCACCCGACTTCCCCGAAGAGGGAGTTGTTTTATTTATGATGTCCAAATGCAGATGCGTTAAAAGCCCTGGCGGAACCTGGCCTGGTCTCATGAGATGGTCCTCATACGAGCGAACGTACCCACATGCCCGCTCATGCGAGGGTAACATGCCCTCTCTCCTCCCCAGTACCGCAAGGGCGCCGTCTGGAGCAACTCAGCACAAACGTACTCCATGTTCGCATGCACACACGTCAGTGCACCGTTGCTATTTATAACCAGCCCACCACCCGCATCTCCTGACATCTTCCAAAATGTCCCCTCGGCCTGCCCCTTCTGACCACTTCCTGAGGACATCGTTCATGCTTTGGGGCCCAGATTATTTACATACCTCCTCCCTAGGCTGGTGCTAGGGATGAGGTTGGGTAATCCTGCGAATGAACCTGCTAATGGCTTGATGGTGGGAAAGCAGGGTACAGGAACAGGAAGGGAATGCTCAGAAACCGTAGCAAAATCAGGATTCTGTTTGTATTTACGTAGCTGTGCCGAGGTCCCTGTTTTCGTAACATTGTTCTGCTTAAACCGAGGTTTTGTTTAGTCTGTTTTGCACAAGAAAGCAACTTTGTTATTGGATTGTAGTCATTGAAGTCTCCAGGTTTCAGGGTCTCTTTCCTGGACCACGGTGCCACTAAAAGCAGGGTAGATCTCATTACACACACCCCTCAGTAGCTAACAATTGTCTACATTCAGAATCTCTTAAGCAACAGCCTGGCAATGTAGCGTAGACATTGTGGCATGTATCCAATGCAAGCGAGTGAGACAGCACAGCAGTGCTCCGTTCCGGTCATATGTCACACACCTCCACTGATAGTTTGGAGAAAAGGTTGACCGCTGAACTGGCTGGAATACAAGGGCTGGGTAGAGAATTAGCACTGCACAGAATGGGGTGCGATCAGATGGAGATGCTGGTAATGAACCCACCTGTGACATGAGGGGAGTAATGGAGCACAGCTTTGGGTGCTGTTAGAATTGAATGACCGGTGTAGTTCCCATTCCCCCCAGACAGTAAGCTGTTTGGCTCGCCGCGTTAACCTGATTTGTGCTGTCTCTCTCAATTTCGAGAGGACGGCGTGAAACACTCCGCCTCAGCACCGGAGGAACAGTTTGGTCTGACAAGTCAGCGCTCAGTATTTCCAGCGAGAAAAGCAGAGCGCTCCTCTGATATGAACTTCAAATATTTCTGGTCACACTTTACCTGAGATGAGTCTGAAGAGGACTTGCAGATATCCCCGCAGTCAATTTTTATGTCGCGTTATATACATACAAATTGCCAGTTAAACTATAATCGGCAGCATAAAATAAAAGACACAAAATATAGCTGGAAGAAACACGAATATGTGAAGTTCACATTGCAGAGTCTAGGACTGAGCAAACAAAGAAATTGGAAGCAAAAAAATTCCATGATAAAACATAAATATATGTAAAGTACAGCATGTACCTTTTTTTAATTCCCCTCCATGCTCTGAGTACATAATTATCATTATTTGATGTCATTACATTTAGAGATGGTTTCAACACTTCATGCTGGCTTTTGACAAGACTAGTTATTATGGTTCAAATTGGCAATTCGGGTCTGCTACGGGGGTAGGATTGTTTGTAGAGCGTTTTTGTCTTTGGGAGTAAAATTGCGTACTCCGGGGACTGCTTTCCGAGGCTTTGCTAAAAGTGAAATCTCCTCGATTGTGTTCTGGTGAGAAGGCTAAGCAAAAACAGAGCAAATCAATATTATCCAGAGCTGTGTACAGAATTATAGATTTAGGAGTCAGTGTTAAAATAGCATAGTAGCTCGTTTTGTGGGGGTAAATATTTAGTGGCATAATAAATCAAACCAGCCTGGAAATTCATGTGGCGTTAAAAACAACAGGATACTTCAAATCCGAAATGTCATGGCCACAGATGCAGGAAATCTGTTGCAAATGAGACCTGTTTCATCTCATTGGTTTTGGCAACCTTCCGAACCCTAGCAGGTAAAACGGCAGACAGTGTTATGTAAGTCAGTGTTGGAAAGAGCTTGTAAAAGGTTGATTTTATCTACAGTCGTGTGTGTGTTTGCTTGTGTGTAGCATACGGTTTACGCACAAGGTTGTGAGATTCCCTTCTTTCAGACCCCTTTACATTCCACGTTGATGTGTTCCTCTGTACATAACTGCTTTATTACAGTGTCGTGCTCCATGTACACAACCTGAGCACATCCAGGTCACGCAGGCATGGAGGGAAGGAACGAGTTTACAACTTGCAAAATGGAAAACAGGCCGGAAAAGCAGGGCTCGGAGAACAGCTGTCAGGGCACCAGAGACCGAGTGAGCGAAAAAACAGGTGTTTTATGGGAAACTGATTGCACATGAAAGAGGCTTGTCACCTGACTGTGCCACGCCCTTGGAGATCCGTGCCCTCCCTAATAATACACTCAAATACTATTTTTTTTCCCCCAGCAGAAATGTTTTCTTTTTCTTAAAAAAGGCGCCCCTGCTTCTCGGCACACCGCAGTATAGCTTGCGCGGCATCAGCACGTTAGTGTGTTTATCCATGCTGGGCTTTAGCGGGCACGCTGAGATATCACACAGAGCACAAGTATGTGTGTGCATGTGCGTGTGTGTGACTGCTTGATTCTCCTCCTCCCCCCATAATTACGGTTTTCTCTGTCATCTGACAGCAGCCAGACTGCACAGCACATAGGCACCCGCTCGCCCCCTCAGAAATATCATCGCTGTATCATTCCAGGCGATTCATCTCACTTCCTTGCCAGTTCACTAGAAACTCCTGACTAATGTTTAAGGCCGGGGCCGTGGCTCACGTACTCAGCCCTGCTAGGGGGGTGGCAACAAGTGTGTTGAATTTCTGCCAGTTAACATACCAGTGGTGTTAACCACCACCCTCATTGGCTGTTAGGCTTTTAGGAGCCTGACTGGGGTGGGTAAGGGGGTCATTCAAAGGAGGCGACCAAAATGGTGATGGTCTGAATTGTGCTCTGGTACTACTCAGTGCCCAGATAAGCCAGTCAGTTATTTGTTGTAGCGTGTCATCAACTCATATACTATGCAAATAAATATAATAGTTAATGATTAGGGTAATATAAATGCAATTTATCTGCTATCTATGGGAACATGTATTATGTACATCAGAGACCATGACCTTTCACTTATGCATACAGTGACTAGGGGTCCCCCACTACGCCCACCCCACTAAAGCCAGGGCCTGTATTGGAGGGACATCACACTCACCACTGCTGCAGTTAATTTACCTTAGATGTTTGTGTGAGAAATGAACCGATCATGGCTCAGGTGCATCTCAGCAAACGGGGCGACTGAGTTGGGCTGCCCAAGCTTATTGCCTGATTGAAAATCATTTAAAATTATTATATGTTTGCTGCTGTGTGTCACGTTTGCATGGAACTCCACGGGGACATGCGGCTGGTGACCACTGTGCCAAGCAAGCTACCTCTAGCCCTATGGACGAGGGGTCACTTGAGGTCGGGCAGCTCGCACATGGATAACTGTCGGTAGGCGTTTTCACACATTCACAGCTGCTTCGTTGTTAGATATACATCTCCCCCTGCTCTGTATACAAATTTATTTTTCCTCGACCTGGTTTATTTTTTGAAGTTCCTAGGAAGGAGGTTCTCCCCACGCAACGGAAACAGCACCCGCCAAGTGCGTTCTGTTCCAGAGCCGCGAGGCGCTAGCGTCGCTTCGCAGCCTCCTTCGCAACTCCCCGCGTCCAGCCGCTGTTTTGTCGTTTGCCGTGTTCAGATGGAGGCGACAACAGCCCTGTCCCGTCGGGCAACCGCGAGACTCCAGCATGGTATATCACTACGCACAGCAGGGACAGCCCCCCAGTAAAAACTGTAAATAATATATATCAGTGTAAGGACATTGTGGGTTGCAGCAAAGTCAGGTGATGAGCGCAGAGTGTTAGTTTCTCCTGCATCCAGACCCTGAGGCTCGTCCAACCTGGGTGGTCTTTCTGTAACCCATTCAGTTTTTTTCCATATACATTCCACCTTCTGACACTGCCTTGATTCCTCCCCACTGCTTTTATTAAACTCCTTTCTGTCTCCCTTCCTGCTGTTACACGGCTATGGTCACCTTCCCAGGGTCGTGCTGGTCATTCTTACACTCACTTGCTCATGTGCAGGGCTGCGGGGCCGACGAGGCCTGGGCCACCTGTGCAGCTGTCTCCGGCAGCTTGACGACACCTTAGCTTCTTAATTAACGAGGGAAACATCTGTTGGTGCCGAGATCAGTCTGCCGCATTGGCCTGAACGTGGAGCAAGGTAGTCACTATGCAGAGGGCGTGGCCAAATGGAGTCCCACCCCCCCACAGGAGCTCATTCGCCGATGGCCTGTGACCCGCTCAGGTGTGTGTGTAGGAGGTGTGTGGTGCAAAAGGTTTGTCGTTATCCTCTGAGGTCCCTAGTTGGCTCCGAGCAGGCAGAAGGAACATTTCCCATCATTTTTTCTATAGTCAATCAGGCAGGGGATTTTATTTAGTTATTTATTTGAATAAACTTGTCGTGGAAACAAAATGATTTTGGAGGGATTAGATTAAAGTATATGTGTGACTTTGAGCGAAAGTACATGATTTAAAAATAAAAATATTTCAGAACGGTTAATGCAGTAATGCAGAGTAAATGTAAAGCCCTTCTTCTTGAACATTCTGTTTGGGTCGTACTTTTTCTACATTTTTCTAGATCTCTCTACCTGGAGAAGTCAATGGGACGCTTGCAATTGTGTTGATTTAAGCGGGGGGTGGTGTTCAGAAAAGATGGAACAAATGAATGTGAGGCACAGTGAGATCATCACCCATGTTTGCAAACCTGTACAGACGTTCTGAGCTTTCGGGCCACAGAGCCGCATTTCCGAGACACACAGTCAGGGCGTAACGGCCAGCCGATGCAACTCCAGGTGCCTACCCCACCCCTCCCAGTGTCCATGGCCACCAAAAGGCACATGGAGCGTGTCCTTCACATGTTACAACTCTCTCCCCTTCAAGTTCTGCACTTGGAAGATACAGGCATGTTGTTTCGTCATCTTATCGCAACTGCTGTGTTTAATTTGGCTGTTTCCCCAAGCTGCCTGTCTTCATTTCAGCGCTCTCCTGTTACCCAGCCGGGGGCTAGGACCTGGGAGCCCATTCTGCCTCAGCGTGTCAAAGGTGTAACAGCCGAAACACACACACTATTGCTACCCTTGAGTTTAAATGGTCCGTTTGGGGGGGGGGGGGGGGGTCCAGCCTGGCAAGCCTGTACTGTGAAAGCCTCAGATTAAAACACAATCACCAAAAAGCAAAGG
>JAAGVU020000092.1:4802966-4822954 GCA_011763525.2 Mormyrus iriodes | reverse complement strand
CCTATTCTCCCTCCACGTCTACAGGGTGTAACAGCCGAAACCGACACATTTTTCCCACCCTTGCTGTTAAAGTGTCCCTGTGGGGCGGGGGTGGCGGTCCAGCCTGGCAAGCCTGTACTGTGAAAGCATCAGATTATAACACAATCAGCAACAAGCAAAGGATTTTAATAAAATTATGAAAGACAGTTTGAGATTCTCATGAACATCATCCTTGGTTATGGAACAAACCTCAAAAGGTTCATTGGGGTGACTGAACTCTTTTTCATTGCATCGCCCAGTCCCGCCCCCCCCCCCCCCTCCATTGTCCCATGAATTTTCATGCCTAAAAAAAAATATGGGGCAGGATATTTACACCAGAAAGGTCTATGAATATATGCACCTGTATACATAACAGACTATTTTTTGTACTATATTGTCAACATCGATTGCTTTATTTTGCCGATTCTGTCTTGTAAAACCAAACTAGGAAATTGTGCAATAATGACAGATGTATTTAAACAAAAACAGAAAACAACATACTTGTATTTTATTGTATATAATGAGCCTGGTGGCAATAAAAGTTATAGTGACTTCGAAATAGTATTAGAGAAAAAAGACGTTTCAAAAAGTATTTGAGAAAGTGGCAAAAAGTAGAAAAGGAGATAAACGTGTCCCTCCTCCCTCCCCACCCTAGACTTAACTGTGAAATGTATTGTATGAAATAAAGCTGCAGATATGACGACAAGTTATGGAAAGTGTGGCTTCATATCTTCTCGTTTCCTTGCTGGATTCTCCTGACTGCTCGTCCTGTATAAACCACGTCCCGTCTGTCTCCCGTTCCTTGGATGTCCTCGCTGCCACCCCGCTGGCTCTCTGGTCTGGAGACCAATTTCGATGAGGTCTTGGGATGACAGATGCGCTCGCGGATAAGGAACGGAGCCCTCGGTGGTATTTTTAAAACCGGCACCTTCGAATCTTTTATTTTTCCTTCCCGCTGATGCTTTCATTTTATTTATGTGCACCATAACCTGTGTTGATATTTAAATATAACTGCAATATCCGGCATCATTTAAAATGCACATTCTTGGTTATGAATCAGCCATCGCTCATCTCTTTGGGACTGCAGTGATTTAAAGCCTAACGCCTAGAAACACTGTCCCTGAGGCTCAGGGACTGGAGGCGTACTGCCCAAATCTAGCAGAGCTGGGACAGTGGTTGTGCCAGAATCTCTCAAGATGAAACACTTAGAAATATCCCTTAAAAATTATGCAGGCATCTGTAGCCCTCACTCACCTAAGCTGAGGTCAGTGTTCAGGCCTTTACGAGTAGATTGTCAGGCTTTCTGGGAGCTGCAGGCAAGTCATGCAGGAATGCAGCGATCCAGAACACAGTTCAGGTTTGAGAACAACAGCTATAGTCAAGACTAGCCCAGTCAGGTGCTCACATGGGGTGGCGGTCCTGTGGAGTGTTGTCACCTCCCCATTGTGAATCACTTAAAAAACTATAAATCTCTTGAATCACACGAACAGTTCACTGTTGGCTGGGTGCAAGACCTCTGTGTTTTCAAGCCACCCGTCTGTGATAACACCATCATGTTAGCGAAGGTAAGTTTTCCATTTCGTTATTGCTGCCTTACAGTTCTTACTCTGCACACTGATTCCATCTTCAGCGCTTACCTGTAACTTACCTGCTACGTGTTGTTTCTCTTGAACGTGGTGGCCTTGCTAATTTTCTTTTCACGAAATCGTAAGCGAAACGTGTTCGCTAGTGAAATTAAATGTGAAATTAAATTAAATTAAATTAAATTAAATGACTCATGCTAGCATTTAGTTACCTTCGAGGGTGTAGGATTAGGTTGCACAGCGGCATAAAAGCTCACTTGTACAATAGTACATGTTAAGTTTTTGATTAACCTAATATGTTGTGTTTCGGCTGTGGTCTTACAACACACGTATCTTTGCCACAGGAAATGCACTCCCAGGGCCTCAATGAGACACCTCTAAATGCCTGGACCATCATCAGCCCTTCTGGTGAGGTGTGTCCTGCACACTGCACATGTATGCCGGGCATTGCAGAAACCTGTACACATATGGGGCCCTGCTTTTCAAGGTGGAAGCAACTGTCCACTGTAGAGAGAAGAGGTCGGTCACGGATGAACCAGCGCACAGGATGATCCGCAGTAGACGCATACTTCTGGAACGGCAAAGAGGAAGGCTTTGGACAGATGCATGGAGGGTGTGATAAGGAGACCTTCTCAGCTGAGGACTCCTTCAAGCGAGATTCAAACCCCAACACCTACTTCAGCTTTCTTCTCAGACCGACATAAAGTTGGAGATGAAGCTGCTTTTCTCTCCACTCTGCCTGGGTACTGCAGATTGCTTAAAGACCCTGTCCCTCTAGCACGTCTTTTTCGCCAAGTCAATCAGTTGATCGCCAGTGACCCAAAGTGCAGCGACTGCAAATTATGTCTTGTTGATATTTATCATGTCTGGGCTTTCTAATTAGATTTTAATTGAATGAGTAACTCAGTTAGGCAAAATGTGATGGCCAAGCCTGCAGAAAAGAGACCAATACACTGGATCTAAGTTAAGCAATGCTATTAGTTAGACACTCACAGCCGGTATCAGTGGAAGTGAAGCACTCCGGTAGAGTGTACACAATCCTGCCAATTGAAATATGCTTCTGTATCTTGCGATGCCTGTATTTTGAAAATGAAGGCTGACAGGAGAAAATATTGACAATGATGACAATGAAATATTGGAATCACTTTTCGCTGCAGTATCGCAGTGTTCTGTGACTCTGCCTATTGGCACTGCGAAAAAGGACAAACGAACACGCTCCTCCTTTTATAATTTATCATTGACATACGTTTCACACTCCTCAGTTACAGATTTATAACTGTAACAGGCATTCTCCTGATGTGCTGTAATCAACACGCCTGAAAAGGAAGTCCTGGGCACTGTGGGTTTTACCTTCCTGGGGTTTTGCATTTCGTAGAATTGCGTCTGGTTAATTTCTTCCACACAGATTAATCTGCTTGCCTTAATTTCAATGAGAAATGCTGGTTTTTCAGAGCGGAGGTCATTCTTTGTTGGCAGATGTTCTCATTCGCACACAGGAGGTTCTCATGAATTAACAGTCTGCTGAAAAGCACCTTTTTGATATGCCTGATTAGATTTGCAGTATGAACAAAGAACCACACATTGTAGGCCGATATATTACAACAGCAAAGAGTCCAGCACCTAACTAGCTTTATTTGTAGAACAAAGTCATGATTCAACCTCATTACTCATCATCATCATCACCTATGCATCATTCATAATCGCTTGGGTCACAGCGAACCTACCCTGAATGGGACGGCAGTCCATCACAGGGCACATGTAAACTGAGAGAGTGATTTGTCATATTTTGGCCATGAATCTGTAGCACTTTGCTTGCTGGGGCACAAATAGTAAGAACTCAGTTACTACTGAAGTACAAATCGTGAACCAATATTACTATAATAATATTTCATATTTGATTGATACCCATGGGGAAATTCTCTTATGCCTCCCCCAACTTGCTCTATGTAGGTAAAAGCAAGCTGGCTGTGAAAGGCAGCCAGCTGTTGTGGCACCCAGGGACCTAGGGGCCTTGCTTAAGAACCTGCAGACATGCCAAGGTTGGATTCAAACCAGCACCCTTCTGATCATAGGCACAGAGGCTTAGCCCAGTAAACCACATGCTGCTCCCCACTATTTGACTTTCTACTTGAGATAAAAGCATCACAATTCATTAATGATGCAGAAACAGGAGATCAGTATCTCACTTGTGTTATTCATTTGCTTGATTCTTCAGTAGTTTACAGGTTTACAGAATTAACAGATATAGACAAAACAAATAAATACAGAAACTTCTTGAGAAAAAAAGATGTCACAATTCATTAATGATGAGATTAGTATGTAACTAAGACTTAGTTTGTGGTTAATTAATACATAAGTAATAGTATAATACTATATTATTTGTGCCCCATCAAATGTTACCAATGCATCTACTCAATCATTCTGTCATCCATGGTATTTCCCAGCTCAGGCATATGCAGGTCACAGCTGGTGTGTCACATCTGACCAGAGGGCAGTGTGTAGGTCAGTACCTTAGGACTCTGTGCCCATCTCTGGAAGGTCATGAGTTCAGTTCACTGACCAGCAGAGTAACCCTTAGAACCTGACAAATGTGAAAAACGTTGATATTCGCACCCATTAATCTCAGGCTCGTAACTTTGGGTGGGTATAATACAAAGACATGAATCGTGTATCTCTGGAAAATCAGAGAACTTCCCTGATCTGCTGCAGCATTGTGCATTGAAGTATTCGAGAGTAATCCTGTGCACAATGAGGCGTATATTTTAAACATCTTCCACCAAGACGCAGCCCGGAAAACAAAGTGCATATTCGTTTCCGCAATGATCCACGCCCTACCGACTATTGTCACAACAGTAAATATAAACAAAATGAATGTTTGTTACTCCTAAAAGTATTTGTTTTAAGCTTATGTTAGGATTTGATGTGCATTGTCTGTTTTTGTGTATTTGTGGGGGGTCAGATGTGTATGTTGTGTGTGTGTGTGTGTGTGTGTGTGTGTGTGTGTGTGTGTATGTGTGTGTGTGTGTCTTTGTCAGCCATCCTGCTAAGGTATGAGTGACTCCTGACCTGGCTTTGCTACTGTCTGTGTGTATGGTGCATTCATGTATGCCTGGGTCACACAGACATGCATGGCTTGTTGGGTAAAGCAGTGCTTTCTCAGAATGATCAAAAAGTCATTTTATAGGCAAAAATTTCAATATTTATACATTTCAGTGGATCATAAACTAAACCATGCTGTCTATCAGATAACTTCAACAAGTTACCAAATGGATGCAAAATCAAACATACTCATTTCCGCCTGGCACTAACTATGTATTCCATCAGGATACTGAGCCACAGAAAGGTCCCCAATGAAACCCCTGCATTCCCACAACACAGAGACTTTAATCTCAACGTTTATAAGATTATGTTTGTAGTGCCTGCAAATTTTTGTATTAGATGAGACTGAAAAATTGAAAAATTTCAATAGGTGCAAGTAGCTTTTCCTCATAAAAGGGAGGAAATCAACACTGTGTCAGCATTTACACATCAAATTATGACATTTCTGTAGCCCAGAATGTCCTGAAATCAAAAGCATATAGCAAATGTGGCAAACTCATGTACATACAGTGTAATAAGCCTAAAATCAAAGGTATAGAAAAACACTCTAAAGTGAATAGGGGTCACAGGGTACCCCTCAACTGTGCTAGGGGTGTTGGGTCCTGCCTGATCCTGCTCTCTCATCCCAAGCCGTGCTTCAGAAAGGAAAAGCTAAATAAACTAAATAAATATATCGCCATACTCTCAAAAGCACATAATTATATATGCATGAATTCATGTCTGTCTGAACATTCATTCAATACCCTTCTAAGCCTCTTCCTTAAGAGCGCCTATCTCTTTTCCGTGAATACAAAACACCTCTTTCTGGAATGTTCCCAGTGGCGCTCTCCGATAGCTGCTCTGCTTTCATTCACACATGTAGATTTTCCTTATGTTTTGAGCGTAATTTGTCTATCTGCAGCTGACTTTCCAAGCCCTGCACACGGATGCATCTCCCTCGCTACTTCATGCACCCCTTACCGTTCGTGCTTTTCCTGACTGAGGGCTGATTGTGCAGTGACCAGTGTTTCACAGCTGCCTCTTTAGAACTATATACGAGACAGCAGTTCTGCACTGTGACCCCATCCCTTCAGTAATAAGCACAGTGTAGCTGCAGGCAGGGAAGTGGATGGTAATTGAATCCTTACTAAGACTTCTCATCTCAAAGAATTCTGGTGAGATCCTGAGCTCCTGGAAATCGATGGAAAGTCACTGGTTTCCTGCTGACTTCTGATGAGATCCTGATCTCTAGTGCTAGTGCTAGTGAGATGCTGATCTTCAGAAAAATGCTGGTGAGATCCTGAGCTCCTGGGAAATGATGGAAATCACTGATCTCCTGCTTAATTCTGGTGAGGAGCTGATCTTCCGGTAAATGCTCTTGAAAGAATAATGTTCTCCAGATGAACACTTGAAAGTCACCAATCTATAAGTTAACGCTGGTGAGTCACTGATCTGCAAGTGAGTCCTTGTAAGACACTGATCTTCAGGTAGATGCTGGTATGTCACTGATTTCCAGTTGAATGCTGCCAAGTCTCAGGTCTTCTGGGCCACTCCAAACCTGACCCGACGCACTGACTCTGGCTGATGCAGGCATCCATCCTCTTAGTGCTCGGTGCTAATTAGCTTCTCACTATTAACAGCTGTTTCTTGCTTGGAAGATTCAAAATGAGGCCTCGCAATCAAACAGGAAGCACTGATTACCAGCACTCATTTAGCGAACTTGCCCTGCCCTGATGGCTTGAAGAAGAGCACGTTGATTGGGGTAGAGCCTCTCATGCATCTCCTGGCAACAGCTCATGTGTTCCTAATACACGGTCAAAGCATAGACATCGTCTTCCTCCACACCCTCTTAACTCGTTCCCATTACTCCATAATTAAACGTGCTGCAATGAACTCTGGTGTAATCTATGAGCACACTTGTGTGTTTTAATCTGTGAATAAGAGCTCCCTTATGAAGAGAGATTTCTACGCCAACGGGTACGTGATTATGGTTTGCCGTGGAGTGTTGTGATGCTTAAAGATATTTTTACATCCATTCATCCATCCTTCCATCCCTCTATCTGTTTTTCATTAACGGACACACTAACACGAACACAATATGGGTAATTCAAAGGCACCAAGTCATTTAAACGCATGTTTTTGGACTGTGGAAGAAAATGGAAGCCCACAGAAGGTAACATTTTACTTGAGAGGACACTGATGATAAGTTGTAACTCAGTTACTACTGAAGTACAAATCATGAACAAATATAGTAGCGACTTGAGTTAAAAGATGCGTCGCGATTCATGAATGGACAAACAGGAGATCAGCATTTCACTTGTGTTATTCATTACTTGTGTTCCTTCAGTAGTTCAGTAAGATTAACAGAATTAACAGATATAGTAACAGAGTTAGTACCTGTTTGAGAAAAATGAGATATCACGATTCATTGATGATGAATGGACATGAAACTGAGACTTAGTTTGTGTTTACAAAACTAAGAGTATAATACTGTATTATTATTAAGCTTACAGTGTTGGAAGATTCAGGCTTGCTCTGTTACTCACTAAGCTGCCATATTACACCGAGAGTGAAGTGAAACTGTTTGCCATTTGCAGAAGTACGGTAACAGGTACGTCGGAATGCTGTCTCCTTTTGTGAAGTCATACACACATATGGAAGGGAGAGTAAGCTTGGGGTCTAAGCACAGGGTCAGCTGTCTATGTCTGGAGCATTTTGGGGGGGAAGGGTTACAAGCCTTGATCAAGGGCCCAGTGGAAATGCAGTTACTATACTGAGCACAGGATTCGACGACCTTCCGGTCACAGGCACAGAGGCGCTGAGTCACACATCACCCCTCTGTTGTAATTCAAACCACAATTATTTGCATTAGACATGATTTAAAATGTGCAAAAACGTGCACCTGTCCCAGACATGCTAAATATTTTTTAGCTAAAACAACATTGTATTCATAAGTGTGCAAGCAGTCTCATGCACAGCCTTTAACCTGACACTCCCTGAGATATTCTGACATGGGACAAAACGCGTTCAGCCTCTGTGATAGGCTTCAGTGTCTGGGCATCTGGCAAGAAGCATCACGATGGTGAATCACAATCATATGATGTGGAAAACAGAAGCGCAGAGAGGAGACGAAGGGAAAATGGGGTATAACATGCCCGTGGTACCGGACCGGGAGCCAAAGTGAGGCACCTAAGTGAACGGCACGCACAAGCCCAGCTCGCTAAATGCACCCCTGCGGATCCCGTGCGCTGTCCTGGCAACCGGTGCTGCCCACAAATCGCTCTGAATAAGATCCCCCGCTAGACTCGTGCTGAAAAGCTGAAATGTCAGATCATTACAGCCACAAGGGCGGCTTGCTGTAAACAGGAAGGCGACAGATGATTTTTAAAAATACATAAGTTTTTTTGGAGGCTGGAATGGGACTTATTCCCCTAATGCCTTAGTAAATTAGCTGTTTGTTTTTTAATTAATTTGTTTAATGAATGTCCATTTAAGTGCAAACACTTGGATTGGTGCTATTTATTTTTATACAACATCGTCCTCATGGGACTTCCACAAAGTGTTTTTATGGGAAGGTTTGTAGGAAAAAACAGCACAAGACTTGATTATGAAGACAGGCGGGTTGGCCTGTAGGGAACAGTGAGAGGTCTCGCCTCGAGGGCACGCGCTTGTTTGGATTTCCAGCGGCTCGCGGGTCATGTTTTGGAGTATTACAGCTGGGCCAGCTTGCTGCAGGATGATCCATTAGCCTTAGTAAGGAGGAGAAAAACAGAGCAAAGCAGACCTGAACAATCAGGACGTGTCAAATTCTGAACGTGTCACATCTTGTTTAATTTATTTTACAGCTCGAGCAGAAAGAGAGACAGCAGTGATTGACGTGGAGGGGCCAAGGACAGCAGATGAGAGGGAAAATGTGGAGGAGGAGGGGAAGAGAAAGGGGGGCGGGGGAGAGAGAGAGAGAGAGAGAGAGAGAGAGAGAAGGCTGCTTTGGATCTGCTGCCTTTCGTCGTGGTCATGATGCACCTTGAAATTAAGGCTGGAAAATATGAAAAATATGCCTGAGAGAGTGTCAATGAAACAGAAGAGCCAGGGAGAGAGAATTTTAAGAGGGCTAGAGAGACATCTGATAAGGAGTTAGATGGAATGAGGACAGATTTCAATTATTTATATTTAGAAAATACTGATTAAGAATTACAGTCTCTCTTTATCTGGCGTGTGTCTTCTATGTGTGTGTGTGTGTGTGCCCTTCCATTACGATCAGACTTCACATCTTTCGTTTTTCTGCAGTAAAAGTTAAAGCACCAAGACTGGAGACTAGCGGGAAATAGCCAGGAGACCATATTTGAGAGGGAAGCGTAATTACGTGCAGAGAACGGGGCACTAGAGACATGTAAAGCGGGGGAGGGGCGTATGTGCTGAGCAGTGAGCGAGATTAATGAACTAGCTACACGCATTGTGGTTTCGCTAAAAACGTTTTGCTGTTTTTATTTGTGCTGCATGGATCTGAGAAGTCGGATGGGCAGGGCTGCTGCACAAAGGCGATGATGTCCTGGCTTTTGTTCTGCTCCATATGGGCCTGTGTGTTCTCCTCACAAACATCTGCAGCTGTCTGGTAGCACTGCGGCTGGGGAAGTGGCACAGAAGGCTGCTGGTGTGAGCAGCTGAAGAGCTCCAACAGCCTGATCAAAAGCGGCTTCAGGAAGAACTGGATACTCATGAGCATTAGGCTGTAGATAATGTGAGCGGTTTGTGTGGCACTATTCTTGGGGGATGGGCGGGGCCCCACCCTCGGTCATCTTGGCCTACTCAGCAGACCCCGTGATGCAGGCAAGGTGGCCCAGCTTGGGGCAGATAGAGAGCCGTGTCGGTGTGGGCCAGGTGGGATCAGCTACAGAGGAGTGGTATGGGGTGGGGGTGGAGGTGGAGGAAAAGCCAGTCTTGCAGCTCCGTTCCAGTCACTTCCAGATTCAGTTTGCCCGATTAGTACTGTAGGCGAGAGATGGAGCTTAGGTTACAGTCAGTGATCCCCTGCCTGCGGAGCTGAGATGATTGGGACGATAGAGATGGAGACTGTAGATGAAACGGAGAGGGAAGGGGAGTTACAGGCAGCTTGAGGGAGGGAAGCACTTGCCCTTGCTGTTGGAACCATTTGCCATGATCAGCAATCTAATCCCTGCCTGCAGGACATCCTGCAGTGCGATGTATCTGACCTCCCAGGTCTCTGAGTTCCTGCACTATTAGTGATTTTCTTAAGTCTGCCCTGTTTCTAAGCACTTTTTGCTTTATTTTACTTGTTATGTGAATAATTACACCTCCTGTCCAGATGTGCCCCCCCCTTCTCTTTTGATAATAAAATGTTACCCAGTGGGTTATAGGGTTCATATTCTGACTGTATATGGCGTTCCTCCCTGCTTCATGCAGGCTTTCTCCAAAAGCGTCCAGTTAGATCAAGTGTTACCTCTAAATAGCCTCATATATCATGGATAGGGAACCCTGATCCGGGAGGGCCGGTATACAGCAGGTTTTCCATCTTACACTGATGAACCACACCTGGTGTCAGGCAGATAGTAACTCCTCAGGTATGATGGAAAACCTGCTGGCTACCGGCCCTCCAGGATCGGGGTTACCTACCCTTGGCCTGTAGTGTGTGACAGGCCTACCGCGGGCGGGAATCCCATCCATCCAGGGCGTCGCCTGTCTGCTGCTTACCAGGTTCCACATTCACTATGACGCTGTACTGGATTTGCAGTTATGGGAAATGGATGGGTGGATGTTTCATTAATCCTGAATTTATCCTTACTGACTTACAGCAGGATAATCCAGGCCCTATTCTTGCTTTGAAGGTAGTTCAACAGGACCCCTCCTGGAGTTAATTTGGGTAATCCAGTAATCTGCTACTCATGAGTCTGTGGTCTTAACCGTCACCCTGGTCTGCTTTCGGGCCTCTTAAGCTACCAGCCCAAGCAGACCCCCTCCACCTGTCCACAGATCCATCATTTCCTATTTACCACTTTCCAGGTTCTGGCTGGGCTGTTCCCTCCATCTCTGCCCAAAACCCATGAACATTTTCCCATTTAATGTGGCATTTTCCAAGCAATGTAATTCCTCACTCTACTCCTAGCTACTCTCACCCCCCATCCCCACCTCCCAGTTCTCTTGAATGACAGTCCACCATCCTTCTTTCCTTCAGTATGGAGAGTGTAATCATTATACTTGAAATACCAGGATTTATCCAGAAATAAGAACTCACAGCGGCACGTTCCCAGGATCGGTCTTGTGTGTTCAGCTTGACCCCTCGACCTTTCCCCGTATCACGATTTCCTAGAGGATCTCCTGCACCCGTCGACACGGAAAAACACCAGCGACTAGGTGATCCCTGTTAAGGTCCATTTGCATTATGTGGCTTAGCTAATGCTGTTATCCAAAGCAACTTTACATTTTTATCTGTTTATACAGCTGAATATATTAGAGAAATTGAGGTTAAGTACCCTGCCAGTGCGTACTCTGTCAGGGCCATAGCTGTGCTCCTGGGACTCCAGCCAGGAATCTACGGCTCACAAGCCTTTACTCCAAACCACCGAGTTACTTAGCTCACCTCCTTTGGAGTGTACGAATTTTCCGCTCCAGATCTGATTGGTCAGAAGCCTCAGAAAGACCAATCAGATGGTAACTGACAACCCACATGTACATCCTCAGTGAGGGACAGTGAGGGACAGTGAGGGACAGTGAGGGACAGTGAGGGACAGTCGGTCACTACGTGGGATTAATGGGGATTCAAATAGCGAATCCCTACCTTCACAATGTTGTCCTGTCCGTGTGTATGAGCATCATCATTCTGTGAGGATCCCCAGATTTCCCACTGTGTTTTGCATGGAGCAGGGTTGGACTGGCCCTGGACTTTGGGACCCCCCTGGTCAATTTTGCTGAGCTAGGTGCTTCCCCATGAAGACTTTTGCAGAATGATAAATTAGGAAGGGTCCCAACAATAATCTTTGCCGGCCCACATGCCAATTGGCCCTCTGGGACAATGCTCAGAATTCTATATGGCCAGTCCAGCCCAGGCATGGAGTAAAAGGGAACAGAGAGTTTTAAGGACGGATATAGATCCACAGTCTAGATCAGACTTGGGCAATCTGTGGAGAGCCAAATTTGAGCTTGACCATATCAGCCAGGGCCATTTTTTAATGATTATTTCCATGTCTCATCTTGAAAATTATGATAATGGTAACTTGTTATATATTGCTATATATGTCAGGATCTGCAGTTTAATGTTCCAGTTTGGCCAGCAGAGGTCGCTGCTGACCATCCCGTTTCCTCCCGTGTGTGGCTCTAATAAGCCACACCTGTCTCTTGTTTTGATCCTTGCCAGTCCATGTATATAAGGCTGCGTTCCATTGTCCATTTGGCATTCCAGTTCAGAACTGGGAATGATGTCACACCCAAGTTAACCATGTACCAGTACAAAAAGTTGGTAAAGCCATTCAGCGATACCAAGGACCTGTTTCAAATAGCAGGATTTCTTGCTTAGCTGGACAACTTGTCGGATTTAACGCACCCAAGTTTAAATGGCCTTTATCCTTGTTCACTTTCATTTAGCCCAGGCTACCTAAAATCTGACCAGTTTGGCTTTCTGGCTAAGCAAGAAATCCTGCTTTCTGAAACAGGCCCCAGTTCTAGCCCGGTTTATTGTTAGCCAGTGTTAGCAATATCAGCTGATAACAACGCATTACATGGCAACACCATAGCAACACGTCCACAGACAGCAGTTGGACAGAACACTGTGTACGACTAATTAATGAGACACAAATAACACATAAGTGCTAATTAACAGTATATAACTACAGCTTTCAACAAACAGCTACTGATAAAGGCTGCAGCCATCTTGAATTCTGAGGTCGGGGATACAAAAGTTCTTCTGACCTGCCGAGTTGGAATTCTGACTTCAGAGGGTGTTCCAGTTGAAATTTCCGACTCGGAACTCAGAATTTCCAATTTCCGAGTTCAAATGGAACGCAAGTCTCTCTGTTAATCAGTGTTATTCTGTTCCCCTGAAGTGTAGGTAGTGTTTTCCCCGCCTGTTGCTATCCCTGATTCTGATCCCTGTTAGCCCCCTTTGCTCCCTTTGTTGATCCATCCTATCTTCTGTTGGACCCTTTGAGGTACTTTAGGTTCTGCTTGTTGGTTTCTGCCCCCACGATTCCACCTACAACTGCATCTGGGTCCTCGCTCCTCCATATCGTAACAATATATTTATTATAGATTCAAAGATTTGTGGGAAAAAATCTGCTCGTATTCATATACTGGAATATACACCTGCTGCTCAGGGTAGATGAAGCACATGTTGAAGACGTCATATGTGGTTTCTTTTATGCATGTATGTTTGGTCCATTTTTTTTCCTCATAACTACTCACAGTGATTTGTTCTACATCCCATGGCTGTTAGGTAGAGTAGCTGCATGTGTTGGGAAGTGGAAATAAGCACTAAATGTTGAGAGATTTCAGTGCCTCCTTTGGTGGTGGTGGTGGGGGGGTATTAATCAATGAATAAAAAAGCATTGTCTAATGTAGGGCTTTCATCATGAGGTCCAAGACCCCCAGCGGGCTCCGTAGTACAGTTGAAGGGCATCTGCAGAGAGCATAAATTCATGAAATTTATAGCATGACAGCATAAATTGATTAAAATTGAAGTATTAGCATTATGCGATCAAGCGTTAGTGGTAGGGGTCCCTGTCTGAGAAAATGCTGAGTCCCCCCCCACCTTAGTCTCTTGGTACGGTAAGTGTCAGCTTACAATTTTTGAGACGGTATCTGAAACAAATAGGCTATTAAACATACAATCTATTTTTTAAAAATGAATACCACAAGCTAGTTCTTGTACCATTTCTACATCGCTAGCGGAAAAGTGAGAGCATTTAGCAATATGCTAATTAAAATTTAAATTACTTTGCATCTTACAGCTCCATCTGGATGGGCTAATCAGAAAGGTGGTGAAATTGAAGAGTGTGGAGGTGAAAACGCCACCGCTATTAAAACTCACCGTGGTGTAGCTGTAAGTGCTTTTGTGATTTTGCGATAACCAGCATTCCTACCCATGAGTGATAAAAAATCTAGGCGGTGAGGCTATATATCTGGGTTTCTGCTAGCATATAATAGGGTTGCTTAAGATACGGATGGTTTGGAACTCCCAACCACCAGAGAACAGGAAGGTAATTACTGATTGATCATGTTCCCTCTTGGAGATACGCGGGAGCTGGAGTGGATAGAGGAGACTAACAGTTTTTGTGAGATTTTCAGTCGGATACGAGGTACATGGTGTTAATGTTAAATGTGATTAAATGCATCATCTTTTGGCAAAGCTGTGTAGGGTCACTGTGGAGAGCAATGATTTTTCTTAAAATCCTTATGCAATTAGCTCAGTGATGTCCTCAAAAATTCCCATCTCATTATAATGGTGATGACTTGCATATGTAATCAGTCAGTGGGGTTGCTGGCATCATCCAAGCCCCAACACTGTCAGAAAAAAGGGTACAGCCCTGATACGGTTTTGTACCCCCGAGGTGCAAACAACATTAATGTACCCCTAATGGTACAAAAATGTTCCTGAGAGTCGAATTCTGTACCTTAAAAGGTACATTTACCTACAGCTAGGGTACAACTGGCAGACCCTTGAGGATACAGCTCCAGTGACAAGTAATTGTACCCTCAAAGGTACAAATTCATACTCTTTTTTTCAGACAGTGCAGCTGGCCTCAGGATGTGTGTAGAGGTGATACTTTTATCCATGTATTTCCGTGGGATTCCGTCAGGTATTCCAGTTTCCTAGCTATAACCCAAAAACTTCTCTATGCGCTCTCTGAGATGGACCGGCATCCCATCCAGGGTGTTCCCTTGCTCACTGTCTCCATGCATACTGCAACCCTGTACTAAATAAGTGGTTATAAAAAAGGGGTCACCCGTAGGATGCACTGCCATATTTTATGTAATAATTGTGCACACTAGTTAATCTGTGTCATGTTTTATGTGATAGATATTCCAGATCCATTAAGGCATTAAGATTAATTGAGATGCAGGTTAAAGAAGCTCCAGATAAGTTTGGTGAATCTCCTGGAGATTATCCTGTGCGAAGGATTAGCAATCGGGTGGTCTCTTGGACTGAGTCCATCTCACAACTGTTGCTGCGGTTGCTAGGAGGTGACGGTTAACATTTAACGCAATCACCCTGCTTTAAATGCAGGAATTTCACCCACTCCATCAGATTTTCCACGTCCGTTTTATTTGCACACACTTTGCTCTTCATAAAAACATGACATTCTTCATGAAGTCATTCTCACTCCTTGTGTGAACCTGCGGACGTCAAGGCATTCTTATAAATTATGAAACCGTTTCTCACCTATGGATATACTAACTACAGCACGAGAAACAAAGCATCACAACACAGAGAAACAGAAGAGCATGCCAGATCATATCGCTAGTGGCCTGATGGTGGCGCTGTAGCAAATGGGATAAAGGTTGGGGTAAAGTGGCACTGGGTAACTAGCATGACATCGGAACAGAGGACCACCCCAGGAGTTGTAGTGATGTCACAGTTTTGTCATTGGGCCTGTTTTTAAGCTTGTGAGCGTAACCACACTGTTACAGTTATGGAAGTAGTCAGAGTTTTTTAATTCTATAAGGGGTTGGAGGCTTTTCTACTGGAAAACAAGTGGGTGAAGCTTGCTAACAGAGTGTATAATTGTGTTCCCTGGAGTAAGATTTGTTTCTGCCAGGATAGTGAACAGATGACATGGGGAACAGAGGATGTAACACAGGACTCCTGGTATTTAGCAAAAGGGGGAGAAGAGTGCAATACCCAAAACAGCTGTTTCAGCTGTAAGAGAGCACCCAGTGGGTGGTGAGACAGCAGCACCAGCTGTAGCATCTGGTTTTGCCTCTCCCCGGTCTTTCTGGCTGGCACTCATGACAAAAAAGAGCCCTAGTCCAGATCATTAGCAATTAGTAACTCATTGCAGCTGAATGGCAAATATCTGACTTGACCCTTATAAATATGCGACTGAGCAAAGTGGATGGTTCCTTACGGATAAAAGCACCTTTTCATCTGATGGAATTCCACCGTGCAAACCTGGGGCTCATAGCAGATTTGATAACAGGAAGCGCTGTTTGTCTAGCATTTTTCATAACTACAGCCAGAAGACAATTCCAGACGGATGTACTGCTCTAAAGTCTAGACTCAGTTTGGTGCTTCGTAATCAAATAGTTTGTTTAGCCTATTTTTAAACTGTAGATAAAGAACCGAAATGTATTTTGCGGAAATGTAAATGTGAACCATTAAAGTAAATGACCCATAGTATTTAATGCCATATATTTTCTGATAAGATTAATAGGTCCTGTTTAGTCCCTCTAAATAACATTAATTCATAAGTTCAGAAGCATAAATATTTATAAATAATTTTGAATAAAACATAGTTTCAGTCTTGATGATGGTGGGCCTCTCATACTCATACCTCCCTCTTATCACAGCTCCCTCCATCTCCTCTGGGGTAAACTTGCCTTTTCCCCTCTTATTAATACATATGACGGTTCAGAGGCTCCAAAATCCATCCCCGGAAAAGCGGGGTGACGTGGCCGCGGCCTCGCTGGCTCAGGCCCTGCTCGTGGTTCTTCTCTCTGCGAGGGAGATTCATCCACGAATGCGGCAGCCAACATTTCAATAACGTCAGCTGCATCTAATTCGCTGTCACTGATACTGCAGTGATGTGCCGTCAGAGATGCCAAGACAGGAAGATTGACTCTGCTGTACACAAGGCTGGTATCAACCTAGTCAGGCCACAATTGTCCCGTTTATTTTACAGTTTATATGTATAACCGATTTGGAGCCCCATCCTGGGTCATAGCGACGGCCACCCCTTAGATCCGACTCACGGTTACTGGCTGATCGAGAGGTCATCCCAAAAACCTGCACCCACAGTGGCCCTCCATGGATCAGGTTTCCCTCTCCTGGCTCAATATGAACTCAGTATGAATCCCAATGGCTAATATTCATCGAGGGAACCTGCAAAATGCGATTTAGGGAGATTCTGTCCAGCGCCAATACCGCTGAGCAGACGAGATAATTGAATAATAAGATATCGTAACGGTATACAGAAGGCTCTGTAGAGCCGCACGGCGTAGCATGTTGACTTGTTCGGTCAAAAAGGTTTTACTTTATTTGCTACAAGACGTTTTGACGACCAGAAGCTCAACACAAGCAACTCACCACTGCTGACTCATCAGAATCTGTGGGCACAGACTTTTCTCCCACAACACTGCTCACACACTTAAATAATCATCATACAGATTAAGATTTTGAACCCTGTTATGATTAAACTAGGAAATTCATTACAGCACGTGGTTCTACTGGGAGCTGTGTAGGCAATATAAAATCCCAACTTGTACAACAGCAGTACAAATGGATTGATGGTCTTTTTGCATTCAGTGGCTGTACTGTAAACTACACAACACAGACTGTGAGAAGCAAACCCCTTAAACTAAGGAGGTTCCACCAAACAGGTCTTTTGATACCAAAGGATGCCGAAAACAGGGTCATCTCAGAATCATCTATCTTCTTGGTTGTTGCCCAGACACTTGTATATTTTACATGGAGGTTATCCTAAAGATATCTGACTGTTCCTAAAATGCTTCAGCCTATCACTTGGGTTGCATTTGATGTTCTGATCAAATTAACATTTGTCTAGGGATATTTATTAATATGAATACATGCATCTTGCTTAACTGTTTATCCAGTAGAAGTTTACAATGAGCATGGAGTCCATCCGAGGGCATGAGGTGGTGGGCTCTCAGGGTGGGATGGCAGCATTAATATTAATGGTTTAAATAAACATCTGATTAATGGGATTGATTGATGGTGGCCTTCAAGACCCGGGCTTGATGAACAGGATCTTCTCTGGTTTAATTTAGTGCTGGGGGGGAGTGATTCTCAGCAAGTGGCTTACGGCACTCTCCCCATCAGCAATAGTGATGCTAACTCTGCATGGACTCCAGGGATGTACCACAGTTAATGCTGTTTTCTTAGCAGTCAGGCACACAGTGCTTACAATGTGGCTGAGTGAAGCAATTAATATTAATATTTGTTCAAGTAATTAATTAAATGGTGAGAGGGGAAATTGTCTTGCTCCAGGCCAAAACAGAAGTTCACCTCCTGGGGTATGAACCTTCCTTGTTTGGGTCTAAAGTCCAGTTTTTAACCACCTGTTGCCCCCATGTGGTATTGGGTCACGTGACTGCTCTTCAAGGAGGGTTGGATATTTGGATGGTAAATATCCTGGAGGGATGGCCCGGAATATGCCTGAGTGGCCTTTGTGAAAAGGTCGACATCGCATTTTGGAGACATGGCATGGTTCATGGGTCGTCTTCAGTGTACAGTTGGGCATGCAGGAAACCATTATGATGCTTTTCCACTGCCACCAACAACTGAGCGTTACCCGAATCATACCACAAACTGGCGCTTTTCCATCGTAAATTATCCAAGCCATAACCGTGCCTCACCATCTGATTGAATGAAATGCAGAGATTCTGGTGTTATGCATATGGATTAACTGAAGGATAAAAGGGCATATTCTATAAAATATTCATTATTAGTAGAATCACACAACATGATGTATCGATGCATTTTCGATAACTTTAAATAAATTTATAACCTCCAACATTAAAACGTACTATGAAACTGCTGAACGAATTGTATTCGGAATGCAAATTTACGCAAGGGAAGGCTAATTCCGCTAGCGTTTGAGGCTAACATAACGCAGCGATAATCACAGATATGCTAGAAAGGAAAATAGGAAATTAGCACATAATAAATCATGATGTACACCATGTGAGCAGTAAATAAATGCCTCTTCAGTTTTACACCACTGTCACTCTCCCAAGCCTGTAACGCCTTTACCAAGCCGACCGTTCTGCTGTGGAAAACCGAAGCCAGCTGGAACTGCCCTGTAACTAGTCTCTCCTCGCAGTATGGCTTGGGTGTGGTTTGGTTCCTGCATGCCAGTGGAAAAGCACCGTTAGATTCTAGGTGGTTAACAGCCAGGTGGGTAGGAATGTTTTAGGGGCGGGGCCAGAGGGGCACTGGCCTCAGCTAAAAGCTGATTGGCCACCAGAGTGCCTCCTCCCCTGTCACTCACCTAATCAAAACGTATCATTGGTAGGGTCATCTGCATGATTTATGGCCCTTCTTCTGCCTCCCCTGACCCCTGCAGGCGGGCAGGCTGGTCCTCCTAGCAGGAAGTGGCAGATATGTGTAAGATCCTCACAGCAAGACTTGAAAACGGAGGGTGGGCAGATAGCAACAGGCCACTCGGCACTGGGATGGGAGAAGAGGAGGGGGTGGGGTCACAGTTGATGGCGTTCCATCGCTGTCACGCTTGGCGAGTACGAAAATGCCACTATCGATTTGCATATAAATGAAATATACTCAAGAATGGCATGAGTCCTGTGCGATCCTTCGTGTGAACGTTCGTTTGTTCAAATTACTTCAGTCACTCAAGACTGACATCACACAACTCCCACTATTAAGCAGAATATTTCCAGATTATTTCTTTGCCACTTCTTGCCCCCAAGCTTTTATTAACCCCCCCCCCCCACCCCGTTTCTAGTAATTTCAAGCCATATTCTTTCTTCCAGAAAAAAAAAACAATCCTTCGAAGGAAGAGTGTGAATAAAAAATGGAGAAAATTATGGTCGGTGGTTTCAGCTCCAGGAGGTTGCAAGTTCTACTCCTTGCAGTGATCACCAGCCCGAACAGCCTTATTACATGCTTAGGTTGGTGCAGCATCTGGGGTCAGCTGAGTGAGGTGCCATAGAGCTGACATTCGTGTGACGAAGTCCTGGGACCCCACCTGCGAACACTTTCTGAGGCGGCGCCCCTCCAGAATCTGGCCTGATAACCAGTTACATATCACCTCAAGCTGGGGGGGGGCCTTAGGGGTTGCAGTGTAGGTGAAACACAAGTGCAGTTTGAGCTCAGGGAAGCAAATTTCCTGTGGTGCAGTAAGGAGAATGGGGTGGCTGGGTGGGTGTATGGGCGTAGTGGTCCGGGTGGAGTCAGGCTATAAAGGACAGGGAGTCCGGCCAAGGTGCCATCTGCTCACTCAAAAGGAGCAGGCACTGCTCATCCTGCCGGAACCCCAAAAACAAGTTGTGCCCCCCCACCCCCCCCCCCCCCCCCCCCCCGCCCGCCCCCCCCCCCCCCGCCTCTCCTTTTTTTTCTTGTGGGGAGTGGGGTGGTAGGTGGGGGGTGGTGAAGGGCGACGAAAC
>JAAGVU020000092.1:4778773-4796647 GCA_011763525.2 Mormyrus iriodes | reverse complement strand
AGGTGGGGGTTGTGCTTACAGCCCAACACCGTGCAGGACGTTTGGCATTTGCCAGAGAACACCAAGATTGGCAAATTTGCCACTGGTGCCCTGTGCTCTTCACAGATGAAAGCAGGTTCACACTGAGCACATGTGACAGACATGACAGAGTCTGGAGACGCCGTGGAGAACGTTCTGCTGCCTGCAACATCCTTCAGCATGACCAGTTTGGCAGTGGGTCAGTAATGGTGTAGGGTGGCATTTCTTTGGGGGGGCTGCACAGCCCTCCATGTGCTCACCAGAGGTAGCCTGACTGCCATTAGGTACCGAGATGAGATCCTCAGGACCCCTTGAGACCATATGCTGGTGCGGTTGGCCCTGGGTTCCTCCTAATGCAAGACAATACTAGACCTCATGTGGCTGGAGTGTGTCAGCTGTTCCTGCAAGACGAAGGCATTGATGCTATGGACTGGCCCGCCCGTTCCCCAGACCTGAATCTAACTGAGCACATCTGGGACATCATGTCTCGCTCCATCCACCGTCACGTTGCACCACAGACTGTCCAGGAGTTGGCGGATCCTTTAGTCCAGGTCTGGGAGGAGATCCCTCAGGAGACCATCCGCCACCTCATCAGGAGCATGCCCAGGCGTTGTAGGGAGGTCATACAGGCACGTGGAGGCCACACACACTACTGAACCTCATTTTGACTTGTTTTAAGGACATTACATCAAAGTTGGATCAGCCTGTAGTGTTTTTCCACTTCAAATCCAGACCTCCATGGGTTGATAAGTCTGATTTCCATTGATTTTTGTGTGTTTTTGTTGTCGGCACATTCAACTATGTGAAGAACAAAGTATTTACTAAGAATATTTTATTCGTTAAGATCTAGGATCTTATTTTTGTGTTCCTTTTATTTTTTTGAGCAGTGTATAAACATTATTATGATTATTATCATTATTGTTTATAATAATGATAATAGTAAAGAGAAGTTAGTGAGAAAAGCGAAAGGATTTACTGTTTTTTATTGTAATGGTAGCATCAGGCTACCGTGCTGCAAGCCAGTCAATATAAATCATGTTGTACAAATATAATATTTTTAACAGCTTAGAGTAATGCATTTTTGCTGTTTTAAACATTACGTGGTAAACCACAAGCTGAAAAAGAAATCGTTGTGGTCCTGGATGCAGAACATTATACTAGTGTCTGACCTGATGTTGCGCAGTTTGCTGTAAATCTACTTTTGTGAAATGGAATGCGGTCGCCTGCTTTCATTTTAGCATTCAAACACATTTGTGGCGAACTGTTTACATATATTGGGAAATGTGCAGGTCTCCAATGCAGGTGGTGTAACAGCAGAAGAAACTGAAAGCATTACCTGCTGTGGTGCCTTTGCACTTTGAACAGAACATTGATAAACTGCACTGCTGACAGGAGAATATGTAGGTTTCCTGGTGGCTTAGTTGCTAAGTAACCGACTAAAAATGCGTTTTGAAGTCAGATGTCCCTGCTGTTGTGTGGCTGTTCCCCTGAGGGCCTGTCACAGCCCAGATGCTATGGTCTGTGGTTGTGGTCTCCCCAGGTGGGGGTGGAGGGGTTTCGAGAGCTCTGGCCAAAGTGTTATAACTGTGACCTCACCTAAATGAATTCAGGGATATCTCTTACCAAAGTTTTGTGGAAGATTTATTCATCTGAGACAAAGGATCCAGTGTGAATTCAGATACAACTGAATCCAGTTTGAGATTCAGATTGACTTTAGCCAAGTAAACACCAAACAGATGTCCACCATCCTGGGGACTAACTTGGTTTCTAGTATTGCATAAATCAGTAATCACACAAACGCTTCGCCCATACATCAAAAGACATATATTACAGCAAATCCCTATATGTCAAATGTATCCGTCCATCCATAAATCAAAGTAATCTATAGTTTTTTCTCAAAAAAAAAAAAAAAACCTAAATTGGGCCTTTTAACGGCTTGCTGAAGCTGATACACTGGTTCCCATGATGGGCGCCTGTGTTCAGAATTATAACGGAGATTAAATAATAATAATAATAATAAACTTTTTTCAAGGTAAACTTATTGCAAATCGAATTTACCTGTATTCGCCGCAAATCGGTTACAGAATAATCGTAACACGCCTGAAAATGTGCTGAAAACCCAAGTTTAATGTTCCAAATGCTGCACTTTTAAAACAACAGCACTCATGAAAAAAATAGTACCTAAATATTAAAAAGCGTGACTAGAAAAGTTTAAAAAAGCCGAAGAACAAGAGTGAGAACAAAGAAAGTTCTTAAAACTGTTGACACACACCACCCTGTTTGTTTTACTTGACGGTAGCGTGAAGCTTATATTAAGCTGGCGGATGGGAGGCCAGGGTTTGGTCTAATGAGGCTGCAGCGGTACCCGAGCGGCGCGCGGCCGCGGGGGCAGGGTGGCGGCGCGCGAGGGGGCGGCGGCGGCGCGCGGAGGGGGGTGGGAGTATGGCAGCTCATATACTCATTCTACTTTTTCCTCTTTCTGCCCAGAGCAGGGCGACGATGTCACGACGGAGGCAGCTGCTTCTGCGATTTTAGATTACATTTTATTCGCGATAGTTTCTGTTTGACTCAGGCATTGTTTTCAACCCACTACTCATTTCCGAATGAGGGAACCATCATTTTTCAAGTAACTTTACAGGAACGGGTGTAAAACGCTTCGAACTCTGGACGCGGAGCTCTTTATGTGGCTCATTTAATTAAGTAAGTAGTGTTGTGCATTTTACTTCTTGATTTTAATGTTACATATTTGAATGGTTATCCGTTTATATTATTGTACTTATATTCTCCTTTGTTTACGTGCACTTTATCAATAGTTTAAGTTAACGTATTCAGTTTTTACCATCGCACTTATCATTGTTACTAACGATGGCTGAAAATAGATATACATAAAATACGACGCAAAGTTACATGTTATCATCATCTGCTGTCGAATTATTTAATATCCTATGCAAATGTGGCCGATGGCAATATACAGGCTGTATACTGATGGTGCTTTGAATTGAAATTCATGCGATGGTTGTCTGACAGTTTTAATACCCATTATTTGTTCTACTGAATTTTATGGACAATAAGAGTAACTTGGAAAAACGTGAAACAATGTCAGCTCATCGATGACAGTAACCGTGATGAGCACATGTCCGTCTTCCACATGCTTCATTCGCCTATTATATGCTATTTATTTTAAGGGATATTTAATAATATGCAGAAAGAAATATTAGTTAGCCAAAGGACGCGGTAATCGTAAACAAACTAAAGTATCTGAAATTTTTTTTGTTTTCCTCGTGTGCATGTATTGGTGCATTTGTGCTTTGTCATCCGTCAATTGAGATTATTTTTGCCTGAAAAAGTCAAAGGTCAGTGTGTAACAACGTATTTAAACAGACAGAAGAATTCAGGCAAGATATTAGGATCTAAGATGCAAACAGTAGGATCTGGGTAGACTTATAGATGCCCCTGTTTTAAGCTCTGGTTTGCGTTTCCCCCAAATCATCCGGAGATTGTGTGCTTTCAATTAAACTTGAGGCCGTGAAGGTCGCCTGACAACGCAATTAGCCATTTATGGAGATGCTTGCATGTTTTAATGCGACAGAGTACGGTCTACTTTTGGCAAAGTTGTGTGAAATGATTGAAAAAGTGCGTGAGAAACCTTATGCACACTAGGATTTTTTAGCTGGCAGACCATGAAACGCATACTTGACCAAAGCTGGCGCATTACGCAGCAAAATTATGCTTCACAAATTTGCAAAATTCATTTCTTGAATTATGTCTGTCATTGTTAACAGGTGGGTTTTTCTGGACCTGCGTGGAAATTTTGTCCCCACTATTCTTCAGATAAAATTAGAGTGGTGTGTACTTTTTGAGTTGCCATCTGTAACAGGGCATCGAAGCATAAATGTTTAACCGCTACTGAAGAAATCTGAAATTTAATTATTGAAAAGATGACTGTGGACAGTAAATACATTTCAACTATTTTGAGAAGTGGGAACGCACTCGAACACTTTAACGCAGATGCAAAGGCGTAAGATTAAGAATGTGGCATGTGTAGGTCTGTATACTGGAGCATAGATATTAAGAGCAGGCATATATTCTGTTGATGTTACATAAGAATATTTTTTGCAGTAGTATAGAAGTACAGTACAAAAAAAAGAATTAAGATTAATGAAAGATGAAATTGCATGCCTAATGAATCTTATTGAATTCTTTGATATTTATTTTTACTTGAGTCTGAATTTACTTTGAGCAAATCATGTTCCAGACAAAGGGCTGCTGTCCACGCTGTAGCAGGGCTGTGTTGGCTGATTGCGTGACTGACAGTCTCCACCGTTACGTGGCGTGTTGGAAGGTTATAAGGAAAGGCATCCGGTCGGCCTGAGACGAGTCCTGGGTCACTAGGGGGAACCTGTACAGCCATAGCACTCATGTGAGTTCAGAAATGAAACAACGACATGACAGGGCATTAGAAATGGAAAATCAGTGTGTTCATATAAAAATTCAGAAACATTTTGGGAGAATCGATCCTGGGACAGAAAATTGCCACCATAATAAATTGCTTTAAATCTTTTGACATGCCTTCACTTATCAGTAATAGCATAACAGACAGATGGTCACCTGACCTGCTATTCCAAGTGCCAGCTCTTAAACAGCCACTCGTAAATGGAAAAATGAATATGAATGAATAAGTTAATATTTGTGGTTGTTTCAGGATGATGCATTTTGCGATGCTCTGCTCTGGAGAACAATCACTCATCCAGAGAATGATCTGGGTTTAAATGCTAAACAAGTACAATATCCGACGGATTATAAATAAATTGGTCTTGCGTTTTTGAGTGCTCTTAGTGTGAATTCGATAATGAATGTGAGTCACGTGCTTATTGTGTATATACATGTATGTGTGTGTATGTATATATATGTATATATATATATATATTATATCACATAAATGTGATTAGATGAATGTTATGTTGTGTATTTTCTCCAGATCAGTCTAGTAAATATTCTCCAGTCAGCAGTATTTTTTATATTCGCTGGATGTTGTTTGCGCTTAGCTTGTTGCAGGTCCGGATCTTCATGTATTTACGGAGTGAACAATAATGTCCCATTACTAGTTTGCTACAGGATCAGATATTTTAAGGAATATCTTGGTTGCTATCATTAATATTGCACCATGACCCTGTACTGAGTAATTATGGAATTAATCAGTAGCAGTAGTAACGTTGGTGTTAAATTAGACATGAGTGAAGTCTAATGAATAATCCAAGGCCCTTCTCCAAGATCTGCTAAGCTTTACATTACATGTAGAAACACTGTTTTATGGAATAAAATGTACATCCATGTATTACAGCTTCCATGTGCTGTTTGCTTGTATTTAGATTTTCATTTAGTTTTTTTCTGACATCATATGCATATTTCAAGGAAATGTTTTGATGTCTGACAGACTGCTGGCTGACAATAAGCAAAACTATCCAGGTAACAACCAACCTTCTGTCAAATGGAAATTTGCAGTGTCCTTGCTGATGCACCTATGTGTCTCTTCGGGGTGGGGGGGCATAACCATATACTGCACATGTTGCACTCATTCCTAACATGACACTTTCTGGGCGCGGCAGCGTGTTCTATTTAGGAATTATCTAACATGTCAGGATTGCCAGTTTATATAATAATAATAATAATAATAATAATAATAATAATAATAATAATGTTAGCAAAGTCACTACAAGTGTTTGAAATTTGGGATTGAACCAACACTTTCATTTAAATGTTCAGCTCCTCATGTGTCCTCTGTCGTACCTGGGCGATGGTGCGCTGCAGATCTTTCCGGAATCATCGTGATAGTTCTCTAGGTTCTCCTGGTGCACAGTGTGACCTCCACCCCTTTAATCTGTCTTATCTGGGTCGGTTAAGACGCCTCTTATTCCCTGGAGCTTGACCAGCCACTGGCACCTTTCGCCAAAAAGAGCCTGTCAGTGGCATATATTCTTCGAATTGTGCCTCATAAGTTGTTGTGTTTTTTTTTTTTTTTTTTTACCAGGTTACTTCCTTGTTTGGCTTAACAAAGATCCTCTTCATGACAGCCAATTCAGAGACAAAAAAACCACTGTGGCGGTCCAGAGAAGACGGGAAATTGTAAGAAGAGATACAAAAAAAACCCAGCTCAGAGCCGTAACATTTTCCAACAGTGGTATGAGAGAGTAACGGGGGTGATGACGTGGTATAGATTCAGGATCATGACATGACTCTCCTATCTTGCCAAGAAATAAAATAGAAAATTAGCTAAAATGGCTAAAGTCTGCAATGCTAGCATGATGTTTAAAATTAGAGAATTTATCGCTTGTTGCTCATAGATGGCACAGAGAAGCGCTGAAACTGAGCGAATAGCACACCCGGCATCTGTACGATTTAATCCAAGATGGAGGGCTTACTGTTGTACTGAAACTTGTACTGAAAACATCATGCTGTAAATGTAGATAAGGAGAGCATGGACCAAACCACCATCATGACAGGATTCCCAGTTTGCCATGGTAAAATTACTTGTTGGGATATCGGTAACTAATTAGGAAAACAGTGTTGGAAACGTATGGATTGCATGGCATTGTTACCATGGATAGAGGGTGATTTTTTTCAAGAAACAGACTGAGACTGCATTACTCTGGCAATGTGAAATGGGACATCCAGTCATCTTCGCACGACAGCCTTCTCACTGTCGGTGTAGAAGCTCTCGTCCAGCACGGCTACGTGGCACAGGGGAGTTCGAGGATTTCTTCTATCTGCTCCCTGGACTGCAGTCTCCACACATATGAGGTCTTCCCTTACCGGGTAAGACGTGTAAATGGCAGACATGTAAATGTATGGGGCAGCAGTGGAGGTGCTTCAGTGGATGGCGATGCATGTGGGGCCAAGATGTTGGCTCCCCAAGAAGAGCTGTGCGAGTTCACACCATTCCGTTCACAGCCAACAGCACAGGGGCAGCCATTATAGTTTAAAGCCAAAAATTCATTGAATGACATTTAATATGCGTATTTCTATTGTTTTGAGAGATACAGACAGCAGATTTCATGTTTCAGTACGCTTCAGCTGAGAAACAAAGCTGCACAAGCATTTAAGGTTAGCAATAATGGTCAAACAGACCATCCGTTGCCTCAGTTTAGTTTGAGAGCTGCTCATATGCGTGTGAACATGTGACTATGCATGGCGTTACTAATGAGGCGTGAATATGGTGCATCAGAGGTTTGGTTTTCACACGAGAGCAGGAGAAGCTTCAGTCAGTAACCAGTGGCACAGCAAACTAAAGCGAACAAGAAAAATAGCACATAATATGCTAACATTGAGCTGAGAATCGCGGGCGGGGGCGGGGGGGACTGCCTTTAAAAGAAAATAAGAAATCTCAGGAGCTTGGGAAATTCTTTTTTGACAGCTGGATACCAGTGTATTTGCTTATCTTAAAGAATTCAGGAGAATAGTGAAGCAGTTTTCCGAGTTTGAGTTACGTGCATTTTTTTAACAACACACTCTGAGTCTTTTTATCTTGGAACCGACAGGAAATAGGAGGAAATAGGTGCATAGAACAAGCAGAGGGGGGAGATGTTGGTGTTTTAGGGCCCTGCGTCTTTGGCTTATGTATATGCACTAAAGTATACTGATTGACAGGTTGCCAATGGTTTCATTCAGCGACGTCAGTGAAGGCATGACACCATGCTTACAGTCTTGCTTCTGTTGCTATTTCCTTAACTGACATCGCTGCTCTCTCAGAGTTTCCTCGAATCAGTTATATATGGAGAATAATTTCCCCATGACTGTGACCAGGATAACCAGTTACTCAGTGAATGGATGCTTTAATTCATTCGTTTTTCTTGTCTTATAAATGCTATTTTTTTTATGTGTATCCGTTCTGACGTTAGAGGTCGTTAAAGAAATAAAGGTTGAATGTAACATGGGATGATTTCAAATTTAGAGTCTCGAAAACCTATTCATATTTACAATTAACAGAACAGGAATCGGAAGCATTGATCACATAAAAAAAAAAAAAGATTTAAAAATCCTCATTATCATGTTTGTTATAGAAATTGGACACAGTGGATTACAACCTCTGTAAAATATCAGTAAATTAGGGGGTCGGCTAGGTAAACAAACCATGTCAATAAGATTATTCATTAGGCATGCAATTTCATTTTTTATTAATCTTAATTCTTTTTTTTTGGATTGCAAAGAATATTCTTATGTAACATCAAGGGGTCTTAATGACATCTGGCGCTGATCTGTAAATTTATGTCACACCACGTTATTGATTAGGCAAGACCTTCGCAATGTTGTCGACTATAAGGACATCATTACATGTCTAACCCTCCTCCCCATTCTGAGTCAGTCTGTTTTATTCTGTTTTCGTAACGTTACTGCATTAGACCAGCGCCATCCATGGGTGTGGTTGAAGAGAGCTGTTGGCTTCTGATCTGCCTGAAGCATTTTTGGAAATGGTCTCGGAGGAATACCCCAAATTTTGATCACCTGAGCAGAATTAAGAATGGGACAGACGAGACTGAAGACAAATGTCAGTTTTTGCTGGATGCGGATGCTTTAGCCAGCACCAGCGATCTAATTCCTTGCACACGACTTTATTGTGATTTTGCTGCATCTCTAGGTTTTCCAGAGCATCTGCATCGTGTCGATGAGGCCAGTGTAGTTTTGTGAGGGTTTACATTACCTTACATTATTAACAGATGCTTTTGTCCTAAGTAACGTGCAAGCAAGACATTATTATGCACCACAAGGTTTACAATAAGAGACTAATAATTTTTAACTAGTGGTTAACACAGTCCTACAGACACTGCTAGCTGTGTCAAAGTAGGTGACTTAAACAGTGCTTTAGTATCGGATTAGTAATCATCTGATAATGGTGTACAATGGATAACCAACCATAGGTGTTAGTTATCAATAAGTTTGTACCTATTAACATTATATTCTGTATGAGTTGAAAATGAAGCCTTTTAATTATCCTGGGAATAAACCAAAGGTGTCGATTTGGGTTGTGAGAAAATGCAATAATACTTGATTTATTTGATTCCGCTGAAATCTTAAATATTGCTAAATGTGTCAAAAATATATGAGAATTGTTTTAGGCGTGCAGGTGTGTAAAATACAGTCGAATCGGTTCAAAAACCTTTTACGGCACATTCATGCAATTTTTTTTTTCATGTATTAAGATATTTTGATCAACTTAAGAGTCTACTTAGTCTCGGATATTTTTCTCTGCGAAAAATACTGCAGCTTGTTTTGGAGTGAATTTTTTAATTTTATTTTTGAAAGATTGGCCTATGCTTTTAATTGCTTGCGATTACAGACGGCGAGGACACGACCGCGATAATAGGCCCATCACATGCAACAATTTCTATATAAAGATAAATTGAACATGTAGTTGGAAATGAATAAGTGGGTGAATATGATGATAAGTAGCCTTTAGTAAATACTGCAAGAGAAAGATAAATAGGTGGATATTGATAAAATACAGGTAATATTGCACATATGGCCTGAGTGACTCACCTGATGTACAGTCTGGTTACCGTCAAGGGGAATGTTTTTCTGAATAGTTCAGCGGAGCATTTTACGTTGGAGAAATCATAAGAGCTGAATGAGATTGACTGTGTGACGAAAAATGTATAGGGATTTTCCGAAAAGGTGTGAGCTAATGTGACATATTCCGTAAATTGTTTAATGTTTTTAAACCTCCCCCTTACCCCCTCGCACACTAAGAAAATGAGCCGTAGTGAGTCAGGATAGGCTGGATCGATGGTGGAAGATCATATAAGATTTACCTTCTACAGATTTCCGAAGGGGGCATCTCCTTGTCCGGCAACATTAGAGAAATAAACAGCAGTATGACGAACAGAAGAAAGCAAAGGAATTGGTATCACAAAAGTGGCAGAAATGCGCGTAGGCCACGGCTGCCTCTCCGCTGAACGCGGTGCTCAGTAGCTTCCCTCTGGGGCTGATCTACGAGCCGAGATCCACTGCATACCGCTGGTCAGCTTTGCACCGTGAGAAGATGCTGTTTTTCACATGCAAGTTAGTCCTTTATCAACTGCGTTCCTGCGTGTGTTTGCTTTCTCATTTCTGGGAAGGCCGTTTAGAAGGCCACGGTGTGAATGATGTTTCTAAAGCACTATAACTGTGTGAATATTCTGCTCCGTTTCTTCCACAGAGCCAAAGAAATAGAAATTAAAAGACTAAATGTTCTGCAAAGAAAGTCTTAGAGATTTACCTGATGGAAGGTAATAATGTATAGATAATAAGTACTTGTATTAGTGTGGTATTTTGAAGTGAAACCCAAAAACGAGGATAATTTAAAATCTTTTGCATTAGAAATGATGAACATATATAAATCGGGTGAATTTATCATAGGCATTGTTTTGCATGGACAGTAACCACGCACCATTTGGCATTCTGCTGCTTAATGTGGCTTGGATTCACATGTACTCTCTTCAGCTGTGTGAACCCCACCTTTCCACCATTGCGCTCCAGGTCCCAGCCCATCACACGTTGAGGTCAGGGCGGACACACACAGATTGGTGCTGATTATCACACTCCTGCACCGGCCTCTTGTGGGCGCTCACTTACTCTGTGTTTCCTCCTCAAAGGCACCCTCTCTCCACGACCCCCCCATCCCCCAGCTTCGCCATGGAAGCCATCGGAAAGTTTGACTTCGGCGCCACAGCCGAGGATGAGCTCAGCTTCCGCAAGGGAGAGGCTCTCAAGGTAAGCGGGCTGTGAGGGAGGAGGTCATCGTTTACACAAGGCGTTTTTGTTTGCCCAGAGATTAATGGTACACAGCAAGCAGGTAGCCAGCAAGTAACAGAAGAAGGTCGATGCATCCATGTACAAGAAACAAATGTGACTAAAAACGTTTCACGCAGAGATCTGACCACTCCAGCTGGGCTGCACACTTTTTTTTTCCCCCGTGCACCTGGATTCCTGTCCTTTTCCTCAGATCTTAGGCACCAACGATGACTGGTACAAAGCAGAGACGAATGGGAGAGAGGGTTTTGTGCCGAAAAACTACATCGAGCTCCGGGTCCCCAGGTACAAACTATAGTGCCATCATTTCTCTGGGGACTAAAGCTAGAGGCTTCGTAATGTTACACGGTGATGAGACAGGAAGAGTCTTTTTCAAAATGTGTAGTAGCAAATTAAAAATCAAAGTACAAACAATCACCACAGACAAGAATGTGAACTCGTTGCTTAGGAAACTGTTTTCTTGGAAGCATTAGAACTTATAAATTTACCAGTTTGCCAAGTCTAGTTCACCCCAGAGCTGAGGATGAAGGGCGATGTTGTTTGTGGAGGATTCCCCTGCTACACTCATTTTGCATTCTGGATCTCGCCGTCCAGCTGGTACCAGGAGAACGCTACACGGCACTCAGCAGAGGAGACCCTAATGTCCCGGGAGGTGGGGGCCTTTCTGATCCGCGGCAGCCAGAGTTCCCCGGGGGATTTTTCCATCTCTGTCAGGTGCGTACCAAAATGCTCCAGGCACTAGAACGGGGCTATGCAACTCACGCTCCTCGAGGTCCGAGCCCTGCTGATTTTCCAGCCTTCCTTCACCTGTGAGCCAGGTGTGAGGCCTCTGACCAATCAGAATCAGTAATTACTAAACTAACTCCCTGGAAGAACTGAAGACGCAGCTTGTATTTGGAATCGAGGTCCACAGTTGAATACCCCTGCAATAGAATTTCAGCTGCCAATTTGTGTATTACATAGATATTGCACAGTGTACTAGAACTTGTAGTATGATCTGTCCATAATAATGGAAGCATTATTATCATGCAGCTCCTGTATCTCTATCTGTATCCTTCCTTCTAGTTTAAGTTGCTTTATATGAAAAGTATCAGTTAAATGTAAACATTATTCACGTTGTATTTGTGGGATGACTGCAGCTGCCTGTTGCATTCATCACGCAGGCTAGTATGAGCAGATAGATCTGGCAGTGACCTCAGGCAAAGGGACGTATTACAACTGCACAGCTGCGGCTTTCTAGAACGTTTTACCTGCTGTAGTTTGCATAAGCAAACTGCATGACCCATCCATCTGCTCGAATCTTTCGATAACGTCAAGACATTGTTTAATGCGCCTCCTAGTGTCTGAGTGGAACGCTGCAGGAGTGTAGCTCAGATGGTGTGGGCGTCAGACTGAAGCTTGGCTGGTCTGTGCAGGTGACGGCTCAACTTCTGCGATCTGCTCTCCTGCAGGCATGAGGCTGATGTCCAGCATTTCAAAGTGATGAAAGACAACAAGGGGAACTATTTCCTGTGGTCAGAGAAGTTCACCTCCCTCAACAAGTTGGTGGAGTTCTATAAGACGGCCTCCATCACAAAGCATGGGTGTATCTACCTGAGCGAAGGCGGCCAGCAGGTCAGCCTGACCTCCGAGCAGCAGTTTGCTGTGTTGTTATATTTCTGTTGCTTATGTAATGCTATTGCACTATTGCAGCTCTTACTAGCGATTCTCACTCCCAGGGCATTTTTTTGCCTTTTCTGCGGTTATTAAAGTCTTTGAAAGTTCCGTGGCCAGATGAATGATAAATTAGCCTGACGAATGTAAAACAAGTGAATCACTCCGCCTTTATAGCTCAGGAAACCACCCTTAATTGCAGCCTAATCATATCTAGATACCATAAACTAGATAGAAAAAAATATTGCAGAAAGAGAATCATTTCTCTTTATTTGATATATCTATTAATGGGCCCATTTTGCAGCTTTGACCTTATTTGCCCATTTTGGTCACCACTGATCACTATTACCAGCTGAAAAGAAAATATGCATCACTTACGTTTCTCTCGTTCCCGACGCCTCTTGTTTTCATTTTAGGCCTGTATCTTCTCAGATCTCTTCTGTTATTGCTTTTCTTTGAACTGTTTTCTCATGCCCTCTGTTGTGGTATGTGACCCACATAGTTATGCCAAATGTAGGCGTGACACCAAACATGTTGTTTTTATTGTCTTGTTAGTACGTTTCTCTGAATATATAAACACCCAGGCTGATAATGTTTCGAGTAAAAGGTCGTTTGTTTTAGGACGACTGTGTCGCCGTGCTGTGCTTGGTGTGCATTTATGTTTCGTACTTTGCTTGTAACTTTAATTTCCTTATCACTTTGGTCGGGGGAGTAGCCAAGAAACCAAAGCAGAAGTGCAGAATCGGCGAGAGAGCCAGCGCCCCGTCACCAACCAGATGCCATCGCACATGCACAGGTAAGCCTCCTGAAGACCAACTCGCCCGAACTGAAAGAAAAAAGACCACCTACTCATCACTCTATTGGACGGTTTCCTTAGACATACCCAAAATAGGTTACTTGCAAAAACAGTAATAGGTACTAAGTAAGTCAACTCTCACAGTGTCTTGCAATACAGTAATTAACTGCATGTCGTACCATGTATGATTGTATATGTGACAAATAAAATTTGAATTTCAATTTGAAATTTGAATTTAACTGTTAAAGTATATGGATCTGAGTCTGTGATCGGAAGGTTGCTGGCTCAAATCCCAATTACTGACAGAGTGATTCCACTGTTGGGTACTTGAGCAATTGCTCCAAGGACTGACCCTGCCTTCTCATTTCTATGTTGTTCTGGATCAAAGTTCCTACTATATGAATGTATGTTTGCCTAGTCAGTGTGAAATGAAGTCTGTTTATAGTTATAATCTTACATGCCATTTTTGCTGCTGTGTGTGTGTGTGTGTGTGTGTGTGTGTGTGTGTGTGCATGCTCTGCTCAGAGCCAGACTATACAGGTGCGAGCTCTGTACGACTTCAAAGCAGAGGAAGATGACGAGCTTGGCTTCCACGCCGGGGACCTCATTGAAGTTCTAAACCGCTCTGACGCCTCCTGGTGGAAGGGGAGACTGCGTGGGAAAGTCGGTCTCTTTCCCACCAATTATGTCGAGTCCCTCTGAGGCTGGGGCAGCGTCACCCCTGGTGGTCCTGCGACCTGCCGCATCTTCAGTGGCTTTCACGGTGACCTTCTTTGTTTCCAGTTCCCCAAAGCACTCTTTCATGTGGTTTTTTTTTTCTAAATAGTTTTATTTTATGAGAAGCTGACAGGTATTTTGATATTGTGGGTTTTTCTTTTTAGAGGCCGCTATTGTTTGCAATGTCATTACATGAAATGAATGAATGAAATATTTGTCACCAGTCATAGAACCTTATTCTGTCTTGTCGATGAACATTTATGACACAGCAGTTGCTTCAATTTACAGGATGGAAACGAAACTTTATGCAAGTATGCTGAGAAACATGAAAAATAAAGAACAGTGTTAAAACCAAATTTTGAATATTGGAGGAGTCAAAAAGTATGCATTCATTTTCCATCCATCCATCCAGTGAAAGAGCCTGAAATTCACAAGACCATAGCCTCCACAACTGGCACCCCATCCAAGGTTTAGCCCAGCCTTGTGCCCTGTGCTACCTGACCAGTGGCCTGTATCATGAAGCAGGATTTTTTTTTTGTTTAGCTGGATAACTTGCCAGATTTAAGGTAGTCTGGGCTAAATGTAAATGAACAAGGATAAGGTCCAATTAGACCAGACTACCTTAAATCCTACAAAATTATCCAGCCAAGCAAGAAATCCTACTTTGTGATACAGGCCCCAGGATAAACACTTAGAAGGATGGGTAGGCACCAAAAAACCTAAAATAAAATAAAAAATCTTGTCGATGTGCGAACAAACTAATTGTGTCCAAACATGTTCTATCGCTCTGTCCTCACGGTGGTTAGTACCGTTATTTCCCACCTTTAAAACTGGGGGTGCAAATCCCCCCTCTGCTCTGTGTGTGTCCAAATACATGCAGTCGGGATAATCTGTGGCAATTACCGGCATGTATTTGGAAAGATGACAGTAATTTATTGCCAAAATGTAGGTGGCAACTGTCGAAGACCTGAGAGGGAATGTGATATTGCAGTTTTAAGTTAAAACGCCATTTTCTCAGAATTTGTAGATTTCTCTGTTGTTACTTTCAGACACAATTAAAATATAAAGTAAAAGATCTGTATTTATTTTTGTCAGAGATTTTAATTTTTCCAGCCGTAGACAATCTAAATTGGCCTAATTTATTATTATTATTACCATCGTCTATAATAATTATAATTATTACTAATAGATGATGATAATAATAATAATAATAATCTACTTTCTTTGGATGAGAGTGTAAAATTCATATTTAAGGATAAGTTAAATTGATTTCTTTAAGATGGAGTACATGTATTTCTTTTAGACTGGTAAAGGCGGTGACAGAAAACTAGGAAAATGGGCTTGGTTTAGACTCAATTCACCATGTGCTATAAATCTATGTTCTTAATTAAACAAAATCGAATAAAAGCAAGAATCGAACCGACTCCGCTGTTGCTCCCCCTTATGATTAGATTGTATGTGTTTTAACTATAAGGGTCACTAAGGAGAAATGTCTTTTCTGTCAGGTTTGTGTCTAATCACTACAAATTACAAAAAAAGACATGGCGTATTGGTGAGTGTGCGTTATATAAGCCATATATCAAAATTAAAAACAAAACTCACTACATATGAATAATTTGTTATTTCTATAAATCGATTACCTATAAAATAGTGCAAATCATGTAGACCTAGCAAATGATCGCCTTTTTAAAATGAAATGGTTTCAGCATGGAGGAAGTAATGACTTGTCACGTGTCCTTGAAAGCGATCCAGCCACACCTGTGGCTATTCCCCTGTAATCCGGAGTCAGGTTCGGAAAAACGAGACGTAAAAAATCCAAATCCTAAAATGTTGCATAATGGTATAAATCATCCTGTAACACTGGATAATGAAGCATCGGGGAGCATTAAGGCCAGGGGAAGGTGGCAATACCAGCGCTCCGTCCCGCGATGTAGGCGACGTGCGCACCAGCGGCGCTCCTGGTGTGTCATTCCTTGCTGACGTTTTTCAACCCCACCTTAAAAAAAAAAGCGAAAGAAAATGTAGGTTCGGTCGGTCATTTACATTTGTAGATACTTTTTTCAGAAAGACGAACTTGCTGGGGTAAGGGCAGCCGCGATGGCCGAATCCCAGCTACTCTGCATGGACGATAATTCCGTCAATGAAAAGATCCCAGAGAACAAACCGCAGTTTTATTATAGCGAGGGTCAGCGGGCGGCACTGGAGGAGCTGCTGCGGGACGGGGACAGTGCTTTCAAAACCCGGCTCCAGGATGACGGCATTAAGGACTTTCTGTGCGCCCGGGAGCTCAAGTGGATCCGAGAAAGTTTCCGGGAGTACGAAGCGGATCGCAATGAGAAGCGGGAGCGGGCTGGCTCTAAAGCCGCAGATCGGTCCACCTACTGGCCCCAGCTTTCGGACGCTGAAGTGCCGCCCCTGGACATCGGGTGGTCGGATGGCGCCAAGTATAAAGGAATGACTCGGGTCAATGTCTTCACTCATCCCCCGAAAGAGAAGGAGCCCTTTATCAAAGAGGTAGTCCGCAAACTGATCCAGGAGTCCCAGAAGGTAGGCGACTTTGCATGGACGACGGAGGGTCACAGCCAGTATATACGCTTTCGGGGCACTAATAATACATGCACGTTTAGGATCGGAATGAGAATCTTTTATTCGCCTGGGACAGAGACGTACAAGGAGTTTCTTTTGGTTCAGATGGTGTCATGACGTAAGCAAATTAAAAATAAAACTAAAAATCTAAGAGATCCAAAAGAGCCGCTTATATTTAAAAGCAGGTAATATATCATGATAATATCACACACAGATATTTCTTGCCTGTCATATAAAAGTTGTAGGAAGTGTAACTTGGACGAACTTTTGACGTGGTGTTTTGGAAATTATACTATGTGGTTTTATCCTGGTCTGTGATCGTTGGCATGAGCCCGTATGCTCTAGTCCAATGATAGCACAATTCTTCAAAAACCTCAGGGCACCGTGCATAATTCATTAAATGACCGAAAACCGTAAGAGTATTAGTGTTAATCTTGTTCACTCATTGTATGCAATACGTACTCATGAGACCTAAAGCGTGTTTCGATTTTAAAAATATGTGGCTGTCCAGGAAGCCGCAATTTCTCAAGCCTCCAGTTTGTTTGTATAGAAGAATGCGTTTACTGTAATGCTTATGACATATTAATAACAGGAAATGAGTTTCCACCTTAGTCAGTAAGACTGAATGATTGACGTTAATTGCACAAGTGGTATGAGCTCTGATACTCTAATGCATGGTAACTTTTCAGAAAAATGTCAACACCTTTTGTTTTCCGGGGGGGCGCAAAGCCTGACTATTTGCATTTCATCTGTTTAGCAGACACCTTTTATCCAAAGTGACACATTTTTGAGAGGGACCAGGATCAGTCAGTCTGTGGAGTAACTGGGGGTTAAGGGCCTTGCTTAGGGGCCCAGCAGTGACATCTCTCCGCTGATCCTGGGATATGAACCGACAACCCTCCGATTACTCACTGTTTACTAAAATCACCAGTCTTAGACATACCGAATAGTGCAATAGAAACGGAAACTCTCTTATGAATGAAATGCCAGAAGCACGTTTACTACAAAAACCAGAAACTAAGTGCGTTAATGTATACTGTCAGTTTGTTTTTGTTATATAATGAAGACATTCAAATAAAATATAATTGGGTGAAAAGCTCCATCATTATATTGGCACACGTATTTTAATTGTGCACACCCAGAATTTGTTGCCTCTCTGAGTAGTTTTCATAGCTTCAGCACAGGCTGTGGGTCAACAGGTTTGTGCTGGTGTTACAAGGAAACATGCCTGTAGCTACCTAGAATACTGACACGTGATCATTCCTGATCACCAGTTCTCTTTCGCACTTCCAGTGACACACACACACACACACACACACACA
>JAAGVU020000092.1:4767007-4778673 GCA_011763525.2 Mormyrus iriodes | reverse complement strand
CACACACACCCACACACACACACACACACACACACACACACACACACACACACACACACACACACACACACACACACCATAGTGCCTCTGGCTGTGAGACGGAATGAGTAATCAGCTTAAATTATGGGGTGTATACTGAGAAGTTTGACCACCTACAATATCCCCCTGGGACATTCAGTGAAGTTTATATAATGTAGTCAAATCTGAGACCTGGACCATCAGGTGAATGACAGATGAAAGCTCTGCCTTCCTTGATATTGCTGGAATGAGGCAGTTACAGATAAGAGCTCCGGGTCTCCATTGTTAGTGTGACTCCTTGGAATAAACAGATATCCTCCTAGCATGGTAGCAGGTCATTGTATAGATATCTGGGGGTTCATGTGTGAAGATGCAACACGTCACGTATGTATGCATTTCCCAAGGAGGAAACTCTGGTTTAACCGAAACCGGTTGTTGTTTTGTATATGAAATGTTTTGTCACCTCTGTTCTGCCTCTGTTTTTGTTTGTTTGATCTCATATAGGTAATTGCTTTATTTGTCTCTTGCTCATAGTTTTCTGCCTGTGGCCCAGGCTCGTGCCAGATCCACTTTAGTAAAGCTTTCTGCTGCAGAAGCAGTGAGTTGGCGAGGCAGACCCATGGGATGATGGGATTCGCAGTTCAACCTGAGCATTAGTCATTGTTTCTGTCTGCTGGGAGCCGCTGGGGGCCTTCAACGGCCCCTGAGGCTCCTCACTTGTGTAGGCGGCCAGAGTTTCCTCCCTAGAAATGATGATACTGTGTTTTCTTTCTTTTTTTTTCTTTGGTGGCCAACAAGGCGTAGCTGAGGATATAACAGTTAAGGACACGACCGTATAACCTTTTGCTGAATAAAGTCTCAGGCGGGGCCCGGCAGTCGTAACCTCGAAATGGTATTTAATGTGATATGCTCCAGCTTTATGAATGAGGAAGGAACTACAAGCAGCTTTGGATGAAAGTGTTTAAATGTAATGTGGTGACCTTTCCTGGTTCCGAGCCAAGCATTTTCAGGAGTTTCTCTGCCCTGGTAAAGGTGTGCCGAGCTCAGAACTTTGTGCTCTGAACATTTGTGAGATGTTTCAGAGATTAGCTCTGCTGACAGTTTTCATATTCCTATATAGAAGTTTGCTGTGTGTGTCCTGTGACTCAAGTGGAGGTTCACACTCATTGATATTACAAAATTCTACACACAAATAATGTTAAAATCAGGCTCAAGGATGAAGTTATCTAGGAGTTTTTGTTTCCTGGCGGTCATGTCGGCTCTGTGAAATTTTAAATTTTTCTGTTTCATATTACATAGAAATTATTCTTCATCATTAAGACCACAGTGTGTAGGATATGATCCCACAGTCTTCTGATCACAATCCAGTTACAGCATTTGACACTTCTCAGCCATAACAACCTGTGGTCATTGCTCCAGCAGGACTGGAACTGATCCCCCACACTGACTGCACTTAATTCACAATATCTTGGGTGTTCCTGGGTTGTCCTTGACATCTAGTTTCATCATGGCATCACCATGTGCAGAAGGACAGGTCTGCTCAAAGTGCTGGATTCTTATGGTGCTATTAAATGTTCTTTACAGGAAATCACATTTATGGCAGAAGTGCCCTAAGGCACCCATTGAGGTTCATGCCAAGTGACACAAAGGCCTGATTTGTCAGACGAGCTCCTAGGTGAGGGTTAGTCTTGAATAACATAGCAGATAATTCACTTTCATTTGACATTCTGACTTTGTTACAGACAAAAGTACACAACCGGTTTTTCTCAGCTATTTCCACTTCTGAGGGGCAGCGTGTGGTTCAGAAGGTGAAGCCTCCGTATCTGTGATGAGAAGGTTGCTGGTTTGCGCCTGGCCTTGGCACGTCTGTGGGCCCTTGGGTGAAGTCCTTAACCGGCAGCTCCCTGGGTGCTGCTACGGGTGGTTCATCGACAGAGAGCAAGTTGGGGGAGGTGTAAAGAGAATTTCCCCAAAGAGATCAATAGAAAGTAATTATCATCAGCATCATCATTGCTCTAGAATGTGCAGAATATCTACTGATCTTACCAACAGCACCAGTTTTTTTTTTTTTTTTTTAATTTAAATTAATCATCAGAATCCAAGCGTCTCGTTCCATGACTCTGCCAGACGTCTCTGGACATCCAGCTGATGCTCTTTCCGCTTTCCTGTTCTGTCCTATCGGCAGCGGATTTCACTTCCTTTTCTCCTTAGGAAACACCTGGGCGGGGGGTTGAGCACAGTGCCCAGTGGCTGGGTACAATGTTGCACTCTGACCTGAATGTTTGGCCCGGGTTGTTGCAACATGTCAGCTTGCCAGTTCTTTATTGTTTTTTACTTTGTTTTTGTTTGAAGGTGAAACAAGTCGCTACGTGTATTTTTCCATTGATATCACTAGGAGTTCATATGCCACGCCCACCAAACAAGTCTGCACAAGAAATTTGACCCCCTCGATCATAGTTCCTCCCTTTTCCTCGTGACTCGTGGTGGGTGCCTCTTTGTCATCCGTGTCCAGAACGCTGAGAATTACAGTAAGTTCTCCTTGACATCCGAGTCTGACGGCAGCCTGCAGACGACTTCATCTGCAGCAAAGGAGTTCCTCAACAAAACCTCTTCGAAGACAAGCTGGATACCTTGGCCTAAATGTCCTTATTCTAGGCTTTGCTAGTTATTGTACCCTTTCCCTGAAACGACAAAATGCCTTTCACGCTCCTCACCTCCCTGACAGCCTTCAAAGCTGCATTTTTGGGTCTCAATCCACTCTGTCTTGGTGCTAAAAAAATAGCACAGTAGGTATTTCTCAGTTATAAATTCTAGTCTGCTACTGGCGTACATACCAACCTGTTCTTCAGGGATTCTTGTAAACTCATGCTTGCCAGCACAAATTTAAGTTTGACAGAAAAATTAGTTTTGATCCCTAACAAGAAATGACTAATTTGCATGTTTGGGTCATTGCCTGTTGGCCATGGTATTCCTGTTCATTATTCTTCCTGCTAGTCCAGGCACAAGGATCGATATTTAGCATAGCAACCCAAGAATACAATGCATTGTAATACAATGGAATTTTACAAGCATTAAAATGTAGCATTGGACCCCTTATGTGATATGTTGGTTACTGTGGCCAATATACACCAGAGTATACCAAGGCGGAGAAGTTTGCCTTCCGTCAGTCAAACATCTGTCCATTGGTGAAACATCCATCCACCGCACAGCCAGCCAATCAAACAGTACCTCTAAGTAAACAAGGTTTATACACCCAGCCAATCAAACAGTACCTCTAAGTAAACAGGGTTTATGCACACTGTATATACGGAATCAGGCAGTTAAGGTTAATTCAATATGTTTGTGACATAAAAAAATAACACCTTAATCCCATTTCCAAATAGATTCAATGCATTTAATTTTTTTATATTTATTGTGGATGGGTGTTGAAACCCTCCAGAGAAAACAAACGCGTCGATGCAGAAATTAGGGACGAGGGTGAAACTGTATACAGGAATGTGCCCGTTATCCCTGAGGGATGGTAGTCACAGACTTACCTGAGCTGGTTGATGTATTACTAATCCCCTAATGCCTGTTACGCATGTTGACTACTATAACAGTTATGGTATATTTATCAAGTATGTATGAATTCTCTGCTGCAATTGAGCATTAAACAACTGGACTTGACTCTACTTGTGTGTGTTCCTACAAACAACCTATAACTTCAACCAGCACGGGCTTAACTAAGAAACTAAATTATTCAGTTTCCAGTAGGCAGAATTTTAAGGACGTAGTAACCAGATTCGGGAAGCGTTTTGACTTATTTGACCAATATGAACTCTTTCTTTCTTTTGAGTCTGCAGTCTTTAGTCTAGTACAGAGCTCTTCGAATCTGGACCTCGATTCAGGCCGTGTTTCCAGTTCTCCCAAGGAGTTAGTTTAATAATCACTGATTCTGATTGGCTTCAGCACCAGCATCACCACCCACACCCTCAACAAATTTTGTTAGCAGCCCACTGCCACTCAGCAAAATTAATCTGCCTTACTGCCCCAAAAATGGTTGGGCCCACCCTGTATACCAGTAACACTGTAAACCAACGTATGTCTCCCATGCTGTCTTTCAGCTCTTGGCAGTGGTCATGGACCTTCTCACAGACCTGCACATCCTACAGGACTTGCTGGACGCAGCGTCCAAGCGCAGGGTGTCTGTTTACATCGTGCTGGATTCCAGGGGAATCCCCCACTTCCTGGATATGTGCACCCGGCTGCAGGTCAGCGCTGCGCACCTACAGGTAAAAAAAAAAAAAAAACGCTGAGTAAATGCTTCTAGAAATTTTCTTTGCTCTTAGGAAGGAGAGATAAAATGAAAGCTAGCTTTTTATTGATGTTTTCTGCATTTCTAATCTATCTCACATGTTAATTCTTTACCAAATTATACTTTGCAAAGTATAACTGTGTCTGCTGCAGTTCAGTAGTATGTTATTAAAGATACATCTTTATCAAAACTACTGTTAAGGGTCTTAGAATGCAGTGACTCTACCTGAGGACTGTTGTATATCTTGCTGTGTTATTGTACTATGAGATGCAGCGCATGATTAGGTTCAGCACCAGTCACTCCCTGGCTGATGTGCATGTGACTGTTTCAGAACCTCCGTGTGCGGACGGTGGAAGGCTTTGGGATGGCCTTGACCCAGGGGAAGCTCCCCGGCTCTTTGTGCAACAAGTACATGCTGGTGGATGGGGAAAAGGTCATGTTCGGATCCTACAGGTCTGGATTGTTTCTTACCGTATGTTGTCAGTCACTGGTGTGTGGCTTGCATGGGAATCAACTTTGTAATTTCATGTTCAGGACCCATCTGGTCACATGTGGTGCTGCCTTCTTGAAATCACCTCCCTGTTTCAGCTTCACGTGGAGCTCGTCTCGGCTGAACAGGACGATGATCACGCTGATGACGGGGCAGGTGGTGGACTTCTATGATCATGACTTCCGGGAGCTGTATGCCGTCTCTGAGGAAGTGGACCTCTACCAGGAGTTCCATATCTCCAAGCCCTCCATATCCATGTCCAACCGCTCCACTCTGAATCGCAGGCCCCCCTCACTGATTTCCACTACCCGCTTCCAGGTGAGCCTCGGGGACCCCCTTCAGATCAACCCCCGGGTTCCTGCTCACAAGTACCACAATCCCAAGTACTTGCTTGCGGTGGGGGGTTCTCTGAACCAGTTGGGGCCCACCGACGACTCCACTAAAGGAGAGGAGCAGCATGATATCAATGGCTCCAAACTGGTCCTTCAAAAGTTCTTACAATCCAACGAAGAGCCAGAAGATACCACCCCGCCCACTGATGACATCACCACCACTCCACCGGAGTCTAAAAAGGGTTCCAAGAAGATCGAGGACTCATTCAACAAAAAGCAACGCACCTCCTTAAAGTTCATCCTCAGAAAAAGAACCCCCAGTCATAACATTGTAACCAATAACGTGACCACACACTCAGGGTCCTCCTCAGCCATAGAGGGCGCCGTAACACTGGAGAAGAGACCGGGCCCCCAGGTGCCCGAGCAGCACCTGCCGTCCAAGGGAAAAGCCCGGAAACTGAGCCAAAACAGCACATCTCTGCACACAGTTACCTCTACCGAAGATGACGGTGAGGGCTGGCGTGATCTCAAATCTCCCAGTGCTGTGCGTGTCTGTAAACATAATCACCTTGTATGCCTTTGGTCTCCCTGTTTCAAATCGGTCTATCTAGCTAGGTAACCGTCGTCAGTTACGTGTCCATCATCTCTTTTTAGGGTCGAAGGAACGGAAGCGGCCCTCAAAGAAGCAGTGCGCGGTGTCCTGATATGACGGATATACGGGCAAATACTCGCTGGCATCTTCTTTGCAGAAACAAGAATTTGAAATGAGAAACTTGAATGGGTATCAAAGCTACTTATGGTACAATAATGCAACATATTTTACATTAACATGCGGACAGCCCGACAGCCAGTCGGTTGGTAAGTTTACATCACCATGCGCTGGTACATGATCCCCAACACTTTCAGTGGTGATAACAACATAGAGTATCAAAAATAATATGGTTCAAAACCTCAAATTGGTTTTGTGCCAAAGACCATAAAAAAGGAGAATCGTGGTGCTTAAAATAGTGTTGCTGTGTTTCTTTCCTTGGTGGACATACATACATGCATAAAGTATAAAATTGTTATTTTTGGCCAGTCTTACCATAGCCTGTCTGCAGAGGGCAATCTCCATCGCCAAGGGGACTCTGCAAGGCTATAGTCTTCAAAATAAATGAATTGGGTATAAAGCTTGATTTGGCTTTTTCACCTTGGATACTTCAACAAGCCTTCTCTATCTTAACTTCTGTGTTAACCAAGTTTTTGAACTGTTCAACTGTGAAACAGGAAAAACCAAACTTGGAAACGAGTGTTTAGGTCAGATGCTGACCGAGCCTTGAAATGAAGTTGCCAAATGTGTAAAATGTTTATTTTTATTATTGTTGCTGATGGGTTGGTGATATTCTTGGTGAGATCTTTCACTTTTCGCTCTCCGGCTGGATTGCGAATTTATGTATGTGAGTGAGTGTGTATGCATGTCCTGCTAGGGGTCGCGTCTCGCCTTCTGAAGGTGTAAAGCAGGTTGGGCTGGGAAATGCTGAAACAGGAAGGGGCCCTTAGAGGGGAAGCTTTGCATCACAACTTCATGCTGCATAATTTAAAAACATGCAGTCTTCTATTACCAATTCTTTTTTTTCTCTTCTGTTGCATTCATATTATGTTTCAACTTTTACGACAGTATATTGACAATTCCAGCACGAATCATAAAGCTTTTATTTAATTAAGTAGACAAATAATGTTTTGATACTACCACAGGGAAATTGTGTAATTCTATTCTACTGCAGTTTTGGTACTTCCCTGCTGCCTGTCATTTCGCCTGTAATTCCGAAGTCAGCCACCAGAGAGCGCATGAGACATTCAGACGGGTATGATGCTACTAGGGCGGTTTTCGCTTCCTCATATGATTCGATTCATGAACGCGAGAAGTGGTACTTTAAAACAAAATAAAATTGAGAAATACAAGGGGAACGCTGCATTCTTCAGTGTTTTACTGAATGATCACAACGCATTTGGTCACAATTCATGGTGTGACGAGACGTCTCAATATTAACGTTTGTCGGACTATTTAAATCACTAAATTTCTGCTACAGGCAAATCATTTGATATGGACATGGTACTTTGCTAATAAAGGGGGTGAACTGAGAAGTGATCGACCAGTACGTTTCCTCTCCTAACGGAAATGCAAATCTTACTCCTACCATAAACAATACTTGAGCTGTATCAAGAAGCCTATCTTAGATAAAGGAGAAAAGTCGTGTTTCTTAGTTGCGTTTAACGTCATGCGTTAAACAAGGCAACAGCCACAGGCGTTTTGTAACTCTTAACATCTCCAATTTACATAGCGTTTCATTTGGCTAAATCTTTGCTGCATCATATGATAGTAAATCAGTAGATTTACCACATTTAGGTTCTTACAGATTTACATTAATACATTTGGATGAAAGAGGTTTAAAATTGATGTTCAACAGAGCGCAATAAACCGCTTAGTTTATTAAATAGTTTCTGTATTTACATGGATCTATTTAACTGCAAAGGAGAAAATGATACAGGGACCTTTACATAATTAATGTAATATCATGCTTAAACTACATAAGTAAATAACTCGCCAGCCAAAGTGACATATACAAAACTGCAGAAGAAGCCAACAGCTGGATACACCCTTCGTGTGAACACAGCAATTGCAGGGTTTTTTTGGTCAAAATAAATATAGGCCTAGAGGTCAAACCAAAGTCATACTACGGACACACTATTACATTTCTATATAAGTGTGTACACACGAAACTCTTTTCAAACAATTCAAACAGCAAGCCATTTTTAAATAAATCAAAATATATCTTACAGTGTTGAATCTGATCTCAATGTGAGCATTTGTAGATTTACATTTTGCGCAGCGCTATGTAGCTTGTTTCACAGAAACACGCCAATCTTTATTTACTGTTTGGGAACAAAAAAAAAACAGACACGATTTCAGAGTTGTGTTGCTTTTTTACACAGTTTGCCCACAGGGATTTAATACCATCAGTTCTTCCTTCCAAGCGCCACGCGGCGAATGGGCTGTGTTCCAAGTCACCTCTGTGGGGGCTCGAACGGGCGATGGGGTTCAGACCCACACACTCTCAGTCACACATCAGTAAGTGAAGGTGGGGGACACGCCTTTACAACTGAGGGGAAATTCACTCACTATAAACTGTTTGATGCTAAATATATTGCGAATCAGCGGAAGTGAAAACGGTTTGCTAAAAAACAAGTTGTTTTCTCTTAACTTATTCTTTTGTCTTCCTCACGATAACTTCTCTGTTTCGTTCTTTCTTCCATTTTACACTAAAAGGTTCCTGGTTTTTGTTTTCATTAACTCTCGCCTTGCATGAATTCAGATCTAATGATCTGCAACACTTTTTTTTCCTTTTGGGCAGTTTCATGGGAGGTACGAGAAATGCAGGAGGTCGTCACTCACGCACAGGGTGTAAATGAAAACAGAAATGATTGCGGTTATATTGGTACAGCGGGTTTTGGTATGATTTCGCTTTTTTAAAGCTGGGCATGTTTGTCGAAAAGCAGTGCGTACTGTGTGATTTGGCACCGTTTCTTTCAGCAATGGTCTACCTACAGCTTGTCAGTTAGCTCTGTTATAATACTGCAGGTTCCCATTCTTCATAATGGTCTTTCATATCAGCACCTACCCACCCGATCATGGAAGGTTATTTCAAAGGTCTCCATCCTCTGTCCTCTGTACTGGTCCTTGCCTGTGCCTTGCAGGGCGGCGGTCATAATACGCAAGGGTTACTGGTGTTAAAACCATAGCCACACCCTCTTTCCAGCTAACTGTGAAGATCAGTGCTTGTCTTCATCTTCTGACTGCCAATCCAGTTGTCCACTAGTGCATTCTACTCTCCAAGTGTCGGTGTTGCACTCTAGGCAAATCTAAGGCCCTCCTTAGCCAGGTGTACGTTCCTTAACAATCCCAAGTCCTCCTCAGTCATGAGCCACGTTGTTGATGATCTTCCTCTTGCGAACAGTCACCAGGTCATAGAAAGGGTCCTTGGTGATGCTTGCTCTGTTGACATAAACAAGTTTGATGGTTTATTTTTTTCCCCTGAATGAAGGAATGTGTTAGTTCCTAATAACAGGGTCAACTCTGTTACTGTTTTATGATTAACTCTAAGAATCAGAATAGTTTATTTATCAGCAAGTACTTTTAAATATGAGGGATTCACTTTGGGCTGTACTGCAAAACAAGCACTGGCGGTCAAGGCAATTATATAAATTTATAAACATAATTAATTATGCACGTAATGTGCGTGGTGCAGAAGTAACGGATAAAGAATGACTGTTGGAAAATATGCACAGACGTTGTATCACAAGTTGGAGAGTTTTGAAAGTCTAGAACACATTTCCATGTGGTGTATCCTGTGATTATACTGCAATCTGACTTATCATCCAAGCACACTTACAGCTATATGTGGCACTCTTATGTTTTTACTCCTTTGATCAGGAACATTGTCCTCAGTAATACCCCCCCCCCCCCCACACACACACACACACACACACATAGTTCACTCTTGACAGTCCTGACCTGATGGACTCGATCCAGTCATCTCTCTCCTCGGCCGTGGCTGCTGAGATCATGTACGACTGGTGCTTGCCCTCCACAACCCGCCCGTCCGTTTCTGTTTTGCATGCCTTGATTTTCTGGCCCCGACTGTTGGGATTGTACAGCTCCAGACAGTACTGTGAGGGCATCCCCATGTGTGAGTTGAGAGCAGAGGATTATGGTTAATTATGGCGTTTGGCGCAGCGGGTCACGGTGAAGCCGACGTGTCCGATGCACGTAGGAGACATACCGGTTTGCGTGGACACGCCACTTCTCTGACACAGAGGTTCTCCAGTGGAATGATGCCCCTGGGCTCTTTGTCCTGTGGACACAAACGTTGTATGAGACACACAGGAATATCTGAAATCTGGAACTAACTATACAGGGACCCTTTCTCCCGTTTGTCTTGTTAGGCTTTTATGGTTCCCCAGTGAGAGATGTGTTGGAATCCAACCCAGGACCAACAGGCTTTAGAGTTCAGGCATGACTGTGCTGAACGGCTAACTGCTGTCCTCAAGACAGGGTTTGGGTGGAGGCTGTGCAGCTACACCCATGGGGCGTGCGTGACTCAGTAGGTTAGGATGTGCTCGCGATTGGAAGGTCACTGGGTCAAATCCCACACTGCTTGAACTGATTTCATAATAATAATTGTAACTGGTAAATTATATTTATGTGGCCCTGGATGTAAGCATCTGCAAAATAAATTCTGGTAAATCTGTTGAGGGTGGGGTGTGGCTCACCAAGAGATTAGAAGGTTGTTGGGTCTAATCCCTTGGTCTGGCATAGTGATTTCACCGTAGGGCCCCTGAGCAAGGCCCTTAACCCCCAATTACCCCAGGGACTGGCTGACCCTGATTTCTCAATTGTTTTGGATAAAAGCACCCGATAAGTAAAACTGCAAAAAAAACCATACATACCGTGGTGAACTCAAAGTAGTAGAGACAGTTATCAGTAAGAATGAACCACCTCCTTTTCCAGGTCTTCACACGGCCACCTTCACAAGAGGAAGCATTACTGTTACTGGCTTGCTAGCGCCGCCCTTCAGGGCCGCTACGGGTTCACCACAAAGGCAGCTACATTATACACAAGCTACCTTTGGTTAGCATTAAACTGTTTACTGGGATGCAATGTCGCCTTAGTAAACTCCATGCCAATGTGCAGCAATATGGAAATGTTAAGTCTGAGGTGGGGTGTTGTGTATTTGCATTTGTGAAAATGAAGGTAACAAAATGGGGGCTTATTTGCATAAATTAAAGTTTTATAGAAATCCAAGATGGTTAAACCTGGACTCTACCAAGAACAAGCTTCAGTTTACATTTACAGGCAAGATATATAGTAATACATCCAAGCTATAATAGCCATTTATTCAGTACTGGTCCCTAGGAAGCTCAGGTACAAACCACCAGATGTGTTTCAGCAACACACATTACCAGTCAAAAGATTTTGAGCAACTGGTTTTTACCACTTTTCCATTTATTTCATAAACTGCAGATTTTGTAAATCTTTGGAAAGTTGAGTGAACAACTATAAATGAAAATTTAAGTCAAATGAAACAAGTTTCCTCTGTAACATGGAAAGAGTATGTAACAGTGCATGTCTGGCATCCTATTAACTGGCGGTGTGGGGATGGCATAGTCAGGTTCTAGGCTGCCCTTTAACTTTAAATGTACTAGTTAATGGTTTCATCCCATGAAACAGAGCAGTATTTAATGTTCCTTGTGGATTGAACGCCTCAAATTGTCCCTGCTGTTATAACTGCTAGAGGAGGTTACTTTGATGAATGAAAGACTTTCTAGCTAATAAAGGTACTCAAATGGTAAGCATACTGTAAATTTATTCGTTAGCAAAGAATATTGAGTGTACTTTTAGTGAATGATAAGTGAGTAACGTGCAAATGTAGAAGATTTCATTGTGTGCAAAAGCTTTTCACTGGTACTGTGTCTGTACCTCAGGCCGGATATA
>JAAGVU020000092.1:4736248-4754504 GCA_011763525.2 Mormyrus iriodes | reverse complement strand
TGTATGTACAGCATTCTCCTTTACAGCCTTGCTCACCATTATTAACTCTAAATGTACTATTGGGGATAGTGGGTCAGATTCTCTCTGTAATTATACCGTAATTGTATAGAAATGCTTAACATTTCCAACGTAACACATTTGTCATTTCAAAAGTATGATGTGGCTGAGTGCATGGGCTCACCTGTAAAATTTTAAAGAGATTTTAATAAACTGCATTAACAGTGCGTCAAGGTTATGGTGAATAAAGACCTAAATTATTAAGTGATTTTAATCAGAATTAATCGGTGTGTCATGATTATATAAAGATGGGTATGTTTGTAAATCTGTGAGATACTTAAGTGATGTCTGCCTTGGCAGTTTTAAACAATTTCCTTCGTAATGTATCTCTAATGAGATTCTTAGCAAAAAGGGTTTTAGACGAAGCCTTATGCAAATCTGGTTCCTGTTCATTGTGGTATCCAAATAAAGCCTCATTCAACTGGAATCCCGGGGCTTACATTGCAAACATAGGTGATAACTGTCAAATTGCTATGCGTGCTAGCGACCAGTCTTCGTATCAGAAGAGATGGAGCCGCCAAGAAGCGCCCACTGTTCCCCTTATGCGCTGCGTGTCCCTCATTAAGAGAAAGTGCTTGAGCAATGATTTCACAACGAAATGAATCATAAATTATATCAGGCTGGGATAAAACAAAATGTCAATAGCTGTGAGCAACAGTGGTTTAGAATTCATATTCTCCGAACTACAACGAACGGGCCGTGAATAAATAGTAAAGTTAAATGTAATTTAAACAGCAAGACTGCTGCGCACAAACTCCGCTCGATCCAGCATTGCTCATAGCATCCAGCAACGCCTAACCGCACCGGCACTGCCTCCCTGTCCATTATACAACCGAACTAATGAATTAAATTAAATGACATAACTGCTACATTACAATAATGCTTAAACTCTCAGGTGACAGGTCCATATATTATGCAAAGGACACCACCTAAAAAATCATATATGCATTTATGACTTTTCGTACAGACTCGACAGACTGCTGAATGGGGTTTTTTTGGTTTCAATGTTATGCATACTACCTATTTACCTGCTTTAAGTGATGACACGGTATTAAATTGGCAAGCCTTTCATTATTGTAAGATGCGAACTATCGGAGGCGTAACATATCAAATGTCATTATTATTAAAAGCACTCGGATATGTTTTTCATTTAACTCCAAAATCTAAACCTGCTCATGTTTTGTGCATATATTGGTGACACTACTGAGCTATTATTTACAATTAACCGACGTATCATTAATAAGGTTAAAGTTTATTTTTCCATGACACTATTTGAATGATTATTTTTTTGTATTAATCGATGATGCAAATGTAAAATATTTAACGATGTGTAATCCACACACCCAAAAACACTGTATTAGAGATTCTTGGCTTTTGCTCTTTCACCTACATTTACAGGCATACAAGATCGAAGAAGAATAAAGTTACTCAAACCATTATAAATAACCGACAAACACCCGGCTGCAATGATGAAAAGATGCAATAAAGCACACACTTACCTTGTTGGACACAGTCTGTCATTGATGCTCAGCGCTTGATACAACGTGTCACCCTGTAAATGTTGCTTTATAAAATTACAGAGATAAACGATGGTTGTTTAAACGACAGGACTTCCTTTCTAGGCTGCGCAGCTCCAGCGCCAATGTCCGATTCCTGTAATAGTCTGTCATCATGTACAGGACCGGACACCTGCTTCCGCAAATGAAGCGACGGCGCTAACAAGCGGCGTGCAGAAGCCTTTCCTTACTCATTTGCAATGTGCGGACCCCCCAAGGCATATGATCGTTGGGCACACAAGTGTCGCGGTTTATTTAATTACTTAATCATTAATCACTGTCATCAATATTGCCAGATGTCGATCGATCGGTGTGACTATGAGTTTGAACAGAAAATAAGAAAACTGCATAGGATCAATGTTGCTATTATTATTATTATTATTATTATTATTATTATTATTATTAGTAGTAGTAGTAGTAGTAGTAGTAGTATATAGTTAAGGGAAAATCGTTGTTACACATTCCTAAGCATTTGAATCGCTTTTCATAGCTTAAGTTAATTTTAAGTGCTTAACTATTTTAAGTTATTTGTTCGCCTGTGTAGCTTCAGGGTAAGCGCACAGGTGTGAAATTTCATGGTATCATTATGATACAAACATACAAAAAACTCATTAGTCCTAAAAACAAGTCGTAATCATAATGATAAATAACATACGTAATTAAAATACGTAAATGATAGTAATACATCATTTTACAAGCAACACTATTGTTCTCCATGATGAAAGTTTCGTGATTCAAGGAGGTTCCTTGCAACTGTCATAGGGTGAACCACTTCAATATTTTATAGTCTGGCGCCATCTTGTGGCTATACATCTGCATTACATCGCTATAAAAAATGACTGATAAACGATAGCGAAGCGCGTCCCTGCGAAGTGATAATCTTATTAACTCATCTGGCCAATACGATCTGCTTAAACGTTTGTGGGAGAAATACAAGTGTAGATATTTCCGTAAACGGCGCGTACCTGGGCACGTTTGGCTGCACTTTTGAGGCAGACGTCAAAACGGAAAAAAGAAACTAGAAAAAAAAAATAACTTGGGGGCTGGGGGACAGAAAACGCATTTCCTCCACGGCAGTGTCGCTGATCTGCTTTCCGTCTCAGTCTGGCGCAGTTGCTGAATGCGAGAAGATGCAAGCTATTAAATGTGTAGTGGTGGGTGATGGGTAAGTCTGCTAAGGTTTATGTATTTAATCGTTTGTTTTTTTGGGAGCACAAGTGACTTGGTAACTACTCAAGTACAAATCATAAACAAATACTGTAACTAAATGAAATACATGATCCGTTACGGCTGATTAATGATTAACGAACATGGGATCGGTACGTAACTAAATCTTAGTTTCTGGTTAATTAATGCACTAAGTACTACATTATTTGTGTCCCCTTAAGTGAAGTGTTACCATTTATTATAGTTCAGCGAAATGTGTACTTGTTGTATCAACATTTGTGGAAAATGTACAAAAATGTTGTTGCATGTTTATTCGTTGGAATAACTGATGTATTATTTGCAACACAAGTTTGTAAGTTTTCTAAAGTATTTCTAACTTAAGCCATATCTACTGTAGATCTGCGACAAATAATGTAACAGACCCTAAAAAAAGGTTTAAAATTATAATAAAGTTTAATAAAATTGGCTACAATACTGATGGGGAAATTGCTACAGCTTGAGTTGAGGAAATTTTGTCCATGACTTTTAGATGGAAGAATGGTTTGCTCCTGAAAATATAGTAGAGAAAGAATCTAGATTTGCAGTTTGAGTTTCAAGCAGTGTGTGTGATCTTGTCGTTTTTGCAAGTCACAGTAGACCTGGGTATCTGTTTGGGGCCATTTGGATCCCATCTGACGTTACATGTCACTCGCTGGTACTCATTTAAACTGTCATGTAATTCTGGAGTAGGATTCTTCTCATCATTTACAGTCAGATCATCCTTCCATGTGAATATCCTGTCCATCAAAGCTCCTGTTGCTGAAGGCTCCTGAAGCTTAGCTGAATCAGAAAATGATCCATGCTGCTATGTAACCTTTTTTCTCATACTGTAGAGTATCTTTTGCTGGTGGCTTCCATCAGGTACTGTGTTATACAGATTAGTTTATCTGTTTAATGTGGCCTGCATGTTTTCCCAGTGTGGGTAAACGGTTTAAAGTATGTTTGGGTGGATGAGTTTATAGGAAATCAGTCAGCTTAAACATACTAGCTTAGACAGATTTCAACGAGTTAGTAAATTATTCACTAATTATTTACTATTTCTTATAAATATACAAAATGTGCTTCCTTAAATGCCTGCCCTCTATGTCTTTTCCTCACAAATTTTATGTGTTTTCCATAAAAAGACAGCTGGGTCCGCCTCAGTAAATTTCACAGATGAGGCGGGGGGGTTGATTTTATGACAATAATAATAGCAATAATAAGTTTTATTTATTTAACACCTTTCATACACTCAAAGGCACTTTAGAGGAAGAGTATTCCAAATTTTAGGGGCTATTACATTAAATGCTCTGCCACCCATAAGTGGAAAACCTGTGCTTAGGTAGAGTGAGTAAGTTAGCATCCGATGGTCTTAGTACGTGGGCTGGAGAGTAAGGAAGCTGCAGCTCAAACAGGTAATGAGGGGATAAACCATGGAGGGCTTTAAAAGTGATGAGTATAATTTTATATTTATTTCTTTGAGAAACTGGCAACCAGTCATAGATGACTGGAGTGATGCGAGCAGATTTTTTAGTGTGTGTAAGTAAATGAGCAGCAGAATTCTTAACGTACTGTAATCTATTGATATATTTAGCAGGGAGGCTGTAAAATAATGCATTACAATAGTCCAGACGGGTAGATGTTGAAAGTATGAATTAGTATTTCAGTATCTTTTACACTGAGGAAACAGTGCAGACGTGCAATGTTATGGAGATGGAAAGAATGCTGTCTGTACTATTGAGCTGATGTGTGGTTGGAAGGTAAGAAGCTGATCGAAGATGATACCCAAATTACGGACTGATGCTGAAGGTTGCACCAGGATACCTTCAACATCAGTTTTTAGCCCATGAAGCGTAGAGAGGACAGATTTCTGTTTTATCAAGCTTAAGTTGTAGAACGTTACCTGTCATCCAGTATTTGATTTCCCAAATGCAATCTGTCAGTAAGGGTGGCGATGATGATACAGTTGGATCAACACTTACATTCAGTTGTGTGCCATCGGCATAGCAGCGGAAGCTGAGACCATACCGATGAATAATTTCACCTAATGGAAGCATGTAGATGTTGAAGAGGATTGGACCTAGAACTGACCCTTGAGGGATACCTTGTATGAGTGAAGCAGTGGCAGATTTATGTTCCCTAATTAAGACATTATATTATACTGACGAGGCATGATATGAACCAAGCAAGGGCAGCACCAGAGATACCAATACCTGAAAGTTAGGACCGTAAGATATTATGGTTAGTTGTATCAATTGCTGCATATATTGTATATACAGTACCAGTCAAAAGTTTGGATGCACCTACGCATCGAAAGATTTAGCTTATTCTCTATATTTTAGAATTATTGTAAAGATATCAAAACTACAAAATAACATATATGGAATTATGCACTAACCAAAAAAGTATTAAACAAAAAAAAGAATTGATGGAGGGGGCCAGCTCTGTGGGTTGCCGATTCAAATCCCTGGGTTGGCAGAATGATCCCACCATCGGGCTCTTGTGCAAGGCCCTTAACCCCAATTGCTCCAGGGACCCACTGACCCAACTGTTTCCTCTACACCAGTTTTATGAGGTGACCTCCAGGGATGCTTTGCCAACTGTCCTGAAGGTGGTCCCATATATGTATGCTGAGCTCTCATTGGCCACTTTGCCTTCACTCTCCGGTCAAATGTTAGTCTGCAATACCATCACTTTACTGTAAGCAGCTTGGCGTGTCTAAACTTTAGACTGGTACTATGTTTGTGTGTGTGTGTGTGTGTGTGTGTGTGTGTGTGTGTGTATTACATACATACAGTTATTACTGTATATAAGTATGTATTTTATTATTTTTGTAATTTCATGGCTCCATTTTTTTCTTGAGATTCCCTTAGAATTGACCTTATACAGACTCTAAACGTGAAAGAAGTGACAAAATGAATGGACCATAAACTGAAATCTGATTTTAATAAATAGTACGAAAATTAACATTTTTTTGTCATATGGCATAACATTGTTAATTTAGTAATTATTTGTAAACAAGGATTTTTCATTCACCTAAAATGAGATTTTAATACCATAGAAGTTAATCTATGATGTCAAAATCTATGATGAAAGGTACGGACACTATCATCAATGAATAAAAACAAGACAAAAATGTCAGAAAGACAGTATTGAAAATATAAATGTGTATATATATGTATATGTATATGTAAACTTAGATAAATATATCTATGTACACAGAGTATATGTATATATATATATATATGTACAGAGTGGATATGTAAATATAGGTAGGAGAAGAAAAATTGCACTCAAAAACGAGGGCTAACAAGGAGCAGGTGTGGGCTGTTACAGACAAGAGACTAGGGGCAACGAGGAGCAGTGGAGGTCAATTAACAGACACAGAAGATTTAGACACCAAGGAAAACTAAAACAAGGGAAACTGTATATAATATAACCAGGGAACAAAACAAGGAACCACACAGAAATACACCAAATAATAACTAACATAAGTAATACAGGAAGTAAATAGTTAATTCTAACATGGTTGAGGCTGGCCTCTGGCCATACCGGAACCCATGACAATGGAAGGGGAAGTATGAATGGCAGCTGCCTGCTCAGCCCATCAAGCCACACAGCAGCCAGAGGAACAGGAAAGCACACCAGGAGCCAAAGACACTGGGATGACCAGTAACATCTGCTGGCCACTAAGGGAACTTACATAACAAAGGGGCAGGCCAGGGGCCGATCCTGATACCCTTTTTCAAAGGCTTGTTTTGAAATGTGAAGTTATATTCTCTTTTTTTGATCTCTCTCTCTCCCCACCTCTATTCTTGTTTATTTACTGCTGTATATTATAGAAAAACTTGCCTTGAAATGTATGTGATGGCAAACCTTGTAGGCTCTAACTATGGTGGATTGCAAAATGGGATGTTCCTTATAAGGAAGGAAGCAAGCATAGAACAAAGGTACAGAAAATTAGGCTAATGCCTATGTCGCTAATAATGTGTTATTTCGTGTGCTGATACAGCTTAACTCACGTTGGTGTTTAATTTTTACTGGAAACTAACCAAAAAAATGTGTCAAATTCCATTTAGAACAGTGGCTATTTATTAAAAACGGGAAGTGATTGTGACCTTCCTTCTCAAATATAACGACATTTTGTGTAGTTGTGTACATAAAATAAAACAAAGCTAATACTGACAGCCAAGGATGTAGGTTTAGTTTCAGCCCCGAACCCCCCAGCGCCCTAAACACACATGGTACTCCAACAATATTGGTAGGGACATGTCCCCACCATCCATGCCCAAATCTATACCCTTGTTCACGGTGAGGAAAATCTTCAGGGGCAATAGGTATTAAATCATCAGATGTAGAGTGGTAGACTTTTAAGATGGAGCTGGCATGAAGAACAGCTCTGTGTGTTTCATTTCCAGATTTTCTTTGTGTATTTTTGGTGTTGAAACAGTTGGTTCCTTCTTCGCTGATTTTGACAAGTCGGGAGGAGATAGCAGAGTTCCCCTTTTGCCTCTGAACCAGTCGGCCTACCTGGAAGCTGCAGCATGAACCGTGGATGTGCCGTGCATCATGGGAATGGGCAGAATCTACAATATGGGGGCAGCACTAGACACGCTTATTGGGTCAGAGTGCAGATTGGGCAAGACGCTGGCAAATGTAGCCCTCAGGCTTGTTCATACACACCCTAATCACTATACAATATTTCTGAAAACTTTACTTGCGACCATACTGTAATTTCACAAGCTGACCCGATTCGGCCCTTGACATGCTTGTGCTGGTTCCCAACCAGGCTATGAGTACAGCTCACATCACAGGAGTGTAGCTTTATCCTGCGGTAAACAGCTGGAATCCTGTTCTGTTGAGGTAATGTTGATTAAGTGGGTGTGTCATTATGCTCAGGCTCTGATGAGGCATGCATTTGGTTTTTTCAGCCTCGAGGCTCATACTGATGTATCTCTGCACGGGTTTGCTTGGAATTATACTATAGCTCTCTTAAGAGGCAATTTTTGACTAATCGGTTCGCTCTGCACTATTTTCAGATACATAAAGTTTAAAAAATACATATGTACTGCATTATGATCAAATGAAACCTGTCCAAGGTTAACATTGTGTTCAGTTTTCAAGGATCCCAGGCCATGATAATTTGGATACTGTTTTCAAGGATATTCAAGGCATTTATTGCGTGCTGCGCAAAAGATGGCATTGTGATGCTTTAGTAGAACTGGGTAGGATATAATTGTTTAATTGAGGAAAGTCTATTAAGGAGTGAATGTTTCCAGGAGAACATGCTAGCTTGTTATATTCTCTTCTTAACATATTGGTACACTTCAGTCACGTGCAGTATTTCACCAATCATGTGACATGTGATCATGTGACAGTGGTGTCACCATGGTAACATGCTCCGGCATTCAGGGGGTGTCAGAAGGAGTTTTTGTTAACAAACCAAAGTGTTCCTCTTCTTAGCTGCTTTTTTTGGCAAGTTGGTCATGTCACTCCTACAGTTGTACAAAATTTGAAAAGATTTCTATGATGGAAATTAGCCAGTTAGTTTGTGTTGCCATATTTTGTCATTGTAAAATCTGGTAACGCTTTACTTGTGGGGGCACAAACAATGTAGCAGTGCACTCTTACTGAATGTATTATTCACCAGAAACTAAGTGTTAGGTATGAACTGATCTCCCGTTCGTTCATCATTGATCAATCTACTATATTTGTTTATAATTTGTACTTGAGTAGTAGCTGAGTTACTTGTGCTAGCAAAGTACTACCTAAAACCTTTCTCCGAATGTTGTAAAAACGCTCTGAGCACCACATTCCTGTTCTCCTGTCCTGGCATGTATGCCTCTCAGACTTAAACAAGGAACGCTGTTCCTTTAAGGTAAATAAAAAGCATGGATAAATGTTCTTGTGTTCATATACACCAGTGTTTCTCAATACGGTCCTCGGGGACCCCCAGACAGTCCACGTTTTTAGCCAAAATGATGATGACAGGGAGCTGGGAGGGAGCCAAAAGGTGGACTGTTGGGGGACTGGGGAGCCGGCTGAGAAATACTGATATACACGTAGGACCGAGCAATGGTGATTTTTTTTTTTATTGTCTTCTGAGAGCCATAAGATCACTTTCATCAAAGTGCCCGGTGGCTAAGTACAAGGAGACCTGAAATCCTTGATAGCATCAAAGATCATGTCTGGCTACATGGTAATCCATAGTTTCTTGAAGAAGCAGAACATCCCTACTGATGTACATAAAAGGACGTTCATATAAGAGCAATGTACTTCTCAAAAATGTTGCTTGTCATCTGGAAGAAGCATTTCTGTTTCAAAGCCTGCCAATCTTCCACAGACTTTTCATGACAGACCCTCTGTGGGGTTCCAGGGCACTTCATCACAAAGGGTAGTTTAGAGACATTAATCCACATGTCATGGATATGGATAGTGGGAGGAAGCCAGTTCTAATGTGGGGGGGGGTATGCAAACTCCACACACCCATGCAGAGCTGGGCAGCACTCAAAGTCCCAGCCCTGCAGGTGTGAGGGTGCAGTGCTACATAGAGTCACCCCCCAGGATATTTTTTCATTATAATCCTTGACTGCTTTGCCCTGAGGTCTTTTATCGCCTGCCTCCAAAGAATGTGCTTCCTTTCCTTGCTGCCAGACTTCTCCTGTAAGAACAAATGTGCATTCCTTTTTCTTTGATTAACTCAGGCGTCCCCGGTGGACATCTTGTAAGGCTGTTAGATGCATTAATAAATACAGTGCTTTAGCTGAAAGGACAATAGGTGTGTGTTCACCAGTATAGTGTGTGTGTGTGTGTGTGTGTGTGTGTGTGTGTGTAAGAGAGAGTCATGTGTAGATTAAATTGTGGAAACCAAATGTCCCCATGATATGATAAAAACTTGTTATTTTGGCGTTGTGGGGATTTTTGGTCCCCCCAAGGGGAAACTCAATTCTGTTTGGTTACTTATGGTTAAGGTCAGGGCCGGGTAGGGGTTATTGCTGTCTTGTTGTGATTAGGATTTTTCCTATAGAAATTAAGGGACAGTCCCCACAAAGATAGGAATATAAACGTGTGTGTGTGTGTGTGGGTGCTGAACAGATATTGTGACTTATTCCCCAGGGTTAATAACAGCTAATATACAGATCACGTGGAGATGCCCCTTTGTAACATTTTCATTAGATTTTTTTAAACCAATAGCATTAAAATACTGTCATGTGAGTGTTTAGTAGCTCTATGTAGCATTAAAGTGAGAGTGGTGTGTGTGCACCTACATATGTGCCTTTGATCGCCCCTGGCTCTCCTGTGTGTTTACAGCGCCGTGGGGAAGACCTGCCTGCTCATCAGCTACACAACCAACGCATTCCCGGGCGAGTACATCCCCACCGTGTGAGTAGAGCCTTTTCCACTGGCCGTTGCATTTCTGAGCACCTGCCAGAACTTATGGGGGGAGTGAGGCCTGTGATGGCGACGCTTTGTTCTTTCCCATTGGGATGCAGCAGACAGGCACTGATGGTGCACAGATGATCCAAGAAAGAGAGCCGGCGCTTTGGTTCAGCGTAAAAGCACTGTGGTGAGCGGGGATTAATGAATAATGAGAAAAGAATTAGCTATGTATCACCTCTAGGACTGTGGAGTTTGCATGTCTTCCCCATGTCGTCGTGGGGTTTCCTCCAGGTTCTCTGGTTTCCCCCCCAGTGTCCAAAAACATGCTGAGGTGAATTGGAGATTACAAATTTCCCATAGGTGTGTGTGTGTGTGTGTGTGTGTGTGTGTGTGTGTGTGTGTGTGTGAATGGTGTGTGAGTGTGCCCTGCGATGGGTTGGCACCCCATTCTGGGTTGTTCCCTGCCTTGTGCCCGGAGCCTCTGGGATAGGACCCGGACCTCCGCGACTATGTGTAAGACAAACAGGTACAGGAAATGTATGGATGTAAACATAAACATGAAAAGAGAACGTAGCCCCACATTTTTGGAAAGGGCTGCTTTAATATGTATGATGCATTCCTCAGCCATAAGTTTGACTTAACATGAGTACAAATGTTCAAGTTCTGATCTAATTGGGTTCTAGCAGTTAGCTCACTGAAGGCCAATAATTAAGAGATTGGTGGGAATGAAAAGCAGCTTTCCTATAGTCTGGCGAGATCTGAAATTGCTTCTTCAGTGTGGTTTCACCGAGAGACAGCATGTCTGTATTGATGGTAATACAGAACAGCATGAACTATTTGTATTTCAGGTGAAATTCCCCAGAATTAGCAATGTTACACTCCTTCGTCCTCTGACATGTTCAGCAGCTTTGGCCACGGATTCCTTTCCTCCTCTGGGGCCTGAGCTGACACTGTTGTCCGTTTGTAGCTTTGATAACTACTCGGCTAATGTCATGGTGGACAGCAAGCCAGTCAACCTGGGACTGTGGGACACGGCAGGACAGGAGGACTACGACAGGCTGAGGCCGTTGTCCTACCCCCAGACGGTAACAATGTCAAAGCCCCTCCCCTTCCCCTGGCATTGGAAGGTTTCCCCTCTAACAGTTCACATAAACTAACACCTCAAAATCATGATCATGACAACAGCTGTCTGTACAGGACAGGGGTGGGGAACCGGATCCATGGAGAGCTGGTGTGGGTGCAGGTTTTGTTGAGAACCACTGCTTTATTATTAGCTGATTGAGAGGTCCTCCCAAAAACCCACACCCTCAGCAGTTCTCCGTGGATCAGGTCCCTCACCCCTGGTATAGGAACATGGTTCTCGGCTTCAGGTAAAGCAAAATAATTTTATTTTAGAATTCCTTTTAATCGCTCTGTGCTGAATCTCACAGTTTAGCAGAAGTGTGTGTGGCTGAAGAGGCCTTTCAAACTAAAAGAGGAAGGGGATAGAAGATAAATGACTAGTGCCCATTCCGGGTTTGCACAGCTTAATAAAATCTCAGATCTTTATGATTCAGATAGATGGAATGTCAGCTCAGTTTATTAATTACTATTTGCTTTTCGGACACTGTTTTTCTTGATACGGCTAAATAATTAAGGTCAAAGGCATAACTTTGGGTAGAACACTGGGGGGTTGAGGTCTTAACCCATTTAGGGGGGTCCAGGGGGTTGTATTGGCAAGTTTTAATTTACGCCCATGATTAAGGTTAAGTACTGTTGGGTATTAGAGAAGGGCCCTTCCTGGGACTTGAACCAATAACCTAAAATTTTTCATGAGCATGTTTGATCCTTTGCTAGCCTCCGGTTTGAAAATTCAAAGATTTGGTTAAGCATAGTTAAACATATTTCAGTTTGAACTTAACCAAAGGTTTGATGTGGACGATGCCAAGAGCCCAGCCCAGCATGTGCGTTGCTTCCTTAAAATCCTTTGCCTCTGCTGTCCCTTCAGGATGTGTTCCTCATCTGCTTCTCCCTGGTGAGCCCGGCTTCCTTCGAGAACGTCAGGGCCAAGGTCAGTGTGCATCGCATGGATGTGTGAGGTTGCAGGTGATGAGGGTGGAGTACATGTCTGAAATCTCCCCAGATTCCTGTGACGCAAGGGTGTAGGTTTCAGTATGGACAGTAGGGACATCTGCCTACCAATATTGTGGTAGCACCATGTGTGTTTAGGGGAGCATGCAATTCTGGGCTGATTTGGTCCCTAGCAATGTTGCAAAAAACCTTCAGCCTAGATGTGTGTCTTATTGTAACGACTCTACATGATCATTCTGGCCGGGGGATACGAAATGCAATGCAGCTGGTATGATGCCTTCATGTAATTTACTGTAGTTGTGGTTGAATTTCAGGTTCTGCAACAAAAAAGAAATATATATATATATATATATGGCTGTCCAGTAGGTGTCGCTATTGCCAAGCAAGCACAGCCCTGGCATAGTAATTACCTTCCATTGGGTTGGGTTGATTCCATGAGGGACACACTCTGTAAGTAAATGCCTTCGCTGCCTAGTCTGGTGTATAACCTGTCACCTAATATAACCACAAGCCTTGCATGCACAATGGGAACATCCCGATCTTAATAAGATCAGCCTGCCAACAGTAGGCTCATATTCCTAAATGAATTTGGGTAGTTAGAGACAGGGTACGCTAAGCCAGTGAAAAAATGACAGCCTTAAACCCGGCACTGACAGAGCAAAGGATTCGAGGAGACTTTTTAAATGATGTGCTAGAGCTAGAGGAGGATATGAAAATGAACTCGATTTTTGATTTTTGTTACACATTAAAGTGTTGGAAGAAAAATGATTTTATGAAACAGTCACAAACATCCATTGCAATTAAGTGTATATTTAAAGGATGTATTACAGAAAAACGAGTATGACAGAATAATACAAATACGATCAGATAAACATATAATCAGGTGGCAGTAAAAACCAAATGAATTTTAATATTTATGGCTTTGTATCGTGTTGTGGGCTTGGAAATATCTTTACATTGCAGTCACTGTTGGAAATGGTTAGCATTAATCACCATCAGAAAGGTCTGGTGTGCCTCCATAATAGATCACTTTCAAGCGGCTAAGACCCTGTTATCCTCCAGAAATGGTTTCAATGGGAGCACTAGAAAATAAGTTTGGAGTGTGTTTTTACTTTTACACAGTTGAAGTCCAGATCTATTCGTTCACAGGACAGTGGGGTTGACACAAACCCTACACAACAGAAAAAAATGAAAGTCTCTTTAAGCAATTCAATGAAAACTTACTTACATAATAAAAATCATACATGCTTCTTGCAGTCCTGGGAGCACGCCCAGCATTTCTTGAATTTGCCAAGCTGACCCTATTTAAATCTAACAGGGTATTTAGCTCAAAGAGACCAGATGGGTCTCAGTTCCTGAGATATCTGTAAGTGCCAGGCAGCGGCCAGCACCGTACATCCAGCTTGCTTACAATTTGAACAGTCTACAGATATTAAATTTAGCCTTTGTATATTGTCCTGTTGCGTTATAAGGAAGGAAGTGGTCAGATTAGTAAATGATATTGTCGTATGTTCCTAGCAAAGATGTCATACAAAAATCTGATCTTGAAACATAATAGTTCAAACTCTAACATGCCAGATTTTAGCAGTAAAATTGTTTCATATGTAACAAAATCGAGCTTTAATGTGTAACATTGTTCTTGTAATACCATAGCAACGAAAACGCAATTCTACAAAAAGGCATAATGGCACTTACAGTCCTTTTGGTACAAAGACGCTGTAAACACAACACAGATGTTTGTCCAAATCGCATACAGTTTTAGCTAATGCATAATATATTTAATCCTTAATATGAGGGGGTGTTTTTTTTCCCTGATGGAGCGGGTGAGTGATCTGAGGCCATCTCTCAAAGGTCACAGTGTAATTGTATTGCCGTGGGCCTTTGAGCGAACCCCTTGACACCAATTGCTCCAGGGACTGGCTGACCCTGCTCCCAGACTTTTACATCATGTTGGACAAAAGCATTTGCTAAATGAATGTAATTTAATGCTTGTCAGCCTGTGATTGACTGACTTCGAGTGCAACTGAAGTGGTGCATAAAAATAACAATGCTGGCATGTGACAGAATACAAATGCCTCGTTTCCTACAACACGGAGCTGCTGCTGGGGCCGGTGCTGCGCTGGTTCTCGTTTGGTGCTTTTTGAGAACCTGCCTGCATTTCCACTGGTTTCAGAAAAGAATGGGAATGGAAATGTTACATATGCTTTAGTGAAAGTAAAGGTAAATCTGTATTCCGTTTTTATTTTGCTCTGTTTCGGATTTTAAGTTTTTATAAGCTGCCGAACTGAAAAAAAGTTTTCCGTGTGACTCTTTGCGCTCTGTCTCTCTTGCCTGTATCCTCTGTTGTCTCCTTAAAGGCTCCCGTCTGTGTGTGTGTGAGTTTATTCTTTATTCTCGCTCGCTGTTTTATCGCTGTTCTTTTAAGGGTCGCGCAATAAAAGAATCTGCTAATAACTGAACTTTGCTGTCCGCTTTATGATCTCTTCGCCACTCGAGCGCCACAATATTTTATTTATTAGACCTGCAGTACGGTTTTAATTTATTATTAAATCTGACGACCTTTCATTTTTCACAGAATAAAAAAGAGATGATGTAACATTTTTCGGCTAATGAGCTGGCAAGTTGTATATATCAGTTATGGACTGATTTTTTCGGGTATGCGGAAGGTTTGGACGCGACTTTTGCCGGCATTACGATTCCAGATTCTGAGACTGGATTTTCTGTGGCGCTGTGCTGGAGCCGTTTTTTTCTGGTCCAGGGCCAGTTTTTAATGGTGGAAACACGCGGAACTAGTTCCAGATTGGGAATAAGTCTGGCACCGGCTCCAGCAGCATGTTGGTGGAAACGAGGCATTTTAAGAAAAGTGGGTTATTCCACTGTAACTGTTGTATGTCACCACTCTGCTATAAGGCACCAAGCAGATGATGATGACAGGGGTTGTATCAATGATGGAAGTACAGTGGTACCTTGACTTACTAGAGTCCCAACTAACGAGTTTTTCGAGATACGAGCCGTCTCTCGGCCGATTTTTTGCATTGAGTTGAGAGCTAAAATTCGGGTTACGAGCCAGCTTCAGATACCCCACCGCTAGGTGGCGCAGTGAACGCCGCCACATCCGCTCAGCATCCCGTGTCTCACTCGCTCACTTTAAGCGCTTAGCTCACAGTGGAAGCGTCAGTGTTGTGCCCGCATTTGTGCTTGCAGTTATTTTGCAAAACTTCGTTTTTCCAACCATGTGTCCGAAGAAAGTGAGTGCGAAGGACAATGCTGAGAAGAGGAAGCGGACGATGTGCATTGAAATAAAGAAAGAAATTATCGAAAAACATGACCAAGGTGTGCGTGTAGTCGACCTGGCGAAGCAGTAGGAGCGCAGCACTTCTACAGCCTGCTATTTATAAGCACATTGTTCTTATTTAAAAACAAGTAACAAAAATGCGGTGTTTTTTGGGGGTGCGGAACGGATTAATGGTTTTTCAATTCATTTCAATGGGGAAAATTGATTTGACATACGAGTAATTTGAGTTACGAGCTCCGTCACGGAACGAATTAAACTCGTAAGTCAAGGCACCACTTATTTGCAACCAATAAGATTTCAGACTAAACCACATCACCTGAAATCTGTTTGTGCAGAGCTTACATGTTCTCCCCGTCCACAATATGCAGTTAAGTCAATAGGCGTTTCTCAGTAGCCAATTGTGTGAGTGAGTGTGTGCCCTGCAATGAGCTGGTATCCCTTACTGGGTGTTCGCCCTCTTCCCAGGGGTAGACACCAGGTTCACTGTTCCCCAGTACTGGATAAGCACTTAAGGGGCATGGCTGTTATTAATAGTAATATGAGGAACCCTGCCTCGAGTTGAGATCTGGTATAAGTATTATGAATTTCATATTTTCTGCACAATCTTTTGAGCATAGCAGAAAATCAGTGGAATAGAAGCAAATCAGCTTCAGCTGACACAGTAAACAATACATAATTCTGAAAAAATAGCCCAATTTGCTCCCTGCAGCAAATCTGCTGACACGTGTGTTTTAACACTGAAACAAAATCTCCGATTGCTTTCTATTTCTCCAAGCCTTCTCGCCCCTGTGCAGTTATTCCGACCATGTCTCCATGGTAACACAGGCCGAATTCAAATGTGATGCCTGTGGGATTAGAAAGTTTATCGACGACCTGTGTGAGTTCAGCGAGTGCATGCGGGTGTTCTGCGACGGGGACCGCGGAATCTGCCAGCGGAGCTCCGCGCTGTCCGCTTTCCGTGGCGACAGATTACAGTAATTGTCACTGGATTTTGTAGAATTTTGCCATATCGATTATATGCACTTCCAGCAGCCTGCGATGTCTAGGCAGATGTTGACAAATCCAGAAGAAATGTAGAAATCTTTGGGATTTTGTGGGGGGATTCAGTCCACACTACATGGCCTCACCATTTACCTGGATATGTTTAAATATGGCTGCCATGTGTTAGATTATTAATGTTTTATATATCTTTATTGTTTGGGCTTTTTAAACCCAAAATGATTGGTCTATACAGATTGAACAATGTATTGATCACCATTAGCCTGTCAGTGTAGTGTGTGTGTGTCTGGGGGGTGGGTTACTGATTTCCCTGCTCAGCTTTTCAGAAAGATGTATACCTGATAAATTTTAATAGGCTAGGCAGTCTATTCCCTTACGGGCAGTAAGAAGGATGTTTAGAGACTTACACCAGTTCTTCAGCTGGTACAGAGGTTGAATGCTGTACAACATGTTGATGTCATGTGGGGGGAAAAATGGAATTTCAAAACACAGGGTGTTTCTCAATAGCAAGAATGCAAAGATCAAACTTGTCTTGGCAAGACTGGTCTTGTTAACTTGCTTCCCAAGAACCAACGTGGGGAGCAATGAATCAGGGGATTGGTCTCATTTGTCAAGGATGCAACTGATTCATCTTTGATGTTTAGGGCGGGGAAAGAACGACATCCGGGGATTTTTACCATCCTCTGTATTTCTGTTCTTGAGTATTGGAACTGGTCTCCAGCAGTGGAAGATGGCATGAAAAATGGGTCCACGAGAACACAAGTACGGTCAAGTAGACATGTTGAGAAACACCCCCAGTATTTTTTCTCTCCCTAGTGGTACCCAGAGGTGCGACACCACTGCCCCAATACTCCTATCATTCTCGTGGGCACCAAGCTGGACCTGAGAGATGATAAAGAAACCATTGATAAGCTGAAAGAGAAGAAGCTGACTCCAATTACTTTTCCCCAAGCCCTAGCACTGGCCAAGGAGATAGGTATGACAACCCATGTACTGCTGTTTGTTCAAATGATAGTAATTCAGCATAAATTTATTTTATTCACAAAATATGTGTCTGACAAGTACTAAATGAGGGCTTTGAATTCTAGTTTAAGTGAACACGGGGAAAACTGAAAGATATTTTCGTAGGTGAGAGAAATACATTTTTTTTTTTCAGAGCTGAAAACTGGCAAAGATTTCATTTTAAAAATATTTTTAAATTTTAAAAATATTTTTATTTTTGTCACAGGCTGACATACAAGCAATTAAAATATAAAATAAAGGTAAATAATTATCTGCATTTACATTTGTTAGGACAGCTGGCATTTACAGTCATAACCAAAGCCATACAGTAATCTGTTTCATAAAATTTCCATCCACATTAAATAAAATTCATGTCATTTCATTGTGTATGTGCACAATGATTATGAAGTTGACTCTGACTTTATGAAGTTGACTTTGTTGTGTTTATAATCTTTTCTGTATCTCCACCTTAAATTATACTGAGCTTTTATTTAAAATAGCAAGAGTACTGATAATATCTGTTTCCGATTCAGTCATGACTATAGTCAAACATAAAAGATTTTGAACTATATAAATTATTTTGATTATAGCAATTAGCCATGGTGCACTGGAAAATATTCTTAAGATGGTATGAAACATCAACATTTTCTGCGAATACTTTCTGTATCAGATGTGTTTAGATATGTTTGCTGTTCTGCAAACGTTCAGCAAC
>JAAGVU020000092.1:4684861-4734596 GCA_011763525.2 Mormyrus iriodes | reverse complement strand
TGTCTGTCTGCGGAGCCTGCATGCCCTCCCTGCGTTTGGCCTGCTGTCTGTCTGCGGAGCCTGCATGCCCTCCCTGCATTTGGCCTGCTGTCTGTCAGGTATTCTATATTCCTCCCTTAGTCAAAAACACACAGTTAGGTGAACTGGACTCTCTAAATTGTCCAAAGTGTTAGCAGGGAAGGACGACAGACAGACAGATTACTGGCTTTAGGAAAAGGTAATTGGGCCACTGTTCCCAGGTGAAAGCTGATTGGCCCCCAGAATGCCCCCCCCGTCACTCACAGATTGTAAACTTCGTTGGCTAATGATATGGTTTCTCCGTTTATGTGAATTATAGCTCCTTTTATGTCAGCCACCTTACAAAACCCTAGAATCGCCAAAGCTAATATTTATAGTGAATTTTCAATTGGATACAATGACTTTTAAAGGCATCTACTTTAGTACTGACTGCATGATAAAGGAAATCCAGGGCAGAGAGTAAGACACAGAACCTTTCTTCATCATAGGGCCACAGAAGCTCCACAGAAAAGATGGCAGGATATTTCATATAAATCCAGCTGTAACCACAGTACGTTGCATGACATTTGTCTAAGTGATTAGCACATTAGTATTCCACTGGGAACATTGTAATTATTGTAGCATTATGTGAAGCTAAAATTAAAAATTTCGAATTTTTTTTTTTTATCACCTCATCTCGTCCTGCTCCTGTGTTTTTCGTCCAGGTGTTGGGGAAAAGACTGCAGTGATCAGACACCGACCATTTAATGGCAAAAATTGATTTCAACAGGCTTCTACTCAACACAATTTCTCCAGCTAATGACAAGTACCACTGTATGGCATTATTGCTTTTAGTAAAGGTTTTTTTAAAAATCGGTTTATTTCAGCTCAGTAGTGTGGAGTACTGGTTTTAAACTAGTTTTAGTAGGCTGAGGACTTCTATGATGAAATTATTGAACAACCATTGAAACTGTAGACAATGTACAAACCCTGTATTAGCTGGTTCAGTACTGTTGTGTTTCTGGGAATAAGTGTCACATAGACAACAAATGCACGGTTATTTTTATTATTATTATTTTTTAAAATTTATTTGTGATCCATCCATCCAGCTTCCAGCCACGTATCCTGCACAGGGTTGGGAGATTTCCAGAGCCTTCCCAGGTGGCACACGACAGGGGTGCACCTTAGATAGGATGCCAATTCATTGCAGGGCACACAGCCATGAGCCATGATGGGCAGGTTAGAGAAACCAGTTAGCCTCGATGCATGCCTTGGACTTTGACTTTAATCTTGCACTTTTGGATTCCTGAAGTGAGGGGAGAACATTTCTTGCAGCCATTCAGATGGGTGTGCATTCAGTTGTTTATTAAGCAATCGTGTCACTGTGCAACTGCTGGAGTGAAAGGGTTTATGTACAGTTTATATCAATTATTATAATTAGTTAATGTGTCAAAAAATGAAATATAGTTTACTGAAGCGTCTGTCTATCTGCTGACCTTATAGTTTTTTTCATAATTATGTTTGAACACTGCAGTTTTTTACTGGACAAGCGGTTATGGAAGGTGGGTGAATGGATTATGTGTGGAAAACAAGTAACAGCTCAAATATTGTCTTGCATTTCATACTTTTATAAACAATTGATGTATAAGGTTTATTTTAAAAAGCAATAAAATGTTGGGACTTATTTTCTTTTTTCTTCTCTGCAAATCAGAAATTGTGTAAATTGATAAATAGATATTTTAAATTAACTTTGTTGTTCAGGACTGACCTGATACCATGATACCTCGCTCTGGTCCCTCCCGTAGGTAGGGTGCCATCAGGGCAGGGGATGGTCCTGCTGATGTCAGTGAGTCGTCCACACTTGAGCATAGTGTGGACATCTTACTCTGCTAGATAGAGAAATACCACAAATCTCCACATTCCCTTGAGGAATTCCACATCGATCCCTTTCTTCTTGTGATTTGAAGAGCCACACCTCCATCACGGTGATGTTAAAGCCCGGAGGTCAGACAGAAAGCAAACCACTTTGTTTACTCGTGCAGCACAGAAGAGGCACTTCAGTGTCAAAGACAGAGCCGATTCCAAATTGCCAGCATCCAAAGCACGCGGCTGTCATAGAAACCCTTTAGCACTGTTATATATTACGTGATGTTATGTAAATGTTACAACACTTATCACTAGAGTGTCAGTGAATCATTGATCCATTAACAGTTAACCAATAATAAGCACCGGCCCATTGACACCCATGATGCTCTGCCAGATGCGATGTGAGGATGTATCGCAATGAGGGACAAATGGGGCTCATTACTTATTAATGATTAAGGATACTTCATCACCTGGCTGCCTGATCGCTGTTCTGCTCCGTTTAGCACACCACCTGCATGCATTCGCGGAGCTGACTCAAACTGAGCCAAGCTTACATGCGAGAAAACGTGTATCCTTAAAAGACTGGGATGCTTTTGCGCATTTTTATGTGTGCAAGCAGTCAGTCTGTGCAAATGTTTCACAAGCAGGTGTTTCCTGTTCCAGAAGAGTACTAACTTTACTACAAGGGAGCTGTCATTCAGAAGAGTACTAACCTTACTACAAAGTAGCTTTCATTCAGAAGAGTACTAGCCTTACTACAAGGGAGCTGTCATTCAGAAGAGTACTAACCTTACTACAAGGGAGCTCAATGCACAATTAGAAAATCTAGTTTTGAACTTGATTCTATAACATGCTAAACTACAGTATTATTACATTACATTATTATTTAATACATTTAGCAGTTACATAAATGTTGATGTAATAAAGGTCATACTCGCATATGAAAATCTGACCTTTTAGTCTGCAATATTTTAGTTTTAGTTTTTAAATGCTTGACATATATTTAATTATGGCTCAAGACCCGAGATTGGACAAGCAGACTTGGACAATGGGTGGGTTTGATAAATGAGGCTTATTAATCCTGAATACATTTTGCAATTACATATTAACAGAAAAAAAACAGTGCATGCATTGCTAAGGAGAATTCTTTTTGTCCCAGTGGAGTAGGAAAGCACAGAAGCAGCATGAGGAACATGTTTGAAGGTCTGTCTTGATGTTATGGTAAAAGTAACATAAGCTTTATTGGTTTCAGAGTGGAAACCTTTTTTTTCTATTTCATAGATGCTGCCTTCTGTCATTTACATTAAATGGACAGAGGAGGATGAAATCTATTGTACTGCATTATTTCCCAATAAACTGACATGCTTAGCATTTCCAGGAGGGTTAGGCAGCTGATTGACCTTTGACCCCTATGGGGTTTCCCCTCCATTAGTCTGAGCTAAGGGGCTCCTGTTCCTCTCTTCCGCTGTTCTGTTCTCTGATTTGTTCTGCTTGTGCAGTGGTTTTATTCATGCATACGTAAAGCTACCTGAGAGAATGACATTAAAAAGGACATTTTATAAACTGGATTGAACTGAATTACAGTGCAAGACTAACATCAAGAAAAGTAAGTAGGAAGTACGGCAATATATTTCAGCCCCTTTCAAAGTCACCCCAGATCCACGTGAAAATGGCAGATAAGGGGGATGTTTTACTGCTACTCATTTCTTTTAAATGAACGATGAAAAGACCCTTTGATTTTATCAAGTGCTTTTCTTCCCCAAAATGGCTTTCAGAACACACTGAAGCTTTACCAGTATGTTCTGCATGGTACTGAGTCAAATAGTAGGAGGTAACAGCCCCTTGTACGAAAAAACATTGTAAACGGTGTTTTGGGGTTCGGACCAAAAAACGAAAGCACTGCATTCTGGAAAATGAGAAGACCGTGTGATTTCTTCATTGCTCGGGTGTGTCACCTCATGCTCTTGGAGGAGATGTTGGCCTGTGTGAAACATACATCAAAGATGAGCTCAGCTCTGTAGACCTTCACATGTGTTCCAGAACATCAACGATGATGGTATGGGTACGTACTACGCCTGACAATGCCTTGTGTGGCGGGGGCTGTTATATTGCAGGGCATCGGCCCGTACGAGGTCCGACCACGCCACCTTTGTAACTGCACCCAAGGAAACAATTACCAAACTACTGGCCATTGTTAGCATGTGTGTCGGGGTCCATTGTTAGCACCATTGCCAATTACCCATGAGTGTTTCTCAATACCAAGGATGCAAAGATCGTACTTGTGGTCTTGGCCAGACCGATCTTGCTAACCTGCCTCCCAAGAATGAACTCGGGCTGCAATGAATCGTGGGTTTGACAAAGCAGCCGTGGTATAGACAAAGCAGTAGAGTAGAGAAAGCAGCCGCGGTATAGGCAAAGCAACAGCAGAGTAGACAAAGCAGCCGCGGTATAGACAAAGCAGCCGCGGTATAGACAAAGCAACAGCAGAGTAGACAAAGCAGCTGCAGAGTAAACAAAGCAGCCGCGGTATACGCAAAGCAGCCGCGGTATAGACAAAGCACCTGCGGTATAGACAAAGCAGCCACGGTATACTAAAAGCAGCCGCGGTATAGACAAAGCAGCCGCGGTATACACAAAGCAGCCGCGATATAGACAAAGCAGCCGCGGTATACGCAAAGCAGCCGCGATATAGACAAAGCAGCCACGGTATACTAAAAGCAGCCGCGGTATAGACAAAGCAGCCGCGGTATAGACAAAGCAGCCGCGGTATACGCAAAGCAGCCGCTGTATAGACAAAGCAGCTGCGGTATAGACAAAGCAGCAGCAGCGTCCCTGCAGTGTGACTAGAGTAGCCGTTGTAGTTCCCCAGTCAAACTACCAAACCCCAACCCAAGCTTGCAGTCCCGATCCAGGGTGTCCTATCCCAGGGAAGGGGCGAGCCTATGAGTGTCCTGCTAGTACCAGCTATTACCAACAGCAATCCACGAGGTAGTAGCTTCCAACAAAGGATCCACTCTACGAGGACCTGCGACAATAGAGGAGATCAGGTAAACAGGTATGTGCACTCAGCACCAGGCGTGCCCTTCAGCAGCTGCTATCAGCCCTTTTGTAGAATGTCCACGTATAATCATTGGCCGGTACGTACTACTGATTTAGAGAAATGTCAGAAGGCTAGTGAAAGCGAAACAAGAATTGGATCTTCGCAGCGTTTGGTCAGTGGAGCGTTTAAATAGAAGCACCCCTGCTTTTCCTGCGACCTAAGGACAGTTGCCAAATTTTTTTTTGGAAACAGAAAGACTTCCCCTTCAAACTGAATCTATGTCTTTAAGTAGAAGCTGAACACAAACGTCCAGTGATGCAGAAATGAGCAGGGATCATCACTGCATAGCATCACTGGGAGATATAAACCGTGTACAATGCAGAAGGTAGAGAACTGTGTGACCATTAAGTATCTGAGCAACCAGTCTGTCTGTGCAGATGATGCTCTCTGTCTCTTTTCCTTACCTGCCTTACTACAGGTCAGCTATTTACACTGTTCCCCCTTTCTAAAGAGCCACAAAAACATTGCCTGGCAATCAATCTTTTGATGCAGTCTTTGATACCATCTGTGCCATATTGAATATGTCAATGGAGAGCAAGGAGACCTGGCTCCCGGGCTCTACCCAGTCTATATTTCAGATCATCACACATCTGGGGGGAACATCCTACCAGTTTGTGCCATTGGGATGCAGGGTACAGGCCTGCTCTCCTGAATACAGGAAGCCTATAGGAGAAATATTACAAGATCTGTCACCAGGCACTGCCCATATATCTTATAAATGTCTTCTCTGTGTTCCAGAATTATTTTAAGGAGTGCAATTTCCCAGTAATTAGTCAGTCACTTCTTAATGACAAGGGCATCCAATCCAGTCACTTATTTATTACAAAAGTATCCAATCCAGTTTATTACAAATCCAGTTTATTACAAATCCAGTTTATTACAAAGGCATCCAAAGTGAGTTGTCAATAGAACTGGGGCAGGCCGCTGTACAAATTACCCTGAACAGCCCGCTTCTTGTCCAGAGGAACCACCTGTTATTAAGCGATAATTCACCATAATTAGACTCCCTGTGTCCCAATTTGGACAGCCCCAATTTGTTTCATAGTTATTCCCCTGAATAATGAATTCCACCATTTGTCTTAGGTACAGGCAGGTACATCATATCTGCGCCGACTGGGTCACCATGTCCAGAAAGAGGTCTTTCGATGTGCAGTGGAACACCTCCATGCTTGCGGCTCCCCTTCACTGAGCTTGGCTACACCCAGATATCTGACATATACATTTATGGGCACTGAGGTTCTGCGAGCGTTACGCCACACTTTTAGATGAATTGAAACAGCTCATGGTAAATGACTTTATTTTTCTTCTCGTGGGCACAAAACTGTCAGATAGCATTTGCAGTGCCACCTAAATTGGATGGAAATGCATTAGACATAAGGGACGAGGCAACAGCGGTGATTACTGCAGCTCAGCTTGGCCGGCACGCTGGTATTTTTAGGACGCCCATTCTGCAGCTATCGTTACAACAGCTGCTCCTGACTCCTGCCGACATCCAAGAGTCGATTCAGATTCGGTTAAAAGCTTCTATTTGAAAAAACACAGTGGATGAAAAGACAGCACAAAGGAGTTTAGCAATTAGCAGGATAACCAGGTGCACCTGACGGGACTGAAAAGACGATGTCCCTCGGTCCAGCGCGGAATCGACTGTGAGTCATCGGGAATTAACGTAATGGTGTGCCTTTCCTAAATGGCCACCATCGCTTGGTTACAACTGGCAAGTGTGCGTTACAACGTGGAGACAACAATTCGCTCCATTCAGCTAGAAATTCCTAGATACTAAATAGCTTTTATTGCTACCAATCCCCCTCCCCCTGAAACCTGGTGTTGGGGGGGGGGGTAATGTGTTCGTCTGAAAGCATCCCTAATTTCATCTCCTCAGAATGCCAGCCGAGAGTCGCGCACCATAGTGTGTTCCATGAGACTCTGCTGCAAACAGCCAGCCTGAATTCATCTGCCAGCAAGGTTACCCAATCTCACACCCTCAGCGTCTCTCTCTTCCCCCGTGACCGGCATAAAGATCCCACTCGTGACGCGGGGGGAGCTCAGCCAGTGTGTGGGCTTCTGCGGGCGGCAAGCGCGTCCCTGCGATTGCCGTACCCCCCCCCCCAAGGTCAAATCGATCTCTAGACCAAAGACACTTGGCAGTCAACAGAACACAAGACACCTGCATTCATATATCCTTGTATCTGCAATGGAAGAAGGCGACAAAAAAAAATATATAGCGTGTAGGCCATGGATTTTAGATCTCTTTGTTCATCTTCTATAACCCCTAATCTGGTACAGGAGCATATACCAGGAAACAGAGGGCACGAGGCAGGGGACACTATAGATAGGATGTCACTCCGTAACAGGGAACATACTCCCATACAAAGGGTAATTTGAAGGCACCAATTCACCTAAGCTGTATGTACTTGAACAGTGGATGATGCTCACACAAACACTGGAATAACATGCAAACTCCATACACACAGAGCCAAGGCAAGATTCAAACCCTCAACCTTGGAAGTCTGAGGCCTTTGTACCAACCACACGCCTTCTAATAATCAAACGAATACTGAAATGGGCCTGTAGATGGTGAAACAGATTCCAGCACAGTTAAGTCTAAGCCTCTGCAGTACTATAGTTTTCAAGGACTTGTGCGTGTCATTCTGTTCAAATTGGCATTGACAAACTGCATTAGATTCTGAAAAGCCAGAGCCGAACAGCTTAGAGGAACGGGTCTGTCATATAACCAAAAAAGGCACGACCTTCCAGGTTGTCAATTGCTGAAGCCTCAAACCAGTGAATGCAAAGAATACTCAACCACAGGCAAAACAGCATCTGCTTGCGAAGCCTGCATTCAAGTTTATGTTTATTATCTGTTATATATTTGAAGAATTCAATATTAAGAGAAAAATAGGGAGTTGACAGGGTTATTTAAGCAGGAGTTCGAAATATTTCAGTCCAGGTTTGTCCTGCATGCACACCTTAAAAGCATAAAAGCACACCTTGCTTTTATTTGTTCTGGTGCACAATGTAGCAGACAACGCTGGAGAAGTGCATGTTTCAAGACAAAGCGTTTGAGTGTTTTGCTTTTTGGTGACAGCAGACAATTAGCTGTGTGATGGTACAACTATGCCCAGTGGCAGAATTGATGTGTCTGGAGGTAGTGTCTGTGAGAGGCCAGGGGAACAGCAGGGACAAGGCAACAGTCCAGCGGCAACAAAAGAGGATGTGAACTGCCACCCCATGATGTGCTATCGATCGGAGGCTGCCACCTTGTTTTCCTGCCAGTTCAGCTCCCCTCCCACGGGGAAAATCAGTTCAGGCAGTTTTATGATTGTCCACTGGATAGCATCTTCAATTGATCTTTTCTTATGTTACAGAACTGAAAATCTGACAAAAAAACACAATGGAAATGTTTATTTATTTTTTTACTCTATAATAGTTATTGAGCTTGTTGTGCCATTTTGTCCAAGATGCTTTTTTTTTCAGCAAGATTTTCAGTTCAGCAGTTTGGTGATCCCACTTTACTTGAGTGAAACAGAAGTTCCTGATCACTGAATTCGAACCTTTAACTGGCGCATGCCCAGGTCCATACGTCACAGCCTGGCTGGGATGCTGGGGCTAGAACTTAAGCAAGTTTTATAAATAATGTTTTTATTTTTTTGAGCCGTCCATCGGTCAAGGTCACTGGAGGGCCTGGAGGCAGGCAGCACTGGGCACAAGTTTGGGGTACACCTTTGGTGCGATGCCAGTCCTTCACAGAGTTCATGCATTACAGGCAGTCTGAGGGAGCTGCCAATCAACCTAACTGTATGTTTGGATTGCACAAGGAAATCAGCACCACATAGGGAAAACATGCAAGCTCCACATACGCAGAAGGCTAATTAATCTTCAGCTTATTTAAATGTGGTGACACAGTTACAAAGAGGTCATCAAATGAAGTTAGTCACTGAATTAGCGATGTGTTTTTCCTTGATCCCAGTGGAAATCTTTAAATGATCTCTCATTTTGCACATGGTTAGAAAAACAAGCAAGGGCTCGTCCCCTGGTCAGTGAACCTTCTCGCTAATTCCACGAGTCATCAGTCGCTTGTTAACAAGCTGCAGGGGCTGGGTGTGCAATAGAGCTTCGTAGCGTGCCGTTCCTGCCTTCAGTGGGGTGTGAAGCTTTTCTCTTGAGTACTTCCTGTATAGAATCCGTATACATCCAAGAAGATGTTTATATTGAGATTATGTTGTTTATAGCCAGCAGACAATCAGGAAAATGCTAGAACCACAACACATGGTGAATGAATACAGTAACAATACAGACAGGACAAAAAAACAATTATGCATAAATGAATAAGGATGTAAGAGCAGGACTGCTGATTATTGCATGCATGGTTTCCTAGTCTGGCCATTGATTAAATGACTCAGAATACTGGCCAATTACAGTTGGCATGAATGATTGTGGACCCTTTGCGGGGAGGAATTATACAGCCTTTGGCCCCAGTATCACTTTCTGGCACATCAAGGTGGGATGAAGTGATGTCTAAAGGTGCTTATGCTTGCAGCATCATGAGAGGGAAAGCGAACATCGTACTTTCAAAAATTGCACAAGGTCGCCTCGTGTCCTTTCATGAGGTTGCACACCTTGCACAACAGCATCGGCTAAACTGTGCTGTATACTGCAGACTGGTAGAATATCCCCAGTTATTTTCTGCACTGTAAGAACATTGTAAGAACTTAGCCATCTTAAAAGGAGCAGCCTGTTCTGCCCTCTCTTGTACAGAGCATCTGGGTGGTCCATCTGGTTGGATCTCCTGTTTAAGAGGACTCTCAGGTACTTGTATAACCACACCACTTCCTCTACCCTGGATGATGACTGGTCTAGTAGGCTCCCAGCACAACAGAAGTTCACCACCAGCTCATTTCTCTTAGTGAAGGCACCAGTAATTCTTGATGCAAGTTCTGTCTAAACATCCCGTGTTCCCTTTCATCTCTGCTGTCAACCTGACGATGCAGGAATCACCAGGGACTTTTGGTAGATGGCACAGCTTTGAGTCTCTTGTGTAAAGGATAAACACAGCATGTGTGTGTGTGTGTGTGTGTGTGTGAGAGAGAGAGAAAGAGAGAGAGAGAGAGAAGCCAGATACTTGGGGTACTCTCGAGTAGTTTATCAGTATCTCTGACAGCCTTGAAGCCTCACAAACCATCGTCTATTTTTTTGGCGGGCCAAGCTCCAGGGCACTGTAATTGCCTGTGCTTATTTCCCAATCAGAGAGGAAGGATGGTATTCAAAGTCAAAGAATATGACTCTCGCCCTACCGCCACTCTGTTGAAGAGGAACTAGGCTCAGTGCATCATCTCCCCCAATACGTGTCTGCCAGACAAACTCTAGAGGGTCCATATGGTCCTTGACTGAAGTTGAGCTAAGTAATAGCCTTCTGCAGGTTTTCATGGTGCTAAAGCTACTGGTCTGCAATCTGCAGCAGTATTCTGCAGGATGTCTTCCTCAGCCTTCCGAAAGCTTAAAGAAAGGGTGAAAAACTGCAGGGAGCTGGCTGGTACATTCCTTGACACCCACTGCCTTGCCTGTGCGAAGCTTCGCTTGGTCATTCCCTACTTGACCAGCAGTAATGTATAGCCTACAGGGGAGGCTGGGGTTTGAGATCTCAAGGGTGTTGTCTTATGTGGCATGGTGGAGAGGATGTGAGAATCAATGTCCACAGGAACTTTTATAGTCTGAAATACAGTGTCTGTTTCCTCGCCACATCTAATGAAAAATACCGCAGTCCATGACCCCTCAGTCTCGCAATACGCAGTCTTGTCTCTCACAATTGGGCCTGAGAAGATGAAGTCAAAGCCAGGCCAAAGTGTTCCGTTGGGCCAAGGTTACAGATCTAAGCCCACAAAGGAGCTGTTCTATTATAGCCTGAACTGCTAACTTGGGAAAGGCTTAGGATAGGCATTTTTACTCTGCCGCTTTGGATGAATCACGAGGCTGGTGTGTAGCTCACTGAGTTTGGCTGCTGTGCCTGTAATTATATGGTTGTTGGTTCAGACTCCGTGGTTGGCATTCTGATGCCACCATTGGGCCCCTGAGCAAGACCCTTAACACCAACTGCTCCACGACAAATAAAATATGATGTTTGACAGACATTTAATTTATGCAAAAATAACAAAGTGACTTCTGGACTAATGAAGCAAGCATGCTCTACTTTTATGCAGAAAGTTCTAATTCAAAGCATTTCTGTACCACACTCTAGAAAATGCTCTCGAAGAAAAAAAAACTTTAAACACTAGACATTTACACAGTTATAGCCAGTGGGACTCAGACAAACATGGAATCTGCAGCAGGTTGCCGTCAGGGTGAATAAGTGCACCACGCAATGCAGGAGAAAAAATCTTTATATGGGGAAAAAATACGGTGCAAAGTCAAATAGTATATTCGTAAGCACAGTTGCTTGTTTTTTTCAAATCCAGCTTCTTGTTCCTACTCTATATCAAATTTGACAGCCAGCAGAGCAATTACCAAGCCATTCAGTCAGGAATATTACAAAAATACATCATAGTGCAGGTGGAAAAGGCAGGGTCTGAAAAGTGCTCAACTCTCCCTAAAGGGATACGAATTAGGAAAATAACAGCCTGTCAGAAAGAGGTAGCAATTAGCCCTCCATTGCCATGTGCCTCAAAGTCCTGTTCACCTGCCCAGCTGAGTTTACTGTTAATTGATCTGGAAATCATGGTACAGGCACGGCTACCGGCTCTCCCCGTAAGCAGGGCACGGGCACGGCTACCGGCTCTCCCCGTAAGCAGGGCACGGGCACGGCTACCGGCTCTCCCCGTAAGCAGGGCACAGGCACGGCTACCGGCTCTCCCTGTAGCTGATGAAGGTTGTGAGCTGAATCCACAGGCGCAGTGAGGAGCTTTGTGAGGCATAGCAAGGCCAAATGTTTTAAAGGCATTGTTCCCTGTTCGATGAATAAAACACATGCACGCGCACACAAAAGATTTTAAACAGCTTCACAACAGGAACTTCATTTCCAGATGCTTTAAAATATTATTAAGAAACAAACAGCCATTCTTGGGGGAGGAAGGAGAGAGTGACAGGTAGAGAGAATGTGGAAACGGATGCAGAGGTACCTTTTTAAAAATGTAAGTTTAAACTATGCAGCACCATTTCCAGCTTAATCACACCCTACCAACTTTGAAAATCATGTCCTCATTTTTGTCACTGTTGTCACCAAGTGGCTTATCTTCCACAGAAGTTCCTACCTCAGTGATAACCTGCATTACAGGCAGGTGTGTCCTGTTGGCAGATGTGGAATCCTGGGTAAACTCTGCAGCGGTGTCATAAACTCTTTGCTAGGGTATTAGCCGCGGGGCTTCACCGGGCGTCTGTCGATTCACGGCCCCGCGAGTAGCCCCACCACCGCCTCACGCCCTCAACCCTAGTGGCAACAACAACAAAAAAATCCACACGTGGGTGGAGCTTTGCGTGTGTTCGCCATGTTTGTGTGGGTGTTGTGTGAGCTGCTCCAGCTCCCTCCCACAGTTCAAAGGCAGGCAGTTTCCATGAATTGCAACTCTCTTTTCCTCGCTGTGATGGTAAGAGCCCTGCAATGGAGGGCGCCCAGGCTCCACTGTCCAGCCACCATGATTCTAGAGAGGGTCTACATCACCACTGCCTTCACTCAAGTTAGTAAAAAAATAATTAATTTCAATAAATACCTATCTGTTTATCTTAACCATCCATCTAGCCATCTTCCATAACATTTAGAGAGCTTGGAGTCTATCCCAGAAAACACAAGGAAGGGTACACTTGGGATAGGATGCCAGTGCATCACAGGGTGTGCGCACACGCACACACACACACACACACACACACACACACACACACACACACACACACACAGAGACCCTGCCACCTTATGATTGCATCTACTATAATGCATAGCCCAATATGTCACCAATTCATAAATAGAAAGCAGTGCTAGTTAGACTGTAATTATTTGGAAGACAGTTTTCTTAACTGGCTTGCACGTCAGTGTGCATAACCGCGCAGAGTGTACATTTAGCAGCAGAGAAAGAGCATTACCAAGACGAGCACATAATTAGTCACTGAAATAAAACTTTTGTTACTTACTGCAAATGAGAAACGAAAATGCTGCTGTATATATGCGGAAATACAAAACAATGGACCAACATAGTACAAAATATAGACATTATAGCTTATGCTATAGAATTCTTTATGTTCCGAGCAAATGTAATGTTCTGAGCAAATGTAATGTTCTGAATGTAACAGGTCAGGTCAGGTCAGGGAGCATGCACTGGTGCAGCACATTGCCACACCAACCACACGACAAAACACCTCAGGATCCTGTTTGGTGACCCCCCCCCAGGCAGACATGTAGTCCAGTCCCACCCTCCAGAAATGGCCGTCTCTCTGCCGCAGCCAGGTGCTACGTGGGCGTCCCCTTGTCCTGGTCCAGCCGCTCGGGTCCTCAGCAATGAGGATCCTGTGAGCTGGGTCACCCTCAGGGAAACGCGCCACATGGCCGTAGTGCCATAACTGACGCTCCCTCACAATGGAGGTAATGTGCCTCATTCAAGACACAAAGTCAAACCAGCGATACCCAAGGATTCTCCGAAGAGACACAGTGCCGAAGGAGTCCAGTCTTCGTCTCAGCTCACTGGACAGCACCCACAGCCATATAGCAAGACGGGGAGCACCATTACTCTAAAGACTTGGACCTTACATCTTACACAGATACCAGGAGCTGTATCTAATGCCAAAGTAAAACTGGGTAAGGAAAAGAAAAGACAGTCTTTTATGGAGGACTTAAAAACATCATTACGGAGTAATTAAACCTCTCTACCAATGTCTGCCCCCGAAACACAAATCAACAATTAACCACTCAACAGCGCGGGCGTCGCTGCAGATACTGCGACCGAAAGCGAGGGCACGGCATGCGTCAGTGACGCGGCTATGAGAAATTAACTCTTATTACTACTATTAAAATCTATTTCTCCCGTGCATTTGCACCTAACTACAATATGCGTAATTTTTGAAAATTAACTCCTGTACCCCAATTATTGTAAGCAGACTCAAACAAACGTCTAACATTAATAATTTCCGTCTGCCCTGCGGCATTAGGGAAGCAAAATCACTGATGAAGAAAACAATAGAAATTAAACTCTAGGCGTAGGAAAACAATTGAGGCGATTAACCTCAGTCTGAAAAACAATTACTTCCACATTTTTGTCGTCAAGTAACATTACTGGATCAAAGTGTTCCAAATACTTAAAAACGCAGGTGTTATTTTCGAATGCAGAATCATTCGAATAAAGCATGAAACATATAGAACAGTCAACTCTTCATTTCACAGTACAGGTCACACCGCTGTTTTCACGGCGGAATCTTACCACTCGAAACACACTACTCTATTTTAACTTGCATTTTATTCATGCATTTTTGCACTAACGCAAATAATCACCTGGATCGGGCAAAATGTAAGTAAGCGCGCAGCACACAGGCACGTATGCGCGCACACGAACACAGACAGACAAGCGTACAGGCGCGTTCACACACTCAGAGGCGCGCTCGCAAGAGGAGCGGATAATTCCACACCTTGCATTCCACTCGCAGCGCTCGCGCGAACCACAGAGCGGTTACCTGGTTACGAGTGAAGAATGCTAGTACTACCGAGTCATTTGGCATCACTAGTACGTTCGGAGCGTACAACCTTTCCTTTCCTGTCGTATTTTAAGGAACAGTACTTTTAAGTGGATTATTATTATTATTATTAGTTGATTTTCATGCATTTATACCTGGACTCTTTGGGAAGAAAAGCCTGAAAAATGCGATAAAGGTAAGTTCAATGTACAACGGGGTGTAATTTGTTGGAAGAGAAATATATTTGGTCATTTCTGTGAAACTGGCGATTGTTTTAGTCACGGGTGCAAATTAACTAACATACGTGAAATGTTTATCATATATACTGAAGCTTGGTGATCGATTGACGGTGTAGACGTATGTGACCGTTAGTCTGTTGCAAAATGTCCATAGGCTACGATACGCCGGCTGTTTACACTTTAGGGGAATGCATCCCGGACATTTACTAAACCGAACTAAATACGTATTAAACTAGTCGTGTATTAAATATTAATACATCACTAAACAAGATTAACAACGTGGTATAGTTATTTTATTATTATTTGTCAGTTTCCCCTCACGCTTCCAGTGCTTTGAAAGTACTTAGTTAATATCATAATAATGAATTTTGTAAAATTTTAAAGTATACACAAAAAAGTACAATTTAATATTTCCAGTTTAGTTCCAGTGATGTGTTTTTGCAAAATGATTCATAATCATTGTGCTTGTCCTTACATGTAAGTTTTGTTAACATAAAAAGCAAATGTTTTGTTCTAATACACATCAACATATCAGTATATATTGCAGTGTGCAAAGTTACAGCTATTGTTATTGCAAGCCCCCTGTCCTGAGATAAATGTTATCATTAACCGGTCTCTCGAAGGTGTCAGTATAGCCTCTCCCAGGTTTAGGCATAGCCAGCTTAAGGATTGCTCTGACATGCATGCAAGGTTGCAGCAGTCCCCACACAGAGTGCTGAGGATGCATGATTGCCCTCTTCTGTACAGAGTTTTTTGAGCAGTTGGGGTGGATGACAGACCAGTGTCTGGCTCTGGTGTGAGAAACGGTTTTAATGAGACACCAGAAACATCTGTGTGCAAAATTCAAGCCACATTTGTTATGTAATTTGTTCTCCATAACCCATATACAGAGAACTGGGAGCGACTCTCGCATTTTAAATAACTCAGAACTAGCAACTGATTTTCCACTTCATCCACTGGCAGGATACTTGCCAGTATAAATGTATCTGTGGATCTGTGCTTGGAAGATCTGAACCCACGTCGTTTTCGGTTACCAGCACAGATCCCCAGCCACCTGCTGTTCTTCCGCCCAGCATCAACCTGTCTCCATGACTCACATGTATCGGCACCAGCCCACTTCCCCCATAAACTACCCACTTTTCCTCCATGACTCCCATTTGGTTGTGATTATTAGCCGGGCCAGTCGGAGAAGCGTAGTCTGGTGCGGGCACACAGCTCGGTTAGCAGCATCCGGACAGTCCACGTGTGCGCAGATTTGGAAATCTAAGATGACATGCCAGTCCAGTAAAGGGCACAAACTCATGCACTTTAAGCAAGTTAAACACACTGGTTCACCTAAACCACACATCTTTGGTCTATGGGAGGATTGCAGAGTACCAGAAGGGAAACGCATAGAAATGGGGAGAAAGTTTCATATTCACACCCAAAGCTGCAGGTGTGAATCAAGACCACAAGCCTGGAGGCTTCATACCACCATGGTATTTACTGGGCCAGCCTACTACCAATTAGTATAGACCTGAAACAGTCATACTGTTGTGATGTTAGTAGTTATTTTAGTAGTAGAAGTATCAGTAGTATTAATATCCTTATGATATTTTGATCTTGTGTTAAACCACCAACAGCTTGAACAAACTGGTGGCACTACCTATTAAAACATTTATAAGTTGATTGAACTTCTGATCTGACGGTTGATCTCTTGATCTGACCATAAAATCGAGGACCTATCCACATTATCCACATTAGGGGCTGCATCCGTTCATCAGGATGCTGCCTTCATGGAAGATTAGAGAGCAGGCAGCTGTGGTAAACACTCGCCATGCTTTTCCTGAACGATTAGCGGCTCTTCACGCGCGCGGCTCTCTCCAGCTGACAGTCCGCCGAAGTGACATTTCACTCAATCGCGACTCTGTCCTTTCAGCAGTTTGGGTTTTTCTGTTTCCTGCTGCCGATCCGGGTGGCTCATGCCTTCTTGCCCTGCTGATTCCCCCTTTGCAGAGTTTCAACTATTTTTTAACAAAAATTGTCTAATATAGTCAGTCTGCAATTCAGGTCCGATGTTTGACAGCTGTTTTGGGGCAGAAGTGCACAGAGGTCATCCCATTTTAATTTCCTCAGTGGTCTTGCAGGTCCTGAGCCTCGTCCCTTAATGAGGGAAATGAGGGGCCTGATAATCTCAGTTACATCATGTGGAGTAACCATATACACAAAACAAGATGTTTTATTTACCTGGACCAAAAACAACAGACTCTATGAAGGATGTTCTGAACAAAGGCTGTATGTTGTAGCTAAGCGGAGCTTTACGATGCATTTAGCTGTGGCACTTGATTCAGGCACGATCAAGAGATTAATGGAGCGTTCCATTCGAACTTGCGTGTTGGAATTTCCTGGTGCCTAGTCAGAAATTTCAACTGCAATCTTCACTCCAGCAAAATACACATGCATTAGACTCTCACTGAATGGACAATCCCTCAGAGGAAGCTCTGGCTAACGACTAATGGCACACGTCATGTGACTGCGATGTCAGGAGACATGTGACACGCACAAGCTACTTCCTGCTACTTCGAGGGCTCTGGCGTTTGTGCCTTTGTGGCCGTCATGAGAACGCTGCCATCTTGTTTTGTTTTGTGTGATTAGTATATCATAGTTTGCGATTGACCTACTGTTGATTTGTGTCATCGTGTTCTTGAAGTCTGGGAACATTGCAATGACCCAGGCTTAGCAAATCAGATGCACTTAACAACCTATGCACCCAATTCCAATAGATGTAGCATGTCCTGTTCAGTCACTAGTCACAATTAACCTAAACAGTTTTAATGGTTTAATGGAACACAGGAGTCTTTTGCCCCTTAGAATCATCTAAACATTATTATAATCCTTAAGAAACAGTCAATTAAATGACAATAACCAAGGAAAATTCAAGGCACTGAGCAGACAATGAAAGATGTAGTGTGGTTAGTCAGGACCTTGAATTGGCTTAGCCTTACTGAGTTGCGAGTCATTTTCCAACCAGCGCCTGCTACACGCTCGAGCGACGCCCAGCATCTGAGAGGCGGCACACTCCACACAGGGGCCCCTGCCCCCTCCTCCCTGCCCGCCCCACATACTTTATTTGGGACAAGGCGGGGTGCCTCTCTCTGGAAGGTGATCACGCCTGACAGATCCGCGGCTCCGCCGACTTGCAATTGAACAGACCGTCCCATTGCGCTTGCAACACAAAAGACACGGCGTGCAGAAGCTGGTGCCACGTGCTTCCTGTCGCACGGAGCGCGGAGTTGCTTTTTAAATCGGGTCGTTAAGTGTCCGCACCTGTGCCCATGTGAGGTTTTCCAGCTGCTCTGCCACAGGAGTGCTCTAAACTCGCACCTCATCCACAATGCCTGTTTTCTGTTTTTTGCCTGCCTGGTGGCATTTTTTCTTTGCATGCAACAGGAAAAGTGAATCATATATATATTTTTTTTCTTAATATATTTACTCGCTTAGCTCAATTGAACGGGGGTGAGGGAGATTACCATATCAAGAGTTTGACTGAGAAACAAAATCCAAACCAATTAGAGTCTGACTTCCTCATCTGCTAAACTCTGCAGCCAGCAGGAGTGTCGCATATATCCTCCTCTCCACTGGCCCGCTAAGGGTCGGGCCTCACCCGCAGACCAGTCTCTGCTTTTCCTGAATCTACTGCTGCAGGCAGTCCCTGCTGGGGCTGTCAAAGCTTCATCTTCCCCAACACTGCCCTGTTGTGTCCTAAGGTGTCTTACAGGTTTTTTTTTCTGAAACAGATGTCAGTTTATTGCTGTAATGCCGGTTGAAATCTCCTTGGGGTTTCGGGGGGAGACGGACAGGCCGCCAGACTGGGTAGTACTCTTCGGAAGCTGCAGTACATGAGCAGGGCGACCAGGTCCTGGGCAATTAGCAATGAAGAGCTGATGGGGCAGTCAGGCAGCTACATTTGGGCTGTTCACACTTCCTCAGAGTGCCCGATGTGAGGCACAGTGCCTCTGCTACTGAGCCAGCCAGGGGAGCGCTTGACCACCCATGATAAGAGCCTTTTTGTGCTCCCGTTTGGCTCTGTCCTGCCCACAGTTCAGGGTGCGCTAATTAGTCAATGAGCAAGGTCTTCCTTGACAGTTATATGGGCCTGGAAACAATCGCACCAGCAGCCATAAATCCATTACAGGCTGCTCCTTGTTGGTGAGGCATCTGCAGCTGGTATTTTCTGTAGATAAGTTGCAAGGGAAGATGTGGTTGGTGACATTGTTGCTCGTCCTGATAGTTCTTCTACGATCTTCCTTCATCTCGAGCCTCAGCAATTCATACCTATTGGCACGGTATCACACCTTTCTGACAGTGCTAGCTGTGTGTTTTTTACCCTCACTGTACGTGCTACATTAATTGCCTGCACTGTAACTTCACACCTTCAGGTTTGGGGGCTCCCATTTTTCTTTCCCTGTTTGTTTAGGCTTCCTCTAAGTCAGTGTTTCGCAACCCGGCCCTCGAGGACCCTCAGACGGTCCACATTTTACTCCCTTCCAGCTCCCTTCCAGACAGTGCACAAGACCTGAACTGTCTGCAGGTCCCAGAGGACCGGATTGGGAAATGTTGCTCTAAGTACTTAAGTTGCCTCTCCAGGTACAAAGAGATGTGGTAAGGTAAATATCCTCCCCAGGGTGTCCCTGGCCTCATGCCCTGAGCTTCCTGGAGTCACCTCCAAGCTCACTGATACCCTCTCCTGGATAAGTGATTGGAAGATGGATGGATTTATATTTTATTTGCACTGATTGTGTTCTAGATACGATGAGCACCCACAACACACTGGGCAGTAATTAATAAAAATGGGCAATCTTATCTGCGAAGGGCCAGTGTGTTTGCAGGTTCTTCGGATAACCTTTAGGTCAGTTGTTCAAATCTAGGAGTGAGGACTCTTCAGCCAATCAGTCCTCTAATTAGTAATCTATTTAGGGAGTTGCAGTGAAATCCCGCATACCCAACAGCCCTTTCTGGATACGATTGGCCACCCCTGATCTAGATAAATGGGATTGAATTGGATGCCTTTTATTCTGTTCCTTGAGAATCCACGTGATCATTGGCAAAGACCACAGGCGAATCACTAATCGCCACACGCTGAGTTTTCTACTAAAAATGCCAGACCAGCTCAGATGATAATTGAGGTACCATGAAGCTCAGATTAAGATGTCTGTAAAGCTCAGATTAAAATGTTTTCAAACAGTAATGAAACTAATCCATCGTCATGTTCTGGCTCTTTCACGGCCGGTCTTCTTTGAATACCTGCTAAAGCCTTTTTTGTGTGAATATAATGACAGTTTATGGTTAGTGCAGATGGATAAGAAATTGTAATACATCAGGGTTTTTCACAGGTTTATAGGAAAATGTTTGGATTGTTTGGGAGGTGACAGGAAGCTGGAGAAATGTTCTGCTGATGTAAATAATGCAATTAAACACTTGGAATGTCCATGCGCTACCATATAAAACAGTGTGTGTGTGATTATGTCAGGTGTTAAGTGTTAAAAGCATTGTCTTTCACCAGACATTGATGTTCGATGTAACAAAAAGGTCAGTCTTTTCGCTCCAAGCTTTTGCCTACTTAGCTTGTGGTGATGCCGGTCCAGCCCTACAAATCACAGGCAAAGGAGGCGGGTTCAGCCATGCGCCACAGGCCACGTACAAACAAGTTTATCTGAACTGCATGGAGTTTGGCAGAGAAGCTGGTGTAAACACAAGGGGAGCATGCAAGCTCACGCTGAGCTGAGTGCCAGTTTGAAGCCCACAATTGCGGAGGTGTGTTTGATTTTTAATACTAATGAAAAAAATCTTGTTTCCATTTATAGGAGACTAGAGAGTCTTCTGTGCATAACCCACTGCTGTGTGTTTGAATTTTATTTTGCGAATGCGTACATTTCTCTCAGAAGTGCCTCTTCTTTCCAACAAGAGACTGACATAGTATATACAATAAGCGCCCCCCCCCCAGCAGAAATGAATACATTGCTTAAGAAAAGAGCTTGTAACTTTTTTGCCTGTGTTGAAAGGGAAGGATGGATTTAAAGGGTGAAAAAAAATGGCTATTTGGATCCTTGAATGTGTCCTAGATTGGTATAAGTAGTGTACAGTGACCAAAAGCCATCCATCCAGTCGTCTGCTGATGCATTACCTTACCTCTATTCACCCACAAGGCCTGAACTGAGGATGGTCATTGCCTGAGCAGTGTCGCTATGGTTACGTTCACTATAGTTACATTCACTATAGTTACAACAAAATGACTACTGACCAACCACAAGTCCAACAAAGACAGGCATCCCCTGTCATTTAAGCCGAAACGTAAATCGAAGGGTATCCCAAATGTGTGGAGAGTATTCTTGGGTAGGTAGTGTGTGGGAAGGGAGCAAAGGCTTAGGTTGCAATAAAGTGTAATTGGGCATAATTGGTTAGACGGTGCTGCCATATTCAGTATTTCTGCCGTTTCTGTTGCGGCCGAAAGCAGTTGGTTCACCCTGTGTTGCCGTGCTCAGTCTCCGCAGCTCGAAATTCTCTGTAATGCTGGCCAATCCCGGCACGTCTGAAAATGACTGTCCCAGATGGCACGATTACGGCCTGATTGCGCTTTCAGTCCAGCCGACCGGCGCTCTGTTCCAAATCAGGCGGCGTTATCTAACAATTACTGTAGCAACACGCCCCCATGGTGTACTCGGGACCCTTCTGCAGCATTAAAAGGACACAAACGGAGGCTTGAATGCAGACTGCGCACCCGTTTTCACCACCCTATTGGCATTCCCCCCCGGTTTGATCCGGGATGCAAGTGTGTGTGCGTGAACACGTGTTAAAAATGATCCTTCTAGTAGGAGTGACATTTCTGGTCAGGCCATATCAGCTACATATGAGACCGCAGTGCACTCTAAGCCTCTCGGCTTTTTCCAAATGTGTGACTCCGTCCACAGGAACTGGGATGCATAAATTTGCACAGCCCCATAACCGGAAAGACAAGGCGGCTCATTTTTGGGCTAAATGCTCCATGCATTCTCACCGCCATGTTGAGGCACCCAGCCTTAATGGCAATAGAATGCCGATTATTAGCCCTTCTGGTGGAGGCTGAGCACAGGGACGAGGTACATAAACAGCCACAAAAGCGTGTTCAATACTGAAAACAGAGAGCAAAACCTGTTTTCCTCCTTGTTTACTTTTGCCTTTTCTGTTTCTCTAAATTTCCTTTAGCATGTGAGTGTGAGATCTTCGGTAATCTTGGATGGATGGATGGATGGATAACCACATAGGGAACTCTCCTTCTTGTTTGTCTTTTTCATATGAAGTCATTGGAATACTTTAGCCCATCCTGCATTGCTCTGAAATGAATTCCCATCCATCCATCCATTTTCTGTAATAACTTATCCTATGCAGGGTTGCAGGGGGTCTGGATCCTATTCTGGATCCTATCCCAGAGGCTATGGATGCAAGGCAGGGAACAATACAGGATGGCGCGACTGAGAATGTCACTTAAAACAAAGGTATACTTCAAAATGGCATGCAGGAGGTCTGGTGGTGGCAGAAAAGAAAAGTGTAGTGTTATACGTACCGAGTTTACAGGGAAATGAAATTCGGAAATAGCCGACAATTTGGAATATATGGATTTTGAAATGGGTATTGAAAAAAGCTGTTACCGTGCAAACAAAATGTATCTTTTCCATTCAACCTGAGCTGCAGCAGCAGACGGGCCCCTGGAATAAATCTCAGTGCTTAAGCATGCATGGAAATCTCACCTCCTAGGTGGCAGCAACACCCCCAGACGGGGCTGCGAAATGAGCCAATGCTTCCATTTCTCAGATCTCAGATGTCTGTCTAGTGTTTTCTGTCGTTTTCCTTTCCACGCACACAGCCTTAGAGGATCATTCGGGAGCGACTAGATGTGGGCAGTTTGAATAACCAGTAAACAGATCCGCTGGTCACAAAGACTCTGAAACCATGAAAATTTCACCATTGATTTTAAACATATGCAATCACCTATATCAGTCATGTAATTACAAAATGATTGACGACAGGAGGAACGCATGACCTTTGCGGTGTGACTCTGACTGATCCTCTTCCCTTTTCCCTTCCAGGACTAATGGGTCATCACTGACAAAGATTCAATGCTTCTCCCCACTACCTCGATGGAGTTTACCCCAAGATCAGATGTGAACTCAACTCTTCTAGACTCATGGGGCAACAGTACCACCTTTCCCCGCTATACCAGCCTCTCCCAGTCTCCAACCTTCCTAAATGATACTTTCCTGAATGCCACCAATGTGGGTGGTGGTTTTGGCCCTAGTGTGGCGGGCATTCTCATCCCTCTTATTTATATCACAGTCTGCATCATTGGTCTAGGCGGGAATACCTTGGTCATCCACATCGTCCTGCACTATTCCAAGACCGAGTCCGTCACCAACATCTACATCCTGAATCTCGCCATCGCCGATGAGCTCTTCATGCTGGGCCTGCCCTTCCTGGCCGTTCAGAACGCTCTCCTTACCTGGCCCTTCGGCTCGTTCATGTGCCGCCTGGTGATGACCGTGGACGGAATCAACCAATTCACCAGCATCTTCTGTCTGACGATGATGAGCATTGACCGCTACCTGGCAGTGGTGCACCCCATCCGCTCGTCCAAATGGCGCAAGCCCCAAGTAGCGAAGGCCGTAAACTTCACAATATGGGTGGTATCCTTCATCGTGGTGCTGCCTGTAGTCATTTTTGCTGACGTTCTCAAGGATACGGGGACTTGCAACATCATTTGGCCCGAACCCGCAGACATCTGGAAGACAACATTCATCATCTACACGTCCACTGTCGGCTTCTTTGGCCCTCTTCTGGTGATCTCTCTCTGTTATTTGTTTATTGTGGTCAAGGTCCGTAGTGCGGGAAAGAAGGTCCGTGCTACTTCGAGCAAACGCAAAAAATCTGAACGCAAGGTCACCCGAATGGTTATCATCGTGGTCGCCGTGTTTGTGTTCTGTTGGTTGCCTTTCTACGCCCTTAACATCATAAACCTGGTAGTGATACTACCAGGAGAATTTAGGGGATTGTACTACTTTGTGGTGGTGCTGTCCTATGCCAACAGCTGTGCCAATCCCATACTGTACGGTTTCCTCTCCGACAACTTCAAGCGGGGATTTCGAAAAGCGCTGTGCCGCTCCTCTCGTAAGGTGGATTGCCGGGAGGAGCTGGGAACAGATCAGTCGCAGCATCCCGGGGAAAGGAGGAGGGCCTTGGAGCGGAGGGACAGTCTGAGAGAAACCACAGCTGTGGATGAGGACGACAGAGAGGAAGCGACCGAGATGACTGAGATCTGCAGGATCACTCAGAACGGGAATGGAAGCGCACAGCCGGAAAGTGCCAGAAACTCATTTCTGTTGCAGGGTAAAATGGCAGGAAACTCCAGGCTGCTCCCCGCAGACCAAAGGATTAACGAGAGGGAGGCCATGGATAAAGAGTCAGGCTCTGGGGCTGTCATCACAATCCCGTTAATGCTCAACGGAACCAAGAATGGTAATTTCAAACCCCTGCCTGAGGAACCGATTGAGAAAAACACAATGCTGGAGATCAGTTATCTGTGACGTGAAAGGAGCCGTTCCTCATCCCACACCAATATGATACGATATAGAATCATTTTCCGAGTAATGTCGTGGATGGGTGATTTACTCTGTGCTGGAACATGACAAATCAATTCAACAATCTAGTCACGGCTGTCAGCTCGCCATTTTCAGCATGTAATCATGGACAAATGCTCATGTTGCTCAGTAATTATTCACGATTTTCCAATAAGTCTATGGACAGGTATGCTATGTGTTGCCTCTTTTAAATGTATCGTCCATGATGTCTTTTGCTGCAAAGAAGGAAGAATTTATTCATAATGCTAACATGTACGATACGTTCATTGTTACTGTCTGGTCTGTGTTGTGGCATATCAAACAAAATGGGAAACACTGGATCTTCACATGCAGAACATTTTTGGACTTTGACACTGTCTATTTGCTCCAGAACTGGAATTTGACCAGTCATACTGGAGAAGATCACAGCTAGACATTTTTAATAACGTGTCATCTGTACAGCTCCTGATTTGAAGTGTACTGTCCGGACACTTATGCCAAAAAGGGCGGCTACATGTGGTGGATTTGTTTTTTTATCTTTTATAAATAGTTATCGTATATTTAATATTTCATCTATAGTTTGCCTCTTGATTTCATTGCAAAAGTATCACATGAAACATTTGACATGAGTTCAGTTTTGCATGTTAACTGGAAGGACTCAGTTGACATTTTGGCTTTTTATGGGAATTTGTGTAATTGTTCTAATGACTGAATAAAAAAATGTAATCGTTTATTAAACATTTATGTTGGAAACGTTAAATTATGGACAGACTGTGTCAAGTGCAGCTTGGAAATATGTAATGTACGGGACACCACACAGCAAACAAAATGCTACAGAGTATGAAATGTTCACTGCAAGATCTCCCAAGAACCTATTATAAGGCGTCCCAGTTACCAGGCAGGCCTGGTGGCTCTGAAGAACTTCCTGGAAAAGAATGCTTTAGCGATAAAGTCAATGACTGTTTTTCATCATAATCTGGAAAATTCCACAGCACATGTTGACCAATTTTGGGACACAGTCCTAAGGAGTTTCAGAGAGGCTTCAAAAGGAAGATTAAAAATTTGAAATATTGTGAATTCTTTTGAAAATGCTGCAGATTGAGACTGCCGCCCTGCTGTGACATCCTTTACGGCGTGCATGAGCATTTTGGGTTGGGTCAGCATTCAGCACACAGCGTCAGATGATGCAGGGATTTCGCAGCCAAGAACAGGTTTGCTAGACAATTATGCCTTTTTGAGGAAAAGATGAGATTGAGCAGGCATAGGACCAACAAAACTCAAATCCAGGAGCTGTTTAGATGGAAAAAAAAAAGGCATGAAACCTGGGGACCGTAGCTTCAACGTCAGACGGGGGAACAAATGAACTGGTAGAGATTGTGGGTTGTGAAGTAAGAATTAGGGCACAATGCAGATGGAAACACATCAATGTAGGAGAATAGATTCGAGGCAAAGCAAAAGAAACCAAACATTAACATAAATAAACTCAGTCAGGAAGACCACAGAGCCCCCCCCCACACACACACACACACACTCAGACACTGGGCTATGGCTAAGCTTATACCATATAAAATAAAATCAGTCTATCACTGCTGGAGTTGGTGAAGTGCTTGAATTCGCCCTCCGATTCGATTCGTCCTGAGCGATTTGTAGGCTGCTTGCCAACGCTCATGGGCAGCGAATGGGGAAATGTAGAAACACACCGTTAGCCCTGCTTCTCTTCTCCGCTTGGCCAAAACCCGTCACACCTACACCGACCGCGCTGCTGGCTTGGAGTGCTACGCAGTGATGCAATATCCACTTCCTGTACGGGACCGCAGAAACGGGAATGCTGGCACCAAAGAATGACAGTCAGAGACTGAGCTCGTTCTGAAGTGTGTTATCGCTGTAAATGAGGGCATTGTTCAGTTGGAGTAAGACCAGGAAGACTGTATATGCAGTTTCCAGGAAAGACATTAAATGAAGGCAGAGCAGAGGGACAATGAGTCTAAGCAATAGTAAATATAAGATGTGGCGCACAAAGGACAAGAGGAAATGCGAATTACTCGAGCATAGCAAGACATCAAAGGTATACGTATAAGAAAGCTGACCTTTTAGGTGCCAACTGGGCTTGTCTGATTCCAGGCAGAACATCCCAGAACAATCAGCTAAAGGGGAGAACCACAGACTAGGCTGGAAGTATGTTACACGCCATCTCAATGACTCAATGATTGAACATCTCTGTTTGGAAGGGCTAGTTACCATGTTATCTGCAAACACCACATGTCCGGTTGGGAAAGTAGCTCTCCAGAGCATGTCCCATGAATCACATGGTGGAAGATCTGGTTAAAGACTGTGTTCCGTGCCAGATTGTATACATCTGCATGTCTTTCATAGTACAAGCAGTGTTTTCAAGCAATTAAATACGAACGAACTAGGTAGGTGGTAGAAAGTACTGCATATATTTACCTTAAACCAGAATATGTGGTTGGGTGTTCTTTATAAATGATACACTGCTTGTTGATTAGCCAATATTATTAATGATTTGCCTTAGAGCAAAAGAAAAAGACAAAACCGCTTTACAAACAGAAGTAACTTACATTAGATTTTTTCCTGCTAATGGCCTTATACAGAGTTCTCCACAAGGTTCAGAGGCAATGTGTACAACCGTGGGGATATGTTCTCTGTTAGTGCTTCAGTGGGGTGCATAAATATATTAAAATTACTTCTTCTGATACATAATTTAATTTTGTTTCTTTGCCAACTCATTTTAAAACAACTTTTTGGAATTTAGTACAAAGAACTGAAAAATACTGAAATCCAAATATACCCTGCTGACCCCCCTGACCCGAAATATACTTACACAATATGCACATAAATATGTATGAAGCTGGAAAAGGAGGAAGATAATTGGAACTGATTTCCCTAAGTGACTAAAGTAAGTCCTATTGCGCTCTTGATTTAAACATTTTAACTAGCACTTTGAATGAATATACCCAAGAAAGCCCAGAATCTTAATAATTTGCCACAATACAATCCAATTCCTTTCTTATCAATGTGCTATTTGAATGAAACCATTTTTGAATAAAATCATTCCGAATAAAGTAATTTTTAGTTAGAGAAGACCATTCTTTACCAGCATAATAGGACGTGAAGATATCTACACATATTGCAAATAACTATTTAATCACTGATGGCTTCATTACACGTTATTTAATTGCACTTAGAAGCATAAAACAGAGCGTTTGTTACACTTTATTATTCATAAACTGACGCTATTCCCCCAACGCTCGTTATCCAACTTGGCAATGAGGTGGCAATATGCTGAAAGGAGATAAACTTCTGCATTTCCTAAAGGATTCATATATTTTCTGGACCTCTTTAATAAACAATTCTGGGATTCATGCTCCCATCCGTCCTGGTGGCTAAGCCCCTCCCCTTTTTTCCCACATGCTACCAAAGCTGCCAAATTTAGCTTAGTGAGAAATAACCGTAAAATCCATCTGGCTTCGCATTAAAGAAATATCTATAGCTGACAAAGAAACTGAAAAAAAAATAACTAACATGAAAAGGATGACCAGTTCCTCCCAGCGGCCAATTTGAATTCAGTTTATGAATTATGGGAAATGTCAGATCCCATCAAACAGTCTGTTTAGTAGATCAAGTTATATATGACTGAGTTTCCAACACTGGTTTTACAGGCTGGCAGTTAATCTTTCTGCTCTGCATTGCCTTAGGACCATGGTTGATACCTAATTATCTGGGCAGTTGCAGTTCTAGTTAACAATCATCCATACATCCATTTTCCATCCACTTGCCCAATACAGGGTAGCAGGTAGCCTGAAGCCAATCCTAGGAAAGAGCATCACACAAGGAAAGTCACACTTACTCACAGACTATAAGCAATGGACCTTTTGGCTGCACATATGGTTCTGGGTGCTGGACAATTCATTTGGCTGGACTGAAAGCCCTGCCTCTGGGGGTGAGAGGTAAGAATTATACACACTGTTGCATAAATAAAGCAGTCTTAATCACACATTACATTTGATTGGACCTCAGCCCAAGGTTCTATTACACTGCACTACTGCTATGGGAACCAGAGTTACCTCAATGACGTTCATCTGTCAGCAAGTAGCATGAACCTGAATTGCGTGAGTCAAGCCTCAAATAAGTGAGTAAGTGACAGCTCCTTCTGCTGAGTGAGTCAGATGGAGGTGCGGTCAACAACACAGCCGCATCATCTTCTTGGCGTCAGGATTGCGACGGGGTGACGACGACCCCAAAACTGTGGGGGCCAATATGGAGCAGTCTGGCTGCCGGGTCAGTCTCTGTTTACATTACAAACTACCGTACAGGTGCTAATTTATCCCACAACACATACTTCTACAGGTACAGATTAAGGACAGGAGACCTATACAGAATCAGCACTTGCCAACCAGTGGATCAACTCGTTATATTATATAAAATACAATCAAGCACTACATAAATCCAGAATTTCCCCCTGCAATAGAGATCACAGTGGTCACAACAACCAACAGAATCTGGTGATTACACATATTTCCAAAACAAGTTCATTAACAAAAGAAATATTGAACAGTACATTAGATGCTAGCAAGATCATTATGCCAAAGATCATTCCATGTAGATAAAAGACTTACATTGAAAGACAACTACCAGATGTACAAGCTGGATTCAGGAAAGGCGGAGGAACAAGGGAGTTTATTGCTGACACGCAATGGATAACTGAAAGAAAAACAAAGGAATGCCATAAGACACGCTAACATGGGCTGTATTTGCTACAACAAAGTCTCCAACTGTGGAATGGAATATTTTCTAAAATATGGGTGCACCAGAACATCTCATTGGTCTTATGAAGAATGTCTACTGTGGACAAGAAATCACCGTCGAAGCATGGAGAAATGGAGTGGTTCCACTCTGGTAAAGGTTTTAGAAAGGATGCATACCAGTCCTATTTACCGTGTACGCAGAACATAGAATGAGAGAGGCTGGACTGAAAGAACTGCAGATTCAAGACTGGTGACTGCCTTTGATATGCTGATGACAACACATTTATAAGAATGATGAAGATCTAAAGGAACCCAGTGAGAGTCCCGGGCTATGGCTAAATGTGAAGAAAAAGGTTAAAAGCACTGGATCAGAAAGTAACTCGATAGTAAAGAGTTAGAGGTTAATTATGGCTTTTGCCTTGTTGGAACAATCACGACAACAAAGCATCCAGCAGTCAAATATTAAATCAGAGACTGGCATTTGGTGGTGCCTCAGTGAAGGGCCTAGAAAGAAATTTTTCAAACTTACTGGCATATCTCTAAGAGCTACGATCAGAATTATTCAGAGCAAGATATTTCCTGTGACTATGAGTGTGGAAGCAGAACAAAGAAGAGGGAGGAAGAGTATCGACGCCTTTGAACTTTGGTGCTTGAGGAGAACGCCATGCACTGCAACACAAACGAGCAAGAAGCAGCGGACCCACTGCTTTGGAGAAGACCACAATGCCTGAAAAAGGTCAAACAGGACAATCAGCAATTAGATAAAGAGACAAAACATTACAGCAAAGACAACCCATCTACAGTATATATGGTCTACATGGTCAACATGTGTGGTCAGCAACAAGGCCCCCCGTATCCCCTATTCCCAGGTTAACTTTCTTATTTTTCTTTATTTGGACAGTTTTGTCCAAAGCAATTTACAAGTGAGGATCAGAGAGCAGGGTCAGACAGTGTCCCTGGGGCAATTGGGGTCACGGTTCCTGCTCAGGAGCCCCACAGCAACATCACTCTGCCAGCCACCTGGTTTTAACTGGTCACCTTCCGATGAGTCCCAGTCCACGGACATCTTTACACTTTCACTTAGCACTCCTGCATCACTCCTCACGTACAAGATTGCTGACCTTCTCCTCATATCTCTGCTGTTAACACTTACAAATTTCCATGACCTCTTTAACTCTGTTCAATTACCTGCACAAAAGTAAACCTGTACAGCCCCTCGTCTATATTTTCTACAACTTTCATTTTGTTTGTTTATTTGTCATCCCAATAATTGCCATATTTCTACCCTAGCATGTACACGTTCCTATGTGTAACACCACAACCAGAAGGAAAAAAAAAATCCCTTGCAGATTCCTGTGAATGTGCTTGGCAAATAAAAGGGATTCTGATGTTCTTGAGAAAATTCGTCCTTAAGGTGCTATGCTTTCATGAAAACGTTATCTAACACTTACACGAGTCCTTAGCAGAACCAGAGATACCTATTAAATGGTCAAGGGCCCGCGCTTACAGCCACTAAATGGGGGCAGAGTGTGGATCAGCAGACTAAGCATCTGTGCATGTAATCAGAAGGTTGCTGGTTTGAGCCTGGCCTTAGCAGAATCGCCATGTCTGTGTGCTCTTGAGCAAAGCCCCCAGCTCCACCCACCACGCTAAAAACAGTGAATGATGGTGTCCCCAGGCCATTTCCCTAAATTGTTCTGTATAACTAAATCACTTACACAAGGCTAACTATATCAGGAGTGTTCAACTGACTCCTGTCAGTATCCAGACTTGGCATGCAGTGGTTGATTGATCCAGAAGATGGTCATCACAAAGAAATTTCAGCAAAAAAGTTCATTTCTGCTCCAGCTTTTGCATTGCAGAGGCCATACTCGACACCCCTGTAGGCTACCCCGAGGGGAGGGGGTCATTTCCATTAAAAGTGGAAAGGAATAACCACCATAAGCAAGGGGCCTTGACAGGGATGTCAGGTGATATTAAAATGCTACTCCCAGGTTCTCAATGCCACCCAGCTTATAATGAGCAGCACAGAGGTTCAGGCCCCGAATTTGCAAACAGGAGGCCCTGGCTGTCAGGCCATTGTTTGACGAGAGAATAGCACCGCGCCAGGCGTCTGTGTGACTGACAACGCAACGCGCGCTCCGATGAAATGTAGAGATAATTACCAAAACAAAATAAGCACATCGGGGTCACTGAAGAACATCTTCAAAAGAACTTGAATGCTATGTCTATAAGAATCTATGAACACATTCTTAACGCATTATAATGCATTCACTAAGCATTATAAGCATAGAAACATGGAAAGCCTCTGGAATGCAAAAGCTGGAGCAGAGATTTTTTGCTGAAATGTCTTTGTAACGACCAACTTCTAAATTAATTAAGCCAATAGGCTATAAATAGTTATAAAAAGGCATAGCACATTATAGCCATGTTTATTTTGCATTATGAATGCTTTATGAAGCTCTGCTCTATAATGCAGTATAGATACCTTCATAACGCAGCGCAAAGTATCCTTAATTCTTATGCCGACCATTATAATGCATTATAATGGTTTATGAAGTATTATAATAAACTCTACAATGCCTTATGACTGTCAATAGAAGATTCTGTAATGCTTTATTAATTCTTATATTGGCCATTATAATTTATTATGAAGGGATCAATAGTGCATTATAAATGAAAGCTTCAAGTAAAGTGTTACTGCAATCTCTGATTAAAATTAATTAAGATCGCAGGCACAGCAGGAAAAAAAATAATCCAACACACTCAATGTTTCAGGGGCTTCTGACCTCCCATATTGGCTTTGACGTCTATCCTAGAGAGAGCGTCCAACCAGCATGAATGTAAATGTCAAAAAGATGAATAAAAGAGAGCGGGCAGACCATCACCATCTAGGCAGCAGACGGACACATCATGCCGCGCGTGCCATGTGCACATGGAGACGCGTGCGTGCCAACACGTGCTTTACTGTCCATTCCATCTGCAACATTAAGCTCGGGGTGGGTGTGGGGCAGGGGGGGGTAGGGAGGTGAGTCATGTTGCTAAGAGACCACTGGTCGGGAAGGCAAAGGAAGATGAAAATGTTGTGTGGTGTCATTAGACAAAGTGCTATTGGGAGTTGGAGGTGCACAAGTACAAGTGGGTATAGAAGATTTCATTCAATGGATAATGAATTCAATAAAAATAGGCACTATATATATAATGAACCCCACCACCCCCCGCAAAATAATGATATGGTCTTGGTCAAAGCTTAATTACAGATTTCGAGGATTGCATTAAAATGTTGAGCATTGTGAGAATTACACTCTAATTAAAGAATTTCCTTTTGCACATCTGGCTCAAATTAATTCTGGCAGTCAAATCAGATGAGAATAATTTTATCAGATAAAACACTCTTACAAACTAGTGAATAGCACTGCGGCCTCACACCTCCTGGGCTGTGCATTTAATTCCCACATGTTCCCCCTGTTTTTGCATACAGTCCAAAAAAGACACAGTTACTACCTCCATAGAGTCCCCTGTCTTGGGCACCTTGGCTACTTTATTAGTTGGGATTATATGGCAGTATATCTTGTTCAAGAAATTGGTGTCAAGTACCTTGCTCAAGGGTGTAACATCGTCCTGTCCCAATAGCTGCATATCTTAAAGGTATTTCTAAAGATGTGGATCAGTTTGTTCTCATAGTAACTTAAGATTGAAAGTGGTAAAAATAATTCATTTTTAAATCATTTTAACACTCAGTTATGCTAGGTATATTCAAGTTCTGGAGGTAATTGACTTTTGTGTGTTTCACAAACGCCCTGAAACAATACTGCCACACTAATTAGACGTCTGAGTTGATGCTTTTATCCAACACACTTTATAGTTTTACCAAATTAATGCCCTTTTCTGGAGCAATTAAGGTTAAGCTTCTCCTCAAAGCAAACCATACGCATGTAGAGCAGGGGCGGAGACTCAAGTCCTGGTCTGTGTCATTTCCTCCAGGTTCTTTGGTTTACTCCCACGCTTCAAAAACATGCTAAGGTGAACTGGAGATGCCAAATTGTGTGTGCCATGCGAAGGGGTGATGCCCCATCCTGGGTTATTCCCTGCCTTGTCCAAGTAGCTTCTGGGACAGGCTCTGGACCGACGCGACCCTGCATAGGACAAGTAAGTATAGAACATGAATAGATGAGTGAACTTCTTAGAGCCACCGTTGTGTTTTAAATTTACAATCTATTGAGTCTGTATCTTTAACCTTTATGCTACTTAGTGCTGATAGTTAATGCTAATGAATGTAGGAAATACTTTGTAGAAGGGGTATTCAACTCTGGACCTCGATTCCAAATCCAAGCCATGTTTTCAGTTCTTCCACGGAGTTAGTTTAGTAATTACTGATTCTGATTGGTTAGAGGCCTCACACCTGGCTCACAGGGGAAGGAAGGCTGGAAAATCAGCAGGGCTCAGACCTCGAGTTGCATATCCCTGCTGTGTAGGGTGTAGAAATATGTCATCAGGAGTCTAAACAGTCCTCTTCTGGACAGCATGGGTGAAATTCAGCACATTGTCAATTCGAGGTGTTTTTGATACAGATATTTTCCAAATAATTATGAATCCATGGTGCTGAGTAGGTCCTACCTCACCAGGATAAACAGTCTGAAAAATGACTTGACAGCCGGTTGGCGAATTATCAAATAGATTCACATTTCTAATCAAACAGCAGCATGTTTCGTGTGACGACTGACTTGTAGTCAAGGGACAGATTTGCTAACGGTTTGCACCAGCGCAAACCCCCTTTTAGCGTTAAAATAGTTCAGTCGGGATCCACTAAACACACGCAGTGTTAGCGGTGCGAAGGCGTCGACACAATTTTGCGACTGGCCATATTGCATATGCATTTGTAGGAGGTCCCTTTCAATTTACTGCAAATTGTGCAATTCTTTAACGCCGTAAAGAAAGCATTCGTATTTTGCGCTATCCTTGGTAGACTGGATCGGTCATTAGTTAAATGAACTGACTGCGTCTGTGTTCATAAATTTGCGTATTTTCTGTAGATCACCCGCAGAACTGGCCAGTCCCATTTGTGCTCTTTTCATTGCGCCCTCACGTTTATTTTCCCTGCTTAGTAAATCTGGCCCCAAAGATTCTAGACTTAATGCTCCGTTTATATTTATATATTTGCATCATGCCATTTTATTTTGTGGATACTAAAGTCTAACCGTTATATTTTAAAACCAAAAATGTAATCTCAAAAATTAAATAAAAGGAATTGGGGGGGGGGGAATATTTTTATGACCATAAAACATTTATTATTAGTTTGATGGTTCAGAAGTAGTTGTGCCTGATGTGTTCTTCGGAATGATCTATATCTTTATTACGTACTAAGGAGAAAGAAATCGCCGGGTACACTAATAACATTTAAGTAATACGGCATGTCCGAACAGAATGATTTGCACTCAGTGTTGTACAACGCAGATAAACAAGGTAAACAAGATAAACAAGCGCCGAAGAGCTTCCCTCGTGTGGCTCAGCATAGCGAGCAGTGCCGCACAGCGGGGAAATGTCTCCATCTAGCGGCAAGCGTTTAACGTGAAACAATTCAGGTATGTGACGTTGCTTTGTAAAGGTGTGATCCTTCCCAATCATCTGAAAACACCACAAAAATAAACTCCCATGTGATATCTCATATTTATAACAGTCTTTAACGTCCTTCGTTCTGAACAATTTTATTTCCATTTTGATACAAACAGAGCAAAATAGGTTTGTGAAATATTTCAGATCCACTTAGGTCCATGGGAGATGGTAGCAGCCAGGCAAAGGTGGCTTTGGGGGAGAGATGCATTTATTCTGGCACAGTCTCACCCAGCCACTTCAGGTAAGGTGGGTTCCCCTGCTCTATGGGCAAGCTGATGACCTCTGCGACCTCATAGGGGTGGTTCGACCTGCAGGCAAAAAACAAGCCACCTTATCTGCCTCACTGACGGCATTTAGTCTGCGGGATTCTCAGCGACCGGGAAGGAAGGAAGCACACGCTACATTTTACATAAATAACAGCGTGTTAAGATCTTGTTTATTTACACACCCTCAGTGGGTGGTAAAAACTGAAAAGAGACTCAATTTCGAGGGGAGGTTTGGGCACATCTAAGCTAAATCTAAAATGAATAATTCATAAGCATTAAGTGTCTAACTGTGCATACTTAACCCATAAGGACATAACTCATTTCTACGTACCTTACATATTCCGCCAGAGCTGAAACTTTTGAACTTCTGGTTTTAATCATCTGACAAAGATTAAAATCACACCGATGTCACAATCTCAGCAATTCATTAAGGTGGTTACAAGTATAAAGTATTTTGAACATTTCAGGCCAAAAACCTTACTGAACTCAACTATGCTGATAAGACTAATCTATTACATTTTAATTAATATATCTTCACTTGGGCTTTTAACATAATACTAATCAATGTTACAATGTCAATTAATCAAATATTTACAGACTGAGATTAAAAGTACAATTACACAAGTTTGTAATAAGCATTACACATTAAATTAACAGTAAATTATTCAGCCATTTCTGTACTGCAGTTGGGGACAACTTGTCCATTTCTTGGTTACTATACCAATTACACCAGTGAATCTCCGACGATTAGCCAATGCAGCTCACACAAGATGTGTATGTTTGTGTATGTCCTGTGTAACGTCACATTACTCCTGTGACCATCATACAATTATCTGCCACCGTAGTCCTTCTGTATCTTTGTACCAGATGGGATAACCTTCATTCACATCCTGCATTGATGAGCCCTGGCATCCCAACACCTTGACAACGATTCGTGGTTTTTCCCTCCTCAGATCACTCCCAGTAGGTCCTCACCACGGCCGACCGTGAGCCCCCACAGGCCTTGCCGTTTCGGAGATGCTCTGACCCAGTCGTCTGATCATAATGAGTCGGTCCTTATCAGAATCACTCAGGCCCTTAACCTCTGTCCATTACTTCTGCATTCAACATGTCGACTACAAGTCGCTATAAGTCACATTCACTTCAAACAGGGGTGGTCACAATGTTTTGGCTCACATATGTATGAACTTTAACAAGCTCTTCACAAGGTGAGCAATGCATACTAGTAACAAAGACACTGACCAGCAAGACTTCACTGTCCTCTTCAATCTTCCCCTGCCACTCATACCTGGAAGATAACAGTTGGAGCTGAGGCTTTAGGTCCCCGGACTGCAGCAGATGTTTACGCCATGCAGCATGCATACAGTCCACACTTACACGGATGTGATCTTGGGCACAATGTTGACACAGGCTGCTAGCTTCTTCTCCACCATGCCTCTGTGGAGACAGCATCACACCATGAACACGGGTAAGTAAGCATGCTTATATATTAGGCTTGCCTAAAGCAACCAGTATTTTAATGAATCAATTCAGGGTAACCTTATTACTCAAGGGTACTATAAAGAGAAGCCCTCTTAGCACATAAGAAAAGAACCTTCAGATCTATATCTTTGGACTATCTACTGCCTATTCCTGCTTCTGTTTTAAATATATTACTTAACCATCATTTCATCTGGCCTCTTCCGTTTTCTGCTCAGCACATATGGTGCAGACGTCATGCTCAACGGATAATAGCTAGACATCTGATTTTGACAGGATTCGGAAAAAAAAGCTACACCCATTTTGTTCCTAAAGACTAAGTGGAATTTTGGTTTCTGACACCCTCTCACAATTCGTGACGCCTTATTTTTGAAAACACTTTTTTTTTTTTAAATTTTCATTCACTGTCCCCAGATCTCATTACCCCATTTAATCAATCGGAAAACCCCACCTGTAAATCCCAATTTCATATTAACTATTTCAATGGGTTACCAAAAATACTCTGTAACAGAAGAACTGTTTGTTTAAGGGTGAAAGGTTCTTCAGAGACTCGTTTTATCACAACACTTTATAACTGTCACTCTTTGTGTTGGTAAACTCACTGTTTTAAGAATATATCAACAGCCTGATATTGTTGCTGGGTTAGAAATCGTTACCTGGCCAGATCTTTGGCCACCTGCTCATTAGGACAGGTGACAAAAGCAGCAGAATGCGTGCCAGATGAATATGTTTCGGATGCCATTGAGAACGCTCGCAGTCCCACAGTCCTGAGGAGTGGGAGCATCAAAGCAGCCAGCACTACTGTCTGCAGGTGCCATGGAGACAGAAACAGTGATCAGGATTGATTTACGGCCTTCATTAAAACCCCAACTGAAAATTCCATGTTACCAAAACACGCTTGAAAAGCAGGCAAGGAAAGGCATTATTTGCTTTTTATCTGGACACACAAATGTTTACAACACAGATGCTTTAACCTAGAAAACACTGTTTACATTTATATAACACTTTACCTAATTAAGAGATTATATTTAATTTTATACGTGAATTAAATAATACACAATCATTCAATCACATAAGCAGTGCGTCCTGAGCGTAAGTCACTGCTCATGAGATTACTGTAAAATATACTGTAGAAATACAAATACTGCGCAATTCAACATATACTAAGAGGACCAGAGTGAATTTCATTCTAATTTACATTCTTTTCAGTAAAATCAGGGTGTATCTGAAATAAATGGGTGTAGAACCCCGGCAATCATGTCGCAGTTACGGACTGACTGAGTACCTCGAGTCTTATGAATTATGAATTTGAGGTGCTATGCAGTTATGCACCCTTGTAAACCCGGGTCCGATATACACCAACTCAGCCTAAGCATACAGGCAAAATTGCATGCACTGTAATTCTATACCTTTCCTTGCAAACCCTTTGCCTTTATCATAATCCGTGAATTAATTTATAGCAACTTACCACAAAGACGGTTAAGTTTGTGTTTTTCAGCCCCTCTACACTGCTGACTCCAAAGGGCATTGCCTGTATAGAGAGCACTATTATTCGTATTATTGATGGTGTGTGAAACCTTGATGAACCGGCATTCCATGCAGGGTGCGTATGTTATGGTGCCTGTTTTACATTTAATCCCGTTAATAATAACATGAATAAGTTAATTACCGTGAAAGCAATCAATATTTAAAATAACAAAACCCAATTATTCGGATATATGAAGCAGCAGTGAAATGGATATTTGTTTTCAAATTCATTTTGAGGCAGGACAACGGAAACCTAAAGTAGATTAAAAGGTATTTCTATAAGGATCTTAATGACATAAGAAGACTTCGGTGATAAGAGTTAACAGTTTGGCTTGAGCAGCTGTAGAAGTTACATAAAAGCTTGGTATTACACAAGGGGGTGTGTGGGCTTGTCTGGCGCGTCTTGAATGTGTCAGGCAGCTACCGATAGCATTGCTACGTTAGTTTATAAATCCGTTGGTGTAGAACTAACGGCACCAAATTAAAGAGCCTGGGAATACAGCAGACTAGTAGAATAACTAATAATAACAATGCATACATAAAAACAGCAGGCAGCGTGAAGCGGCAACGCGGGCGTTTACCGTTCGCACTCTAACTCTCTCTTCTCGTTCGTGCAGAAATTTCAGCCTTGACTTCCTGCCGTAAAGCGTGTACTTTGCGACATGTGCTTTGTTTGTTAATTAATTGCATATTTTTGTTGAAACAACATTGGTCCTACGGATAATAATAATATGCCTATTTATGATTATAGAACATATCAATAACATATTTAATACAGTAACTTTGCTGTCTTTTTGTCATTGTCATTGGTAACGGCGGTATGTGGCGTCACGTCCGGAAACGGCTTCTGCTTTACGGCTTTTCCGCCGGCGAGTTTCTAATTTTTATATACTAGGAGTCGTGGATATTAAATTGGTAAATCCACTAATCATCTATAACATCCAGGAATATTTTAAGGTAATAAATACAGATGTATGTGTGTGAGGGGTACTGGGTACTTTAGAATGTGTCATTTACGTACATTTTTCTTGCATTCGTGTGATTTAATCTTTTTTTGTCTAATAGTCTGCTTGACGTTTCGGCATGTCGCTTAAAAATTGCAATTCCGAACGGCTATCGTATAGTTTTATAGCTTTAATTGTATGTAGAGAATGACGTGGTGTAAGTAAGTTGCTGTGCTTTTAGCTGGCATCCGTGTAGATTAAGTTGGCAAATGTTACGAAATTCAGACTTTTGGGTAGTAAATAGTGCCGTTAGAATGATAAACGTCTTAATGCAATAAGACGCTACCAGCATCGGAGTCCAGTATTAGGCCTTGTCAGCGCGAAGGTATAAAGGTATTAATTTGCAGAAAAGAATAAAAGCCATCCACATGTTTACAGGAAAGCAACCATTTGTAATGCAGACTTTGCGTGTTCGCTCGCCTCTGCTGCCGGTGTTTTCAGGATGCGTTATTATCCTGCAGGAGTCACGGTCGTTTCCATGAGTAGCTTGTTTATGCCGTTTCTCTGAAATTATGCCCTGTTGCCCCAAACGTGTGAATCAGTCATGCTGTCCCTCATCACGGGGGGGGGGGCACGAGCCTGTCCCGCGGTCTGTGATGACTGGTCCACTGCGCAAGCTGACCTATGCCTCGGGCGTGGTTGGAGACAGCAGTGCTGAGCATGGTCTGAGACTTAGGGGAAAACTAGGGCTGATTCTGCGTTAGTTTTGCTACATTGCATATGAATTGAGGAAACAGAGTAACACTGCTGCCTTCATTCCCCGCAGGCTATGGCGAAATTCCACGCCCCTGTGATCCAGGACAACCCCCATGGCTGGGGTCCCTGTGCAGTCCCAGAGAAGTTTAAAGACATGCCCTACCAGCCCTTCAGCAAGGGGGACAGGCTGGGCAAGGTGGGTGGGCACACGCATTAAGCTGCACATAGCTGTGGCAGGTGACCTACTGAAACCTACTGGGGTTCTGCTGTAACACAGTGGCTAAGAGCATGAGATCCTAACCTGAATATTGTAGCTAAAATCCCTGGATGGCATTTGCTGTGAAGTTCATCCTAAAACATTTGTCTATGCATTAAAATGTGTGTATATATATGTATACATGTATATGTGATGAACATAAAATGATGTATGCACGGGAAGAGATGTAAGCTGATTTTTTTTGTGTGTCAATCAACAGGCCATAGTAATGATGTAGTTTATTAGCTATTTTAATGTAAGTGCCAATGAGTGAATGATTCAGTGATGTGTGTTTCTTATATTGTTTTGAAGTCGTCTTTATTTTTCATCTTCACAATTGTTTGATAATGCTTGATAGGTAGCAGACTGGACCGGAGCAACATACCAGGACAAGAGATACACTAGTAAGTTATAATGGTTACAGATTGATACAAAGCTAATCCAGTTTTCTGTTGGATTTAATTTTTTTTATGTTAATTATAGAAGTTCTAAGAGGTATCTGGTGAAGTCCACAGTAATTCACCTGTCTAACACTACTGGGATCACTCTGGATCACTCTGTGTCAATAAACTCATTGTTTTAAGAATGCATGAAGAGCCTGTTATGTGTAGATGTAAGTGATTAGTGACATTGGGACTTGCATCCTACAGATAAGTATTCCTCCCAGTTTGGCGGGGGTAGTCAGTATGCCTACTTCCACGAAGAGGACGAAACGAGCTTCCAGCTGGTGGACACTGCTAAGACGCAGAAGACGGCCTACCAGAGAAACCGCATGCGTTTTGCACAGGTGTGCCAGTCACCCCTTGCTTATCTGTGTGACACATGTGTTGGCCTTGTCCCACCCCGGAACGGGCTCAATCATGGGTGGCAGTCACTATTGGGGGTGTGGCCTGTTTGGCAGTAAAGTCAGCTCGGCGGAATGGTCGCTGTGAGCGTGTGCAGTGGGGTCAGCAGCATCGCGGCTCTGATTTTTGACTGACTTCTGTAACCGGCCTACCCTCCTTCCCCAGAGGAACTTGCGCAGGGACAAGGACCGGAGGAACATGACCCAGTTCAACATGCAGACTCTGCCCAAGAGCGCCAAGCAGAAGGAGAGGTGAGCAGTCCAGACAGACGCGGATCTGTGTCATGTGCGTTACCCATCAGCTCTCCATCCTGGTTAAACTGTGCTCCCCTCTGAGACACACCGTGCGATCACACCAGCCCTGTTTGGTAATGGACGGAAAAGGCCCTGTCTGTGATTGGACCATGTAGTTTGTAAGCATTGCTGGCCTTTTTTTTCCAGCTGTCTAATAATTTCTATCTGTTGATTTCCTGCGTGTGTCTTTTTTGATATACCGTGTTTAACTCAGGATAAACGGTTTAGTTAAATGCCTGCCACAGGTGGCACTGTATAATGCTTCAGTACTTAGTTCTTCATAATCATGCTTTTTTATATAATCTGGTTAGACTTTGGGATAGAATGAAATAGTTTTAAACAAGTATTTTTTCCTCGTTTTCCTCCTTTTTTGTCGTCGTGCATATTCACAATAATATGAGGTGATAGACTCTACTAGTGCTGAATGCCATAGCAAACTAAACTGTAAATTGTGGCCTCCTGTACACAGCTTGGGTCTGACCCTCCTCCGGCTGAACTCCTGTCCGTTTCTGTCTGTCCAGGGATCGCATGCGGCTGCAGAAGAAGTTCCAGAAGCAGTTTGGTGTCCGTCAGAAGTGGGACCAGAAGTCCCAGGTACTGAAACCATTTCTGCTCACCTGAGCCTAACAGTCGCTGGGGGAAAGCTGCCGTTTGTGGTTTTTATTGTTAAACATCTCTCTCCTGTACCTCCTCCAAACTCCCTAACCTCCATCCTTAAGGCCCAGCTGAAGCCCAGGGACTCCTCCGTGGAGGTGCGCAGCGACTGGGAGGTGAAGGAGGAGATGGATTTCCCCAGGCTGATGAAGATGAGATACATGGAGGTGGCTGACCCCGTTGACATGTGAGTGTTTGTTTTAGGTCACAGTGGCGGCGTCAGCATCCAAAATCAACCCACTTAAGTTTGCCTTAATTTGTGTTTCTCTATCCATCGAGGCTGTGGGGCAGCGGGTTTGGGAAGGGGAGCAGAAAGGCTATGTGAAGTGTTCCTTTTTATTTTACTTTTATGTACCTTTAATTGGTTCATCTTTGCTGCTTTTCTCATCTCCTAATCGCCCCCAGCGAGTGCTGTGGCGCCCTGGAGTACTACGACAAGGCCTTTGACCGAATCACCACTCGCAACGAGAAGCCCCTCAAGAGCATCAAGAGGATCTTCCACACGGTCACCACCACCGACGACCCCGTCATCCGCAAGGTGGGCCTTCCCAAAGGGTCAAAGGTCACGTGACATAGGTTGATGCCTTTCCCAAATAGTCGATGGTCATGTGACAGTTTAATACCCTCAAGCAAGACACACAATTAGATTCTCAGTGTAACCTGTCATTGCCTGAATGAGATCCTCTTGCGTTCAGCTGTTAAAGGTTACTAACAAGCACTTGGTGAAGATGACTAGCATTGATGTTTTGGATGTTTAAGCTGAAGGTTGATCTCAGTGGGTTAACATTCTGTGTATATGATCAGAAGGTCATCAGTTCAAATCCCACGTTTTACCGTCGGGCCCCTGAGCAAGGCCCTTAATCCCCCCAAAAAATGTATATTTGCTTTAGATAAAAGCATCTGCAAAATTAATAAGATATACAATGACTTAAAGGACTATCGCATCGACGGCTCACGTCATACGTGGGTGTATGTGGTTCCAAGCAGAACGAGCTGAGTGGTTGTAGGGTGGATCTTGTGGGCTGCGTCTGCTCCTGTGATGCCCGGGGCTTGACGAGTTCCTCCCTGTTATGCTCCTCCCCCAGATGGCAAAGACCCAGGGCAACGTGTTTGCCACCGATGCCATCCTGGCCACGCTGATGTGCTGCACACGCTCAGTCAACTCCTGGGACATCATCGTGCAGAGAGTTGGCAACAAGCTCTTCTTCGACAAGAGGGACAGCTCCGACTTTGGTGATCCATGCTTCTTTGCGTTCATGTTCTGTCGGCTTGTGCCGTATATGACCTGGGCAATAAATCCGTGTTGTACCTCCTGATGTACAGTTAGGGTTGTAAGAGGTCCTCATTCACTACCTGTCGTGACCCCAGATCAAGGAACTTAACCTGAACTCTCATCTCTAAAAGAAAAGCTACGTCAAAACTCGAATTTTGCTTTGAGGGGCACTAACTAAGCAGCATTGCAAACCGGCACATTTTAACCAAGCCTCCTGCACGTCAGATATGAGGGTGGTGAGATGCGTGTGCTCTTCCTGATTGAGGCTTTTCCTCTCAACACTGTCCTGGATTAGCAGTCTGATCTGCTACAGCCATTCGTCCTTAATGGTTTTGGTCTGGACTCTTTGTTGACGTCTCATTGCTTTTTATACCCCCCCCACCACCCCACCCAGACCTGCTCACTGTGAGCGAGACAGCCAACGAACCCCCCCAGGATGAGGGCAACTCTTTCAACTCGCCGAGGAACCTGGCCATGGAGGCTACATATATCAACCATAACTTCTCCCAGCAGTGCCTTCGCATGGTATGTCTGTACTGTGGGCTCTCCTCTTGACCTAAATGGTCTTTCTTTATGTCTTTGCTTCCCAAGCTCGGTCCTAGGCTAAAAAATAAATGTTAAACTTCAAATTACTCATAATTCAGAGTCCCTGTAATGTTCCTTGGCCAAACTCAACTCAATGAACTGTTAGATGCAACACAGAAATCTTTCATTTGTACCAGCCCAGTTATCATTGATTGACAGTCAGACACAGTGGTGCACTCAGGCCAAAGATCTTTAGCTCTGTGAGTTGCCAGAAGGTGCAGTGTTTGGGGGTAGTTACCTGTGTACTGCCCTTTTAGGGAGGAGAGCGGTACAAGTTTCCCAACACAAACCCCTTTGTGGAAGAGGACATGGATAAGAGTGAGGTGGCTTCTGTCGCCTACAGGTAAGCCGTTCAGCTCCTCCCTGTCTAACCGGTCCTCTTCCTGGAGGATTGTGTGCGTCGTTTTTACCAGGCCGCTGATTTATTTAAATGTTCTTATTGTGTCTTGGGTCAGTTTGGCTCACGGGACACAGGAGGAATTTAGCCTCTTGGTCGCAAAGTCCTGCTTACAGATGACGGGTTTCCGGGTGCTCGGATGGCATTCCCCCTCGGCCGCATGCGGATTCAGTGCTTGTTTCTGCGCAGGTACCGCCGGTGGAAGCTGGGGGACGACATCGACCTGATCGTGCGCTGTGAGCACGACGGTGTGATGACCGGGGCCAGCGGGGAGGTCTCCTTTGTTAACATCAAGACCTTAAACGAGTGGGATTCCAGGGTAAGAGGGAACAAAGCTGAGTGTGTGGTGGCCCTCCCAGTCAGTCAGTGCATCCATTCGTTCATTGGTTAATTTCAGAGTCCCCCCCACCCCACTACTGCTGCATCAGACAGGTGGAAAAAACAAGCAAAATGACCTTGCGTAGCAATGCTGATATATTAAACGTTCATGAAAGTCAAGTTTGAAGGTTCCTCTGAACATACTGTCCCCTGTCGTAACAGCACTTGTCCCTTTGCGTAGTTTAGTGTTATGGATGATAGGTGATATATGGCTATTTACTTTTTTTAGATTTAATGTAATTAATGTAAATTAGTTTAATATAAATGCAACTATCTCTGCATGATAATGGGAATTACAGAGATGCTTGGGGGGGGGTATGTTTGTTTTGTTCGCTGTACTTGTGGACTGACCTGGGGTCAGATAGACCCGTGTTTGTGCTCAGCCTGAGAGGTTGTGGGGGAGATGGGCACACTCTGTCCTTCCGGGGTCATTTTATTGGAACTGGAAAAGGTAGCTTTATTATTTAATGATAATTTTTCAGATTTGCTGCTTGAAAAGGGAATTTAAGTGTTTGACCTTTATTGGAAAGGAGACAGGAATTGTACATGATCCCAAGTCAATGTGAAGTCCCCTCAAAGGAGAGTGTGTGTGTGTGTGTGTGTGTGTGTGTGTGTGTGTGTGTGTGTGTGTGTGTGTGTGTATATTTCGTGCCCCCCAGTACTGCAATGGCGTGGACTGGCGCCAGAAACTGGACTCCCAGAGGGGGGCCGTTCTGGCCACGGAGCTGAAGAACAACAGCTACAAGCTGGCCCGCTGGACCTGCTGCGCCATATTGGCTGGCTCCGAGTACCTCAAGCTGGGGTGAGATATTATGGGGGGGTAGAGGGGGGGGTAGAGGGTAGACTTTGCCCACACATGACTCGAATAATCCAAAAATTATGCAGCATTTTTAATGTACTGACTTCATCCATGGATAGAGTCTAATGTCCAGGTTGCCGAGCAGTCTTACTACTTGTTAGAATACAGTATGTATTTCGACTCATTCATTAACCTGTAGCTTCAGGCCAGTCCAGTATTAATGCATTTTAAGTAGTGGGGATAGTGGGTCTGTTTCGGGGGCGTAAGCCGAGCTGCCTGGCCTCCCGCAGGTACGTGTCCCGCTACCACGTAAAGGACTCTTCACGGCACGTGGTCCTCGGCACGCAACAGTTCAAGCCCAACGAGTTCGCCAGCCAGATCAACCTGAGCATGGAGAACGCCTGGGGCATCCTGCGCTGCGTTATCGACATCTGCCGTAAGCTGGACGAGGGAAAGTACCTGATCCTGAAGGACCCCAACAAGGTGAGGCGGTAGGGCCGGCCGCGCTCTGGCGTCCTGGTTCGACAAGATGCCTGTTAGATGTCTGGGTTTCTCTGGTGCTGATGGGTAACTCATCACTGTTTTATAAGGCAGCCTGTTGTTGACTGTAGGTCTTCACGTGGGGCTTATATCACGAGACTGGATATCTTGCTTAGCCGGATTACTTGTCGTATTTAAGGAAGTCTGGGCTAAATGTAAGTGAACGACGATAAATGGGTGTTTCTCAATACCAAGAATGCAAAGACCATACCTGTGGTCCTGGCAAGACTGGTCTTGCTACCTTGTTTCCCAAGAATGAACTTGGGGTGCAAAGAATCATGGGATTGGTCTCGTTCGGTGAGGATGCAACCAATGTATCCTTGATATTTGGGGCGGGGCAAGAATGACATCCAGGGATTTTTCCCACCCTCCCTGCTTCTGGTCTTCAACAGTGGAAGATGGCATAAAATGGGTACACGAGAACACAAGTACGGACAAGTACACATGTTGAAAAATGCCCTAAAGTCCATTTAAACTGTGGTACCTTAAATCTAAGTTATCCGGCTTAACAAGGAATGCATCTTTGTGACACAGGTTTGTGCTATTTTGGATTCAGTGTACCCTGAGAGAGTGCTGTAGATGGCACCAAATTGCATGTGTGTTCTTGTCCACAGCAAGTAATCCGGGTCTACAGCCTCCCGGATGGGACCTTCAGCTCAGAGGAAGAGGAAGATGAGGAGGATGAAGAGGAAGATGAGGAGGATGAAGGTGTGAGAAAGGCCTTTGTTATATTTTAACTACTGGAGTCTCTCCTTTTCTCATATGTAATTGAAGCTAATGTTTGATGCAAGTACTTCATGAATAGGATGTAATTTTAAGACTTAACTTCCTCTCCACTGATCAGTTTGTGATGTTAAGGGAGTTTGTTCTCATTTCATTTTAAGCTTCAAACACGATCGGGCTGCAGGCGACACCACAGTCCCTGACCTTTTATCTCTCTTCCATGTCCTTCAGATGAGGAGAACTGAGGAGCAGAGACCTTCGACCAAACAAGCAGAACCCTACATAATTATGTAGTCCTACATTCGTGGCGCAATTAAAGATTAAACGATATTTCAAGCAATTTCTGTCTTTCGTTTGTCACATCAGGTCCTGAGTAAATTAACAGTGTTACTGCTGCGGGACGATCTTGCGCTGAGGCTCAAATGGGTGAAGGTTTGAGATGGTTTGGTTATTTTATGATGCTGCAGGCACGTGTTTGCACAAACCCTTCTCTTAAAACGATTCTCCCCCATAGGCAAAGATGAATTTGCAGTTTATGTGCCAAAACTGGTTGCTCTCCTCGAGTATGTTACGTTTTTGCCTCCTTGGGTAGTAAAGAGAGAATTTTATTTCTTTTACTGTATCATTAACAGGCTATACATAGCTGTTTGGTCATAAAAGTAAATACGGATTGTAGTAGTGTTACGTATGCATGAGGCTATGCTTCTTTATAAGGGACACCAGGATAATATTTGTATATTTGGCATATACTGATCATTCATACAACTAATTTACTTCCAGTGTCCTTGTACTATGGAAGGTGCCATTCACCCCATTGTGCAACAAAGATAGCTGTCGAGGTTTCGCCGACTCGAGCAGGCCCATTTCACTTTCTCAGATGGTGCGCTCTATTTGCTCTTTGCAGCTAGGGGGTGCTGGTGCTGAAGCTTGACTAAGGGTCTACGTGGCCAGAGTCAGTGCAGGTTGAAGCCCGTGACCACTGTATTGTCAAGATGGACTTCATTGCAATTCCATTGGCCAAGAAGAGCACATTGTGTAGACGAACTCCCATGTCTGGGACATGAATACTCACGGGCTCCCCATGACCTCAAGGCAGTGTGGTGCTAAGCTGTGCAAGATTTACATCACGCTCCTGATTCCTGGACGCTGTAGCCTGTGGAACGATGGACTGTGTGTCCACCTGCCAGGCCCGTGTGTAATGTAACTCTCATTTTTTTCCCCCAGTCCGTCCAGCTCTCACATCTGATGTGCCACTGTGCTCTAAATACATTGCTTTATATCCCCTCATAATCTGTGCAATGACCATTTTATAGCTCTTTTTCCAGACACTAAGGAGGACCTGGTTCATTGGACAAGTAATATTTGTCAGCAGGAGCACATCGACCAGGGTGTACTTTTTGAGTTATCTCCCGTATTGTAATCTGGAAATGGCTCTGTCAGAATCCAGATAAACACCATAATTCTTATGGCAAAACTACTGTATTACCTCCGTCACGGTTGCTAAGGCATGCAATGCAAGCCAGCTGACTTCTCTTCAAAACTCTGGGCAGCAGAAGCTGTGGGGTCACATGGCGGAGATGCTTAGCAGGTTTGTGTGTGCAATGACTTGGCCGACATTGTGGGCTGTCTGGCTTGGCAGGTTAGGATGTAGTGGCTGTGATCAGAAGGTCGCTGGTACAAATCCCTGGGTTAGCAAAGAAATTCCACCGCTGGGCCCTTAAGCAAGACCCTTAACCCCCAATTACTCCTGAGACCGTCTGACCCTGCTTTCTCGCAAAAAGGTGTGTCTCTTTGGATCAAAGCATATGCTATATAAATAAAATTTAAGTGGGTATTTAAAATGAATGGTAATGTGAATGTTGGGAAAACATCCTGTATAAAATCTCAAGACACATTGAAGCCTCTAGTACTGAATTACTAAGGTTTCCTACTACTGGCTGCTTTCATTCTGTCCCTTCAATTATTCCACTATAAGTGTCCGCAGGCTTTAATTCGTGCTTGCCCTTCCAAGTGAAATGAGGATATATTTATGCCATTAGTTGGCTGAGTAGCAAGTATCTCATTATTCCTAAAAGCTGCCGGTCAAGCAATGTCCGTGAAATTGCTTTAGTGTGATGATTATAACAGTGATATTGTACAAATCGGTCCTTATATGATCAAACGAATCATGGAGCTAGGAGCTGTACCTTCTCCATTAAGGCAGTTCAGGATCTCACATGGCTGAAATGATCGCAGTCAGTCAAACTAGCTTGTTTGTAAAACCGTTGGAAGGGTGATGCCTCCAGGCGTTGAAGGGCGGCTGTATCCGTGCTGACGGCCTGATTGCCATTCGCTGCACTCCTGTCAGGTTGTCATGCCGTTACCCTTTTGCACCACACTGGGGCAATGTGTTGCTGGGTTTGGAGGCCAGATCTGACAGCAACCGCTGGCTGGTGGGGGGTTGGGTTGGGGTTGGGGTTGGGGTTGGGAGTGGGGGGGGGGAGTCCACTGCAGAGGTTGCCCAGCACTGGCCAGAGGCTGGCATGTCATCAGTCATGCTTCACATCCCAAATAAATCCCCCACCCAATCTCGCGTTCACCTTGACAGGATAGCACGGAGTGTCACATTTGCATCCCCAAACAGGTGCCCCATGCCATATGACACTCATCCGCTTGTTTTTTTGTGCCTGATTCTGCTCTGAACCATCTTTAATCATTTATGTGCATATGTGCGGGTATTTATTGTCGATCTGCCTCGGCAATCCTTCATTTGCTCACTGACTCACCCGCGATCCCCCCCCCCCCGCATTTCATTTCTGTCTTTCAATTCCTCCATCTCTCTTTCCATCCTTGCCCTCACTCCTCTTTTCCTCTTCAACCCCCCCGCCCCCTCCCCTGCCCCTCCCTAACCATCTCCATCTCTCAATCACTCCCCCCAGCCAGTCAAGGTTAGGGATGTGACCGGTTTAAAAATAGTTCAATAAAACGAAGAGGCAGACAGAGCGGCCTTAGCATACAGAGCAGGCAGCTGCAGAGAGAGAGAGAGAAAGAGAGAGAGGATGAATTAGAAGGAAAAGAAAATGTAAACAAAAAAAAAGAAGAAGAAGAAGAAGAAGGGTTTTTTCCCTGATATTCGGGTCATTTCTACAGCACTATGTGACTAGACGTGGATTTTAACGTTTTAACCAGACTTTA
>JAAGVU020000092.1:4641723-4670218 GCA_011763525.2 Mormyrus iriodes | reverse complement strand
CCCCAACCCCCCCCCCCCCCCCCCCCCCCCCCCCCATGCCCCCACCCTCCCGAAAACGGAATTAAAATCTTTAATGTATATCCAGCAACAAGCTTTCAGCGGTAGGATCCACTGGAGGAGCGACACGCACGGTCCGTGTGGATGCATAAAAAAAATAATACATTTAAAAAAATCTGAAATAACTGAGGGATTAAACACACCAGCAGCAAACTGGGAAGGGAACAGCCATCGCCCGAGAGAGGGGACATCAGATGTGTAGCGCTTGCACCGATAACCTGAATATACTGGCTTCAATCTGCGCCCCCTCTGCCGTGCCCGGGCTGTGTGCTGTCAGCTTGGCGCGCTGTGGCGTGGATCTTTTTCTTATGATTGTGTAATTTTTTTTTCCTCAGCCTCCCACCATCTACCCCCTCCCTACCTCTCATCTTCTGAACAGTCAAGAAAAAAGGAGGCATAAAAAAAGGATTGCTGTATTTTGCTTCCTCTTTAATATATTTTTTCCTCTGATTTTTTTTTCCATTCATCATACTTTTATCTTACATGGCGCAAGGGCTATGCAAGCGGGTCTATCGTGGTTCCCCTTCTGGGTGTGATTCAAGCGCCGCGGATTTGGATACTCGAGCTCCGGCAATACGACAGGCGTGGAGCGGCTCCGGCGGTGCCCCCTGCTCGTCCTCATCATCAGCGCGGCTCTATGTCGAGTGATGCCCGGATCGCCTCGCTGGATGCTCCCCTCTCCGCTCGGATCGTCGTCGGCGCCTCTTTTGACAGCAGATTCCCATTTTCGGTGGAGACCTTCTGCGAGCTAGAGGCCACATATGGAAACTGGGGATCAGAATTTTAGGAAGAAGGAAAACTAGCGGTTATTATTTTCATTTATTTTTTCCCCACTGCTTCATTTCTCCGTTTGTTTATTCATTTCTTGATTGGGCTCGACTGGCCAATTTCTTAAATGATTTCTTATGGCAGATATATGTTAGCCACATGGTTATTTGTCTAATTTCTTTTTTTTTTCTTGATTCCGGGCAGTTATTAGTGTGTTTGTATTTGTGTGTGTGTTTTTCTTTTAAAGATTTTCCTACCCCCATCATTACCCGTCCCCGTCTGTTCCCTTGATCTCTCCATTAATTTAATAGACAGATAAATGTGAATAGACAGATTCATAGGGATGCCGAGCGCTGCATGGACAGCCTAAGTTAGGTGAGGAATATACGCTAACCGGTCGGATTTTTTAGACGTATAGGCAAAACGAAAAGTAATACAGCCTAGTGTCTTTCTTTTTTAAAACCATAAAATCGTTAATTGACACGCTTAGTAAAAAATAATAATAATACTAATAACTGTAGTCTACAGGAGCCTGCAATCACTGTAAGCTCACACCCCCACCTTCCCATTCCTCAGTTAGCGCTGCTTTCCAAGCGGTACCGATACCGGTACCGCACATATGCCGGTCAGCACATACGCCAACATAGGAGCGGCCGGCACCGGGACACGTGTTAGACCCGTTTGCTAAAAAGACGCACCGATGCTTCATTTCCACTGCTGTGCCATTCACAAGTCACTAATCATTAATCGATAGTGCATTTCCCGTTTAGCGCGATCGCTCTGCAGTTTATTTGCATTAGACTTTTTTTTTTAATTATTTTGATTTACCTTTGACACTTACAGAGACTCAGAACGCTTCGTCCTTTTTTTTGCAGTCGCGGAAATAGTCGCTTCAAAGTGTATCAGTAGAAATAGGCTGGCGGTGAAGTGTCTAGTTGTTGCAAGCTCCGTTACTGCCTGTTTTGCAATACTGGGAGCGTAGCGGTAAATAAACTGGTGTGCAAATAGCGGTTCTCTGCTGGGGTGTTCGATACACCCTATATATACATGCACACACCCCGTCCTCATTTCTGATCTTTTCTGTCACCCACACAAACACAACCATACGGCTCCTACAGCATCCTCACCCCTCTCCCCATTTCCAGCCGAAGGCTCCCCGTTTTTTCGGTTTTGTGTGGTCCCGCAAATTTACAAATATTTATTTCCTATACGTCAAGAGGAAAGGGGGCCCCCCTTTCATGGAATGCGGGAACATGGGTCTGTTCGACCGCGGGGTTCAGATGTTACTGACTACCGTGGGCGCCTTTGCCGCCTTCAGCCTGATGACTATAGCAGTGGGCACGGACTACTGGCTGTACTCCCGCGGCGTCTGTAAGATCAAGACGGTGAGCGAGAATGAGACCAGTAAGAAGAACGAGGAGGTCATGACCCATTCGGGATTGTGGAGGACCTGCTGTTTGGAAGGTAAGTTGGAGGTTAGTCTTATTGGTGAAGGTTTGGGAGAAGACTGGGGCTGGACCACATTAGGTCTGGAAAGGATTTTCATCATGCCTGCCCTGAAGTATGGAGACACTTGTGGGTTCTTTTACTTTCAACCACACAGCATCTCTGCGAGGTTATTCGTTTTCACTTATTTGGGGTGTTGTGCGTGTCGACAGAAACTGGTTTTAAATAATATTCTGCTCAAGACTTTTATAATGTTTTCATTAAGTAGCTTTAATTAACTGTCCTCCCTTGTAGACAAGTCAAAAAGACCTTTGTGATGAAATGGAAGAGTAGGGCATTTTCTTCAATGATCACATAGAAAATAATTATGCTCCCAAACTACAAACTTGAATCATTGCTTTTTGAGGGTTATTTTGATGCTGAAAATTATGTTTAAATTCCTTGTTGAGCTGAAAAGGATTGCTGTATTGTAATGGCAGAGCTTAACTCAGTTTATAGAGCCAAGTTACTAACATAGCTGTATTTTTGAATATAGCTGTCAAAGAGACTGAATGTAGTTGATGTGATTTGTTTTCACGGTGAAAGCAAGTATTGTTCGTTACATAATTAAGGCTCTTGAAAATGATGGCCAATGAGTTTTCTCAATATAAAAAAAGCGTATTTTGCCAAATGCCCCATATCGGCTGTGAATGGACTATTTTTCCCTTCCTGTTGGAAGCAGTCTTTGGACTTATACAAATCCGCTACAAGGCATTATATTTTGACCTCAATACCTTTGAGGCAAGAAGCACATCCATCACGGTAGCATGAATGATTTCTTGTTGCTCTCACAGTCACACAAACAGCAGTCGATGCAGTCGGTTATGGGAGAAGTAGCATGTAGTATTGAAAGTCAGAATATGTCCTAATAAGACTGCCTGAAGACTGAGAAGCTGGATAACGATCCTTTTCCTTAAGGGGTTCCTGTCTCGTCTTCCAAGCATCCCATTCCAACATGCTGTGTCTTCCTTGTAAAATGAGTGTTTGGAATGGTAAACGTAGCCAATATACTTCTTTAGTTTTATGTAATTTTAGAGCAGGCACAAGGGTTTAGGTTCCTTGTTCAAGTGATTCTGCCCCTGGGGTTTTAATGGGCAGTTAACTCTCATTCTTTAACCACTACGCCCCCTGCTGCCGCCTTGTAGCACTGGCCCACCAATCTTATTTGGAGGTACAAATAGAGGGGTACTCACATATTTTGTGTGCGTTCCTTTACAGCAAGAGTTTTGTTAATTTCCAGGGAACTCTGGGGATGCTAAAGACCCTTCGAATCCTCAGCTTGGCTTTTCACCTCAGATAAACGTGTCAGTTGTGTTACACTTGCATTCCATGGTTAGTCTTGTCCAGTGAATTTTGTGTTTCACTCTGATTCTCTGCTTTTCAAATTCATTAAGCCCCTGTATCCAGTGTCGACGCAAAGCTATACTCCTGTAGCTTTCCAAGCGTCGACGTGTTGGTCCCGGCCCATCGCTGACTCTCCAGGCACTGTTCTGCTGCCAGATGCACTAAATCAAATTCTACTAACCAGATGAGCGGGGCAGTAACAGGCATGTCTCGACCGCGTCGGCCTATCACCCGCAGTGTAATACAATTCGTCGTTCATTCCGCACACGCGTTTCTGACGTGGTCGTAAACACATTTTCTTTCCCCCAATTCCTAAATGCTCGTCTGCCGCTTTGGAGAATGGTGTACAGTTTTATCTGTAACGATGGGAACAATAGTAGTATAGCATCCAAGTGTGTGTGTGTGTGTGTGTGTGTGTGTGTGTGTGTGTGTGTGTGTGTGTGGGGGGGGGAGCAATTGAATAGCCACACGTTCAAAAGCCAATACCGTTACCATCATTATTGATCTGCGTTTTCCAACGCGGCTTGCAAAGCTTATATATTGTCTCGGTATTCAACTCTATAACTTCTGCGGTGGTTCAGGTTAACAGCCTCACTTAGCCTAATACAAGCACTTGCTTTGGATGTGAACCTACAACCATCCGCCCTCTTCAGACTTTACTCTGAACAGCAGCTCGTGCGGGATGTCTGAAGATGTTGGCCTATTTGATGCTGATTCAAGTAAACAGGAGATTCATTCATATGGATCCTAAAGATTCACAACTAGAGTAGCTACACCCTTGCTTTCGGTTATTTCAGCCATAAGTAATGTATATCAGTTGCACGAATCCTTTCTAAAAGGGCCCTTTCCAATAATTCTTACGCGTCATTAGTATTTCTGAATAGCGCAGTAGCCTTAGTCATCTTGAACAATTGCCTGTCTTAATTGTTACAACGTAATAATCAAATCTCTTCTTCCACAAGTAGGTATTTTCAGGTGGCGTGTGATATAATTTGGATCTCCTCACACATTTACATTGTACAAGGAATTAGCCCTGATGCAAGATCAAAACAAGCAGCTCTGGGCTCCCTTAATATGTATGATTTTGTCACAGAATGTGAGGATTTTTGCAGGCTTAGCTGTTGCTAACCATCGCATGCAGGCCATGAGTGAGATTTTAACACTGTAGGGTGTTGACACATTCTGTAATGTACCTATGCGAGTTTATTAAGTGGTCTGGCTGTTAGTATAAGGAGGTTATGTAAATTTACACGTCCACTCTTATTTGCATACCCATACCCTCTTTAAACCCACATTTACATGGAGATTCTATTTAGAGAAAGTTTTAATAAAAAAAAACAGTTCTCATCTTGACCTTTGAACTCTGTGTTCTTAATTCATGTGCAGCTTGTGATGATGCAGGAGTTACTCTGTGCTGTATATTGTTTTGAGCTTTGTTTTCCAGGCCTTTTATCTGGAATAGTTTCTCTCCACGCTATTATTTTGACTGTATACCAAAATTCCCTCGGCCTGTGTTTTGTTGATTACGCAGACCTTAGTTGAGTGTAAATGTGGGGAAGATAAGGCTTTCTTTATACCACAGTGATGTTGCCATGTTTTGACCCTAGGACAGGATACTTTTCTAGTAATTTCTTTCTGGTTTCATGTGAGCCACACAGCACCCGTGGTCTACGTATGTGCCTCCATGAAAATCGCATTAGATGAATGCATCTATGCATCTACTAAATCAGTGCATGCCAATGCGTGTGCCGGTAGAATATCTCCCCAACATGTTGATGTGCTGTAGTCCAAGGGTGGCTATTCTTGCGTAAGCCAAGCATGAACTGAACTGTCAAACACATTTACCATAAACAAACAGCACTGACTTTCAGGGTGAAGATGTACTGTGTTTTTGGAGGTTATCGATACCGAATAAACTGGTTGTCATCTTGCATTTGCCCAAACGCCCCATACAACACGCCGATGTCAATGATCCTGTGGGAAATAGATGCATTTAAAGCTGGGCCTCAGTGATATACGTTATGTGTGGTATTGAAATTTTATATTAGCTACAAGTCCTGATTACAATTCTGTCATAAGCAAGACAATTGTTTAAACAACAAAACAATGTTTATTTTCTACAGATATATCACATGCACCCAGTGATAGTATTCTGTAAATATTCAACACCTGAATGATCACTACGTAAAACACTAGTGACACTATTGCAGTGATATTGTATATCGTACATTGTGTCGTCTTTACTTATCACACTGCTTTCAGAAAGAAAACCGTTGACGTCTCATTGTAATAGTATAAATGCAGTGAAGACTTTGAATCGCTGGATCAGTCGTACTTTATTTTATTTGGAATTGACTGTGTATGAACAATTGCAGTATTGATGCACAAATTAAGTCAAACGCTATGGCCACATACTCTTCATGTATTGACCATCAATTACATAATCCAGTTTTCAGAGAATGCTTAAGATATTGTCCTTGTAGCGACATCTTTACGCCAACCCTCTGTTGAAGAAAATTCATTAATTTGGTGGTCCCATATATATATATTTTATTCATTAAAATATGTTGAGGATGTTTTCTTATGCCTGGTTTGCAAGCAGCTTGCTGCATCATTAGGTAACACCACAGCAGCCAGGGATGGTGGAGGTTTCAGCGGGGAGATGATTCAACTAAACAAACTGATGTCGTGAATAAAATTACCTATGAAGTTCGAAGGGTCTGGAGGCTGGCAGTTTAAATACATGTCAACAGATATCGCAGAATTGCCTAAATTGGCACTTCAGCGACGTCTTCGTCAGTGCCGACATGGAGCACGCCTTAGCAGTTTGCCATTTTTTGCATTCCCAGTTCTTCCAGATTTTTTCTGCCCTTTTTGTTTTGAACTATGACGTGTAGCTGAACATCACCTAGTGGGTGTCGTCTGTAAAAACGTACTATCAATGCTCGAGTTATCAGGTATCAGCACATAAAGGCCTTCTGACCAATTTAAACATACCCAGATCTCTGTCTACTGCTGTGCATTGATATGTTCGTCTCTCCGGGTTGGATAATTCCATTAAAAATCCATTAGCATCCCAAATGCTATACAGCTTTTTATCGAGAGCCAGGGAAATGGGTCAAACCGGGCGGCGATGAGTTTTTATTTAATTTATTTTTTTAACAGCTCTGGTACAAAAGTAATGAGTACAGCCCAGCTTTTGTTGGCAGATGTGTTGTATGCCAGTGGATTAACACACAGGAGCAAGTGTTCTGTCGGATGTTATACTCAGGAAAAAGTCAAACCCTCGACGTAAACAGAAACCCGGGAAATCTTTTGATGCTCGGCGTATCCGGAACCGTAGTGCCGGACGCTTTCTTTGTTTGTTCATGAGCTAGATGGAGGGCCTTTTATTCCTCCCCATTTCCAGCATTCCGGGGGCAGACATTAAAATGGATCCGGACCCCCGCTGGTGTGACTTTTCGGTGCTTTTCCGGGTCACCGGCTATGTATCGATCGCTAGGGCTTGTCTGATGCTGGTTAGCCATTACCAGCACTGCCTTTGTTATGGGACTAAAGCAGAGAGCAGAATCACATAGAAATCTATTGTTTAGCAAATACTCAAAATGAACGTGTTTTTAATTATGAATGATAAAGTATAGGCCTTGTTAAATGTAGAAGGTGTTTATTTTCTTTATGCTAATATGGCCGAGTACATCAGGCTCAGAAGAGAAGTGCATGAGGTGGGGGGGCTGCGATGACTGAACAGTGACAAGCTGTGCAGTTATCAGCTGCCTTGGGTAGCAGGGAAAGTCTCACCTCCGCTTGGGACGGCCTGTCCACCTGCCCCCGTGTGATGTATTAGCATTGCGGGTGAATCAGCCTACAGGTTCTCTGAGATTCGCCGTTTTACCAAAGAGGTTCACCGTGCGCTTCTGGGGACTCGGACGACCAGCGTCTGGCCACGGTGCCACGCTGTCGTTAACTGTTTTGGCCCCGGCTGTATAAAGTACCAGATGTAGCTCCAGAGAGGTCCCCAGGAGATTCAACAGCAGCGTGGTGTGTCAGAAACTGAGGGCTGGGTGCCGTGAATCATTATCACTATATGGTATTCTGCAGCGTGGCAGACATCTTGACCCAAAACGGTCTCCACAGCTCGCGGTTCAAAGACACAGCGATAGCTCTTTCATGAGAATTGCAGCTTTAACCTCGGGGCCACAAGTGCAGGCCCTCAGCCGCCACGCTAGCTGGTGCCGGCGGCCTCGGGCACCTGTCAGCCTGCGGGAGGTTATGCGCAACCATGCGCGGCGTCCGCCGCGGTGGCGATGCTGCTTAATAACCGCACAGAGGCTTCGCTGTTTGCCTCATAATGATGAAAAAGCAGGTTTGAATGTAGCTCTTTTTCAATCTGCAAATTGATATGGGTTAAACACATTCAGTGTTCATGTTATTTAAAATGGGACCGACAGAAAAAAAGGTAAATTTATGCTCACTCTGCACCAATAACAGGAAAATTAAATGTTAAAATTAAACGCTGCCGTTTCTGCAGAATTATGAGGACTTACTTCCAAATGTTCGATGACATCACAGACTTTATTTGCACACTGGTGTTTTCAGTGGCAAACTCTCTCCCCCAGTCACTTATAACGTAGCGTTTTGGAAAGTCTGTCAGCTGCTGAAACTGCTCAAAATTCAGGAAATTTTTAAATAAGCTGCCTGATTAAAATAGAGTAAGAAATTCTGTTCGTTTTCATCAGTGTCATCCCAGCATCTGTGGGTCCAGATTTTGGACTCTGGCTTCAGGGGCGTATACAGGGGCAGAGCCTTAGGGGCGTTTGCTGATTGGCCCCTGGAGTTGCCCCTCACTTGTCACTCACCGTTTCAAAACATGTCATTGGCTACTGATAAGACTGGCCACTCCGTACGAATTTTGACCCCGCTTATGCCCCCCACCTTAAAAAATCTTGTCTAGAAAATTGGCCCCAGTCCAACTTTCATGTTGCACAGCTGTGGAGCCAATGGCACAACAGATTTGCAGTCATGATGGGCAAGCTGTGTGTGTGTGTGTGTGTCTGTGTGTGCGCGTACGCCCTTCAGAGTGTTCCTGTACCCCCTGCCACCCTGACCTTTGAGGACACATCTTTTCACAGCCAGCCTCTTCCAGCTTCCCCCCCGCGGCTCTGTGATCCCTCAGGCCACTCATGCTGTCATAGACTCACATAGCAGCCCGGCTCGCACCCCCCACCCTGCTCTGCGTCCAGCTGAGGCGCCCAGACTGTGCCATGCGGCTTGTATTGCTCCCAGTTCCTGCCATCGCTGAGCGGAAGCATGCGCATTAAGCGATGAAAAAATAATAGTTTACTGTCATCCATCTCCTGGGAGAAGGCGGGACTCAATATTCTAGGAGAGTGTTTTATATTGGGGGGGCACAGCTAATAATTTAAATGCAATAGTCTATTTATTTGGGGGGATGAATGAATCCAAATTAAATATTAGAGGATATGCCCCTAGGGGGACTCCTCCATGGCGCCCCCTAGTGGAGGGATTGACACGCATCCTGAATGCGCTGGCAGCCCGGATCTTCCCGCTGCAGTGGAGGTCAGGATGCTTTCAGTGTAAGCAGGTCACCGGAGGAGGAGCCTCTAAATGAAGTTTCCTTCATGCGGTTAGCGGACGTCAGTGATGGATTCCTTCACAAAGGCAGAGATAACTGGCATCTTACGCAGAGGTGGAAATGAAAGGTCCATCGATTAGAAAGTGTTCAAAAGTTATAAAACTATTTAGAAGAGATTTTTGTTGGTTATTTAGGTTTGACCCTTTTTTTATTGCAGTACCACACCTCAGACAAACGCGGTAACTTAACTTTCAATAACTTCAATAACAGCTGCTCATTCAAAGGATTTTTTTCATTTCGATACTTTGTGTTTGTACATCGCTGCGAGCTCCGTACTGAGAAAGTGGTATGGAAAATGGCTGTATGGGCATACTCACTTTCCTGGAAGCCCATTGCTTCCCAGTTTGGCTCCCATAATGCAATGTGTATAATCATCTTTAACCCATAAGAACCCACTGGGCAGTGGACACCAGGGTAGCAACTGGCCACATTGTGACCATAATGGGCACCATCTGACTTATCGTCATGGCTGCAGCCACTCCACCCACATGCTGCACGTGATGGACGGCCCGGTCCCATAGACCCTGTGTCCAGGGGTGAGGGACAGCAGGCCCATCTGGGCCCGTTTCAAGCCCATGGTGCTTTTGACTTGTAGTTTTTTGTGCTAAAGTTGCACAGTTCCAGACACACGGCCTGCCTGCCTCCATGATCCTTCCATTTCTTTGTGAGGAGGTGTATCTGCTTCTCTGAGATGAGCACATGCCACCCCCCCATAGCCCTTTCAGAGTCCAAGAACCCTGCTCCAGGCCTCCCAAAACTCGCATAGCAGGGTGGGAGGCTAATGTCCGCAATTAATCTTCATCATCGCTCCAGCTTGCAGGTGATCCGCTGAAGTAGGTGCAACATAGTGAAGCATAGGGCGGGGGGGGGGGCGGGGCGCGTCACACAGACCTCATGAGGCGCCCCAGCGCATTCAGGTTGGTCACCGAGCATTGAAGACAGGTGACGACGGATATGCGACAAGTATGTCTGCTTGCTACGTCGGTCGTCATGGAAACGGTGATCCAACGCCTCGTCAAATTAGCCTCACGTTAAAGGACCCTCTGGTGAAGGTTTTCTTCCCCGCATCCCCTGGTGGTAGTGTGAGGAAATGAAAGCAAGAGCTCCATTTTCTGTGGGTTAATGGCCAGAAATACAGACTATACCCACCGTGACCTTGCAGTGTACCAGTGGGGCGGGGGGCGGGGGGGGGTGTGTTTACTATTTTCAGCTGTTATTGGGTTAGGTTTTGATGACACTTGACTTGAATTTTCCATCATAATCTCGGTGTTTACACTGCATGTAATTGCGGAAAATTGCTTTATCTGCTCAGTAAATGTGCTTAGTAAATATTTACCCAGAGTGACCTACAATTTTGAAAGGCTCTATTTTTAAAGTGATACATTAGCAGGTCCGTACTTTTCGACAGCTAGATAGGACAGCATGGAGGCTATGGATTCAGATCTGGCCCTCTGTGTGTCTTTGTGTATTTGTGTGTATTTCTGTTTATGTTGTATTTTTCCTGAATAGCCTAAAAATGTGCAGTGAATTTGTGCTGTGTGTGTGCATGTGACTGTTTCTTCTTCAGTATTTTTTAAACCACAGAAAGTGTACTTCAGATATATATGTGTGCGAGAGACACACACACACAGACCACCGTGTGATATTCTGGAGCCTCGTGCCCCACGCTTCCTGGAACAGGCTCCGGATCACCGTGACCTTGATTCGATAGGCACTTGCTGAGAATGAATGGGACGGTTATTTTTTTTTGTTATGTAAAAGCGGTTTAGGTAAAGTGACCCTTTTAAGGGCTACAGAAATTCCCTGCAGGGGTCGTTTGTTCATGAACTATTTTCCTTAACCTTAAATATCTCACTCATACTGTTATGTGATCTGTTGCTTCATAGTGAATTTAGCCATAAAAAAATCAAAACTGGACGACTGAGTCTACAAGCTCAATCAGTGGAGCCAACAAGAGAGTCTTTTCACGTTCTGATTTTGATGCCCATTTCCATGAAAAGGGCAGATTTGTTGGTCAGGACCTCCGTAGAATCACAACACGGTGTCTTTTTCGGGATTTACTGAAATCCGCACATAATTGCCTGTTGTTATGCAGAACAGGACTTTGGAGATTAAATCTGAAAACATTCGGCTCTTGGTGAGATCTAGATGTTTGCTTCTGTTTATTTTTGACTTTTTGAGAGTAACATATTTGGGCTTGCAGGTGCTGAGGCATGGGAACTCTGCCCCCCTCCGTAACTGGTCTGTGTGAGCACGGCTGCATTAATGCTCAGGTGCAGGGTGAAGATTGTACACCGGTCAGGGGTAGTATTGTTCAATGGGCTTTGAGCCCGCTGGGCTAATGACTCAGTTCCTCTCCCTCTTCCCAAGCTGACAGCATGTCAGCGTTACTGTAAACCCACCTTCGCAGGTCAGGATGGCACAGTGACAGCATCTGAGAAGCTCTTGTGAAGTTCGGTCTGTCTATCGAACCTGATCTTCACTTCCGGAGGGATGTGTACTTGGCTGATGTATCAGAGCGCAATGGATGAATCAGGGGTACATACAGGGGCAAGGCCACTGGGGCACTGGCCCCAGCTGAAAGCTGATTGGTTCCTGGAATGCCCACTGCCCTGTCACTCAACGATTCAAAACATATCATTGGCTAATGATAAAATTTCCAGTGATAAATTATGGCCCTCTTATGTCCCCCACTTTAAAAAATCCAATACCAGGGGATGCAGTTTCACACCCTGGTACTAGGATTGTTTCACTCCACCCATGGGGTCTCACTTTCCCTCCCAAATTTCATGTATCTTGAACCCCATCATTCACCTTTGTAATTGAACTGCAAATTCATAGTGTAACATTCCTCTGGTGTGAAGAACTAGTCATTATTTTATCCATTATATGTTACATTGCCAGTTTCCTACTGCAACAATATTATTGTCATTAACCTCTGAACTGATACTTCCCTCCTCCCTGCCCCCCCAACACACCACACACAATACCTAGGTGAAATTCTGCCCCGCCATGAGTCTGACCTCTAAGTAGTTTGATACCAAAGCAGTTCAAAAAAATGATCTTTGGCTCCTGTGTTCTCACCTCTGTGCTCTTGCCATTATCTGTATAGGGACCTATGTGTACGCTGGCTATGAGTCATCGAGGTAGTCGATTGGTCAGTGTGTTGGCCAATTAGCAGTCTCCTTTCCTGCTGCGTCCCCAGCTGGGAAGGAAGTCATGAAGATGCAGTATTCTTGACAGCATGTGGTTTGTTTCAAATGAGTTAATCCTTCAATAAATTATTCGTAGCTGACTTTCCTTCGACGGGGCAGCAGTAACAAATCAGATCCCCCAAATGGAGCAGCGTCCATGTTGTAGGTAAAGCCGAGTGAGACGGAAGACGTATGTGCAGAAATGGCTCCAACGTGTCCCTCTGCCGCGCAAAGGCCAAGCCGATCGACACAGAGCAGCATGGCGCAGCTGGGGGGACAACTACGCTGTACAGCCGCCGGAAGCCGCCTTTTCTCAGAGCACACGAATAAGGATGTGAAAGGCAGCCATTTGCACACAGCGATACTTAAGACGATCTGTGCCTGTTTGCCTGACATTGCGCGACTGCATCTAGACACCATTAGATTTCTATGATGTTTTAAGGTTTTCTTCAGCAAACCATAGATATTCCCACACATCGCCAATCTGAATTCACACATTTGATGGCCCTGAGCTTTAGACGACAATATATTGCTGTAATGTTTCAAGGTTTTTCCTCATGGAAATACGGGTATTTCTGCACATGTTACATTGTCGATCGCATACTTTTCACCACCACATAACCACTATACTTAATGACTGTTTACTCATGATTACTGACCCCATTAATTTTAACGAACTAATAATATTTGTCTTGTTAAGGTCGTTTTAAATGCATCGACAGATATGACAGAGCTGTCGCCATGTCGATACGACAAGTGAGGTGGCGATACAGTGGATTAACTGGCCATCGCGCGGCTGTATGCGACGTTAGGTGAGAAAGAGCGTAGCGAAATGGACGCGCTCTGCTGCATGCCTCAGGATTACATCATCAGTGTGCTCAGCAGATGCCTTTGTGAACATTACTTGTACATACAGCTGGGTATTTACTGTAACTTGTTCACGAGAGTCTGGGAATTTTTTTTATTTTTTTTTTTTTGGAGCTGCAACCATGACCCGCTTAGCGACGGGATCCTGCTGGGCTGCTGGAGCGGGAACGACGGCGTTCCGGGGGCAGCGTGGGGGACGGGACTGAGACGTTCCCACCTTGGCAGAGCCCGCTTAGCACACCGTGGGAAAGGTGCCGACGGTCTGTTCCCTGAGCCTACGGATGGGGCCGGAGCCAAGATGGAAGGAAGGGAGGCCCCATGCTCTGATAGGCTATTGGCATAATGGGAAGGGAACGGGGGGCACAGAGAAAGACAGGACACACAGATATGGGGGCACAGAGGAAGACAGGACACACAGATACGGGGGTACTGAGAGAGAAGGGACAGACAGGTACGGGGGGTACAGAGAAAGACAGGACAACCAGGTACGGGGGTGCAGAGAAAGACAGGACACACAGATATGGGGGGGGGCGGTACAGAGAAAAACAGGACACACAGGTATGGGGGGGCACAGAGAAATACAGGACACACAGGTACGGGGGTTACAGAGAAAGACAGGACACACAGGTACGGGGGATACAGAGAAAGACAGGACACACAAGTTCAGGGGTTACAGAGAAATACAGAACACACAGGGACAGAGAGCACAGAGAAAGACAGTACACAGGAACAGGGGAGACACAGAGAAAGACAGGACACACAGGGACAGGGGAGACACAGAGAAAGATAGGACACACAGGTATGGGGGAGACACAGAGAAAGACAGGACACACAGGGACAGGGGGCACAGAGAAAGACAGGCCACACGGGGACAGGGGAGATACAGAGAAAGACAGGACACAGGGACAGGGGAGACAGAGAGAAAGACAGGACACCCAGGTATGGGGGCACAGATATGTGATGTTTGTATGATGCATTCAGTGCTGTGTAGACTACAGTGAGTTTTATCTGCTCTATTAGTGACAGTTTTAGATCATAATGATTCTTTTTAAATAATGAAGAAGCAGCATGGGAAGCATATTGATGTCTTCAGACCAGACACAAAGCAAACAAATGGATTCCTGTTCAAATCCAGTCGAGTCGGGACTTTCTCCTGGAATCGGAGCGAAGCCATCTTTTTCTGGGCACATTACGAGAAGACACCACAGCGCACAGAGATCGGCTGATGGCGAAAGAGTAAGAGGTCAAACGACAGCAAGGTGGACGGACTCAATCATCATGCCGTCGGCAAGCCTGGAGACCCAGACAGACGAAGGGGGACGTTGGAGAAGTGCCATCTGTGTGGTTGGCAGGAGTCGACAGTGAATAGATAGGACCTAGGAATCAGTCGACAGCTTTACCCCGAGCTGCTTACCATGTCGTACTCTTACCAAGCTGGTTATAGCTAAAGCTATGCAATGCAAGCAGCACTTTTCTCCTGATGTCTGAACCCTGAACTTTCATCATGGATCCAGGTAATACCTGTGCTGCAACTGGGCCACACCTCCTCACAGAGTCCATGTTTATTGTCAGTTGTTCTTTTTATTCGTTTTATTATTAAGCACGGTCTCTGGTCAGTGATTGCTGCGATTTTGTGTCATTTAGGGCGCCGGGGTTGGAAGGTCGCGGAATTTGCGAGTCGGCCGGCAACGAGAGTTTTCCGACGGCGTGTATGCGTGGTGGAAGGGGGCACCGCTGCGATGGCATTGATGTGACTCAGATGTAGCCGGTGATAAAGTGCGGTGAAGACCCTGTTCGAAGTGGGCGGAATGCACAAGTGCAGGGGAAGAGCGAATTTCAGCATTATGTAAGGCGTTATGTAACAATACACACACGCGCGCGCACACAAATATGCGTATATCAGGATTGCCTGTGATAAACGGATCTATATTAGGGTTCCCAATTCAGTTGAAAGAATCTGCATATCGATCTGAACTTTCAAATCCAACACTGGGACCCATTGCATAACGTGAGCTGTGGATTTGATCTGTTGTTTTCTTTTCCCCACCTGTTGTTATAGATAAACAGCTACTAGTAAGCGGAGTGGCCGGTGTCAGGAAGAGGTCAGTCAGTGGGATGTCAGCAGGTGGGTCTAGCTTAGGAATTGGACGCGAGACTTCAGAGGACAGTTTTTACATATTGATGAACTGTGGCCTTTTCTCCACAGCTGGTAGCCGTAGCCAGTCATGGGTGGTCATGCCAGTACATGGCAATAATGTGCACCGTGGACAAAAAAGGGACTCCAGATGACAACAAAGGGATGCATTGTGGGTACTTCTTGGAGTAGACTGCATAGCATCTAACATATTTGTGTGAGATCATTAAGCTTACTTTCCTTGTGATTTTTTTGGTGTGGCGTTGCTTTAAGTTGAAGTTGGTACTGGGATAAATGGGGAAATCAGGCATTACACAAAATATTCCGTGGCGTTATTATACACTTCGGTTAGTTTATCGTTTAATGTATTGTTTCCGGATACATTAAACTCTGCGCTGATTGTCAAGACACCATAATCCTACCCACCATTTATGTTGAGAACTCAGCTATGTTCCCCATCATTAGTTAAAGCTTGGCCTACTAACCCTGAAAATGGAAAAGATTTCTAACTTGACCCATTCTATAAAAAAAGAAGATATTAAATATTCCGTTGCCTCGCCTCTAATGTGTGTCCCGTCTTTCTCACATTACAGATGTGAGGACCACCCACCGTATTGTCAGGCCGCACACTGACTGCGCAGGCGTGTCAATGCGGCATTAGTTTCAAGCTGAGTATGTAGCCATGGTAACTACCAACTAATCAAGTACGGCTGAGCTAAGAGAGCCACACCCAACAGTGTCCTGATTAGAAGTAATGACCGTCTCTCCACCAGGAGCTGGAGAGCAGGAACAGTGCTAACATGTAGCTGGCTAGCAAGTTAGGGGCCGTCACAAAATAGCTGGAAAATATCTGTACCCCCATACCCCTTTTATAACTGCTTATGCAAAACACAGCTGTGGGGAGCCTTTAGCAGTCCGTTGAAGCACAGGGTATGGGATAGGGTGTACTCTGGTCAGGATGCCAGTCTATGACGGCTTTTAATCTATGAATCTTTGAAATGTAATTTTTTTTAGGTCACTCTACACTCTCATATTCCAGTATGAGTATAAATGAATAATAAATCATTATTTAAAAACCACAGATATGTGAATGTCATGAGGTGTGAGTCCCGTATTTCCTGTTAAGAAATGTAAAATCGTCTTTTATGGAAATGGATTCAACTAGAGATGTGCAAAAGTGTTTTGTAGTTTTAGCTGTCTAAGGACAGATTTCTCAAACACCATGCCTCTCACTTTGGGGCCTGTTGATGGTCTGAAGTGGATTTGTTCACTCTGCTTGGTGTCTGGTTAGTGTGCAGATGGACAGTGTGAATTTTGTCCAAATGGGGTTTTTGGCATGGTGTGTTTGAGATCTCGGAGGAGAACGTTTAGTGTTTAGACAAGGTGGGTTTGGGGTATGTTTGAGGTTTAAACTAAGTGCATTTGGAATCTGGGTGGAGGATGTTTGGTATTTATAAGAGGTGTATCTGGGTAATGGGTGGAAGATGATTGTGTTCAGACATGTTGGAACTCTATACATTCTTGTTATTTTGTCACAGCTCCACTGTCGACGGCTTGGATTGCAACTCGCTCGGCTGTTGCACTCGTCCAGGACGACTGGCATGAGGAGGCATGACGCGCGCAGATAACGGCAGAGTGTGACACCATGGCCATGTTTGTAGTTCTGCTCGGCACTGGCAGGCTCCGGCACCACAGCAAATGGTGCTGTTGGTGAAACAAAGCGCGGCACGGACCTGGCGCCAGCGTTGCAGAGAGCGAGTTCTCGACTAGCCTTGCTTTGTTTGTTTAGTGGTTTTTTTTTTTGTTGCTTGTTGACACATTCTGGTGTCTTATGTTGCAAAGGTGTCCAGCCTGCATGTATATTTGTCACATATGCCTGCAGCTGGACGTTCACTATTCGCAGTATATACTCTCAACCCTTGATCAGTGATAAACAGCATTTTTGCACAGAATCCAGTGTCCTAGGATACTGTTACACACTGGATCAAACCCACATGGCTGGCAACTGCTGAGCTTGGCTTAGATACCTGTACTATACTGGTTATTAAGGCATTTCCATACAAAGGCTCCCTGTCAGTTTTCATAAGGGGGGGGGGATATTGGATTGACTGGTTGACATCCAATGCTGCGATGCCTTGAAAATGCTGTTATTGCTGAAAATACGCGACTTGCAGAAGTTCAAAGAGCTTTTATCAGATACGGTCGATGCTCATGTTTGTAGATACTTTTATCAGATATATTCCTTGCTCAATACGTCCGTTTGCGTGTGTGTTTCAGTGTGTCTGTATGTATATTTACGTATTTAAAGAAAAAAAATCTCATTTGCACTGCAAATACTATATTCCGCACACTTCTGCTTAGCCAGAGGTGGGCAATCTTATCCACAAAGGGCCGAAGTGTGTGGGTTTCCATCACAACTCCCTAATTATATCACTAATTAGAGGACTGGTTGGCTAAAAAGTCCTCCCTTCTGGGTTTGAGCAGCTGACCTAAAGGTTATCCCAAAAACCCGCATACATAGCGGCCCTTTGCAGATAGGATTGCCCACCCCTGTGCTAAGCAAATGGGTGTCTTTGAGGCTGTGCTCTTGATAATGGTCAAAATGTCATTTCCTGAATCAGATTCACTTTTCTTTTTCTTGGACTTGGGAGATGTGTTAGGAAATGCTGATGATTACACCCCCGTTAAAGCCATGATTCAGGCCTGGAAGCTGAGGTGTTTTGTGTCCAGTGTGGGCCACCGTAGGCTCTGTCTTCGCCTGCCACCTCTAACCCGACTCCCTCCCTGGGCCAGGTCCCTGACCCACTCTTTGTGGCTCCTCAGCCTTCGTTTCCTGAATGCAATAAGCAGCAGAATGAATTTTTCACAGGTACTCAGTGTAGTTTTCGCTCTCCAAATCTTCTGGGACTGCATTCCAAGACAGGGGGATTTGTCACAGCGGTGGTGTGTGTCAGACGCAGGCTCTGCGCAGGCGACCGGTGATGCAGCCTGACCTTTGACTGCTGTACGTCTGCGCAGGTCACCAGTGATGTGGCCTGACCTTTGGGCGCAGGTCTGCGCAGATTACCGAATACGCAGCCTGACATTTGTGTGCCGGTTCGCACGCACATATTTCTGTACAAGCCTCCTTTAACACAGCTCAACCCAGGCCCACAAACAAACGTGCACAGGTGTGTGTGCAGGTGCAGTGACTCAGACACGTACGCAACCACACATACGTGTACTGTCACATGCATGCACATATACATCCAGGCTCGTAAATCATTAAAATCTATCTTCCTGCAGTCTTCCAGAAACTCCAGCTGTGTCTCAGAATAAGCACCAAAGCAACGACAGCAGTCATGTTTTACTGATAAATGCACAGCCATGTACTCAACACAGACCCTGAACCCCACCCCCACCCTGCTGGGACAATGATGTCATTTCGCTGTGATGTGACCACGAGAGTCACACGTCAGAGAGGAGGGGACTGGAACTGTATTTATAAGGAACAGAAACCCTCCCTTTTTGACAGTGCAGGTGAATGGGTTTATTGACTGTATCATTATGATTCTGTCCGGTATGATATGATTTTAATAAAATCACTGCAGTTGTAAACTTATAATTAATTACTGTAAACGGCACTGAACTTGCAATCTGATATCGTAATTTCGCGTGGATACTTAAACTATTAGGATGTTTAATTTCTTCATAAAGTTGAATAAGCTCTTTTGCAGTCATTGTCGTACGTCCTGTGACAGTTTGGTCCAGTGTAAAAGCACAATGATTCGCGGTGGATGGCTGAACAGAAACGCTGATGTACTGCAGGAATGTGCCAGCGCTGCTGTCATCGTGGATGGTGTCGATGTGGGAATGCTGCCTGGTCCTATGGGAGATGGGCCCAGATGGTTCAAAGCACTAGCTTAGCATTTCTCCTTATAGTCAATTAATCTTTGACCTTCAGTCCGGTAAACTCCTTTGCTATGTGTTGTTAGCTCGCTAGCTACCAGGAGTCACTCGCGAAATAGGCAAATCTAAAGGGGAAAATCTATTAAGTATCTGCCCGGAACAGTAAATACAGTTGTAGGGATTTTCAGGGTTGGGTTTAGCCGGAGAGGTAACCCGATTGCAGCTGAAGCTGTACATTGCTACGGATGGAAGACAGACCTGGAAATTTTCAGCACTGATCATGTGTTCAGTTTATCCTCAGTCTAGCACTTTCACAGTGAGTAGAAGAGCAACTGTTTTTTTCTCTGCCAGGTTTTAAGCGAAAGTATTTAGGAATTTTTTGCGTTCATCTTATGGGAGAATGGTTATTCAGTGGGCAGCATTACAGCTTCACACCTCCAGGGTTAGGGGTTCAAGTTCTACCCCCGGCTCTCTGCATGTGTTTCTTTGGGGAGTACTGCTTATAAGGGAGCTTCCTGAATCGTGATTGTGAGTTGTCTGTGCCTAGTGATGGACTGGTGCCCCATGACTTGGGCCCTTTGCTTCCTGGCATAGACTCCAGGCTTGCTGTGCTGGGTAAGTGGTTATGGAAGATTGTCTTGTTGTGTCACCTGTGAAGATGTCATAAGAAAATGTGCTCTTCTTCCCTCTCCGTTTCCTGCATTATGCTGTGAGTGTTTGAGTCCCTTCCCCGTCCGCAGCCAGCCAGGCGTTCTCCTCGGACCCGGAGAAGCTTCAACATCATGCCCCGATTTCAGCTGACGGGCCTCGATGCCAGCTCCTCGGTTTTCGACGGGATGGGGGTGTTGTTAGGACTCTGTGGGCGACTAATAAGTAGCTGGGTCCATTTCAGTTAGCAGGGATCTCCAGAACCTTCTTCCAGCTCCAAGTGCAGGCTGACAGAGATGCCTGACCCAAATCTAAGTCTGAAAGTAGACCGTGCCGTACGTTGGCCGGCTAGCAGCCGGTTACGTCGACGGATACGAGGCGCTGATGTCGTTCTGAACATGCCATAATCTGTGAGCGATCAAAGACCTTTGTGTCCCCCGTAGAAAAACCGTGAAACAGAGCCTGTAACAGGAGCCAGGCCACCCACATCGGAGGGAAATGTGTCTTTGCTGGAAACACCTTCACAAAGGTGATCACATGACCTTCTCATTAATGTACGGCCTATAAAAAAAATGTATGACCTTCCAAGGAGGATGGAATATTAAGTATGATTCTGTCCTCTGGCTCATTAGGTATTACGCAACATTATTTTTTACGTTATTTATAATTATGCACAGGTAGCTCTCGCTTTCCCAGCTCTCGATTTCTGAGTTTATATCTTTACGAGAATTTTCTGAGTCAAAAATAATGAATAATGAAATAATGAAATGTCATTTTTCATAATTATTTTTAAAAATTGCACGTAACTCAATGTGCACTGCCTAAAAACGCCATCTGTGGCCCGACAAAGATTTCAGATAATTTTGCTTTGTGAAATATCTGACTGCACATGCCCAATTTGTGCCTTGAACATCTGCGCTTGCGCGGCATTACACTTTTCGGCATCCTTTACGATGTTGCCCGATCTGTACCACTTCGTTTCACGACCCAACCTGATCCCATTAATGCACCAGGTTTATTTTACGCATGTTTGTGAGCATCTCCACCAGCTCAGGATGGGAAACATGAAGAGCAAAACCACCCATCTGCTGAAAATCACAGTGACCAAAACTGACTGTCGATGTCACAATTTTGTTTTTTTGTATTTTTATTTTTCTCCAAGGATTTTTTTGTTTAGTATTTTTGATTAAATGTTAATTCTAATGATACGTTTGTGTTTCCTTTGTTCATTTGGCAAAACCATATGAAAAAATTCTATGGGAAAACGATTACTCGATTAGCGAGCCAAAATTTGGAATGAATTAGCTCATAAAGTCGAGAACTGCCTGTATTTCATTAATTATTCGGTACTGTCACCTAACACCTATAGCGATTAGGTCTGACATGTTTATGGACACAGTTCGTGGTTAAATGATTTGTACACAAGATGACACAGCATGACTAGAACCTGCGTCTTTTGGGTCCTTCCCTGTGCTTTGTCCATATTCATTTCCGCTCTGCTTCCCGCAGAATTAGTCAGCTCTTTTGTTTAATCATATGTGACCTGGTTCCCCTTACGCTTGGTGAACCATCACCGTAGGTGTCACGGCTCCCTAAACCGAAATCAGACGCAAGTTTAAATGATGACCGAGTCCCCGCCTCATTGGCGGTTCGGTGCCCCTTGTCCATGACCGCCGTCATGTGGCTCCCTGGGTTCCATCTTGGGACCTGTTGTCATGGTCCCTCGGGAACAAACGTTGGGCAGGCGGGAATCGATTTTCACAGTTGAGCGGGACCCTGTGCGGAGACAATGGTGTGACCCGCTGCGGATTCGCAGACAGCATTAAACGGAGGGATAGGTGAGAAATGGAGAGAGAGAGAGAAAGAGAGAGAGGGAGGGAGGAGTGTGAATTTATTTCATAGACAATATGTTGATTTCAACAGCATCTTTGAAGATTGAACGGGAAGGCGGAGAGCAGAGAATAGAAAGCGTGTGTCCGGGAATCAGGCCTCTGAACGACAAGGAAGAAAATATGGATTTGGTCTTGGGGGAGGGAATCCAGCAAAAATGTAAATACACAGAGCGAATGCAACAAACAGAGGCATGACTGCATAGATTCCTCCACCCACCTGCTTCCCTCCCTCTTCCTCTTCCTCGTCCCGCACACGCGCTCTCTCTAGGCGCAGCCGGGCTGCCAGTGACACGTGGACACTCGCTGAATCGCCAATGGCTTCAGAGAGGAAGCCGGGGGGGGGGGGGGGGGGTTGTTTGACGCATCTAGACTGCAACGATTGGTTTTTTTCTACATTAAGGGTCAGGGGGAAAAAAAGGAACTGCAGAGAGGCACCACATTGAATACTGGATGCATTCCTCCTCCTCCTCCTCCTCCTCCTCCTCCTCCTCCTCCTCCTCTTTCGGCCTCTCCCTCCATCTCTTCATCTCCCCATCTCACCCTCTCTTTCCCTTTCTCTCTCCCTCACTCTCTCTCTCTCTCTCTCTCACTCTCCGACTCTTACAGCTTAGAAGGAGGAATCAATAGACACAAATTAATCATTCGGCCTGAGGCGATTTTGGAGAGAGGGAGGAGGGAAAGGATAGGAGAGAGAGAGAGAGAGAGAGGGTGGGGGGAGGGGGCAGAGAGGCAGGACACACAAACATGTAAATAGGAATCTGTAGTGCATTTTTAAATTGGATGAATTATTCCATATCATCCGAGCATGATTTGATAATCATTTTTAATGTTATAATTACCCTGATTGTGTTACTGTCCTACCAAAGGCAAATCCAAGGCTTACATGGCTGTATTTAAATTGCCCCTCCCCCATATTGCCATATATGGTTATTTAATCTGCATTTAGCATTCAGGCTAAAGGTTCATGATGCCTATAGTATGTAGTGTCTCGCTATGGGTCATTGGCGGGGGGTCTTGAGCATTTCAGCCCCAGGCTGCTTCATTCCTTCTCGTCAGATTCCTGGTAGGGGCGGGGCTCTCAGGAGTTATGGCCACGGCAATGGCAGTGATGTCAGTCAGGACGCGCGGCGGGCCGCCGAGTCAGTCATGCCGTCCACGTCGCGCCGTGTAATTAAGCAGCGATCGATAGCGTATGATGAATGGGTCGCTGGAGACGGGGTCACTGCTGAATTCAGCCTTTGCCGGAAGTGGGCCTCGTTTCTTTGCTGGAATTCTTCTGAATTGGCAGGATCAGGGATTCAAATGATGTATATATTTTCATAAATTGGTTTGATCCGTTTAAATCTTCCTGACCTACAGATCTTTACAGGCAAACATCAATAGCTGAACTCTGAGATGTGCTACTTTGGTGAAAAGGCCATTTTGGGGAAAATGGAATCTAATTTAATATGATTCTTGTTGTAATTAGGGGTTCTGGCTTGGAAATAATAAAAAAAATTGGCTTATAGCGAAGTTACATGTCCGGAATTAGAATAAAACCATACTTGATACTTTTCTGTTTGTGTGTGTGCACACGTGAGAATTTCAGTTAAATAAAAAAAAAATTGAATAGTCTTTATCATTTAAGAGTTTGACTTGAGGCAGGTAGCCAGCACCAACTAGTAAGGACTAAGCAGGCAATGGTCTGAGGGTTTGCGCGAGTGGGTGTTACGTAATCAGAGTGGGCCAGAGGAGTGGGGGTACGGAAGGGAGATTGTGTACGGGTCCTCCGGTGCCCTTCAGTGACCCTCAGTGCTCTGGGTGGACAGTTCCGTTCCACACATACTGACACACAGTTCACCATTTGAACCAAACTAAATGAACCATTTCATTTAGATTTTAATGGAATTTGGTTGTTTTTATAAGCATCCCAGTTAAGTGCCGAATAGTAAGTTTAGATACATCTTTGTTGTCGGAAATTCTGGGTAGTTTGATTTAGCAAAAAATGGATCAGTGAAGCTTAAATACTGCATGGGATGAGTGAAATGAATATATTGTGTGTGAAGCTCATTATGGGCAGGAGAAGCACTGCTTCTACACAGCTGGGCTTGGAGAGACCACAGCGCTCTATCATGTTACTGGTGTCCACCGACCTTGGGAAGTAGTATCTAGGTCTTAGAAAGACCCTGTTGAGTTAGTTCTGCTCAATGGACCGAGCATTTTCCTGTTAGAGAATCTTACCTTGTACAGGGAAGTTTGTGGTACAGGATGTCCCTTAGATCTGCTCTTGAGGACAGAGTATTTTGGAGGGCTGTACTCTTGTGTGATATTTTACACGTGCTGCTGGTGATGGTGGGGTGGGGGGTGGGGGTGTCTGTCTCTGTGAGGGACGTGTGCTCGCTGACCTTGTGGCTTTCAGGTTGGACATCTGGGGTAGTACAACCATCAGACGTGAACATTATCTGCACCTTTAAGACACAGACTATCGTACTGACCTACTATGACAGACCTTCTCCTCCACTGTCTGCCTCTGTTGTTGGATTTCTACGATTGTTCTTTTTTTTCTGAATTTGTTCAGTAACAGATTTAAATTCGGAAAATGGGATTTGCTGTACCTGGTCTTAACCAATTCACATTTCCACATTTATAAAGAGCGATATTAAAAAATGCATTGGTGGGCAAGTATTTATTTAATATGCTGCAGACGGCTTAGTGGTGGCAGGTCGAAAATGACGATAACGAAGGGTAAGTGGATAAATTGTCGTTGCTGTTGTTGCGTCTTGGGTACCGGCGCTTGTGGCAGCGAAAAGGAAAAATTTTCAAGGTTTTTGAGAAGCTGTTAAATCAGCAATAATCGCTTGATGTACGGTGCATGTTTATTGCATTCTGGCACTTTAATCTTCCGGCGCTCTAAGGCACGGACAGCCGGCGGTGGATGAAAGGCCGTAAAACCCGCACTGGCGCATGCATTCAGTGCGGCTCCGCGGGCTTCTCACGCGCATCAGGACTGCTGCATTTTGGGAAATATGTTGCGGGGATGGTAAAATGAGGCGGACGGTATTATCATGAATAATAGCTGGGCTGCTCGGAGCCTGTGTTTTGAGTGGGGCTGTCGCTGTTTGGGTCTAATGCCTGCGATGGTGAGATCCAGCCTGTGCTTGGACCCTCTGCCATAACAGGGAGTGTCATCTGTGTCCTTTGAGATCCGATCCAGGCTGGGGAGGGAATTCCCTTCCTCCAAACGGAACACATTCACACGTCAAAACCGCTTAATATCCAGTGCTTTACAAGAATTATCATCTCATCAGTTTATACGGCTTGGTGAACCAGCGTCACCGCCTGCCATGCTAAACACCATCCCATAAAGTTCACCTGTGTATCTACTCTCATTGCATTTAGCCTGCATTTTGACATTTCAGTTTTACGTCTCGCGTTATAAAAGAAGAATCTAGAGATTATTGCCAGACCCCCCCCCCCCCCCGGAAAACCCTCATGCACGTTATTGCACGTACGGATGGTCAGAGCCATGCAGAGACTCTCTGAGGGGTAATTTTTTCCTGGGGGAGGGCGGTCCTCTTGGTTAATTTGGAAACGAGGCACTCCAGACTTTCAATCATTTGTGCAAAAAGTGCAGGTGCTCAGGCACACCCCCGTGGATTGTATTACGTTGGTCTTGTTTAACATGGACTGTGCTATGGTGCTCATGAAACCAACAGCGACATCTGTAACATAGGCAGGAATCCACAAACGGGTCATGATGGTCCCCCCCCCCGACAGTGACATATTCAGCTGATCCGTTGCTGAGGTCACTGATCCGCTTCATTGCGTAATTAAGCATGTGGTCCGGCGCATGTGCCACACAGAAAGAGGTCAGACGTGACATCTTTTCCCTGCTATTTGAGGAAGGAGTGATCTGCAACATTAAATCGCTGAATCCAGTTACTAGCATTTTATGTGATTGCAGCTTAATCATGAATACAGTTCTGTTTTTGTTGCATATATACAGACATTTGAATTAGAATTTGTGGTAACGTTTTACTTGCGGGGGCACAAATAATGTAGTAGTGCACTCTTACTGAATGCATTATTAACCAGATATTCAGAAACTGTAAGTGGCTCAGTGGGCTAAGTCTTGTGCCTGTGATCAGAAGATCACTGTTTCAAGCCTTGGTAGAATGGTTATATGTCCATGGCTCCTTGAACAGGGCCCTTACCTCCCAACTCCAGGGATGTGGCATGTTAGCTGATCCTGTGTTGTAACCCCCCTCCCCCCTTTGGGGTCAGTAAAGAGTTGCATTCCAAAGTATCTGTACTTGTGTAATTGGCCAACAAAGGATTCATCACTAAGTGTTAGTTAAAAGTATATTGATCCCATGTTCATTCATCATTAATCAATCATAACCTTTCATGCAGTTACTGTATTAGAAGTAAGTCAGCTACAAAGTTACTTATGCCCCCTCAAATAAAGTGTTACCGAATTTGTTTGTTTATTTAATGGGAAGGCCCTCATTCCAAACAGCTCAGAACTTTAGAACTACATATAAACATGGTGTATATGCAATGAGGCGCCATGGGGAGATTAGAGCAAAGGAGGGGGGGGCAGGGATTGAGATTCAAATGGTCTGTGCCAGGCCACTGGGTTTGGGCCTGTGCATTGGGTCCATTTTGGAGGGTGTCGTGTATGTTTTTTGCTGTGTGGCTCAGCAGGTTAGCACTGTTCCTGTGTTTGGAAGGTCACCAGTTCAGGCCCTCTTCACAGCAGAATAGCTGCGTCTCCGTTGGGCCATTGAGTAAGACCCTTAACCCGCCACCCCCCCCACCTCGAAATGCTCTGGGGGCATTGGATAAATAGCCTGACCCTGTGCTCAGACCCCAAGATTTGCTCTCAACTGTATAAATTTATGTGTATGTCCCAAAGGATGGCAGGATGGGATATGCGAAAAGTAGCATTTTGATGTACCTGTACTTGTGCAAACAGCAAATAATGCAATGCTTCACAAAAAAAGCATTAGTGTTGATGCTCCTCTTTAAGGTGCAGTGTTCCTGTACACAGAGTAATTGTTTAAACAGTGACCCCGTGAGCCTCCAGAACTAGAGGGTAAGAAGGCCTTCGCGTGGGTCGTAAGTCTTGACTTCTGCCTGTGATTAGTTCATTAGCGATAGCAGAGAGGGACGTTGACAGGAGCGAAGGAGAATGTTTGGCTCAGGAAACGGTGAGATCACAGATTTATGTCTCTCCTGGAGGTACAAACATAGACACAGAACATGGTGGGGCCTTTGTCAGTGCTGCCAACAGACAGTATGGCAAAAATTCTGCAAAGCGTACCCTCACTCCACTCTAAGGGCAGCTTGTGCAACTCGGCACACGCTAAAAGCCGATTTCCTGACACACATTTCAATAAAAACGAGGTTATGCCAAGCGGGTGATGCGAAGAAAAACCTTTCAGGACAGTTAAATTAGGAGTCTGCTCCTTGCAAATTGAAGAGCACGTCACTATGAGCTTGGTAACACAATGATCTTCTTGAAATATATGCTCTGTCTTCTGAAAACCCATATATTTGAGTTACAGTTAGGGATCATGGCAGCAAGGGGTTTTTTTGAAAATCAAGGATTTGGAGCAATTTCAGCCTCGCATTAGTTCACTTAATCACTGTAAGGCCAGCGAAAGAAAAACATTATGTGTGTTAGATGATTGCTAGGGGTGCGATCGCCAACACTGGATTCGCAAACTTTTTGCGATGTGCTCCCTCAGCGCTCGGCACAGGTGAATGGTGTCGCTGAGGCAGTGTGAGTTAGGCTCCTTCAGGGGGCAGCACAAATCTTAGTGGTTTAAAAAAGAAGTAGAATAGAAAATTTAGCAGAACAAAGGGCACCAAGGGCTCTGATGCTGTGTCGTGTATCAGGCTGCTCTTATTTTGTCTTTGTAATGTCCTGTATACATCATTTTTTCCCTGCTAGTCACTTTGCGTAGCAGTGTTTGCTAAGCAGATGGGTAGCGTGATGGAAGTGTTTCTCGGTCATGAATAAAACACCACAACCCTACAGGATTTTAAACCCAAAACTATTCAGTTCTGTTTCGTAACCACAGAGCCACCTGCTACCTGATAAAAGTGAGCACTATTTATATGACCAGATGCAAAAACCTACAAGATAGCCTCATGTTTTTTTGTTTTTTTTTTAATCATTTGCACTCAAACGTATTCGATGAATAATTATTACTAAGTACAATATTTTCAAGGATGAACTCTTTTTAATAGCTGTACTGGTTGAGGCAGACGGATTGGTGAAGATTACTTGGAAATCATTACAATGGAACATCTCTGAGAGCTGTTGTATGGTTGTCACTGGCATACTAGACAGTATTGCTAGGTCACGATACTCAAAGCAGTGTGGTTCTCTGTGTCACAATAGACAGTATTGCTTGCTTGTCTCTGTCACAGCAATCAAAGAGGCTTGTTTCGCTATGCCATGATAGACAACCTGACAAGGTCATGTCTGTCACAACAGCCAAAGAGGCTTGTTTCGCTATGTCATGATAGACAACCTGGCAAGGTCATGTCTGTCACAACAGCCAAAGAGGCTTGT
>JAAGVU020000092.1:4612678-4641623 GCA_011763525.2 Mormyrus iriodes | reverse complement strand
CAAAGAGGCTTGTTTCGCTATGTCATGATAGACAACCTGGCAAGGTCATGTCTGTCACAACAGCCAAAGAGGCTTGTCTCTGTTATGATGGACGATGGGTGCATGTTATTCTGCAATTGCTGCTTCACTTTGGTCTGTGCATGTATGGCGTTTATGCAGAGTGGATGTACACACACGCATGCCTGTGTACGCGTGAGCATTCGTGTGTGTGTCAAGGACTTGTGTGTTTCTCTGGGTGATTACCATTTCATGCTTCAAGGGTCTGACCCTAACTGTTTGTTTCCATAGTACACAATGCATTCATCCATGTCTAGACCATACGCACATAGCTAGTGCTGGTTTGTGGCGATCCTATAACCTATCCTAGGAAGCCTGTGATGTGAAGCCGGGCCCTTGCAGGACACACCCTCACACATCACAGACAATCCACCTAAAAGACAAGGAGAACGTGAAAAGGCCACACACACACACACACACACACACACACACACAGAGACCTGTACTCATGTCTTTATGGGGACTCTCCATTCATTTTTATGGACATAACCCTAATCCCAAATATGACAACCTTCACCCTTACCCAGCCCTAACCTTAACCATAAGTAACCAAACAAAATGCAATTCTTCTGGCATTGTTATTTTTTTAATTGCAGTTGCAGATACTTATAAAATTGAGTTTCCCCCTGTAGAGACTGAAAAAAATTGTCTCCATAATGTCAAAATAACAGGTTTTTATCACATTAGGGGACATTTGGTCCCCGTGATGTAATATGTATATAAGCACACATACACAGAGATACACAGATCTGCCACAGCGGAGGTATGAGTCTACAGAGCCGCCGTACACATCTTTTTAAAACGATTCCCTCCTTTACTTTGAGTGATGACAAATGTGTGTAAGTGTGAACCCTTCTTTCATTAATCACCGTTTAAAGAAAAAGTTATTTGACAGTCTTTTGTTAAGCTCCGAATCTATCAACATTTGAGTAAAATATCTTCATTCAAAATGTTATTCTTAAGAATAGTGATGATTTATTTAGCGTACATTTTGTTTTTTTTTCTTTTTCTTGCCTAAGGAGATTTGGAATTTTATCAATTGGCGAAGCTGTAATTATTTAAACGAACATTTTGTTGCGTATACGATTCCGTTATCATAACAATTATAGTTCAATAATGACAAAACCATGATAACAGAGGCATTGTCACAGCTGTAGCGTGCACCAGCTTTGCGTCAGAGCCACAAAAGTCACATAAGGCGACTGTCACTCAGGCAAAGACTCTTTAATAGCGTGGTATTTAGTGGCACCCTGCCGTTACGGGGAAGCTGAAGGCGGGAGGCGGAGTGACCTCAAGCCACGTGATGTCACCGTCGTCCATCACCATCGCTGGGCTCACAGTACTTGCAGTACATCTGTGTCTCCGCTCTCAGGAGGGATGCAGTCCAAGAGTGTTCGAATCCAGCGGGAAATCTGTGAGGTCGATCCCTTTAATATCGGTTTGGTAACACAAGGGAGGATGTGCAAGCTTTCTGGGGACCTGGTTAGAGCGGGAGAATGGGAACATTTCTTCGCATTGCAGTGCAGTTTCGCTCCAATAGCCTTTTACTGGAGACGTGGTTTTTAATTCAGAATAACTAAATAAGTCTTTAGGTTTGATAGAATTAATTATTCTAATAATCTGCACAAAGCTGCAAGTAAATAGGTACATTATCCAGATGTGCCGGGTGGGTCTGTAACACATCTAACATTCTATTTTGTTCCTTCTTTATCCAGCTGAACTATACCTGCTCTTCATATATATATATATATATATATATATATCAAGAGCAGGTATAGGTTATTTTTTTTTTTTTTAAGTTACGGCTGATTCAGGGATTTGACACCTGGGCCGGAGAGCCTCCTGAAACGGTGACTGTGGCCAGATCCTGGTGAAAAATAAAAGTCGTGGGAAGCGACCAGGCAGCTGCTGTTTGGGGGCACGGTGTTTTCCAGTACCTGTCAGCAAACAAACAAAAGCTTCACTTTCAGAGTAGACGCTGGTCGTTCGAGGTACATCCAGTGCACCAGATGAATCCAGTGGTCTAAACCTCAGTTTTAAATGTGACTTTAATCTTGAAACTCTTTAGCCGTGTGCAAGATGGCTTTCTTTAAACCCGCATGGTACGTATGTGAATATGGAAACAGTTGAGCCTTTTGAAATGCATCTGTTAAATGTGTTAATCGACGTGTAGAGGGTCACTCTTTTCATTGTTTAGTTTTTTATTTTCACAGGACAACTTTATAAATGATGGAATGACACATTAGCAGCCACATGTAATGCCAAGTTGCCCGTACTGCAGCCCGCATTAAGATCCTGGTGCCAGCAGTGTGCACGACGGGCGTGGATCTCTGTACTCTGTATTAACGTTAACCTTTTGGATCCTCCTCTCTGTAGGTGCCACGCGCAAGGAGGCAACACTATTGTTCCTTTTCATATGCTTACCGACGAAGGTCCATAAAGACCGAACAGCATTTTTACATTTTTAAAAAATTTATCCCCTCAGTAGTTCACAGACCAGCATCATAATGAAATGAAATCATGGGCATGAAATGAAATCATGGAAATGAAATCATGGACATGAAATGATGAAATGAAATCATGGACATGAAATGATGAAATGAAATCATGGACATGAAATGAAATCATGGAATGAAATCATGTGAGGACCAGGACACCCCATGAAATTAACACAGGGCTAACAGAGTCTCATCCACATATCCCCATCTGAATCTCACCTTGAGCCCCAGAACACCCGGTGCCGGGCCTGGCCAGTTTATCGAGACACCAGTGAGGCTACCTGCATGTCTTTGGTCTGTGGAGGAAACTGGAGTACCCTGACAAGAAGGATGCTCATTGTTGTGATAAAGAAACTTAATGTTGCAATAACAAGACCATAACCAAGAGTTAGAGTTTATTCTGGAACTAAAGTTTGAAGGTGAAGGTGTCTAATTACTGTATTTCTTTAAACGGAGAGACAATTAGCTTCTGGCATGCAGGATGAACCTGCTGCTTTCTGTATAATGGAATTAGGACATTCAAAACCCCATCTGTGGCCTGAAAGTCGTCTTCAAACAACTTAACTGTCAGCACCAGCATAGCTGAGAGCGCATGAGGCTTTCCGAATGAGGCACTAAAGCTGGGGCTAAATTCCCTCTCCATTCCTGGATGTGCCGGTTCCTGTGAAGACAGAGAGAACCGGGCCATGTGAAACTGCTTCCAGTCACGTGACAGGAGGCTTCGCCTGCGGGGACCGGCGCGGGTACACTCATGGCTCTGTCGCCTGGCATGGCGGAGGCTTGGCACCGAGGCGGCGGAGCCTCCTGCCTCATGGGGAGTGCTGCAGGCTGATCATATGACCATTGATGCTCAGTTTTTTTGTGTTTAGTCTCCCATCCCCTAAGCAGCTCATGCCCACGGGACAAACGTTGCCGCCGCGGGGGAAAGCCTGCGAAGGGGGGTGGGCAAGGGATTCCACTAGTGGGGGGCGATGCGTATCACCACCTCCTGATCCAAGTGGTCTCCGCTGCTTTGGTCCATGCAGCAATGCCATAATGACATCATCCTCTCCAGGCTGATATATTTAAATGGAAACTGAGAATGAGGGTGGCCACATCTCCCTATTCTCACCCCTCGATCGGGGATCTGCCATGTATAATTCCCAGGCCTGGTGTAAATTATTACATCCAGGCCCCCACGATGCCCTCTCCTGGCCACCTCCACCCAGAGAATGCTGGCCTGGGTGTTTGCTTGCTCTCCTGGGGTATCTTCAGGTACTCCTGTAGTAGTTATGTGTATGTGTGTGTGTGCCCTGGGTTTGCCCTGCCCTGTGCTTCCCCGGATAGGCTCCAGGCTAACTGTGTCCCCGTACCGCATAGATGCTTATGGAAGATGGATGGATGGATTATTACTACCTTAGAGCAGTCTCTGTACAGCCAATCCCTTGTGGCATAGTTATCTCACGCTCTCTCTTTCTTTTTCTCTCCCCACCTCCATCTCTCCTAGGATCACTGCTCCTCACCCTTTCCATTGCCCCCAAATTAACCCCCCCTACAATAATCTATATAACCATAATCATCAATCGCTGTGTGTTGACTCCAGTTAGTCATCCTACATATTGACTAAATCCTCCACCCTCCGCCCCCGCCCCCGCCCCCACCCCAGCAGCGCTGATATATTTCTGTATTTCCTGGAAGGGGCAGAGGGTTCATCCACCTCTGAGTGTTCCTGTATAATGGGAACGGTTGAGAATCATTGAGACTGCGACCAGATGTGACTGATTTGTGTGTGTGTGTGTGGGAACATTTGCTGGTCTCTTTGTGCTTTTGTGGTCATCTGCGAAGTAAATGAATAACAGCTATTAATTAATTTTAGTAATATTAATAAAAAGTTCTCAGTTGGTTCTGGACCAGTGAATGGTATCCATCTGCTTTGGGGGGAGAGGTTACGTGCATGGCCAGGGTTCCTGTGCTGCGTGAGTACGTTCTAGGCAGTCCGTCTGGTGTCTGAGAATCTGGATGCTTCCAGGTCTGTAGTTTGTAAATGATAAAAGTGGGTTTGGGACAGAGGTGTGTGAAAGGGTCATGAGCATGAAGAGGGGAGGTGTAAATGGGAATCGACACCATTTTACCAGTTTGAGACTGTGCCATTGGTGGTACCAGATTACCAACGCAGGGGTCTGCTCAGTGTCGATCAAGGGTGCCCGAAATTGGAGCGTGAAATCCACGGCCTCGGGTGGACCTCTCTGCATGCGGACGCCTCCGTTTGTGGGTCGTCCCTGGGTCTCAGTGCCGTCTACCAAAGTTCTTTGCCTGTGACTTAGATGCTCGCTTGCACCTGGTTAAATTCACCCTTCCTGGAATGGAGTTGGGACAGTGCAGAAAAGGGCATCAGCTCCCCCACTGTGAGCACTTTGCATTTAGCATCTGAGTGAACGCGGCTTTCTCCATTTTTTTTGAGTATAAAAAGCACTGGATCTCCGTTCGTTTTGTTTTTACTTGCTTACTCCATTTAATTTTTTATCAGTAGCTAGAGATGATTTTAGACCGTATAGACCATGTTACACCCTATTTATGGGGGCCTCACTCTCAGGCCCCCCCTGAAAAATTGGTTTCCCGCATTTCTTCAGATTGCTTTCCCGCATCTCTTCCAGCTGGGGGCTAAGCTCCCCTAAGGGTCGAATCCTAGAATCGCTCCTGTCTGCAGCCCATTTTTTTTTTTGTGGAGGAAACAAAACGCACGTGCGAATTTTTCCGTCAATAAATCAGGACCCGGCGAACGAGGCGAACGACCTTGAGGTGCGAGCCGAGCCGGATTAGCTTGCATTTCAGTGCGTGTGTGTCCCCGTGTTGGTGGTGTGAATGTGGGCATGGGGGGGTGGGTTGTTGTAAGATGAGTCAGAATGATGGCGACGTGGGGGGACTTGTGCAGGCCCCCGTTATGGGAACATCCGGTCTGTGGGCCCCTCGTGGGAGGCTTCCTCTGATGTGGCCGGAGCTCAGAGACTCATGGGTAGTTCCAGGTCAGCTCGATTGCACCCCTCCACCCCCGCCTTTACCGCATAGTGACGGGGCAGTGCTGTGCTCTCGCAGCGGGTGCCGGCCACGATAAATCAACTCTAGAAGCAGACCATCTTCTGTGGCTTGACACGGATTTCTGTGAGGGAGACCGAAGAGTCCACTGCAGGCATTTTTTAGGACATTCCCTGGGTCCTGCAGCGAGAGGGGGGTGAGACAAGAAAGGGCCCAGCCCGCTCACACTCAGCTCCCTCGTGGATGTGACAAGGGGTGCCACAAGCCGACCTGAAAAGTTTTACCCCTAACTAGGATAGAGAGATGTTTAAGATGCAGAAACACTTACAGGGCTGGTACAGTATGAGCCTGGAGATGTTTAATTATACTGACCCATATCTAAACATCAGAAGGACCGTTTCTGAATTCCTTTCTTATCACATTCATGTACTTCCAGGTCTGCATCTTGTATTCCAGACTACCTCATATAATTTTGTACACAACCATAATTTATATATACTGAACTGGATAGTTTCTTCTACTTGTATATACTTCATTTGGGCCTGGTTAGATTCTGACTGCATTTCATTGGCTCAGAACCGGTGCTCAACACAATGGCAATAAAGCTGCATCTAATCTAAACCATTTTTTTTCCGGACATGTAACCCGTTTGGGCACCAGATGGCGTGGTAATTAAGGAAGTCAACTAAGGGCCAGTAGGTTTTCTTCATAGCCTTGAGCGAGGTGCTTAACCTGAGCGTCCCGAAAATATTACCAGTTAAAATGAGGCCTGTGGAATAGCAAGATACCTTGGATAGAATGCTGAGATACATGGGTCACGCTGAATCATCTGCTAAGTATCTGTACTTAGGTCACATTGGGAAAAACATGTTACGCAAGTTAAATATTTTCAAAAATTGTTGAAAGAGGTGCATCGCTATGAGTGATAGGCTCAATGACAGAATGCTATATTACACTTTTAAGGTGGGGAAATTTTTTTGTGAAATATGTGTGCAGTTAATAAGACATCATTCAGCTATATCCATTATGGAGACAGACAATTACTGTGGAAATGTACAGTTCACTAGGTCCAGGCTTTTAAAGTGTGTTCAGCAGTAGTTTTGTTGGGCTTCCTGCAGGTGTGTTCTGGGATTGGGGGCAGTGCATAATAATAATAACTTTACTCCCCAATAATTTATAATATTACGGCATAATATTGCAATATGGTTTTGCATAGCATTTAATGTAGTAATTGCAATGTGAAATTGCATTGTAGTTAATTCTTTGGATATGAAAAATTCGATTGTTTGGAACTTCCTTTCCGGCAAGGATGCCCTGGATTGGATGGCTGACATTTGTGGATTTTTCACTAGTTATGGGAGATGTATAGAAATTAGTTTTTTTCTGCATGTTCATTAAGTTCTTTTTAAAAAAAGTTTTTAAGTACAGTCAGACACAGTCACTCTGTCTCTCTCTCTTGCTTACTCTCTCTCAGATTCACATATTTTCCCGGCATAAATCAGATTTCCTTGCCCATATCAGCTTGGAGGGAGGGGCTTGGTGGATCAGGTGATCCATGAGCTCCATCTTCCTCTGACCTCTGGGCCTCATCCCTGGGTATTCCTCACGGCACAGCCAGTGATCCTTTAGGCTTCCATGGGGTCGTCGCTTGCTGTGAAAAAGACCTCAGTGGTCACCGGATTTCAGTATTGATCTACTACATAGTAATGTAACATCGACGATCCACCTCATCTGTGACTCTTCAGCGGTCCTGATGACAGCGCTCTGAGGGGGTGGGGTGGAGGGGGGGCGTTCCAGTTGTTCCATGGCTGTCAGAATGTAATGACCACATACAGCCGTATGACATGTGCATCGCTTTAAAGATAATTGCATTTGACATGCTTCTGAAGGTTTAAGTGTGTGTGAATAACCTGGATCGGCAATTAGACTCCCTGGACATGGGTTAGTGGGGTTGGAACAGGGTGAGTTTTACCAGAATTTTGAGGTTATAAGCAGCAATATTTACCATCAATCGAAACCACAAATTTGCATGGTGCTCCTGAGGCTTGGGGGCCCCCAGCTGACCACAGTCACTATACTAGCAGGGGGCCCCAAAGTGAATTTTTGAAACAGCAAACCCACCCCTGTTTGTACTGAGAAGACAAAGACCATATAAAATTTTGCTATCTGTCCTTAAATGAGGAGACGCTCCCAGTCTCTACTCTGCTTCAACGACCCAGCAAGGCCACTGGATACTTTGAACCCAGACTGACACAGGTGTGTAGATGAGCTGGGCCCCTGTGCTGGGACCCTGTCTTTCACAGCCCATCCTTCACCAGAAGACATATGAACGGACAGGTGCCGGTGCCAGCTTGTCAAAAGAATAACACAGTGGGTCTAATCGAGGCCGGGTGGGGGGATGATGGTCACAGCTCATACAGCTGGGCTCCACCCTGGGCGCCCGCATGACGGAGGCCAGCGTGGGGTCTTTCGCTCCCGCATGGAGGTCTTTGATGAACGTGGCCATGACAGCTGCGGTCCTTGTTTTGCATTGTTGTCACAGTGATGACAATGAGAGTAATGAATTTTGCTTTAGTTTGATGCTAAATATCTTTACTTAGGGATTTCAAAGTCAAATAAAAACGTGAGGAATGTATAATGTAGCCAACAACAAAAGATAAAAGCGAATGGCCGTTATCTTTTTGTTTATTATAGTTATAATAAACAACATTTATATAATTAATTATAAATAGTTATATAATTAACTGGCATCTCTTCCCCTGTCCCCTGCTCTGTTTCCTGAGTTCAGCTCATCGTGTCCCACGAGTAGATAAATGGCACCAATATTAAATCCCTTAGGGGCAGCATATAGCTCAGTGGGCTAAGCCACTGTGCCTGTAATGGAAAGGTCACCGGTTCAAGCCTGTCCTCAGCGGAACAGTCGTGTCTGTGGGCCCTTGAGCAAGGCCCTTAACCCCCAGCTCTGTGGCAGCGGTTATAGCTGGCTGACCTTCGCTGCCGAGTTTGCTCTCACCTAGATGTGTGTCACGGAGAGCAAGATAGGGTGGGCAAAAAGAAAATTTCCCCACAGGGGTCAATAAAGCATCATTATTATTATTAAATAGTGAGATTGGAAGGTCATAGAGCTTTGACGCTATTGGGGGAACTGAAATTTCCAGGATTAAGTAAAGGCCACAAATGAATTTTTAAGAGCATTCTCCAATAGACAGGTCATGTGCAGGAAACGATAAATATACGTTTGTGAGACTTCTTACACATAAGTGAAGTATTGTGTTGCGTCTCTTCACCCCAAGACCCCCATCTAGGAGTTATGGATGAAACTGACCAGGTCCTGGTTTATGAAATGTGGCGTTGCGTTTTCTACCTTTCTGAGGAGCTGCTGGAGCCTAGCTGGACTGGAACCGGCAGCAGTGGCTTCACCTGCGTGAGACGGACACACCGCCACATTACCGGAGTGACAGTAGCAGGAAGTGCAGGCCAGAAAGCGTAACAGGTTTCAGGGCAGGTGTGCACAAAAGCGAGACGGAGATGGCCCACCCGCCTGGCACCTAGAACTCACTGTTCTCACCTGATAAGAGCACGTCGTCGTCGCTGGCGGTTAGAAATATGCGCCGTCACAGGGATAGTTTTACTGACATATCAGCTTGTCGGAGACTCAGTTCTGGCTGTCTTTCAAGCCCCGCCTCCCTTTTCCCATAAATGGGCTCTGGGCACTCTGGTACCAGTGCCAGGTTCTCGCATCACGCTGTGCAACTTAACAGAGGAAGTAATTGCTGATTTTTATTATTATTATTATTATTATTATTTATTTTGAAAAAAAGATTGGTATATCTACAGCTAGGACTAATTGAACATTCCCAATTATTTTTGATAGGCCTTCAATAGTTTTTGTCAAAGGCAACTTTGTGGAGACGATCACAGTAACATAAAACACGTACAGGTTGATCTCAGGCGACTGTCCTCGCAAATGCAGGGGGTTTATAGCAACGTAAACATAAAATAACGTAAAGATTCCATCGCTCTGCATGACTAAAGCCGTTGCCACCCTGGAACGGTCTACTGGTTCAGGCAAAGCTAGATAATGAGAGCTCACATGCCTTTCAGTTTTAGGCTTTACGGATTTTTACAGAAGGATATTTTTAACCAAGAAATTGAGGTTATAGTATCTGACTCAAGGGTACAACAGCAGGGCCCCTCATAGGGCTCCTAGTTCAGTTCCTGAAGCGCTACACTACCTGCTGCTCAGCACTTTTTAATTTTGCTCTTGGCCACTCATCTAGGGAAGGGTTTGCAAAAAGAGGTCATGTGAGCTTCAGACAGCTCCCGGTGATATTAATAATCCTCAGGTTTGTTCTTTACCGGTTACAAGCCGGGGAAATCGCTGCTAAGATTTTCCTTTTTAGTTATGCCGAAAGGAGTTTAAAAAAAAAAAAAAGGCAGGACAGAACAGAAAATAAATGAGTGTAAACCTTGGGCCATCTGTAGCCACGTTCTTGAGGAACAAAGCAAGCTAGGGCATCGCGTCTTTGAGGCCTTATGAGAAGATGTCTCTGTAAGCAATACCAGCTCTCGGGAGTCCAAGGCTGATCTATGGAAGGACCCCGAGGCAGACACATGCCCTCGAATCTGAGACCCCGTATCGATCTCCCTATCCTGAGGGTGTCCAAAGACCACATGTCCTGCAAGCAGGTGGGACAGGTGGAGATCCTCAGGGTATTGCATTCCCCCTTTTTGCCAGCAATTTGGCTGGTCATGGTAATTGCAGCATTTAAGGAGCTTGACCCTGCAATCAGTAGTAAGGGGGGGGGAGGGCAGGGGGGGGGGCTTTAATGTAGCTGTATAATTGTATCTTGCACAATCTGCACAGACAAGTACAGGAATAACATTACCAAGCTTTCTCTATTACTGCCTCTTGGTTTAAGTTCAGCTTGACTTGAATTCCAGTGGTTACCATAGTTGTGCCTTGCTACAATCTAAAGAGAAGTTTGGCTGTAGGTCTTCTCTAGCATAAAGCTTACAGGGCAATTTATGATTGTGTTGTGAAACTAAAACCCGAAACAAATTAAAATCACAAACAAACTGGTCTGAAATAATAGGTCACACAGTTTCTCCCTGAAAATTTTGTCCCTGTTCTGACTTTATTTCAGGAAAACACTCGGCTGGACAACTTCAGGTTATGATGCACAAGAAATGCGTACTGTACTCACCATGTGCTCATCATGTCCACGTTTGACATTCCATACTGTCCTTGTAGGATCATCTAATATTAAGTCAAACTGAATTAGGACATTAGAATCTTAATGACTGGCTTTTGAAGGTTGTATGCAAATGATAATGGATATCCGAATGTTTGAGTGACTGTAAGCTGTGTCTGCAGACATATGTAAGTAGATTGCCAACTGCTAAATTAATGCAGTGCAGTTTAGCAGAGCAGCTGGCGAAATGCAGAGTATACCATCAAAGCATACGCATTTAAAATAAAACACCATTTCCCCCTAAATCGACCAGGCTCACTCGGACCTCGTAACAGCGTAAGGTCCCCTCCACCGTCCCAGAATGCAGATGGCACTTATTTGTGTATTTATTTGTTTTAATTAGTGAATTCCTTTGCTCAGGAGTATAGCAGCAAAGCCCTTCCTGTTACTTAAGGCTACGAACCCATTCTCACGCGCGGTCCCTAAACCACTCTGCACTTACCGGTATATAGGGATGGCCTGACCCACAATTTTTCAGTACCCATCCGATTCCAATATAATAGCTCTTATTATTTGATTTTTTAAAATATAATACATATATATATATAATCTATAAATATTAATACTTTATATATTAGAATTTTTAAAACTAGTAAATAGAAATAAAAAATGTATGCCAAACAATCTTTATTTAGCCTACTAGAAGCACACATAACGCGCTGTTCCACCTCGTCTGTACATCTTCGTTTAATAGATTTTGAGGCATTTGCAGTTCAATCTGAATGTCTTGCAAGCAAGTATACGCAAGTGGCGACTGCTTTAGATGCCCCACCGTGTTTCTCCCAATATATACAGCTTCACTCACGCTTCACAGCGATCGCAGCCCCTCGTGTATCACAATCAGCAGCGAGAGCGCAGAGCAGCCCGAGGCGGCGGCCGCCAAACCGGCCCGCGCTCTTCCACGTTACTCGCGTCGTCTCGCGAAATCGCCTGCGCTTTGGTTAGTGGCGGTTTCCAATAAACGCTCACTTCCACCTCTCAAAACATTTTTTTTTTTACAAAGACCGCAAATCGCTGTCCTACTAATTGTTGTTAAAACGCAAAATACTTCCAGATCGTCCCCCTCTTAACTAACGTTCTTACGCTTCCTCCTGCCGCGGAGGGTATGCCCGTGACGTCACCGCAGGCGGAGTCCCCGCGCTCGCGCCCACTGAGTGGCAGCAGCCTCGGCCTTAAGCTTTAATGCCGCAGAAACGCACCTATATTGGGAAAGAGCTGTCGTGCGATTGATTGTACGAATTGTTTTGACAAGAAATGGGAGTTATCCTTTTACAGACTTCCGAAAACTAAATGAGTACGTATCGGACGTGGATCGGTCACATATGGCCGATACCCGATCTGTCTAATAGGTATGGATCGGTGCACCTCTATTTTAAGATATATCTAAACAAAAAAATGTGTTCAAAATTCATGTAGCATATTAGTCCTGGTACCTAGTTTCGGTCCTGGTCTCAGTCCTGGTCATACATACCGTACCGTTATAATTTTGCGACCTTAAGCTAAAGTGCTTAACCAGATTCCTCCTGTAATTAATCTGACTGCATAAATAGTTACATTTGACAGTCGTCTGCCAGGCAACCACGAGAACAGTAGCATTAATAAGTAATAGGCAGGTTTTTATTTTATGGATAGCTGTGGGAGTGTCCGTATGTGTCGACTGTGAGTGACAGCATTGGCTCTCCGGGCCCCTCCAGGGAAGCTGGTGTCTGCTAGCATCAATAGCACACGGCTAAGGATGCCTGCCAGCCATCTGGGACGCAGGGAAATCAAATTAGAGCACAGCTCCTACTGATATTCTCCTTAACTTATTAGTAAAAGGACCTCATCCTGGGCTGAAGTTGAAGCATTTTTTTTCCTTTTCATCCACTCCCTCTCTAGTTTTGGGGGGGGTGGGAGCAGAGGGCCATGTTGAGGCAAGAATGAAACATCGAAATAAATATTGATTAGGTTTTTGAAGATTAAACCATAAGTGTTTCCATTAGTGATTAAGCTTTAATGCCGAGAGTTTTATTTTAACAGAAATAAATGGTTCTGGGGGTAGGAGCTTGAAGGAGCCGATCTGTCAGAACCTGATAAATAATCCTTTTCTAGCGGGAGCTCCACCATGATACCATAATCTGCTCAAGTTAATGTCACAGATGACGTTTGCTCTGAGATGACGTGTCCATTAATATATTAGCACAGGTATCTCTGTATGATGATGATTACGGCAATAACGGCATAACTCTCTCTCTCTCGCACGCACGGGTGCTTTCTGAAATTTTAATGCATTTTATTAAACGTGCATTACTGAAGGAGTGGTGGGGGGGCAGTGGGTTTGCTGGCTGGCTTCTCTGGGGAGACGTTTAACCTGAATTGTTTCTGTTAAGATGAAATATACAGCTACATAACTGGGTCACATCAACACACTGGATGAGGACATCAGCCTGACAAATAAAGATCACAGTGTTATGCACAGTAAAGTTTTGGTTTGGGGGGAAGTGACTGGAGCAGCAGAGTGGCTGGGTGGGCAGCACTGTGCCGGCATGTGTCTGCCTTGTGATGCACTGACATCCTATACAAGGTGTCCCCTGCCACGTGCCCTGTGATGGTCTGGCATCCCTTCCAGGGTGTCCCCTGCCTCATACCCTGGGATGGACTGGCATCCCATCCAGGGTGTCCCTTGCCTCATGTCCTATGATGGACTGGCATACCAACCAGGGTCTTCCCTGCCTTGTGCCCTGTGATAGACTGGCATCCTGTCGAAGGTGTCCTCCTGTCCTGTGATGGACTGGAATCCTATCCAGGGTGTCCCCCTGCCGATGGAGCTTTTGGCTTGGATTCCACTAGACGGTTCACACTTTGCCATCTGGACAAGGTTGATTACCCTCTCATTAGGACATCATAAACTAAGAACAGTGGTTCCTTGGCTGAGGAAAGGAGGATGGGAAGACACTATGCGCAACTGAATTACCGAAAGTTCATGGGTTCCGTTGGACTCAGATACTGGGATACGTTTGTGTAATTATGATTCACTGCTGACATAGAGGGCGCTCAAGAACGTCTTTCCCTCGTCAATGTTGAGAGCCACGTGCCATATTTGACATTTGCCCTTCGTGGTGGAGGGTCTGCGTTTGGTAGTGATACGTGTCAGGTTGTGATATATAACTAAGCAAAGGCACACCAGCAAGCTATTTAAATCTGAGGTCACCGTTAAGGTGACACCAGGCCATCTGGACAAACAGTCAAAGTGAAGCATTCTGATCGTTTTGCCCTTCCATCCTCAGGTAGTTTTTGTTCTTATTTTCTTTAAGTTATGGCTGACTTTTTTTCCTGGGGGGCACGACCTGTTATCCTCAGCAGACTGGGAGCGCTGGGTGTTAAATGGACATGTAGTTAAATGGACATTTGTGGATTTTTAACTGGTGTGTGTTTCTAGGGTCCATTTCGGCACTGATGTTCAAAAGATGGGATGCGGATGGCAAAAAATGGTGATGGGAACATTGATGTTATGCTATCTAAAATTCCTCAAGGAAGAACAACACAGTGTTATGTTGATTGTTGATCTGTTTGCCAAACTTTTAAAATTTTACTTTAACCATCTACCTGTCTGTCTGTGTCTCTGTCTGTCTCCCTTTCTGTGTCTCTGTCTGTCCATTCGTTCAATTCATTCATTAGTTTGATCTCACAAAATGAAGAGCAAATTTCAATAACTCACTCAGTCCCTTTTCTGGTGTTGAGATGATACCGCCAATGACCCAAAGTCAGGCTTCCTTATCGTATGTTACAGCACTGTGACCCAAAGCTCACTCAGTCCTCATGTAACCCAATGAAGAACTTTAGTTAAATTTACAAAACTCACTATGTTCACGGAAATTTTCTTGAAAACGTAATCCATGAATTTCGCGAATTTGCTCTTCAATTTGAAAAAAAATCGGAGATATTCCTCATTTGTTAGAACTAAGTAGAAATTGGAATACTGTACGTGACCAAATGATTGAACAGCATAACAACAACACATCGGCTTTGTTTAATGACACTACATGTGCTTCACTGCAGGGTACAGGGTAGTAGGTAGTCAGTCCCAGGAGGGGCCCGCTTTAGTACCCTTGAGCAAGTACTTAACCTAAATTGCTCCAGTGAAAATACACAGCTGTACACATGGCTAAATGTGTGCTACTCTATGCTGTGTAATTCTGAATTCCATTTTTTGGGGGGGGGGGGGGGGGGGCGCTGTTGCAATTGATGTCGGGGGAAATCAGGACACTGCAGGCGATGAATTACACCTAATTGGCAGAATGTTACACAGAGATGGGGGGGGGGGCTTTCCCAAGGTTCTCAGCAGGTGCCTTGCAATCCGGGTGACATTGATTATCACTTAGATGTTTGCCTACATGGGGCTGTCGATAGGAATGTTCTGTGTCTGTGTAGTGTGTGTATGTGTGTGGTTTTTTCAGGTGCTTTAATGCAAAGTGATTCTCTCAAGAACAGAAACCTGGAACCAGCTGGCAAAACTGACAATTCGGTCACTGATCCCAGAAGCTCCTGCAAAACTGCTTTATATAGACAAGAACAGCGGATAGAAAGTCTAAATTTTAAGCATTTACTGATGACAGACTATGGTTTATGATGATTCTAGAACTTTTATTCCATTTGTAAGGATTGTGGTAATGTGTTCTGTAATGCTGAGTATTTGGTTTCACAGTGAAGACGGGAATCATGTTATCCAGGAAAACACTGCACAGGGCTGGGAAGTTCGCCCAAATACTGTGTGTGCGTGCGTGCGTGTGGTCCAGGTATATGTTACGTTGTGAGGACCAAATGTCCCCACAATGCGATTAAAAATCTATTATTTTGATGTTGTGGGGAAATTCAGTTTTATAAAAATCTGTGACTGCAATCAAAAAACTAAAAATGCCAAAAGTCTTGTATTTTGTTTAATTAGTTATGGTTAAGGTTAGGGTTGGTTAGGGGTTAAGGTTATCCTTGTTGGGATTAGGGTTATACTCCTAGAAATGAATGGAGAGTCCCCATAAAGATATGAGTACAGGTCTGTGTGTGTGTGTGTGTGTGTGTGTGTGTGTGTGTGTGTCCTTATGCCTCGACAGGGGCCTTTAAATTGAATTTGTATGTGCATCAATGCAGGCAGTGATTTTTTAAACATTGGAGTATCTGTGTGTTATACGAAATCATGTACCGTGCACTTGACAGCAGATACCATTTTCTGTCCTTTGCTTTTCAGTCCTTTTGTGGCCTGGTTTACATGTGCATGCATGTTGTGCGTATACAGCAGAGATAGAATGGTGTGATATGTGTTTTGATAAGCATGCATATGTTTTTGGTGGTTCCACCCCTTTTAGCTTTCCATTTAGCCCTTCAGTTTAACTCTTATCCTTATTTCTTCTCATTAGTTATTCTCTTCAGTCCTCCTGCTTTGTTCTTCTCTGTGGTCCTTACGTTTAGCTCTTCTTATTAACCTTTAGGCCTTCTCTTTAGCCTTTCTCTTTAGCCCTTAGCACTTTTCTTTAGCCTTTTTCCTTAGCCCTTAGCACTTTTCTCTTAGTCCTTAGCCATTTTCTTTAGCCTTTCTCCTTAGCCCTTAGGCCTTCTCTTTAGCCTTAGGCCTTCTCTTTAGCCTTTCTCCTTAGCCCTTAGGCCTTCTCTTTAGTCTTAGGCCTTCTCTTTAGTCTTTCTCTTTAGCCCTTAGCCCTTCTTTTTTGCTTCTCTGCTTAGCCCTTAGGCCTCTCCCTTAGCCTTTTTTCTTTAGCTGTTAGGCATTCTCTTTAGCCTTTGGCCTTCTCTTTAGCCTTTCTCCTTATCCCTTAGGCCTCCTCTTTTGCTTCTCTGCTTAGCCTATAGGCCTTCTCTTTAGCCTTTCTACTTATCCCTTAAGTCTTTTCTTTCACTTTTCTGCGTGGCCCAAAGGCCTTTCTCCTTAGCCTTTATGTCTCTTCCTTAGCCTTCCGCTTTAGCCCTTAGGTCTTCTCTTTTGCTTTTCTGCTTAGCCCTTAGGGCTCTTCCTTAATCTTTCTCCTTAGTCCTTAGCCTTTCTCTTTAGCCCTTTACTTTAGTATTTCTCCTTAGCCCTTCACTTTAGCATTTTTCCTTAGCCCTTCAGTTTAGCTCTTCTCCTTAGTCCTTCTCTTTAGCATTTGTCGTTAGCCCTTATCCTTAGTCCTTCTGTAAGGGTGGCAGTGCACTCACACGTAGCGGCCCACCTCTCTTTAAGTGACAATTCTAGAGCTGCTAAATGATCTTTTGTTGTTTTTTAAAAACAATGACAATAAAGATATATTCTATTCTATTCTATTTTATTCTCCTTAGTGCTTGTCTTTAACCCTTCTTCTTAGCCCTTCTCTTTAGTGTTTTTCCGTAGCCCTTCAGTTTAGCTCTCCTCCTTAGTCCTTCTCCTTAGTGCTTCTCTTTAACCTTTCTCCTTAGCCCTTCTTAGGTCTTCACAGTCTGTGTTTCCAGCAGTCCTTCCCCACCAGTCCATCAGTTACTTTTTCATCTCCCAACCCTTATTAGCCACAGCATTAAACTGTCTGGATTAACGGGAGGTGCTCTGTGGCGCTCTGGGGCAACGGAGCTGAGGAGGAGAGTGGCAGCTCTCCGCCTGGCCAGAACTGGCAGTGGGATTCTCCACAGCTGACTGCTCATTTGCGTTGTCTCTGCATGAGCAGTTTCCTCGCTTGACCCCATCTGATCCCCACTCCTGCCCCCTCACAGGACCAGAGTGGAATATGACAGATGGGCATATTTCTGCACATCTGGTACACCTGGTGATGCCGGCCAGAGTCCTGGACCCAGGTGCAGTTTTGTTGCAGGACAGCATCGTTGAGCTACTATTGAGTGCTTGAAGATTACATCATTGAATAAATCTGAGTGGGGTTCATGTGGGACTGTATTAGCAAGACTACAACTTAATGTACTGTGCTCTGTCCAGGCCAGATGAACACGCATTAAGATTAAGTATTGGAAGCAAGCAGGGGAGAGAGTAACTGCATACAACCTGCCTTGGGTGATCTCTTGGGGTTCCATGGTGATTGATCACCAGTCCTGTGTCCCAGGTAATGGCAACGATACCCAGCCCATTCTGAAAACCTTGTTAGGGTTTAGATAGAGCCAGCTGGGCAGATTGCAGAGACAAAAGAGGGATTTTGTGTAATACTTCAAGGGAAGAGGTTGGTGTGCACCTGTACTGTGTCTGCTGTGTGGCCATAATCACGGTGGGCGTCATCTGTGCCTTTGTGGTGGTCGGTTAAAGGGACCACTGGCTTGTTTTATGCTTGGTTTTATTAATAAACTCTTTGAGTTATCAGGTGGCATAGTGGGTCCCTAGGCAGCACTGTAGCCTCACACCTCCAGAGCTGGGGAATTGAATTCTGCTCTATCTGTGTAGAATTTGTATGTTCTTACTGTATGTGATGTGGGCTTCCTCTGGTTACTCTGATCTCTAATTCAGATCCAAAGACATGCACTTAGGCTATTTGGCATCTCCGTATGGTCCGTAGTGTACAGATGTGCATGTGCCCTTTGACGAATGAACCAGAATATGCCTCTGCCTGGGATATATTCCAGCCCCCCACCCCCATCCTTGTCCAAGATAATCAGTTGGAAGACGAATAGATGGATGGATCTTTTGGTTTTCATCTCAATCTTGCCCTCAGGGCAGGCATGTGCCCCTAAGCCTGCTGCAGTCTTTTACCTTAAAGCACACTTGTGGGCATTAGTGAATCACTTTATAATAAATGGGTTCTTTCCCGTCATGATATTCTTATGTGTCAGAAGTGCGTAGCTGGAATTTGAGTGCGAGTTTCTCCAACCTGTGTACCTCTTGTCCCCTGCAGGCAACTTTAAAGGGCTGTGTAAGCAGATAGATCACTTTCCCGAAGACACGGATTACGAAGCAGACCCCAGCGAGTATTTCCTACGTAAGTCCCCTTTTCTGCATTTCTACACTCTGAGGGTGCTGGTGTTTCCAAGCAAATCTCCATGGTGGTATATATTAAAAGCTATGTTTTAATGTGTTTTTTAATTTTTTTATTTCATATTACTTCCTACTGTATTTGCTGGTTTTGGTCTTTCCTCTCGGTTTTAGAGACTTTGGCAAGTCTTCTCCTGTGCCATGTGGCATTGGCGCTCAATTTAGATTTTTGAGTTCTGTCACGCAGTCGGCCAGCCATGATTGGCGCTTCAGGCATGTGTGGGGGAATGCTTGATTCTAGTGTTTACTTTCAATGCTCAACGTCTGTTTACAAAGCGGCTCCGGGGCCAAACATCAAACATGCTGCTATACGATTTTCATTAGCTTAATTTCAATGGCTTAATTAGTGATAGCTATGTTTTCAATTTTAACTGCACTGTGAAGAAAAATTTGAGCTTCTTCAATAAGAATGTACCTATTGAGGATTTAGTTGAGTGTTTATTGTGGTTCGAATGTGAGTGTAACTCAAGTAGAACAAGTGGGGTTTTGTGGTTGCATTGTGGGTGCATTCTAACCTTCAGGCTGATCCTATGGGGCAATAATGTTGGGGGCGGAGTTTGTGCTGATTGGTCAAAAAAATAATGAGGATGAGAGACGTCGACGCTGCACAATAGTGGCATTGGGAATGGGGGCTAAAGAGAGGGTGAAGCAATGGTGGGCGTTCTTAATGTATAAACGGCCCACAAGTGGATGACAGGACTGGGCTGCGGCTCCCCCAACGGCTTGCCAATTAGGACACTTACTTCTATAAATATTTCGAGCTCCCCTATATAGGTCAGGCATCTTCTCTTTGTGCCCATCTGCCTTTGCGTTGGGGCCGAAAGTCATTGTTTGAGGGCAGCTGCCTGGGGTGGCGGCATGGGAGGTGAGCCCCCCCAGCACCCACATTTCCCAGCCTCTCTGCTGTGGTGCAATGACATACACCCCCACCTCTCTATTTGCATGCTGAGAACCCCCAGGAATCTGCCTCGCGCCTCTTACTAAACCAATTTCTGCTAAATTGTATTGGCTAAACTGGAGATTCGTTAACTGAGGCAGCAGGAAGGAAACATCATTAACGTCCCGCGAAAAGAATTCCCGCTAATGAGATGCACCCAAAACAAGCCAAAATATTCCGTTTACATACATTTTTTTTAATTGCATGGAACACTTTTTAAGGGCAATATATAAATTATACACTTGTCTTGCATTCAAATGGAGCGGAGATTTATGAGGTAAGCTATAAGGAAACAGAAAATGGATGTGAAAATGTCTGAGATCACATGTGGGTAAACATGCCAGACATGCGTGCATTCTCTGCATCGCTTCTGCCAGGGCGCTGCCTTCTCCATGCTGCTGCAGACCCACTGAGGCCTGTGCAGATTGCACGCATGCTCAGTGAAAATGCGACACAGCCAGGCGCAATGGACTGGAATGCTTTGGAGCTGGAGCACAATGTCGCAAATGTTTTTTTTTTTTGACTGCTGACCAGATTGTTTTGTTTCAAATAGATGCTTGTTATAATGTGTTTGGTGAGCTTAAGTTATGGATCTGGATAAACAAGAGATAAATAGCGCATCTGGATCTGTAAACGTGGTATATTTTGAACAGGGAACTAGAGTGTTCTTTAATGCAGTTGCATGTGAACCATAAACATCATCATTAGCTAATACACTGATGTAAATCAGTAAATGATCCTAAATTCTGCAGAACTTCAGCTCACAAGCGCTAATCACCTGCCTCAAAAGACTGGAGTACACCCAGGTTTGGTTGAGGCATCTGTAGGTGTGGCTCTGTAGCTGAACTCTGTATCCGTTGCTAAAAGTACATAGTGATGTCACTTTCGGGCCCTTGAGCAAGGCCCTTAACCCCAAGTGCTCCAGGGACTGGCTGACCCTGCTCTCTGATCCTCACTTGTTCGTTGCGTTGGAAAAAGTGTCCCTAAATAAGTAAATCTAGAGGTTGTTGGTTTAAATCCTACGAGTGGCAAAGTGGCTGTAGCATTATAGGGAGCCACTGAGCTGAATCCCAGGTCTCGCTCTCATGCTATTTTTAGTATCTAGACTCACATATATCAAATATATGTGGAGCAAACAAAATTATACCTATGAACAATTCATAGCAAAACAGCACTCTCTGTTTCAGTTGGATCTATAATCTCTATTGTCTAAATCCTACTTTTGTGCTGGCTGGCTACACACCGGCTGTTGTACTGACTGCATCTGCGATTGTCCATGGAGGGGCAGGCTTTGACTTCCATCGCTACCTCCTATCCTAGATATTATAGTGATGGACATGGCAATGTAATGGATTTATAAATAAGCAAATGTATAATTTTATTGATTTATAACTACCACTGCCAATATTTTTTAGAACTGGATATTTTAGTTTATGTAATTGCAATTCTATAAATTACACAGTTAAAAAAATTGCTTGGAGTACTGGGACTTGAACCAGTAACCTTTTGGCAAGACCTGTTCTTAACAAGTACAGTGTACTAGGTAACTATACTAGGTATAGCAGAATTCATCCAAACACGGATGTTTACAATGTGTTTCTCATCTCATCTACATATCCCCCGTCACACTTCTTCTATTCACGCAAACAAAAAAAATAGCTTTAAACTCATACCCTTCTGGCGCCTACTCCTACGTCCAGTTGTTTTGCAGGGTATGGAGCAGTATGAGAAAGTGTAATGGCAGTGGTGATATGAAAATGAAACTTGGAATAGATCAGGTTTAGTTATAGTGATGTGAACCCAATATGTACTTGTTTCCTACAGTATTCTGTACGTTGATTTAGACCACAGGCTCTGACTATGCCCCCTCCAGGACAGATACTCCTCTGTTGGGGGTCATAGCAGGGCGTCTTCCAAGGGCCAACGTCTGCTGACAATCAATGGTCCTCATCTTGGTATTATAGCTGGTCACAGGCTGGATGTCATTCTGAAGGGCAGCGTCTGGTACAAGGAGAACCCTGGCATTCATACTGACATTTTTCTGGCCAGTCAAATTGCTGAAATTTGGTTCAGAGAAGAAGTGATGTAAGAAATAGCAGCCTAACTGCTCTCCCTGAGACGACTGGGGGCTAGGAGGGAGTGTTAAATTGGCTGGCTATCGGACCATTTAAGGTGAAGTGCATTGTGATGTAAAATTGGGTAATATGAAGCTCTTTGGTTCCCTGCCCAGCTGAATACACCTCAGCTGTGGTTGGCAACAAACCAGAAAGAGAACTAGTGGAGGTAGACAAAGTAATGGAAACAGCTAACAATATATTCTTATCAAAGACCTTATAAGGACTTGATCTGCCTTATGCCTTCAGAACAGCTTGAGTCATTCTTGGAATGCTGTCATACAATTCCCAAGCTATGTGTAGTTGGATATTCAACCATTCCTGAAGAAGAAAAGCCTTTTAAAGAGATGGGGGATATGGAAACCTGCTTTGCACTTTACATGACTATATCTGGCAACTGGGGAGACCATAAGGCATTTGATTTCATCTTGATTATTATGAAACCATTCTTGAATGAGTTGAGCAATCTGTACTGTTATCCCGGAGAATGGGAACATGTTGAGGGAACAGTGCTTGCATCATAGGGTGCACCTAGTTCGCTAAATTAACATGCAAAACAGAACCTTGAAACCCACGGGAGAGCTGCCCATTCCATTATACATACCACACCATGTTTAACAGCTGGCACCCAATATTGTGGCTTTCTCCAAACATAAAGCTGTCCAGATGCAGGGAAAATGAATGAAAGATGACTCAGACCATATTAGTTGTTTCCATTTCTCACAGATGCAGATTCTGTGCTCGTCAGGGCAGGTTATTTGTCTTTGGGCTTTGGCCCTGGATACAGTGGTTTCCAGGCAGCGGGCCTGTCATAAATCCAAGCCCTGTGAAGCTCAAGATGTACAGATTTTGTTGAGTCTGGGCCACAAAGATGCTGGCTCAGTTGTGTGGTCACTTCTGAGGCTGTACTTCTGTGGATTTTAGCAGCTCTGCTTTTAAGTGCCTGTCTATTCCGGTCGCTGATCTTACAGTTACAGAGCATCCTCTGTTCCTCTTTACCGACGCAGTTCAACACACGCTGTCATTATTTCTGAGACTGTTCCTCTTGACAATTTGCAGTTTTTCTGACTAATGCACCTGCAGTTTGGGCCCAGACTATCTGGCGTCTTTGGAACATCCTGTCAACTAGCATTCAACTTAATATGATTCACCTGTGTCGCTGCGTTTGTCATTGAGATTTAGTTACTTCGCAGTTAGTCCTTCTTAATGTGCCGGTTCCAGTACTTGGTCCCGATTGTTGGTAACCCTGACAACCGGGGAAAATGGGCAAAGCTTGAAGGAGGAATCGGTTCAGCATATGGATGAGTGCTTTACTCTTAGCATAGCAAATCTGAATCATTAAGATGAATCCGTAGTAAAGACTCATTGTTGCGGTCAGCATAGGGTTCTTTGAGTGCCACAATGCATTTTAATTGACTCCCGATCCAAATGAAAAACACCAGGAATTAATCGTCCGTATAGTTAAGCATCATTTTTATTTGTACATTATTTTATAAGCTTTTTAATTAAACATTATCAAAGAAATAGAAGGCTGAAAAAGACACAACAAACCTTTCAGCTCTGTATGACAGGAATCTTATAGTAATAATAATGTATTGCTTTTATAACAATGAATTTCATAGTAAACTGCTTATATCTATCCATCCATCCATTTTCCATAACCACTTATTCCATTTCGGGTCGCGGGGGGTCCAGAGCCTACGGGCGCAAGGCAGGGAACAACCCAGGATGGAGCGCCAACCCATCGCTGGGCACACACACATTCACACCTATGGGCAAGTTGGTAACTCCAATCAACCTCAGCATGTTTTTGGACTGTGGGGGGAAACCGGAGGAAACCCCACGACGACACGGGGAGAACATGCAAACTCCACACACATGGAACCCAGATCCCAGAGGTGTGAGGCAACAGTGCTAACCACTGCACCACCGTGCCGCCCCAACTGCTTATATTTCTCTCATAAAAATAAATACATTGGGCTTTAAAGTGTATTATTGATTCAAATAGATGCTTAACATTGAGAAAGGACCCTGAGACGTGTTGTTTGCGTGTGTGTGTGTGTGTGTGTGTGTGTGTGTGTAGGAATTTGATTCTGATAGAGTAATAAAGTGCTACACATTTCTATTGATGCATCGATCAACACGGGTCAGTTTTCATTTTTGTAGTACATGCACTCGAATTTCAGGGCTTCATAAGTGGCGTATTCAAGACCCAGAGCCACAGAGTGGGTCCATCAGGCGTTTCCGCGGGAATGTACGCTCAGTCGCTGGCTCTGTTTCTCCGGCCGAGTCCTGGCGATCCTTCCGTTTATAAATTGAAATACAGACTTCATTTAAGTTTCCCAGCAATTATCGCTTAGCCTTTTCTTATCTTCTCTAACTTTGTTATAGGACACTTTGTTAACTGTTAAGCTGAGAGCTAATCATTTTGATTGGCCCATCTGCTGCTTTGTTGCATCCCTACACAGAACTAATGCTATAGACGCACGATATATTGGTTAACATCTCGGCATCGGCTGACAGTCATTAAAAATTAAGATATCGGCACGTTAATCCTGGTCCATATTGCTGGTTTATATTTCGACTTCATAAGTATTTGAAGTTAGCATCCATAACTACTAAAATACTGGAGATGACTGCATGGACGATCAGCCATTTTCCGTACGGCCCAGAGATTGATCTCCCTTTTTTCATCATTGGCAGAAGCCCCCCCCCGCCCACCCTTAGCAAGTAGTTCACAGTTTAGCCAATTATGGGCATTGGCAATGTTAGAAAAAAATATATTGGTCATCTGTCACAATGTTTTAGTATGTGAAGGAAAGACGCAGACAAGACAGGAGAGAGGGGTGGATGTGTGACACGGCTGACTGGCCCACATCCTGTGCGCTGAGTGATGTGTGTCCAGGCTCACACCGGCAAAGTGGGGTACTCCAGGCAGGAGATGAGCAGGTGGATCTAAGGAGGCCAGGAACAATGAAATGCTTTGTCATTCAAGGTTTTTTTTAAATATAAAAATAGAGTCTCTAGGGATTTTTTTTTTTTTTGCTTAAACAAGGCTGTCATTTAAAGTGACTGAAATGGGTTACCATTACCAGTGGGTAACAGAGTGTGCAGATCAGCTGTTAAGAGGGCTGGGTGAGATTAATAAGCATTTGTAGCATCCAAGCCTCCGGAGACAGACTGCTGTATTCACGTAGCACTTTCATGATTTGGCTGTTTGAGCTGTGTGTGTGTGTGTTTCAGACAGAACATTTCATTTTATTGTAATGTCTTTCCAGTCTTCAGTCATGTAGACAGCATGTAAAATGATTCTCGGCATATTTTTTTTCCCTGTATGGGACTAAAGATGTATATGCATGTGCGGGCATTCGGTGAGGCACTGATGTGTGTGTGTGTGTGTGTGTGTGTGTGTGTGTGCGCGCGCACGGTGAGGGCAGTCAGGCAGCCAGTTTACGCTGCATATGGCACAGATCAATATGCTTCGATCCCTGCCTTCTCTCACTCTTTGTCTGTCTCCATGCCCCCCCCCCCGCCCCCCAATACTCTGAACCCTCTGGGACGCACGTAGGACCCCTCTGACTCAGAGACACTCCAGCCCAGGAGTCAGCAGCAGCACTAATGCCCCCCTCACATAAAGCAGTGGGTTGTTACTTCCCACGGCGCACAAAACGGCAGTGTGTCCTCGAAGGGGGGCTCCGCCTCTTCCTGTGGCCCGGGTTTCGCTTCCCGCCCCCCCCCGTCTGCGGCACATTGCAGAGAGAAAATGAAACGGCCGGGAGGTGACCTTGACCTCGCCATTAACCACGCCTCGCTGCCTCATTCCCCGAGTGCTGCCTCGTTAATTAGGTAGAAGGCAGAAATTAGCCAAAGACAAAATGCCCCTATAGTGAGGTTTGTGTTCAAATATACCTAACCCTAAATGAATTGACAGACACTGAGCTAAACATTAAGTGGTGTGGCAGAAGATCTCTCAGTTTAATCGTGAGATTGAAGCTGCTGTCATCCACAGTACGAAGAGAAGGGAGACATTTCTGGGCCGTATTGTTCTTATAAAGAAATTGCTGCATTTTAGCCACAATATTATGGACATTTCACATGACAGAATGTCAAACAGTTACAAAATTTATCTTTCCCAGCATTGAACACACTGCCTGCCCATGAACAGACCATTGAGACAGGACTGTTTTTGCTAGGCAGAGCACTATTGCTAACTACAGTTACAAGCACCTCATTTCTGTCTGCCTACAGTGGTACACCTGTTCCCATTCCCCCCTATTTCTCCATGCTGTTTCCTGACTTTTTTTCCTGCTCACAGTAGAAAGCCGCACAGCGTCGATGGCTGAACGGGATCCTCTGTTTCCGCCACCATCTCACACAGCAGCGTAGCCAGCATGACTTTCCTGTGGAGTAAACCGGTCGATGGCACCCAATAGACGGTGGCCAGGCAGATGACACATTGACAGCACTGGCAGGGTGGCTATGTGACTGTAGTTTGTAGGGCCACCCAAACTTTCCACCTCACAAACACAGCCTCCTCGCTAAGGTAAATGCCCTCTCTGGCTGGCATCTCTTCTGATGCTTAGCTTCCATACTGAGCAGTCACAGCCCACTACTCTTCATACTCTTCACTGTTAGTCACTTTCATCTAGAGTGATGGACCCTCAGTTCCCTCTGATCCCACTGGGCATGTTTTCTGAAGCAGGTTGAGAAACATGCTCAATGACGCGAGGATGAGTGTTTTTTTTTTTCTCTCTTGCTTGGGTTGTGGTCAGTGGCCTCTCCTTTACAAGGCCAATTTTTTAACCTACACCCTGACACCCTGGATCCAGTCTTTCATCCCGTTATAAATAGCCAGATTTGCTAGGTTTGAACCAGGTGCGTTCAAAGCTTCAGAGGTTAGTAAACACATTATAACCAGAATGGTAATTGAAGAATTTGACGTAGAGAGAGGGCCCACAATGAGACCAAAGAGGCTTCATTGACTAGAAACACTGAACACCCAGTTTGATGTCATTCTGTATTCATATTTAATTCACATTTAATTCACATTTAAACCCATGAGCTTATAAAGAGGCAACAAATCACTGTCTGCACCTCGTGAAATAAGTGGCTGATCACATGACCTTCACCATCTTTTCATCAGCATGGATTTTTGATTGCGATCCCCTCAGGCTGACTTTGGGCTTAGTTTGTGCTGGCTAGCTTATAGCAGAATGGGGCCACGCCAAAGATGCTGAAGGGCCCAGACTGTTCTGGAGGAGCATTCGTCTCCCAGGAACATTGGAGTAGCAATTGAGTTTCGGTAGACCAGATGTCCCGGGGTGGATCGTTTTGGTTAATGAACCCATTAACTTGCTACCCCTGTGACGCAATAGTTTTATTTTGGTTCTGTTTAGTTTTTTTTGGCTCACCCCCAGAGCATTCTCTCTGCTTGATCATGCTCTGTCACCCAAGCCTTTACACTACTGCAGAATTTCTCAAGACCATCCACCAGTTTTGCTTCTTTATGTCTTTTCCTTGTACTGAAGTTGTCATTGGGTTTCATTCCTCTCTACTCTTTTTAAACCCATTTCTACTCCTGTGCTCAAGGTCATTGTTCTGTCGTCTCATCCCCCTGTCCCTTGGGTTGCCCCCTACAACACGTATACACGCCATTGACGTAAATCGGTGAATCTGAATCGGCCTCTTGCATGAAAGCGATTGAATCGATGACTGCACGAATTCCCGGTGATTGACTGGAGTCTCACCAACATCCTGCCCTCCCCCGTGATTTGCTCTTCCTGAGTTATGGCCACCCCACTGGCTGAGCGGTTTCTGAAGATTGACACTTAGTTGCGAAAGGCTGATGGTGTGTAAAACGTGTGTCCTCTATACAGCAGCACTATTTAGAGGCTAATTTCTTGTGATGCGTTGGACTTGTCCAGCAAGTAAAAGTACCTGATGTTTTGTTTAAAAGGAACAAGGTTTAGTCAAGAAGGTTGATCCTTTGTAAAGAACAGCATGCAGAAATAATAAGTGGCAAAGGCTCAGAAATGCAAAACATAACTATCAAATCAATGGCTGAACTCCCACTCAGAGATATTTCTGGACCAGCAAAATAAATTAATATAGCAAAAACACAGCCTTCAGTTGAAGTGAAGTAGATTTAGCTGTACTTAATCTCTCTCTCTCTCTCTCTCTCTCGCACACACACATACACACACACAACCCCCCCCCCCCCACACACACACACAAATGTGTACCCTGGCAAGAAAACTGTCACACATCTCTCCTTTGTACACTCTGCACACTCCAGTGCACCCACTAGTGAGTCATACAACAGAACACAGACATGCACATTTTTCCACATGTAACTGTAGCACAGGTGGCCATATACAGGACACATGAGACACATCTCCCTCTACATTCAGCAGTCAGTATAGAATCCACAGCTTTGTTGGTGATATTTTTGGGGTAAAATCAGGCCTAGTGTATTTATATCTGGTTCAAGCCCTCAGGGCAGATGACACATTTAATGTTTTTACTTTGAATACAATAACTTTTGGCTCATATGGATTTTGATTTGATCTTCACTTCTAAACTGTTGGCTTGATGAAGGGTTCTGACATGCTGATTTGTTATTTACATTTGTGGGGCGTCTTCATTTCCGTCTCCAAAGGTAGCCCATTCAGAACATGCATGCAAGGGCTGGCCAATCGTATAGGCCAGTGTTTCCCAATCTGGTCCTTGGGGACCGACAGCCGGTCCCCATTATCGCTTCCTCCCAGGGAGAAAAAATGTGGACTGTCTGGCAGGGAGCTGGGAGGGAGCAAAAACATGGACCGGCTGTGGGTCCCCGCGGACCGGGATGGAAAAACGGCTGCTTAGGGTGGCAACGTCTGAGTGGGCGCCGACTTGCCAGGCCGATTTTATTTTGTCTCAGACCGGGGGGGGGCGGCGGTGAAGCTCGCCTAGTGCACCACGTCGACTAGGACCAATATTGCGTGCATGCATGCCTCTGTGTGCTCTCTGTCCTGTGGAGCCCCCCACCCCCCCACAGACCCAAGCATGGGCAGTGTGGCATCTCCAGATAATATGCCATAACTGGCCATGGCAGCACCCGGCAG
>JAAGVU020000092.1:4589368-4612578 GCA_011763525.2 Mormyrus iriodes | reverse complement strand
CCCCCCACAGACCCAAGCATGGGCAGTGTGGCATCTCCAGATAATATGCCATAACTGGCCATGGCAGCACCCGGCAGGGTTAATATGAGCAGGACCGGTGGGAGGGAGAGGAACTGGGCCAACACCCCGGGCACCTTGCATATTTCATACGACTGCCGCCCCTCCTTACCCGGAAGCTTGACACGCTCCACTTTGAGCTCACCGTCAATCCCTGGCCTGCTCCCCGTCCATCATCAGGGGCATCTGCAGTTTCCTGGGAGGTTTTCCTTTTTTTGTATCACAAGCAGCCCATGAATGTTGGTTCTTTTTGATTTGTTCGCACTGAACACACAGAACCGCCGTACCGCTGAACGCACAGAACCGCCGTACCGCTGAACGCACAGAACCGCCGTACCGCTGAACGCACAGAACAGCCATACCACTGAACACACAGAACAGCCGTACCGCTGAACGCACAGAACCGCCGTACCGCTGAAGACATGAGAATGCCCTTAGCATGATGGGTCTGTCAGGACGTTAGTCTGGAGGAGTCAGTCAAGCATACAATCTTTACGTTTTTCCCCAGACCCGTTTGAGAATCGCGAATCTGTATATTACAGCATATGTGTCTCTCACTGTAGGCGGCTGTGTTTGCCAGCCATGTGATCTGATGATATGCATCAGCAGAATATGGGTCTATAAGAGGAGAATCCTTGATATTCAGTAGTATTATGGGCGCGCACTGTGTTTCAGTCAGTTCAAACGTACGCACAGTGTTGCCAGCGGTACTGGCGAGTAAAACAATGATTATTGGGTAGACAGGCGTATTTGAACATCAACTTGCTGTCGATCCCGGAGTCATCGGGTTCAAGAGTGGCTGTGAATGGTTCTTTAGATCCAGCCCCCATCTCTCCACACCCCCCCCCCCCATGTCAGCACTTTAAGAAGAAAACTGCTGAAGTGGCAGTAGAGACCGAGGGAGAGGATGGGGCAAAGTGGTCAAACTTTAACCAGGCTGATGGAAGTTTCTGCTTGCATGTTAAGCAGGCAGCCGCTTCTGGGCAGGCGATTCAGGTTGTTGGTACCAGCAGTACTTGACACTGCAATGTCAAGAAAATTTCTAGTGCCAGCAAGGTGCTTTGTGTTGGGGGGGTAGAGTCAGGCTACCATCTTCATTCAGTTCTGGCAAATTTCCTTTCATGGCACTTGTTGATGTCATACACATATGCAGCCTGTAGGGGGCGACGCTCACTCTCTGCCACTGGCTCTTCTCATCCACAGGTGCTGTGCGAGCATCAAGTATCTTCCCTATCCTCAGTGTCATCCTCCTCTTCATGGGGGGCCTCTGCATAGCTGCCAGTGAGTTCTACAAGTCGCGCCACAACATCATCCTCAGTTCCGGCATCTTCTTTGTGTCAGCAGGTAAGGGCGGGGCATTGGCCATTGGGCGGGGCCAAGGCCACAATAAGCTCTAACTCCATTTGCGACGGCCGACCAATCGCAAAGTGGCGCTGGGGTTTAGAGGCACGTGCCAGTGAGCATCTGTGATAAACCGCTAATTAGTTTAATCACACTCAGCACCACCCCCCCCACCCCACCCCCGGTCACCCACAGCGGCACGTCCCAGTTGAGGGAGAGTATGTAAAATAGGGCAGAGCGGAAGTACAGCCCAAACTGTCTCAGGACCTGCAACGTGGCCCAGCTAATGGTAGCCTTTTGTACTACGATCAGAATGAGACTCGATCCCACCCCCCACCCCCCACTTTGCTAGGCTCAGAGCGACCCATTGGGATTAAACTCTAAAAATACGGTGTCCCTGACACACTTCTCCTGTGATCCGTCATCACCACTTCACACCGTCAAAGATGTTTTTTTCTGATGTGACTGAACAAAACATATATATGATGTTGTTTAAAAGACAGGTAATGGGAAAATGAGGGAAGAAGCAGACTTGGTCGAGCCTGTGATTGTGATCCCATTCTGGGCTCAGAGACAGATGAAGACCGGCTTGGGCAAAGAAGCGTCCAAGGGCCCTGTGTCTGAAGCATCAGATGCCATCGTCTGCTCCTGCTCCATTCCCGGCTCGGTCAGCTGGAGTCATACCGACATGTGGTGGCTATTTCCGCCACATGGATTTACACGCCTGTGTGTACTGGCTCCCCGAGGGCAGGGAGAGGCAAGCTGCAATCAGCAAGAGCAGTGTTTCCCAACCCGGTCCTTAGGGACCGGCAGACGGTCCATGTATTTGCTCCCTCCCAGCTCCCGATAGGAGGGACTTCTGCAGGTCCACGAGGACCAGATTGGGAAACATTGGGCAAGAGCATCTTTGTGTGCAAAGCTGATGCACGCAGCTGAATTGTGAGGACAACTTGGTGCTTTTATTGAAAGGGCTTTTCAAACTTAAATGTTTTACTCATTTACGCAAGGGCTGAGGTTCATTAAGGTTCGTAATGAGTGGTGAGCATGGCCAAATTTAGGGGGGTGGTGGCCATTGGGCTAAAGTCATTGTTTGTGTCCTACCTACAACATAAAATGCCGTAGCCGGTAGAAAATAAAATTTGAGTCCCTTACAACTCGGGGACGTGGTCTACAGTCCAGGCTAGCTCACTCATAAGTCCAGCCTTGCTGTTGTGCGTAATGACAAGTCCCCTCATAACAGGTCCACCAAATGTGCAGCTGTAAGTCCTCACTTTGCACACTTTTTCTCATAGCTTACATGTTGTTTGTTGACACCCCTTTGGTTCCTCCTGTAGGGTATCGATTCAGCAGCCGTGCCAAGGTCCGTCAGCATGACACGGACCATCTCAATTCCTGCAATGCATACGGAGATCTTTGACCATCTGTCTCTCTCTCTTTCTCTCTCTCTCTCTCTCTGTCTGTTTCTCTGACCAGGCCTCAGCAACATCATCGGGATCATCGTCTACATATCAGCCAACGCGGGAGACCCCTCTAAGAGCGACTCCAAGAAGAACAGCTACTCGTACGGCTGGAGCTTCTACTTTGGAGCCCTGTCCTTCATCATCGCCGAGATGGTGGGCGTACTGGCGGTCCACATGTTCATCGACCGGCACAGGCAACTGCGGGTGGGAGCCGCCCGCACCCCCGACTACCTGCAGAGCTCAGCCATCACGCGCATCCCCAGCTACCGCTACCGTTACCGCCGGCGTTCGCGGTCCAGCTCGCGCTCCACGGAGCCGTCGCAGTCCCGCGACACCTCCCCCGTGGGCCTCAAGGGCTTCAACACGCTGCCGTCCACCGAGATCTCCATGTACACACTCACCCGGGACACCCTCAAACCCGCGACCACACCCACCGCCACCTACAACTCCGAAAGGGACCACAACTTCCTGCAGGTGCACAACTGCATCCAAAAAGACCTGAAAGACTCATCCCACACCAACACAGCCAACCGACGCACCACCCCAGTATGAGACTGTCCCGCGGTGGAGAGGGTGGAGGGCAGGGAAGGGGTGGGGTCAGCATGGTGGAGAAGGGGGGGGGGTTGCATAGAACTGAGGAGGAGATACAGAGGAGCCCCGAATTCTACAGATAAGATGATATACGAGTTTCCATGTCAGAAAAAAATAGAAGAAAAAGTTTAAAAAAAAGAAAATGCATGATTTTCCCATCTACCATTATTTAAAAGAAATTTTTAAAATGTTTGTAAGACATGAACTGGAATGAAATCTGGTTGATTGGGAGAATAGGGGCAGGATATCTGGGGAAGAGGGGGCAACCAGGGGTGTGGTCAGTGAGGAGGTGAGGGAGGAGGCGGGGCAGACGGGGACCACAAACCCTCCCTTCTCACCCACCTCCACCCTTCCACTTCTGTCTTTTATTTAATGTATTTATTGCTTTTTTTTTCGTTTTCTTCTTTTTTTGCATTAAAACTGTGAAACCACCGTGACGGGATTCGGAAAAAAAACGTGACTCAAATCGCAAAGTTAATATATGTATTAATTTTATATATGAATATATATAAGTAAACATGTTAATAAATGACTGACTCCTGACACAACAGAACAAACTAAATGAACTAACTGAATATTTGTGGAAGCTGAAGTGAGAGAAGTCATCTTGACCTGCCGCTTTAAAGACCGAAAAGAGGCAAATATTGATACTCCACAACTATGATGCTGCTGTCAAATCCAAACGTGCGAAGCAGTAAATGTTAGACAAATTCTATTCTTTTAAATGAACCTTCTCCTCTTTTTCTGGGACCCTGTTCGCTGTTCTTTTTTCTGTCACCAAAGGAGTGTGAGTCTGACAGCCCCAAGGCGGAAGAAAACCAAATAAAAATAAAAAAATTAATAAAGCATAAATAGATTTTAAAAAAATAAAAGCAAGGAAAAAAAGACTGATTTGGGGGATGAAAAAAGGAAAGGAGATCAGGGAGAAAAAGAAGAGGATGCAAATCGAAAAAACAAGAAAAAAAAAATACGAGTATGAGATCCTGCAGGAGCTGAAGCTGAGTGACTCACAAATTTACATGCATGCTAGAAATTTACAGCAAATCTGCTCTTGAGAAACTTAAGTTTTAAAGGTTATTGGTAATTATAAGAAAAAAATGATGACGCCGACGTTTAAAATGTTTACGTTTTGTCTGTAATTGTACTTGTCTTTTTTATGAACTTTCTTTTGGTGGGGTTTTCATTTATTTTACGCTTTGGAAGGAAAAGCAAACTGCAATGAGCAAATGACCTCTTTCGATTTTTAATTTCTTTGTACGTGTGCCCTTTTTTTCGATTTGAAAGCTCACACAGCCTTAGCCATATTTTTCTGCTCTGAGTTGCGTTGTGTTGTCCAAACAGAAATGGTCATTAAAGGTGCCAAAACTGAACAGTTCTAAACTTAGATGCATCCAGACCCCGTGATGAATAAAATTGGAAACCCAGAGGGAACAAAAGTGACCCGGCCCGGTTTTTTTCTTAATCTCTGTGACCCATGCAGGACTTCCTAATGACCTAATTAGAGGTGCAGTACATGGCTTGTCTGGGGGTCACAAAGCATGATTATAGACCCCTTATTTTAACAGGTACTTAACTGAATGGTCCAGGTAACTACAGCGTTACAAGCAAATCAAGTCAGGCCTGAGATCTTGACATCATCTTTCTTTGTTTGCATTATCTGGTTTTGTGATGGTCTGTCATACTTCCAGAGGATCTTATTTCAAATCATTTTTAAGGTTCTCTCCAAGACCAGGTGGCCAAAGGGGAGGGGGGGGGGGTAGCAGAAGGCCCATATTGGTTGGTTGTGTCATGGGGGCCTGGGAATAATCATAAATAGTGGGCCTGATTCTCCTAAACAAACATGCGCTTATAGAGTAGTGTTGAGCTCTACAGGCAGATGTGTGGGTGTCCTAAATGATGAAGCCGTGTTGGTGGTACTGGTGCCCACAGCGGCCTGTTGGGGTGTGCAAGTTTTACGGGAACACACGATCTGCATATGAAGCTGGTGAAAAGATCTGGACTCACATGACCGTACCTTTGTTGGGAGGCTGATGGAACCTAAGAAGATTTCTGCTCAGACTACATTCACTGCTGGAGATGAAATCCAGTATGTCTTAGACAGATATCATCAGTTATGATTATAGTTCAATATGTTAAACTATCAAGGTCAAAGTGGTACATAGTTGACCCTTCTGCATCATGACTCGGTTTTGGCATAAAAAATTAAATGGGATTTTGCGAAAACCGCAGACAACACATGGAGGCCAACAGAATGCACAAAAATAGTTTAGTGACTCATAAATGCATAAAATATATGTACAGGGCTGGTTTGGAGGACGCCAAGCGTGTTCACGGCAGCCTCTCACGTGACATCTCGCGTTTCTCATATCTTCCTGAGCCGTTATATTGCCCTAAACTGTACTAAAATCATGAGTCCGAAACGTTGCACATCTAGTGATTCTGAATGGGCTCCCAAGAAACAGAGGGAAGTGATGAACTTAAAAGAAATGGTTGAATTATTGGATATACTCACACACTCACAGCACTGCCCCCCCCCCCCCCAAACCCACTGGCTGGAGGTGCTTGCTTTCCTCCCGAAGAGGGCCAAAACATTTTCACACGGTTTTTCCAGATCTTGGGTAAGGCCTCCGTCCCTAACCCCCACGATGTGGAAGGGCTGACTGTATAAACACAGAGTATATAAACAAAGTCTATAAACAAAAACATCATAACATTGCAGACATTTATTTATATATAGAGCACTTTTAAACAACGGGAGTTGAACCCAAAGTTCTGTACAGAGGATATACCATTAAAAACAATACAAAATGACAAAACAAAAGAGACTAAAAAACGGTGACAATCGATTATCATACAGCTCTCAAACTGAATTATACACTAAGGAATAAAAATGTGTTTTTAAACTAGATTTCAAAACAGGCAGTGAAGGGGCCGGGACAGAGAAGGGTCGTTCTCCTCTCTGTTTTAGCCTAGACTATCTGGTAGTCAACAAAAACAGATCAGCAGACCTGCGTGACCTTGCTGGGGTATCAGGAGTAATCAGGTCAGTAAGGTAAGTAGGAGCAAACCCTCTTACAGCTTTAAAGGTAAAAAGGAGAACTTTGTACTTTATCCTAAACTGTATAGGAAGGCAATGGAGGGATTCAAGCACTGGTGTGATGTGGTCAGGCCTCTTATCGCCTGTTAAGAGACACGCTGCAGCATTCTGTACCAGCTGTGGGTGGCAGAGGGAAGCCTGGCTGACCCCTGAATACAGGGCGTTACAGTAATAAGCCGAGATGAAATAAATGCATGTATGGCTTTTTCAGAATCATCAAATGATAAAAAAGGGCTTGACTTTAAATGAATCTTAATTCAAAGTAACTCGACTTTATCACTGAGCTAATCTGTTTGTCCATTTTAAAACCGCCATCCATAATCATGCCCAAATTCTTTGCAGAGGGCTTAATAAAAGGTTCCAGGGAAATTCAAGGTTAATGTGGAGGCAATCACTGGTCCCACTGGGTTGAAGAATAAGGACCTCGGTTTTACTCTTATTACAATGTCACAGACAACAGATTATAAAAATATTTCACATGGATTTATGTGGTATTGTCTCTGACATTGTTATATATATCATTACCTAAGTTTATATATCTGTATATGCCTAGTCATTATCATTTAGCAAGTGTGTTTTCCCTGATTCTGTTCCCCCTGCCTCTTTGCCCTTCATGTCATTCTTGCATTTCCTTCCTTCCCTGACTGTCTGTATCCCGTCCCCATAAAACAAATTCAGAATGGATTCGGGAAGACAACGTGAATGAATGTGTGCCCTCAGGACACCATTTTCATTGTGATAGTAGCGACCCAGGGTTGACAACTTTGCTCAGCTGGCTGGTGTGAGATTTTCAATCTGAGACAAGTCTGCACACACGTGCACATGCATTTACATGTATGTAACAATTTTATTACCTCGTAAATAATTTGCAGGGTTCGCAAATCTACCCCAACGCTTTTGATGTAGCTAATTTTGGGTTTATAATGGAATAATATAGAATTGCAGAAAGATTCTGAAAGCCTGTCGCACCAGATGCATGAGAGTTAGCAAGCCTGGTGACCATAGCCCTATTTGTGCTGGATGCTTTTACTACCTGAAGGACTTGGGAGACTTCATTGTTCTGCCCCGTGGAGTACACCTGTTTGTCTGTACTCTGCTCCAGCATAGTTCAAAGCACAGCAAATAAGACATCTTTCAATGTGTAAATGCAAACACATATCACACAGCTGTTCACATAGCTGTATATTAGTCTTTGTCATTTATCTTTTCTCCCCCTGTGTGAGGTCTGATGGATTCATGAGGACAAGCTTTTTAGACAAGATAAGCATACATGCTCTGCGTGTGTGCGAGACTGTCAGCCCCATTGCATAGTCGCATACATTCCCTCCTTGCGATTTTGCATGCCTCCGTGTGGCGCATCACAGTCTGAGTGTTTCTGTGTCAGCATGTGGAAATCTCTATACTTCACTTGCTCACTCCCATGCATCCTCCCTCCTGGTGGGATGATCAAAGCCTTGCATGTCTCAGCCGTGTAAGAAAGAACAGGGTGGGAGACAGGTGGAAGATCAGTGTAGGTGACAGTGAGCATACATAGTAAAGGCAAGACCAGTATACCACCCCCTACTGGCTTGGAGGACTAACTGATGATTTTTCTAGGGAGAAAAAAAAGCTTGTTGCATAAACCCAACCTTGACCAAATAATATTCTTGATCTTTTGGGTCTTGAACATTTTCAATAGATTTTACTATGAAGGTAACACTTCTTCCTATTTAATCCAGCCTGATGCATAACGCTACTGCCTTTATAGCGATTCCTGTTTTTGGAGAGATCACATGACCCAGAGAGCAGGGGTGACAACATTCACACGCAAGTCCACTGACCAAAGGCATGATTTGGTCATGCCATGGTTAGCTGAGTAGCTGCCATGTTAACGAGATACCGTGGAGCCAGAGAACAGCTGCAGAAAATGCGCTCACCTGCGTTTTTGGGTCAGGGACTGTTTGGGGCAACAGAACAGTAAGTACTTTCACAGAGCAGAGAAGCTGCTGCACAGGAGAAAAAGGGAGATAGGAGCTAATTCAGCACAACGCTGGGCTGAACTCAAACCCGTCACGTCAGACTGGAAGCCATCTTCTCTGTCTTCTGTTCAAAAACAGAAATGTAAATGGCTGAATTTGTGTCTTAATGGCAGTGGGTCCAGATAGAGCTCTGGCATAGTGGGAGTGCAGAAACTGAAGACCCGACACCTCAGTGCCAAAGTGACTTTAACTCCGGACCCAGAAGAAAGTCTTGATATATCCTGGAATCGTGTGAGAGTGAGAGAGAGCCAGCTACACTACCAAAAGGGTCTATTGGACAGGTGAAGAACCATGCCAGTAAATGTTCAATCTGCAGTCCTGCCATTGCTTATTGGGGTTGAAGCTATTCATCTCTGACGAGATGAACATTCATGGGTGGGGTGTAAAACACAACATTTGATGTGGGCCTAATGTGATTGGCTTATTGCACCAGAACAACTGAGTTACAAAGGAGCAAAAAAGGGGCATGAAAACAAGGTGAAACAGCAAGGGCAGGAACAAAAAAAAGGTGAAATTCCCCGTTTACAAATCAGTCTAAAAACTGTATTACTCATGCACCCTCTTGTGGTGGCACCTGGCACTACAACCAGGGCCTTGGAGAGTCGGTGGCAGTTAAGGTTGTGCCTCAGAAAACAGGTGTGGAATACTAATGGGTGCACAGCGGTGCACAGGAGCTGCAGCCCAGCAGGCTTAATAACACTGTCGGTCTCCCCCGGCCAAGGGAATGCGGACAAATGATGTTACACATGGGGGGCGGGATAGAGCCCGAACAGCATTTTGATAGCTGCGATCTTCACACTCAGGCTCCCGCCTTGCAGAAGGCAGCAGGACACGGCTTCTCGTTCCCCAGGCCACGTCTTCCACAGATCTAACACAAATCGTTTTGAGGGCGTCACCTCCGCACAAAAAAATAATAATAATCAAATGGTATGCTGGAGTACCAGGGAATGGGAGGTCCAGGAGGTCTGCGGCAAACCGTCCGCCCTGCACACCCACCTGCACCTGTGGGACAGAAGGCACTCCTGGACTCTGCTGCTGTGGCTGGGCTTGTAAACAAATCTAATTACAGTACATAGGTATTTAACACTGCCGCTTACTTCCTCCAGGAGTTGCAAGTCAATTTTGCACAAAGCTGTCTGCAAAAGGTCCACTTCAAAGGGTTCCTGTTCACTTAAGCACAGTGCGATACCCTTAAGCTTAAAGCAAACACTACGTTTTTAGAAGCTAGCATGCATTTTAAATATTTATGGCCTTTCACCAAACATGTTCAACACACCTTGACTTAATGATGGCACCGTTCTGAAGCAGATTATTACAGGCTAAGTGGGATGGTCGACCTTGTCAGCTATGAAAAACTAACAGGGAAAGGATTTTGACCCGAATTCAATTTGAGAATAATTTTATTTTCTTTATTGGCTAAAGACGGAACTTCTGAAAATAACCGAGAGGATATAAAGTGCTGTGTTGGAATTTTACCTGATACACAATGGGAACATCTCACCATCCCAGGAGGACACAGATATTCGCGGTTTTTTTTTTGTCCTTGACCAGCCATCACATTTTCCCATAATGCATTTGGACATATGATATAATGTTTAAAATCCATTACACCATCGCACCCATCACAAATATAGCCAAGTGCCCCCTGTCAGGTCAGCAGGTTAAAGTTTAACTAGGCTGGAGCTGCTACAGAACCAGTGAAATGGAAAAACTACTTCTTACACAGAGGAAATTCATTTTTTCTCCTTTGGCATTTGAAGATAACGTTTCTGCAGCTGTTGTTTTTGAGAACCAAGCCGTCCTCATGGTCACATAGTTTTAAACCCTTTTTAGAGCTGAGTGCTTTGATGTCACGTGATGACAGTACTCAGCAGAACAGTACCTCCTAAGAACTGAGCTCAGCGTTTCCTTACAAGCCAACACCCTTCATCAACCACTGAGAAATAACATTCATTACAAGATGAGTAGCTGTCATGACCAGTGCTGTTACTGGTTGACCAACAATGCCACCACAGGTGAAAAACGCAACTTGCTTTTTAATAACAGAGTCTGATAACAAATTTAGAGGCAATGAGGTACATATGTGCGAAATAACATCTCAAATAGTATTAAAAGATTCTAAATATACAGAATTTCATTAAGAGAATACCATCTAACAGAATGCCACTGAAGGCTCTGCTCTTTAAAGCTCCTGAATGCCATGGCAGAAAGTGCCAGTCCAGATTTAAGTTACTTTTGGATGTGGAGACTGTGCTGGATTTGGAGATCTAGACCAGGCTCTGGATCACCTGAATCTGGTCCTGGTACATGTTGTAGAAAGCTTGGGCCAAGCTGACAAAGGGAGCTTCGCAGTTCTCAGTCTCCTTCTGTAACACACGGGCAGACACACACACACACAGCCTGAATGGGTGTGTGGGGGGGTCATCTATATATTACATTGTCGTCCCAACAATGTGATAAAAACCTCTTATTTTGAGGTAGTGGAGACCATTTTTTCAGGCCCCGCAAGGGGAAATTCAATTTTATAAAAATCTGTGACTGCAATCAAAAAACTAAAAACGCCACAAGTCTTGTATTTTGTTTGGTTACTTATGGATAAGGTTAGGGCTGGGTAGGGGTTAAGGTTGTCATAATTGAGATTAGGGTTATGCCCACAGAAATGCATGTCGAGTCCCCACAAACATATGAATACAAACATGCATGTGTGTGTGTGTGTGTGTGTGTGTGAGAGAGAGAGAGTGAGAGAGAGTGAGAGTGAGAGAAACACAGCTATAAAGCAGGACAAAGGTAAGGGAACTTGTGTCCCAAATAAACATGTACAGCCACGGCTTCTCTCCTACAGGTTGAGGGGTGTGACAGCGCTTACGAAAGTGTGATCAGAGCTCGGCACTGCTGCCAGAGGGGGCAGGCCAGCCGCTGCACACGTGGGAGGCCGTGTAAACTCACAGCCGAGGTCTCGTGGTACTCTAGGCCCTGGCTTTGGGCCCAGTCCTGGGCCACGGCCGTCTCCACCTCCCGCCGCGACGAGAGGTCCAACTTGTTGCCCACAAGCACCCCTGCATGGTATAAATGCACGTGACCGTCAGTGGGCCAGCTGCCACCCCCACCCGCTGCAGGGGTAATTCCGCCTCCCCTCCCCCACCCGATATCCCAGCCTTTCTCATCCGGCTTACCTGGGACCTGCAGACCCTGGCAGCATGTCCTCACCCGCTCCAACCAGCGGCTGCAATTCCTGAACGACGCCTCACTGGTCAAATCAAACACTAGGCACAGCACTGATGGCTGCCCCCACTGCAAGGGAGCAAAGGGGAGCAGATGCAGCTGTGAGCCCGGGCACCTGCTCGCGAGGATGCCCTGCTACTCCGATCAGACCTGACGTTACTCCAGTAAGTGACGCGAAGGACAAGACGGACCACATCTGCTACACTCTGCTCCTGCTTTGTAGCTACAATACTTAGAAACACTGCGAGCACTACACTGGCATACAAAGGCACAAAAACATAACAGCGTAATTTATCAAAACTCACTTACGACCGAAATCGGGTCTCTTAGGCTCCGTTTTATCATGTTACAAAATATGGGTTAGACTGTGCTTGGTTTTGACGAAAATACTATAATTTACTGACCTACTACACATTCAGGTAGACAGTCTAACTTTGAAGTCCCTTTCTCAGTTTTGGCGTGAGTGTAGTTACTGTATTATGCCTTTGTAGGGCAGTATATCCGTGTTGGGAAATGTAGGGGCATATGTTTTCAGTTGTAGCACATACATAACTTTCGATATTAAGGTCTCTCCTTTCAGAAAACTGATCATTGGGATTTTTTTTAAAGTAACACCCAAGAGCTATGACTGCCCTAATGACTAAAATAAGTTATAAAGTGAAAATTGTGGCTGACATTTGGACTTAGTAATTATACAGAACATCCTGTATGGAATACTGGTCCATCGCAGGGTACATGTATAATTCAGTACAAAATACCCGCCTCGCGTTGTGATGTCTTTTGGCGCCGGTAGCAGTTCTTACGCCAGTGAAAACCAGCACCTTGTTTAAGTACCAAAAGTACAGTACCTGTGGCGGTGGAAAAGCGCCCTAATTCACCAATCTATACGCGAATTCCACATATATGTAGCCAGGAATGAAGCCCTCGGCATGAAAGCTGTGGTCTCGGTGTCACCACACAGCTGAACTGCTACGCAGAAACCTAGAGCATACACTGTTACCTGAACTCAGGTTCAATTAAGCCTCTTTAAGATAAAAACCATCCACAAAGTGAAATATTACTGCAGAATTAGCAACGACACTGAAAAGCTGGACATTCTGGCCAACTGTCGCTAATGTGACTGGAAGGACCCGGGAGGTGAAATTTGGTCAAGAGAGGACGAGTGAAAGGCATGATGATTCCCTCACCAGCTTCTCACACGGTTCTGCGAAGGTCTCCTTCCCAGCCGAGTCGAAAATGAACAGCTCCTACACAGCAAACAACACACAGGGTCGGGGCAGTTTAAAGACATGCCAAGGCCTCAGAAATCCAGTAGGACCCTATTAGAACCATACGGAAAGGAGTGAACATACTAGCGAATAAGGTGGGAGGGGGGCTCACCACACTGTCGCTGCTGCCGGGGATATTCACAGATTTCACCAGAAGTTCCACTCCCGCTGTCTGGGGAAATTAAATCCACAAAGTTACTATTATCAGCCCTGGACCTCGGTTCTGCCACCATTCCCCTGCAAGCCCCCTAGAGGGCGCTGTGCCATTCCACCCTCACTCTCTCCTTATTCTGAAACCAAGCACCCAGTGTTTACCAAAGCTCTGGTGTATTAGGATTCAGAGGGACTGAGACACTCCCCAGACCTGACAAATTTCCCTACAAAGCTTAGCACACTGACGAAGAATTTACTGACTAAACGTTTTACCAAATTGCACATATCATTTTGAGAATGGGACTCCTTACTTTCTTTTGAAGTGAAATAAGGTAACGGGGATGATTCAGCACTTTAGGTGACCAAATAGGTAAAGTGGTTTGTTCTCAGACCTCTTGAGCATTAGCCGTGAAAAACCAAGTAATGCACTGAAGAGAGAGGGGAGAATATATATAGAGAGTATATAAAGAAAAACATTGCAGAATCGGTGATCCTTTCTTGGGTGAAATGTGTCTTTTGATTTTGAGGGTTTTAACAAATAATATGTGCAAAAATAAAGTAAACAAACTGCTCTTGCCTAAAGCCATTTGTCAGCGTTAAGTAACAATACCATGGCGTGACCGAGCTGCGGCCAGGGTAATTTACTTATTAATCATTTAAAGCCATTGAGGCAACTGCTGTGTCAACACTTCCTAAATAAAAATCCATAAACCTGGTAAATTAGAATGGCCTGATGTGCAACTAATTAATATATCGGACATAGGACAGTCTTTCAATAGGTAGTTATAGGCACAGTATCATAAATGTGACACGAAGCATGTAAAATCTTTTAAAAGTTGATGCGTCCTTCCGTGACATGAAAGCCCCATATGATCACCGAGGGCCGCTGTATTCCTTATCGACTTCCCCGGCCGGGAATTTCGTTTTACAGGGTGGTTGGGGAGGACTCATTAATATTCATGAGAGAAGTGCTACCTGATTGGCCAGTGAATGTCTTAGCCAGGAAAAAACAGGTAGCACCTGTCGAAGAAAGCATGTTCACCAGCCAATCAGGTAGAGCTTCTCTCATGAATATCAATATGTTTTCCTGACCCACCCTTGCCCCGGCTGGCTCACTTTCATGCTGACACAGGCGACATTAAAACGTAACCATCGGCAGATGTCTGGCGTTATCCCAGCCACCCCCAAACCCATGTAGTCAGATGAACACCATGCTCCTTGGTTCATCCATCCATCCATTTTCTGTAACCGTTTATAGTATTCAGGGACATGGGAGGTCCAGAACCTATAAAGGAGGCTATAGCCGTGTGATAGGGAACCACCCAGGATGCCCAGGATGCACACTCACATCTATAGGCAATATGGCAATGCCAGTTAATCTCAGCATGATTTTGGACTGTGGGGGGAAACCAGAGTACCCAAAGGAAACCCCATGATGACACGGGGGGAACATGCAAACTCCACACACATGGAGCCCACGCAGAGGGCTAAACCCAGATCCAAGAGCTGTGAGGCAACAGTGCTAAGCACTGCACCACCGAGCCATGCCACACTGCCCTTAGTCCCTCCAAATGAATTCCCTTACAGAAAGTTGACAATATATTTAAAATGCATTAACTAACTGCTTATACGTTAATAACATTTTCATTTTCTCCAAGGTCAGGGAAGGAATACCTGCGTTAGTTCTGAGCATCACCACTGCAAAACAAAGTTTAGCAATGTTTATTACTGTTGCTATAATTATTATTGTTAATACACATCAGGCCCATATACAGGCAGTAAGGCAGACCCAGGCAAACGGGGCAGCCCACCATGCTGTAGTTCCTCTGGAAATGGGCTCCATCGCTGCGGAACATCTGGCACAGGGCACTTTTCCCCACAGCAGCGTCTCCTGCGCCCGCACAAGATTTTGAGCAGTTAAATTCTGAGAAACTACACACGAAGCACAAAAAGTCCAAAACAAATACAAGAAATAAATCATTTAAAAGCGAGTGAGTTCTGAGGAAGCAGTATGAAGAAAACCGCAAAACCATTGCCAGGCGTGCCGGTGGAGGGTGCAAGCTTCAACCATTACCAGCCACAGTTTGCTTAAATGATCTGCACATTAATGATTTGTTAGATAAACATCTTCAATCTCTTGAATTAAGTCGTGTTCAATACTAGTGCCGAATTCGCCCATTACCCGGATGATACGTTCCGCACGAAAAGTGAACGATAAAATCGGCTTAATTACTAACATCACTGTTTAAACCAAGACTTATTGGATCCAAAGTGGCTGATCATAGCACCATTATTACATTTATTTGCGCGATATAATCCTGTGTACCCATACAACTAATTAAATCAATGACTTTGGACAGAAATTGCATGTAATTGTACAGTAAACTGGCTAACAGGCTAGCGCCCAGTCTCGAGTTATCTTTAGCTATCCATCCACGATCCAGCAATTAATCTGCAAACGAAAGTGACAAAAGCATTTCCTGAAATTACATTTTTTCCAGCAGATCAGATTACTGTATTAGCTGCAAGGCGCAAGATACGTTGTGGTGAAATGTCGAGCTAGCCAGCTAATTCCTCAGTTACAGCTTACCGACTACAATGCACCTCGCTCTTAGCTTCACCATGGTGTAATGCGCTTTATAAAATTACACAATTCTACAGCATGGTCCTCAAAAGCATCTGTGACGGTTTTATTTTTGGCAAAACATTCTCATAAACAAATGTGGTCCTGTTACTTAGCTTAGCTAGGCGTCTCTTGGCAACCGAAAGAGAGATCCCCATTGGTTAAATTTCCGAAAACGTATCTACGTAAAATATACTATTGGTTATTATTAACACGCCTTCTTATTATTCTGACCAATAGGCGAGTCACTCATTCTGAAATAAAATTTTTATTGGACAATGAGTTTCGTCATCATATATACAAAAAAATTCACTCCGACGCCTTAAAGTTCTGTTTGTTTGTACACGACTTTACTGCATACTGGTCTGAGAATGAATTACGCCATACGATGTCTGAAGCAGCATTATGTCTCAGTGGCTGCAACTGTGTGTGCAGAGGTGAAATGTGTTTGTGTGGGTTTCCTCCAGTAGGCTAAAAGCATGCAGTTAGGTGAATCGGTGCCTTTAGATTGCCAGTAGTGCGTCAGTGTGTGCCCTGTGATGCACTGGCAGCTGTGCGGGGTGCCCCATGCCTTGTGCCCTGTACTTTCTGGGATAGGCTTCCAGCTCTAGATGTGCATTATGAGAGATGATCTACTTTATGATAAAAAAAGGAAAAACTATAAAGCAATATATTTATTAACGTGTCTTTGTTACTTTAACGCCTGTCATTTCCCCCATTATTTCAGAAATCCCTGGAAGGCTGTGGCTTAGCAGGTTCTCCAGATCTTGGTGATGGCTTGGGCACTTGGTAACATCAGACACACCAAGCTGAATGGGGTGGCTTGTTGCCTGGCTGCAACAAAAGCCTGCAGGTGTGGCATTCTCTTCCCGACTCCGATGCCTTGTTACAGGAACAGAAATAAAAAGCAAATCCAGTATAGTTAGCATCACTCTCTGGTTCTGTTGATAAATATTTTTTGATTGCTATACACCCAATTTGTGCCAAAGAGTTTGAGTTCATATATGTATGCATATTATATTTTGCTGAGTAGCTCTTGATGATGGGTCCTTACCTGCAAAAGATATGCAGCCAAGCGGCATCCTATTCTGCACACGCGGTGCAGATCAGGGCCCACCTTTCACCGTGGCTTTAACTTTCAATAACCAGAGAACGAAGATTATGGCTCTCTCAGGGAACGTGTATTCAAAGAATTCTGCTATTCAGCAGAGCTTATGTTAAGTGTTTCTCCAACGACAGCCAATTTTGTTCCCAAATGTGTTGGAAAAACCTTACGCCATACCGAGTCAGCAATTTAACATTATTAATCCACATGGAGACACTCCTGATGCTACCAATGAGCTGCTAAAATGAGTCTAGATTTACAGACTGTGGTGGAAATGCAGAGCTGCAATACCTATCTGCCACGTTTCGGAAGCAGAGGTCACTATGTGCTTTTCACACCCTCATCATGAACTTTTCTTACAAAAAGTTACACAAGAGCGGCTCTGAAATCTCATTGCATCTCACCACAATTTACTGATAACAAGCAAACTCCAGACACGTTCGCTGGTCTCTCCATTTGTATTATAATTTTTCCATAGAGGTATATTTTATGAGTGAGGAGGTTTGCTCTATATTTATGAATATGGTTAATATATACCTCACTGCAATATTTTAGCAGGGGACATTTTTAAGCAGTACAGATTAGTACAGACATTAAAAACTAATTAGAACAAAGTGAAAAGAAAATGGGTTGGAATAGGAACTACGCTGTACATAATTCTTTTTGGAACCGAGTTTAACACACATAATGTATAATTTACTGTATTACATTTACATTTACAAGCATTTAGCAGACGCTTTTGCCCAAAGTGACGTTCAAGTGATGCAAATAGCACATTGCAGGCATATGTGCCATCGAGGAGTCAACTAGGCGTAAGGGCAGCTAGGCTGAGCTTCCGGCGAATGATCAGTTACAATGCAAGTGGAGATTTCCGATCATATTTTAATCTTTAATTTGCAATATCCATTTTCATTGACAACCTAAATATTGTGAGATGCTCTATTAGCTAAAATCTCTTAAAAAAAAAAATGACTGTAATAATTGCCAATATGCATCCATCCATTGATACTGGTTATGTGGGTCACAGTGAGCCTGGGGGGTATCCCAGGAAGGAGATCAGAGAACACCCTAATATATATACTAATATAAAATGCTAATATAATATGATGAGATAATACAGGAACAGCTGGATTTGTTGTCAGAACGCAGTCGGTGCCTGTCACAACAGTAATCTTAGAACCCCCTGGTGGACACCAGTGGTGAGAGAAGCTGTCAAGCTCAAGGTGGAGGCCTTCAGGGCGATGCTTGCATGGGGGCCTCGTGAGAAAGCTGAAAGGTACCGACAGCTGCAGGAAAGGCAGGCATGGAGGTGAATGCTGGTGAATGACAGACTGGGGAGGCCATGGAGAGGGAGGGCTGCCCCAAAGTACCTGGGGACAGGAAAACAGGAACGTGGGTCTCTATTTTTAAAAAGGGCGGCCAGACTTAGCTTCCCTGGGAAAGCCCGAGTACTTCAGACTAGACTGCTGAGCCGAGCATTTAGGAGGAACAATATGCATTCCTGGCTGGCCATGGAATAGTGGCCCAATTCTTCTCCCTCACATAGCTGTGTGAGGGCTTGTGGAAATATGCTGACACAGTCAATATGTGTTTTATGGACTTGGAAAAGGCGTATGACCACATGCCCAGTGACAAACTGTGGGTGGTGCTGCAGGAGTATGAGGTACCGGGTTGCTACTGCCTGGTGTTCCATCCCCGTACAAATGCAGAAAGAGTTTTTATGCATCCTTGGCCCCAAAACTGAAACTGTTAAGAGTAGGCGTTATCTGGCAAAGGGTGTGTCTTGTCTCCTCTGCTGTTTGTGGACATCCATGCTATTTGCAGATGACGTCATACTTTTGCCATCGCCTGACCAAGATATCCAGCACTCGCCTCGGGGGATTGATGCTGAGTGTGAACCGGCAGGGATGAGGATCTGCACCTCCAAATCCGAGGCCATGGGACTCTCTGAGAAAAGAATCAGACGCTCCCTTCAAAGCAGCAGTCTGCACTTAGTAAAGAAGTCCAAGTAACTTTGATTCATGTTTTACAGGTGATGATTAGAAGGAACATGAGCCTGACAGGCAGATTGGTTTGCTAACTAACGTTTTACTGGTCCCTACATCCCCTCTTCCCACCAATGATCATGAGCTGGTCAAAGTTGCAGGTAGAAGCGGTCAAAATGAATTTTCTCCACAGGGTTGAGGAACCTTGATATAGAGGAACTGCGCTTCTGAATAGAATGCTGAGTGGTTCAGGCATCTTATAAGGATGCCACCTGGTTGGTTCCCAGTCGAGCTTTTCTGAGCCTGTCCCACAGGGTTTAGGCCTCAGGGAAGACCCAGGACATGCTGGAGCGAGGATGTCTAGGGATCCCCCATAATAAGCCGGAGTAAGTGGTAAAAAATGTGCAGTCTGGCTTGTTCAACCTGCTGCCAGCAAGATACTCACCAAAGAGAGGGAGGTAAGGAGCGCACGCCGATTACAGCACATTGCTGTACCCACCACACAACAAACCAACTCAGGGATGAGAAAATGAGCGCAGCCATGCGGTGGGTGGTACCTCAGCACCACCCTAATCTGAATGGACCAGTGTGAATTTTTTTTCTAGCGGCTAGAGTGCCAATCCTGTCAGCAGCCCTCAAATTTCCCTATATGGGCCTCTTTATAGGAGTGGATGCAGATTACCATCATATCCAGGACAAAGCAATTGCAGGTTAAGGGACTTGCTCAGGGGCCCAACAGAGTAGAATCACTCCTGGCATTCCCAGGATTCGAACCAACAGATCCCTAGCCTCAGAGCCACCACCCACACTCACCAGAGAAGCAGTGGGGAGATGAGATATTTTACATTTAATTTTTATTTTTTTTTTTTTTTACTTAGTCAGGATCTCAGTTCTGGCATTTTTATGGATTTGCTTTTCCTGCACGTTTATTACATTTCTAAAAAATGTACTTTTTCTTAATGTTGAGAGACAGATGATAATATCGAATTCTGATTTTGAAGACTGTGATCAGGAAGGCTTCCAGAGGTAATTTCGTAAAATGGGGAGTGTGTTTGGCGTTTCATTATAGTCTAAGAATTTTGTGTATGTAACAAATAAAGGGATCTTAGAAAACGGTTGCAGCAAGTTTTAACCATGTTTACATGTATTTACACAAATCTAATCTGCCTTTTGCCTTACACCTGCAGGAATGTGAACCGGCACACCCAGCCACTGGAAAGAAACATCACACTGTTCCATTCCACTTGAACTAGTATGGTGCTGAGGTATCGCCTGCCACATGGCTGCACTCGGGCTGGCTCTCATCCCTCAGGTGGTGCATATTGTGCGGGGGGTGCAGCAATGTGCTGAATCAGCATGCACTCCTTACCTTACCTTACCTGCAGAGGTGTGGGGTTTGAATCTCAATGCTGCCATTTGCTGAGTGTACATCCTCTTCTTGGGTTCCCTCCTGCGGTGGAAAAGCATGGATTAGTGTCCCTGAATTACCTATAGTTTGTGATAGTATGTGCAAATGTATGTCCTGTGATAGACAGACATCCTCTCCAGCAGGGCCGGTTCTAGGCAGGGGCACAGGGAGGGGGGGGCAATGCCCCACCAAATGCTCCACATACCCCACTAAAGCCAAAGATGCGACCCACCGACATCTCTTATTGCCCCCTCCCCATTTTATACAGTCTAAAACCGGGCCTACTCCCCAGGGCATTCCCCTGCTCTGTGGCCCATTCTGCCTGGGATTATCTTGCTGCCTCACATTACTCTGTCTAGGATAAACAGCTGAATAGCAGATGGATAATATATGCAGTATAGGATCTTTTCAGCCTGTAAAGTTTTAAGATTGCAAACAAGTGGGAAAAAAATGCACTTATTGCCATGACTCATCGATGATTAAAGTTCCGTTGTGTTCCCTAAAGCACTTGTGCGAAACTCATGCACATTTAACTCCCAAAACAGCTAAAGTGCAAAACACTTCACATGATGCTGTCTATAAGCATTAGTTTCATTGCAGGATCATGCGTTCTTGTTAAAAGCACAAGACTGATTCATAAAACTTACTTCTCACGGCATGACTCGTCTTACTAGGATACGACGATTTCCGAGATGGGTGTGTTAATACAGAGACACGTTTTAAAGCATTGTCGCGCAGCTTCACCTCATCAAAAGTCGATTTTATAAAAGCAACTTGTCGGAACGTGTTATTTGTTTGTTTGTTTACCTGGTGTGACCCAGGGATGTGTGCAGCAGTCCAAGTCGATTAGTTGCAACACCAAATCATCACTGATCTGAAACGGCATCCTACTTTGGCTACAGGTCTACAAACCCATTGCTGTGTAGATTCTGCAACCCTTCATAATACGCTTTTCTAAATACAGCTCTAGGTTTAAAATAAACTTATTTTTTACTACATTTTTTACTGACAATCTATTTCGGACGCTTATTAGGATACGACTTGCACGAAATCCACACATATTCTAAGGTCGCCGGAAAAGCGATTACACTAAGGATACATAAGAGCAAATAACACGAAAGCAGCGCCCCCTGCCTGCACTTTGGTAAATCTCCGTGCATCCTACTATGACCGAATTTGCACTTCGACAAAAAAAAGAGCATTAGAGACATATTAAAAAAAACATAAAATTTCATCGCCACTAGAAAGCCCCGCACCTTATTTTTCCGTCAGTGTCGGACCGGATACCCTGCCATCTCATGCATTGCATTTGATGGATGGAGTCCTCTTTGCTGCCTCCACCTCTTTTTCTCCACCCTAGCGCTACAAACCTGCATGCATAGAGAGAGAGAGAGAGAGAGAGAGAGAGAGAGAGAGAGAAAACAACATCACTATCATAACAAACAGGAGCCGGGTACGGGGAGGCTGACCGAGAGGAGAGAGCAGGTCGGCGTAAGAGGCGCACATAAGGACGGACTGACAGCCTGCCAAGCGTGTTTCATGAACACGGAACCTGATTGCACATAAATCCGGTCTCACCAAAGGGAAACCCAAGCGAGAAATGGAAGGAATGGCGTATGGAGCGGGCAAGGCTGGCGGAGCCTTCGATCCGCTTACTTTCATCCGGCAGCCGCACACCGTCCTGCGGATCGTGTCCTGGGTAAGTGGCCGTAGAGACTCGGGGTTCTCGGCTCGCCCCAGGACGAGCTGCTCAGTGCGGTTTACGACGCCGATACCTACCAGCTGCTGGTGCTGTTCTCTTGCAGATACATAAGTTCACTGGCGCTGCATATTAACAGATAAAAACCCCAGATTTATCGGCTGTGAGACATAAATTTAATTTTAGGCATGGAGTGCTGATATGTGACATTTTGGCTGGTGTTATGAGAAGGGTGGACAGATGATGTTAGTATGTAGTGGATTCTAATAGAATAGATAATTTAATGATTTGGGTTTAGAATTTTAAAAGAACGACTGAAATAGCATGGTGTATTTACATGTTTTTTTCTTTGGTTGAAACAAGCTTCACCCGCCTTGTTTACCTAAAATCAGAAGATTTAGACTAAATGTTAACAAAGCCGAAAGGCACAATTGCAATATTTAATATGATCAAATTTGCAGTAAAAGAACAGGCAAGGTTTGGACTCCATGATTGTTAATTAATTGCCGTTTGTTCAAACTCGTGTGTGAAGACGGGCAGGGATGAGTGCGCCGCTAGTTGACAGGATGCGCAGGCTGGTTAATGTGCGGATCGGGCAGGTGAGTCGAAACGGGAAAAAACATGGGGATCTAAAGATGTAGAGAGAGTGACCATAGTGCATCCCCTCCTAGACGGCAGGAAGCCCCCTTCGCACCAGGTCATGCTGGGTTTTCTGCTGAGCCTCAACACAAGACTTCAAGGTTAAATCCGGATCGGTGCGCTGATACAGTCTTGCCCAATTACCCAAAGGCCTGCCTAAATGCTTGTTGCTTCAAATTCGATTCTAACAGTCCTATATAACACATTACCATGCTTAATTCGCCTTTAATTTAACCCACTGGTTTACTGCATATTTATAAAGATAAAGTGACCCTCTTCCCCCTGCATAGTAGTTTTCATGTAAACAGCTGTCGAACATTGCTGGTTACATTATTTTGATTGCAATCTGTCCCCAGTACATTTCACGCCGACACTTTGCTGGCGAGCTGTGACATACTGTCTATAACTCAGTGATTATTTCGCTTGGCGGCGACGCGCAAGATTTAGATGTACACGCCTCAATTCGGATCCGAAACGGGGCGTTTACGAAAGGCACGCGGGGTAAGTATTCATTTCGGTGCGGAGTACGGTGTAGCTGGGTTTG
>JAAGVU020000092.1:4559733-4578258 GCA_011763525.2 Mormyrus iriodes | reverse complement strand
AGCAAATCCACCCCAAGGTCAGACCGTGCAAAAACCCAAGAGCTACATCTCAGACTCTACAGGCCTGAGTTAGCATCCATCCATCCATCCATTTTCTGTAACTGCTTATCCCTTTTGGGGCTGCGAGGAGTCCAGAGCCTATCCCGGAGGCTGTGGGCGCAAGGCAGGGAACAACCCAGGATGGGCCGCCAACCCATCGCTGGGTGAGTTAGCATCTTAAATGTTAAATTACAAATTTAGAAAAAGACTGAACAAGTATGGCTTGTTTAGAAGGGTTGCCAGGAGAAAGCCTCTTCTCTCTGAAAAGAGTATGGCAGCACAGCTTAGGTTTGCAATGTTGCATCTGAACAAACCACCAGACTTCTGGAACAAAGACGAGACCAAACATGGTATAACCCTGTGTGTCACGGCAACTGACAGGCAAAAATAAAAGTTACATTGAGTAAAATATAAAGTACCAGTCAGCTTCCCATAAAGATCCTCAGCATTTACACACGAAAGCTGCCGGTTTTGCTTGTCCAATCATGCATTTCTTGTTTCAGTGATTAGTCAAAACATTTGTTTTGTGCCCAGGGGCACAGTAACAGAAAAGATCCTTCTCCAAACTGTTCCCACAAAGTTGGAAGCATAGAATTGTCCAAAATGTCTTTGTGTGCACAAAATAAGGTCCATGAAGACATGGTTGGGTGAGCTTGGTGTGGAAGAACATGACTGGCCCACACAGAGCCCTGATCTCAACCCTATCAAACACCTTTGGGGTGAGCTAGAACGGAGATTGTGAACCAGGCCTTCACGCATTTCATCAGTGCCAGACCTCACATGTTCTACTGGATGAATGGACAAAAATTCCCATAGACACACTGCAGAATCTTGTGGAAAGCCTTTCTTTGTGTGATTATGTTGTGGTGAAACTGCCAACTTAGAATTTTTGATATCTTCATAAATGAAATCATTGTCTATTGTGTCTTTCAGCATTTTGGTCCTTCATGTGGTTCGTGGGTTTCTGTTTCCTGGCCAACCAGTGGCAGGTGGCTAAGACTGAGGACAACCCCCTGAGCAAGGGTGGAGATGCAGCCCGAGCCGCCATCACCTTCTCCTTCTTCTCCATCTTCACTTGGGTCTGTACCATCTTCTGCCTGTTTCACAGGGGTCTGAGGAATCTTTGCCATCGCCCTCGTCGATTTTTGTAGTAGTCAATGCCACACTCGTAGCACCGACGTCTCTTCTATGCATTTTCTCTTTTTGCAAGGCAAATGCTATTTTTGGCATAAATAGCACTTTGGGAGGTTATAATTTAGGGTAACGCTTTACTTAAGGCCATGTTTTTAGTAATTCATAAACACATTCATAACACATTATAATGCATTCATAAAGCATTATAAACATGGCCATAAATATTTATCAAAAGGTGTAAATGCATAATGACTGCCTTATGAAGCTCTCATGCACTATAGATACCTTACATAATGCATTAATGCCATAATGCATTCTTATGGTCGGCATAAGCCTTAAGGATGCTTTGTACTGCATTATAAAGGTATTTACAGTGCATTGTATATAATTAGAGCTTCATGAAGCATTCATAATGCATAAGAAACATGGCTATAATGTGTTATGCCTTTTTATAACTATAGCCATGTTTACAATTAATTATAATGCATTATGAATGTGTTAATGAGTTACTAGAAACATGGCCTTAAGTAAAGTGTAACCTAACTTCACACGGGTGCTTGTGGCTGGGCTCAGAATCTCTCCTGATATCTGGGTAGGTTTGTCTAATGCCCTAGGCCAATGTTTACCCATACTGTCCTCAGGGAACCACAGTGGGCCTCTGGTTTTGCTCTCTACCCAATCCACATACCGGGAGCTGGGAGGGAGCAAAAACCTGGACTGTCTGTGGGTCCCTGAGGATGGGATTGGGAACCGCCACTCTAGGCGGCTTGAAAATTCGATCACAGCCAAAAATGAACAACAGTAAGTTCTGTACTGAAGCAGTCTTGTCACTGGTTCTGAATGCACCACTGACAGGCTTCTGCCTGCCTTTCTCTTTGTAGGGGGCTCTGACACTGCTGTCCTTGGAAAGATTAAAGAGTGTGTCTTTTGAAGAAGAGTACAACAAACTTTTTACCTCCCAGTCCACACCCCCGCTAGCCTAACATGCTAACACCCTCCCACACTGTTACTGAGATCTAGCCCTCAGAGATTAATCCTACCCCAAACACTCAGCAGCATTATCCGGCTCTTTGTGGGCTTTACAGTCTGTCTTTGCCTAATTGTCAATGATTTTGTTTTCGTACAATTGCAGGCACATCAGAATGTCTGCTTCATTTATGCCAATAGCGAATTTGATCGATAAGTATTCCATTCTAAATGAATGGTCATATGTCAGTGGTTCTCAAGCTTTGTTCACCACATACAATCTCAGAAAATATTAGGTTCTCTGCATACCACCGTTATGACCGATGTCATAAAAGATACCTCTGCATGCCACTAGAGGGAGCTTGCATGCTATAGTTTGAGAACCACTGGTCTAAGTGGCCCTCTCAATTCTTAGTACCTGTTTTTGATATTGAACGTAGTTATTTAGTTTATTCAGATGAGTTTCTGGACCAAATGGGGGGGAAGGGGTTGATATTTTTGTAGTAAGTCATAGGTTTACGAAGCTGCTCGTCGAACTGCTGAGTACTGAGACTACAGATGGCTTTTGACCGTGGCCACTTCATTCTTCTCTGAACTGTACCGCCATGCATCTTCTGCTGGAATTTATGAGGATAGCTTTTTATCTCAATTGAGGAATGCCTTCACGTTTCACGTTTCTCAACCAGTTCTGTGGTCTGACCATGTAGGAATCCTGGGGATTCCCTCAATGGTATGATATAAGAATGAACCCAAAGACTGTTCTCCAGTGGGCATCTAGGATTCAAACTGGTTCCCCTTGGGAGAGAAGGCTGAGTAACTTAAATTATAATTATTCATTTGCATATGAGCATTTATTTGCTACATGCATTTGCACTGGATAGTGAGAATGTAGTCTTTATTTGCATTAACAATGTGATCCTTCTGCCTTAACTTTCCCAGTAGCCTAACAGTGACATTGTTATGCTGCAAACAATACACCAAGACACATAAACAATAAACTTTCAAACAAATTGCTTAGTTATCTGACATTTTAATGATTTTGCCCTTTTCGTTCATGGCAGGACACGAGACCTATTGCTTTCTTGTTTTCTGTTATAAACCACATTACTTTCTGGAAGAGCCCACAGACAATTTTTCCTCACATCTCCTTTATTGTTGATTTTCTTGTCAAAAAACAGAGTGCCGTTTCTGTCTTTTGAAAAGCCTTACTCAACACCTGGCACAACCCAAAACTGCTGTATAAGCTGTTTCAAACCTTACTCATTCACTCCCTTCTAGGACCATAAGCCATAAGCTTCTTCTGATTCCCACATGTCCATGCTGAAGATAGACCTGCGATGTAGCATTGGCTATCTCACCCCCATTCATCAAAATGCAGCTGTTTTTGATGCTGGTTGCCTTGAATCAGAGTTGGCGCCTTGGAACAGCTCCGGTGTCGTGCTTTATGTTGTTTTTTCCCCTCCGTTGGATTTTCTCGATGCTGTTGATTGTTGCTGATCCGTGTACATTAAAGCACACTGGAATGTGTCCTCTGCAGAATTGACATGAGCCGCACATTGAGTCCTATGTTGCGCAGTGTGTTTGCTGACAAAAGAAGGGATGGATTGGCATGAGACTCGTCCTTCAACACCTCTTGGTTCTTTGACCGGAGCAGATATGGCACTAATCTGACTAAGCGTTTGCTTTTTCTACTAATCAGACTAATTTATTTTCTCTTTTCTTGTCCCCCTTCTTTATCACACCCCTATAATCCTCATGTCCTTACTTAAAACCATTTCCCGTTATGAATTACATTCCTACCCTTCCACTGGCTTTAACGCATCTTCTTATCCATCGCACGTTTGTGAGTCCACCTTATTTTTTCATCCCCCAAACCATCCGTCAATCAAATGTCCATTCCGTCCATCCGTCCTTGTCCAATCTACTTTCCATCTACCATTTGCAACCCTACCCCACTATCTTTCTGTTCTGCATCTCTCTCACTTCAAACGCTCCAATTTCAAGGCTGGTCAAGCATTTCTGGCGTTCCAGAGGTACAGGCTGGGGGCGGACTCTGTCCTCTTCTCCCAAGACTATACGGATCCGAACCAGGATGCAGCCGGTGCCCCCTACAGTTCATACTCTAACGGCGGCTCGTACCAGGAGCCCAACACTGATGCCACCTTTGACAGCTCTGAGGGGTACCAGCGTCACGATTACTGATCCGGAGTTTGGACTGTTGTTTTTATTTTTATTTTTGGGTGGGGGGGGGGGTTGATTAGCAGAGAGCAGCCTCGCATCAGTGCTTGTGACTACTTTGTCTCACCTTCAGGAGTCCCCATGGTAGCTGTGTAACACCCTAGACGCAACATTCAATATCGGCAGATCTGACTTAAGAGCTAAACACTGATGGTGCTTCCAGCAGTTCAATGTGCACGTTCTAAATCTGATCTGAGAGACCATAAAAGTTACTGCCAAATGTCACAGATCTGTGAGACACATGCCATTCTTTTGAAAGGAAAATGCCTGGGCTGGGAGCTACATGATGTAAATAAATGAGAACTGAACATTTCAAGTGCTATTAAAGGTCACAGAGGCCTTTAGGACATGGCATGTTTTAAACATAAATTGAAGATAGTCTGAGTGCATTAGCCATCTCCTTCAACCATACACCAAAACTACATTTTCTCAATATATCATGATTTATCCTTTAGCGGAGTAATGCTTTTCCGATACTGGATTGTCTTATTTTTCTTCGCAACACCAGCCTAACAGTGCCATGCTGGCAAGAAACACTGACCCAGTTAACTCAAAGATGAACTTCAGGCATGCAGACAAGGTAAAGTATGACATGTTGTTCATGCAAAGCACAGCAAAACAGATCCCAATACTACTGCCGACAACAGACGGAACATTCCTCTTTGGGGTCATACGCTTAGTTTACTGCATACCGGGGCCCGTGATCCCTAAAGCGAAACGCATCATAACGCTGATAAAACTAAGATTATGATGACGTCTGCCTGCCTTCCAATGACTATGCTTGTGGCTTAGGGATGTTTGGAGTTGGACCTCTTCACAGTGCAGTACAAAGGTGGTTTGAATGGTTATAGGTTTGACTTCTGGTGTCTGAGCTCAGTCTTGTTCATGTTTGTCTTGCCTGCATTGATTTCACAGTGCTTTTATGCTCTAATGACATGCCTTCCCTGCTGACAATAACAGCTTTACATGGTTAAGGTGCCAGTCGACCGACCTAAAGATATTTGACCAACCTAAAGTATATTTTTGCATGATGATGTATTTGTTTGTCTGGTCATACCAGCTTATGATGGTCATTCTAGCTGGTTTAGCTGGGCATACCAGCATGACCAGCTTGATAGTCTGGCCAGACCTTCATGACCAGTTGGTGACCCACACAGCAAAACCATCATAGACTATCTAAGACTGTCTTAGACCAGCTAAAACTAGCTACCAGCATTTGCTGTTTTTTCAGCAGAGGTCATCTTCTAGCATGTCTGCTCTGCCTTCCTATCGCAGTTTTTTTTTTCCCCCTCTGCTTTCATGGACGAGGCCCAGAGTCCTTTGGTTGCCCGTCAGTGCAGAGTGGAATCTGATCATCTGGGATATCTTTTTCCATGCTGTCCTTCACTACTGATCTTCTCACCAAACAGGATACTGATTTGAGTGACACTGTAATCAGGAATTGTGAAGTAGGGAAGGCTGCTCTCGCTTTAGGCATTTTGAAGATCTTTATTTAAATTTATTTATTTTTTTTTGCTCTCTTTTTCTGAAAAATGTTGTTTAAATGTACAATTCCAGCCAGACGGAAGAAGGAGTAGACGAAAGTTTTAACAACTTGTCACTTAGAAATATTATCACTGTAGATAACATTTCATATCAGTATGAATGCTTATCAGGATATCTTTTGCATTGAAATCCATCCAAATTATAAAATGGCAATTTTTAAATGTAAAATATATAATACAAAACTGAAATTTGTGTGACCATAACACACAATACACTGCCTGGCAAAAAAAAGTCACCACTTGAATTTAAATCTGGAAGTACTTAAGAGACAATGATTGGATCATTATTACAGCTCAGCAACGTTATACAGCGATAAAGTGAAGTCAGCTGAGTACCTGAATCTGCTGAATGGCCAGGTTATGCCATCAATGGATTATTTTTCTGCTAATGGCATGGGCGTATTCCAGGATGATAAGGCCAAGATTCATCGGGCTCCAATTGTCAGAGTGGTTCAGGGAGCACGAGGGATCATTTTCACACATAAATTGGCCACTGTAGAGTCTTCGAGATGTGCTGAAGAAGACTTCATGGAGTGATTCAACTCGCCAACCGTAAATATAAGATCTCGGCAAGAGATGAAGGCAAATCAGGATGATTAAAAAAACGTTAAGATGTTACATAAGCACGTGGAAACGATGCATTGATGAATGTGCACCATAATCAAAACTGAAGGAGTTCCAATGAAATATTAAAGTGTGCAACTTTTTTTTTGGCCAGGTAGTGTATAAGCATCCTGGAGAGTGTGTATGTATATATATATATATATATATATATATACTGTTTCAAAAGAATGTTACTTTGTTATTTATATATGGCATTACAATAGTTATGAATACAGTATGACAACATAGTGTGTTATGTTCTTAGAAATTTTTTCCTTGTTTTTGTAAATGTTTATTTTGGAATAATCACAAAGAAATAAACAGGAAAAATATTGTGACCAAAATCTTTTGAATTTTGTGTTCAGAGCCTTTGAAATAACTTTTAATCAATACAAAATTAAAAGGCCAGCAGTCTTACTTTAATTTTTATATACAACCCCATTCCCAAAAACCCTGGGATGCTGTGTAAAATGGAAATAAAAACAGAACGCAATGATTTGCAAATCATAGAAACCCAAATTTAATTGAAAATAGAACAAAGACAACATATCAGACGTTGAAATTGAGACATGTTATTGTTGTATGACAAATATATGCTCAGTTTGAATTTGATGCCAGCAACAGTTTCAAAAAGTCGGGACGGGGGCTTGTTTCCCACAGTGTCACATCAGCTCTTCTTTTAACAGCACTTCTGTAATTGTTTGCGAATTGAGGAGACCAGTTGCTGGAGTTTCGAAAGTGAAATGTTGTCCTATTCTTGTCTGGTGTAGGATTCAGCTGCTGAACAGTTCAGGGTCTCCTCTGTCATATCTTTCCTTTCATGATGCGCCAAATGTTGTCAGTGGGTGACAGGTCTGGACTGCAGGCAGGCCAGTCTAGCACCTGGACTCTTCTGCTATGGAGCCATGCTGTTCTCAGACCTGCAGAATGCAGTTTGGCGTTATCCTGCAGAAATATACAAGGCCTTCTCGGAAAAAGACATCTGGATGGCAGCATATGTTGCTCCAAAACCCACATATACAATTCAGCATTAATGGTGCCTTCCCAGATGTGCAGGCTACCCAAGCCATGGGCACTAATGCACCCCCATACCATCGTGGATGCTGACTTTTGAACTGTTCGCTGATAAGCTGGACGGTCCCTCTCCTCTTTAGCCCAGAGGACACAGTGTCCATGATTTTCAAAAAGAATTTGATTCGTCAGACCACATGACAGATTTCCATTTTGCTTCAGTCCATCTTAAATGAGCTCCGGCCCAGAGAAGTCGGCGGTGTTTCTGGATCGTGTTTAGATGGTTTCTTCTTTGCATGGTAGAGTTTCATCCTGCATTTGTGGATGCAGTGAAGAACTGTGTTCACAGACAGTGGTTTTCAAAAGTGTTCCTGAGCCCATGCAGTGATTTCCACTGGAGAATCGTGTCTGTTTTTAATGTAGGACCACCTGAGGACAAGAAGATCATGGCTGTCCTTTATTGGTTTTCGGCCTTGTCCCTTGCATACAGAGATTTCTCCATATTCTCTGAATCGTTTAATGATATTATGTACCATAGACTATGAAATTTCCATTTTTTTTGTGATATTACACTGATGAACATTATTCTTAAATTGTTGCACTATTTGCCCAAGCAATTTTTCACAGAGTGGTGACCCTCTCCCCATCTTCACTGCACAGAGAGACTGCCTCTCTGGGAGGCTCTTTATACCCAGTAATCTTACTGCAAATTAACCTAATTAGCTGTGAGATATTCGACCAGGTGTTTTGTTTTAGCTTTACATGACTTTTCCAGTCTTTTGTTGCCCCTGCCTCAACGTTTTTGAAACGTGTTGCTGGCATTCAAATTCAAATTGAGCATATATTTGTCATAAAACAATAAAATTTCTGTTTCAGTAATTGATAGGTTGTCTTTGTTCTAATTTCAGTTAAATGTGGGTCTACATGATTTGCAAATCATTGCATTCTGTTTCTTTTTTACTGACAGTATATATAATAGGGATTATAATTTATGTTTAGAAGAAAATTGCCATTTGTTATTGAATCACAATTTATCCAAATATATTCACTATTGCACAGCATACAGGTATGCTTAGATTTTTCTGAAAAGGTGTTTTTGTAAATTGAAGACTGTCTCCCCCTTTTGGTGAGATTCCCAGCAGCTTGAATAGATCAGTGTTTCCCAGCCCAGTCCTTGGGGACTCACGGACAGTCCACATTTCTGCTTCCCCGATAGACTGTCTGGGGGTTACCGAGGACTGGTTTTAGAAATGCTGCTATAGAATTTGCAACAGCTCGATGCATTAACTTACTTAGGAAGTCCACCCATATGCAATAAATGGGTCATGAAGGTTCTTATCTTGTTCTTCTACCACAAATGTGAAGATAAGTAGTTTCTTTCCAGTAATAATATTGATAATATTATTTTGTGATGGTTACACCATATTTTGATCCAGTAATCATATATATGGCATATTATTAGTATTTAAAGGACTTAATAAAATAGTTTTTTAAAAGACGTAAAATTGCTTAGTCAGAAAATTATATTTTATTGATCGCGCTCGACAGAGGATTCACGCTGTTCCAATCTTCGATGAAAGTCCCTTAGTCTGTTTCATAAATTACTACCCAGTTATTTAAGTTCATGTATACATTTAGGTATTAATTCTAACACACCGCAATTACCTGAACAAGTACACATTTCTCTTTTGTTTAAGAACCCAGGCTGTGCAAGAAAACGGAATCTTTGACTGCTGCTCTCGATCGCCATTACCCAGACACCATTGTTGGTGTTATGTGAAGTTAAACAGACCTTTTTAATGCTTTTCCCTCAGTTATGTTCGAGGTTTTCTTCCAAACAATTACTAAAATTCATAGAAATTTTGTGATTTTTTTTTTATGAATTAGAAAAGTATAACTTAAATGCCGTAAAAGTGTCCCATTGCTTATACCCGCATGGCGCATACATGCAATACCATGTATAGACACTAGGGGGCAGCAAATGCCCATTTTTCCTCTTGTCATTAACGCTGTGTCAACGTTACATTAGTATTCAATCATTTTTAATTGCAGTTGTCCGTATTTTCATTAAAGACACTTGCCTCACAGACCACATCTTATGCGTTTTTTGATAGTGAGGTTTTCAATGATCGTGGTTCTGTTCTATACCGAACTGTACTGTGCTGTACTACTGCACTGTATTTGCATAGAATTTACATTATATAGATACATTTCTGTAATCTAGGCATGATTTAAACTGTATATATAATGTATATTCAAAGTAAATAGGCACTTTTATGTATGGGTCTTGAACGTACAAGGTTTTGGAGTATCATGGTTAATTGTGGAACCAAGCAGGAATACGGACTTTATGTTCAGTATAACAATTGGTAATAATATAACTCAAAATTGTACAACCATCTCGCTACTTGCTTGAAATCACAGCTATAATAAATTAAAAGTATTTACAATTTGTATGTATATTGTGCTCACTTTGTGCTTTTGGTGGAAGCAGGTTGTCTGCGTAGAACCGTCCACTAATGATCATTCATTTTGATTAACTGACCGTTCACTGATCATTGTTAGAAAACATCATTTTGCCACCATTTTTCAGTCTTGTTGGGAATCATACTGTCTAAAATGTGCGGCACTTCTGAGCACTTACATGCATGCAAGCTCTCCATATAAGAAGAGTAGTACAAATGCCATGAGATAATGTTTAAATCACCATGCAGCTTTATGGTTTCCATCCATTCATCCTGACAGCTTATTGAAGTTGATGGTCGGCATGGTCACCAAGTCCAGTTGGGGGTTAGTGGTTAAAGTTGAATGCATAGTAAACAGTACTTTACTTACATCTATACAGTATTACCCATTTAATTCTTTTGTTGTTAAATTCACAACATGAAAGAGGATGAGGTGAGATTTTGTCACCTGCTTATGCTCCTGATTCACACAGCATTTCTATAACCTGTGAATTGGAGGCGTCCAAATTCAGCAAGACAATATATTGCATGACAGATACGATATCTATACTATTCAGTTCAATTCAATTCATTTTTATATAACGCCTTTCTCAAGAGTCACCCCAAAGCGCCTTACATGTATTACATCATGGCTTTACATGATATTAAGAGAGAGCAATATAAAACAGGGAAAGGGAAAGGGAAAGAACTTAACTAAAGAAAGAAGGAAGGGCAGATGACAACGGAGGAGAGGAACCAAAAACTCCCAAGTAAGGAGAAAAAAAACCTCTGGGGGTCCAAGGTCACCTGGCCGCCCAACCCCCCTGGGCATGCAAACATTATTGAAACAAAGAAAAACAAGCCTAAGATCACTCTGTCCCCAAACCAGATAAGCCATCGTTAAGGAGTATTATGGGGTAGAACACCAACTCTTTTGATGGAAATTGAACATGAAACCATCTTATCTTTGGTTATTTAACTATGACTATTAACTATCTCCTAGATGCTATGTACACATAACCAGTCGTCATTTTCATTTCAATGTCATTCTGTTGGATATAAACTCAAATACAAAGCTTTGCTTAGCGTGGTCCTTATAATTGTTGGAAAAGGTTTTCAGTGTGACAAATATTTCAATGATGTTTCAGAGAACTGTGAGACCAAACTGTAAATACCTCTAATTTATTTTACTTGTAATTTAAGCATTTAGTGAGACTTGTAAAATTTCGAGTTATATAATTTTCAGTTATATATTGAGTTATACTGCTGTCTAGTGAAACTTAACTAAAGGTAATGCTGAAGTCAAAAGAGAACAGCTCCTTGTATCTCCCTGGGATATAGGCTTGATTTCAGTATTCTTCTTATGACCACATATTGCTTTTGTGGTTGGTGCTGGTGAAGTGGTAACTCTTAGTGTCCTAAGTGTTGGACAATGTGCATGACGGTGACGATGACCTGTGATGGACCAGAATCCTGTCTGGGATATACCTCCCTTTATAACCCACTCTATCTAGAACAGGTTTAAGATCACTCTGTCCCCAAGCCAGATAAGCCATCGTCATGGAAAACTATTAAATATATGCGTTTGCCTATAACTACAGTGACCGCTTCCTGTCTTCAGAACTTCTGATGAAGGTGCCAATAAATATTCCCTCTGAGAAAAAACACCCAACTGAGATTCGTCCACATTGTGGAGATGAGAACATGGGTAAAGAAGACGCTGTGTACACAGCTGGAGGAGCCTGCATGCCAAGCCTGAAATGACCTTGCCATCAATTCGGGAATAAAGAGTTCAGACAGAAGACTTTGAGCATGTGGAGGCAGAGTTAAGCAAAAGTGGATCATACTGTTAAAGGAAATATTATACTTCTGGTGATATAAAAAAGTGACTATTTATGCCTCTATATAGTTTCTATGCAGTATTTTAAAACAGAACAAATTCAGAAACCAGTGCCAAACACAGGGCAGTCCCCGGGTTGAGATTCCTTGTTAAGAGCAGTCTATTATTGTAGAGAGACAAGGGGTATGTCTAGCAGCTTGCTTTATTTATTTACATATTGTTCTACTTATTTCTATCTTAAAAAAAAACAGTGGAGCGGATAAACTTCCTCGAAAGAAGTGCAGAAATTCACATTGGCTAAACATATCAATTTAAAGCATCATATAGTCAAACAACACTGATATCATTACTTATTAATGCATAATATTAATTATTATGCTCTCAAGACACTATACCTGAAAAACTGTGATGGGCATTCCCTTGGCATAAGTAAAATGAAACAAAATTCTAACATAAAAACTACTTGTATTTCTAAACAAACTTTAAAACGTCACACATTTTATTATAAATCTGAGCTCTGATCACTTTGTGTTATGTTGCAAATTCTTGTCACTGAGAATTTTAATACAGCTCCATTTGTAACTGTAGTGGCATCATTTCACCTGTAAAAAGCAAGGGACAAATATCTGGTTATACAAATACCTTTCAGTGTTTAAAAAAATGTCTATAGATAGTTTATTAATCCATGAGGAAATGGGAGAGTGTGACTCCGTTTTATAATTATGTAATAACATAGAGGATGAGCTGATAGAGGGATTGCCTGCCGTAAATCTTTTCCCCTAAATTATCCAGGTGATCCTCTGGCTCTTTACCTTAACAAAGGTGACAAAGGTGCCGTAGACCACAGAGATGAGGAAGAGGATGAGGAAGGTCAGTGCGCAGTTCCAGATTTCTGCTACGTTATCCTCTGGTGCTACATCATTTGAGATGTTGTTAATATTTTCATCTTCTTCATTTATATCTTCCTGGGTGCAGAAGACTGCTGTACAGGGAGACAGTGGCAAGGTGGGATTCATGCTTCCTCCAGCAAACACCAACTTTCTGTGGCTCATTTTGTTGAATTCATCTCACAACCGAATCCTTGTTTTTATTTATCCTGGTGACTTAAATCATGGTCAGTATTAATCATAGACAGTGCTACTATTATAGGCACTAATAAATATTTAGTCTTAAAACACCTGCTGGGACCAGACAACTGCTACAGAACTGGACAAAATATCATACCTGGATAACTCATGTTGAGTAAAAGAGTTTTGGATATATGAGTCACCATGCAGGTATAAACTGCCTTTGGTACAGACGCCAGAGGGGATAGGTGCAAGTGGCTCCAGGCGACAAATTTCCCATCAGGTCGCATAAACGGGGCAGTGGTGTTGTAGGCCAGCAGAGGCTTGCCTGTGTCTACAAGCCAGGTAATGTTGATGTCTGACGGACTGAAGCCAGAAACGAGGCAGATCATCTCGTTGCTGGACTGAATCAGTCTACCTTCTGGAGGAGTGGAGATCACAGAAGCTGGGGAATGGAAGCAGATAGATCACAAAACCTGGGATTAAATCCCCCCCCCCCCCACACCATTTTGCAAAGTATCCCATCCTAAATCTGTTCCAGTCTATCCAAAACCACCCTTAAACCAGAACTGTCCTTGTCTGCTCAAAAAGGAAAGATTAAACACCGTCCTTATTGGTTACATGGTATACTGACTTTTCATAATGTGTTTTATTGAAGTAACTGAAATCATTATGACTTGAAATTGTTATCTGTCACTCAGCTCATGCTTCTTACCAAATACATCCCCAATGGTTTGCTTGAGTGGCCGCTTGGATGACTCGTGTTTAACCACACAGGAGTACTGGCCATCATTCCACTCCGACTGCGGGATCTGCAGCTTGCTGTGCATCGAGTAGTTGCTATCATCTCCCCTGCCAGCAACCCCGAGAATAGGGCTGGTGGAGTACTGGGATCGAGGCAGCTGGACCCCATCCAGCTCCCAGTGTACGTCAATGTCGGCGGGGAAGAAGTCCAGGATTAGGCAGAGCAGAGTGGCAATGTTTTGTTTGCTAAGTTGGCCTTCAGACGGCCTGATGATCTGAAGAGTGGGCTGCTGGGGATCTAACAGTAGATACAGAAAAATCATTGGTTTTATCTCAGTCTTTTGATTAATCAATTGATGCATCTCAGGGTGCTACTGTATGGTGAAAAAATGAAATTTCTAAGCGCTGAATTCAGACATGAACATAAATAAAAGATATCCTTGTTGTCTTTGTTTCCCATTCAAATTCCTCATCTATTTATTTTTTTATTAGCATTTTTGAAATGCATAAACTTGGCTCGTGTCAGGATCTGTCCTTGCCATTGCTGTCATGTCCCCGTTTGGCCAGCAGATGGCCATCCAGATCCTAGCCTTAGTGTTAAGTTAATTAGTGAATGATTCTCACCTGTCCCTCGTCTAGTATTCATTACCTATGTGTGTGTGTGTGTGTGTGTGATATATATATATATATATATATATATACATAATGAATCTGAGCTAAGAGCACATAATGTTATGTTGCAAATTCTCGTCGCTAAGAATTTTAATACGGCACCATTTGTAACTAGTGGCATCATTTCACCTATAGAAAGTTACATAAAAAGTAAAGTGCCAAGCCTGCCTGTAGGTGCCCTGTTACTCTGGAGGCCATTGTGTGTTTGTTCTCTGCGTGTTGCCTGTACGTCACACCCCACTAAGCCTTCTCTGCTACTGTTTCCTTGCAGAGATTTCTAGCCCTGGTTGATCCATGTCTCACCTACCTGCCTTGTTTTCGACCGCTTATGGTCTCTTTCGTTTCTAGTGCCAGTTACGTTCAGTTTCTTAAAGTCTCCTTGCTGTTTCACTGTACCTTTGGTTCGTTCAAGTAGCTTCTCCTGTGTCCTGGAAGAGCACGGGTGCCTGATTTGGCAGGAAATGCGGTGCTTTTTCTCCCAGTCTTGCCGCCCCACACTCAACACACTAGTGAGAGTTTGGGTGCCGTTGCCATTGTCTTGCGTGGATGTCTGCCCAGGGATGACAATGCTATTCATTATCCATGTGAGGTTAAAAGCCTCAGCCTCGTAGCCTAGCACATGGCAGGTGACGTGAAGGGCTCCTGAACCCAGCTTTTCTTTCAGTGAAGGTCCCACAATGGACACTGTGCCAGTCTGAGAAGATGGTGGGGTCTCTGGGAGGTCATCAAGACAAAGAGCAATCAGGCAACATTGGTTCAACAAGCAGTAGCACAACTGATAACCGATGAATCAACAATAGTGCATTTCCTCAGTGCGTGTATAAATTTTAAATCTATACAAAATATTTTCAGAACCTTTATGCCCCAAGAATTTTATTTTATAGTTAAATACCTGTGCATTTATTAATATTCTGTGAAACTGCTACCCCAGCAGGCTGGTCTTCGACCTTACAGGTGACGATTTCCCATTTATTCCACTCTTCTTTCTGAACGTTCATCTCACTGCTAACGGTGATTTGTCCGTCGTTTTGCACCGTCTTGACTGGAGCTTGTTTTTCCACAGATCCTTTTAGCCACGTGATCTGAGGGTTGAACCCAGTGCCCAGGCACACGAGAGTCCTCACCCCTGAATCTGGTACTTTGGGGTCCAGGAAGAGCGTCACTGTAGGCTTACCTGCAAGACAAGACGACAATACTGTACTGTGCATGCTGCCTGTTTTATTTTAAAATAAAATTCTTGTTCACTCGTCATCATTTTGTGCTTGCAGACAATACGCGTTTCCAGTGGAGTGCTGACTTACTTGAATGCGCTATGTTTATAGTACTTTCTAAGGGATTATAACACCGATGTTCGGCTTTGCAAGTAATCCTTACAGTTTTCCTCCACATTTCACTGACACGAGACAGCTTGCAGGTGATCTTTTTAGGTCCACTGCCAGGGGAAACTTTTGCGATACATGTTAAATCACCATCCACAAGCAATGATAAAGTGGTTCCGTAGGGTCCCACCGCTGTGCAGTGAGCGGCCATGTCGGTCTGATTTTCTCTCTCTAGAGTGAGTTTGTCCAAATACAAGGGATAGCTGGGATAAGCTGAAACACGAGAAACGAGAGAAACTGCAATTAACCCATCTAATAAGCATTAATGGTTTCAGCCGTTAAAAAAAAACACACCAACAGTACAGTGTAAAATTACGCATGTTCATATTTGGCTTTAAATATCTTAATTATTCAACCACCCACTTAGCACCATCCCCCAGTCATTTATTTTGTGCTTATTATTTTTATTTATTTTCATTTATTATTTAGACCACATTTTCCAAACATTATCAACCCGAAGAATAAAATAACTCATAAGCCATTTGAAATCATTGAAAAACTTTGCTTACATATTTTCCATATTTGAGAGCGGTGCGCAGCATAGCGCGTGTCTAGTATTTCTCAGTCAGTCCTGCTACAACGCGCGATATCGCAATGCAAGTCCATTCTAACGCGAAGATACTATAGGTACCCAAGTCCAAAACAAGGCAGAATCGCATTTGTATTTGCGTGATTATCAGCTGCAGAGAACAACACTAAGCGAACTACAGCGCAATGGTCTTACAGAAACACTACTCGCACGCAAAGACAACTATCCAAGTGAATGACAGTGACGTCATGTTCATTCCAGTGAATCGGAACCGGTTTTCAAATCTGAAAGATTCCAGATTTTGTACGTCCATGCATTGCATAGGTCAATGTCTTAGATTCTAATAATTATAATAAAATAAATCTAATAAAAATAATTGACGAATTATCATATAAAAACACACAGAAACCTGTTTAAATTCACTTACATTTGCCCTTCATAGAATGTAACTATGTTGCTTTCAGCACCCCCCCCCGCATGCCGTGATCCGTTGTATTTGTGCTATGTGCATGCCCGGCCGCATGGTGGCAGTGGCTCACTACTGGATTATGGCCAATATGACGTTTCATGAACCATTTTCTGACCCAACTAGATGGTGCTCTTTGTTCAAAAAAGGAGTCAAGCATGCTCCAAAGTACACAATTCTCGGGAAACTCATAAGACCTATAGATGTCTGTCATATAATTAATGTATGATTATTTCTATTTAAAAATCACTTAATTGCAATTATTGCCCACTGGTATTAGAGTTATTATTTAATTAGCGCCATTTGGCGAAAGTTACTAAGTTTTTGAGTCGCATTCGCCTAATCTTATTTTTCTTGTTGTATATGTGTATCGTGAAGACGAGGTTTTTCCGGAACGCATTAGTCGCGTTGTAGCAGGACAGACTGTATTTAGAGAAATCACTCGGCAACAGCCCTGTACAGCCTAGGCTACGCTGCCCCCAGTTTGTGATCGGGTGAGACCAAATAATTAAGCAGAACAAAAGGACTTATAATTAATATAGCAAACTGGCCTGTACGAATATATATGCATGTACAAGCAATTTCATTACCGTTAACGCGGCATAAATTTTATTGCCATCCCCGCAGGAATAACGTGAAGATCGTCTCCATATTATATATTTTTATTTTTTCCTCCATTCGCGCGGATTACAGCGGATATTCGCCGTATTGCCGCTTTCCCCGTTCCTCTAGTTTCACCTCCCCCCAGGCGTGAAGTACCTGGCACTCACCGGAGCAAAAGCTAATGTTCTTGGAACTGTGTAATGTCTTGTCTGTAGCCTGGCATATGTAGTTGATACCCCGTCTCCACTTGTCCATTTCCACTGAAACCAGGGTGATGAGTGTTGCGCCGTTGTCGTTTCCCGTTTTCGGCACCGTGAATTTACGATTAATAAGGACACTTTCTCTGGTGGTGCTGGTCATGGCCTCCCATTTCACATTGACTTTGTTGGGTCTGATCCCATTCAAGACGCAGAGCAAATTCACTGTTAACGCATCCTCTGTCCATGGTGAGACGTACAGTGTCATGTTTGGGTATAATGGCTTCTGTTCTGAAATGAAGAAAACATGAATTAGACTTGCAAGGGACCCACTGATTTGTGTTGTATTTTATCTAAGCATATGTGCATGTAGAGAGTGTACAAAATACCAAGTTACATCTGTATAGTGCAGGAATTAGGGTACAACTCAATTACGTAAAAACTCATGGCCTTATGGTTTAACTAATAATAGTGTAATTGATAGAAGACGCCGTGTGAAGCGTTATTTGTGTCTTGGCATTCACCTACTGAGTGAAATTCTGTTAAAAAATATACTAAAACGACAGGACTAGCAGCAGCACTGCAACAATTACTCTGTGTGATCCAGTAGAGGGCAGCATTGAACTGCCATAACACAAAAGCTGTGCTCTATATAATTTTTTTTTCCGAAATATGGTCATACCACCCCATAGAAAACTGTATTTGTACTATTCTGTACATTTCTGAATAATTATAGACATGAAAACTATAAAATAACATATATGGAATAATGTACTGACCAAAACCGGATTAAAAAGTGTTGAGAGGGCGGGGGGGGGGACAGCTCTGTGGCTTGGGACTCAGGCCAGATAGATAGATAGATAGATAGATGGATGGTGAAAAATGTAAATGAATCCATAGTGCTGCCCAGTGACTTATATTAAGTATGTTATATAATTGATTCATGTATTATAAATTTAATGTAATTCTATTATAAATTACACTATGTAACAAATTTTTATTTTTATTTTGTTCCTGGGTACAAAGTGTGTTTTCCTAACCCGTTATGC
>JAAGVU020000092.1:4546886-4559633 GCA_011763525.2 Mormyrus iriodes | reverse complement strand
CTATACTTTTACAACATAAGCAATTAAGAAATAACATGTATTGTCCAGGAACAAAATTTGTGTTACATAGTGCTATCTATAACTGTATAAGTATAACTTACTGATTTATTATTGTAGTTTTTCATGAAAGGAAAATATACTGCATGAATATTTTACAGTAATATATTATGAAACATAATATATAGTATAGTACAAAAGATTGAGGCAAAGAAAATTGTTTAAATGAATCATGTTGGTAAAAAACTATAATATGTGTGTCAAAGTGTATCAGCCATTTGAAAACCTCTCCTGAAATCACTATTTGATTTAACCATTCAATATGCCGATGTATTTGTTGCCTGTAGCAAAAGCATACCATGTCTGGCTAATCAATACCTCATCCAATTTTGTAATTATATTATGTATTTAATTGAGCTGGAGGTGAAATTTAACAAGTACATGAAAAGACTTCGGTCTGCCTGGGGAGAGGTTTGATAATCAAAGCAGTGTTTTTCTAGCTATCCTACAAGATATCAGTCACTTTCTGGAGAACAGAAGAAGATCTTGTTTTTTAATGCTACTATTCATTTGCCTATGTTCGAATGCTACATCGTTCGTTTTTAAGTTAATATACACTTACTAACCAGATACATAACTTTAAATACTTTCTTTGACGGTACTATATGTGTATATGATATATATTTACTTTAATATATTTAATTAAACGTCCATCCATCCATCCATCCACCCATCCATTTTTTAATAACTGCTTGTCCTAGACATTAATTACATAAATGGTTTATGTGTTTCTCTGTGCCCACAAATTATTTTGTACTCAGGATTATAGATTCAAGACAATCCTTAAATACCAGCAATTTGTCTGTGACAGTTAATGGTAATTTGACAAAAATATACATACTAATATCTTTACCAACAGCTGCCTGAATGCACTGATATTAACATTAACTGAGTGCATTGGTGAGGGTAATCTTGAGATACCCTAAATTATACGTTTTTCTTTAGACTCGATAGGCCTTGTCACACTTCTCAGTGATCACGCACAACTAGGACGGTTCAGAGCTTTTCTGAGTCGTTCTCTATTTCGTTTCTCAGGTCTCATTTTACTGTCCTCAGAGCAACACTTTCAGGAACGTCAGTTAAAAAAAGATGCATTTTTCTTCAGTAGATGCCTCGCTGGTCTTGCCTGCTTAGCGATGTAAAGGTGCATATTACGGTGTGCATGTATTATATATGCACATTTTAGGGAGAGGATTGTATGCGTCTTTACATCTATAGTTTTCCCTTTTTACGTAAAATTCTGCAGTAGGATTCATTGCCTTAGTAACACCCGCTGTCTTTACTGAATTAAAATAATGCACGAAATGTTCATAAAATGTATTGCGAAAACATCAAATAAAGCAGGGCGTGTAAATTGTTTGTTTATTTTCTTTGAAAAATTGTAGCTTTTTGTAGGTTGCATGGAGAATGCCAGTGGAGAATGATATCATTTATAGTCCAGAAATCCATAAATATATAAGAGTGGCGTTCCTTACATGCTGTTATTAATAAAAAACGTATTTGTTAATTAACTTTATCATATAAGGAAATTAATATTTTATATGATACATAGCGGGGCATTTTATTTATGCGATTATATTGTTTGTTTTATTTTAATTACAATATTGTTAGTGTAACAATTTCCCGTATTTTCTTTAACTATTTATACATCACATAAAACATCACCTATGTATGCATTATGCATCTCGTAACCAATTATACGATACAGGGTTACAAGGCATTTATTATTTTTAATCTTTCAATTGCTCAAAATTCACACACATTTCAAGGTTGTCATTATAAATACCTTAGATCTGTGTTGGTTAAAGCATCTACCGGCAGATTATTTGTTGTTCATATCACTTAAGCCTGTACTGCTTACTATGTGTACTGAATGGATGTTTTAGTTTTCAAGTCTTGTCCTTTGATCAAATTGCCCCAATGATTTTAGATTTGCAATAAAATTATACATAGTCACACATTTGTAAGTAATGCAAATGATTTACACCAGTTCCAAGAAGTGAACTTGAAGGTGGGGGGGGGGGGGGGCTGTTTGGTGGCTGCCGGGTACGCAAAGCAAATCTGATGCAACTTCAGCTAAGGTCACGCTTTGGTGAGCACAGAACGCAGAGGAGGGAAGAATTAAATAACGCCCAGAGGCAAAAAAAGGTTCTGAAAGTGAACAGGCAGAAGTGAAACTCATAGCCTGCACACAGCTGCGCATAAGCGACTCTTGGCTTTTCTCCCAGGGGGCGCAAAGTGAGAGAGCTTAACCAGTCATTCATGCAAATGAATACACTTATTCAAAAATCAATAGATATATTTACAATTAATTATCACACATTGCACGACTAACACAAGCCACATTTTTAAATATAACTTTATAGTATTATTTAATTGTATTGAACTTAATATGTTCAAATAGCATTTTCATTTAACGAGTGTGGGGTCTAATTATACCCCAGGTGAAACCAGCCACACAGCTGCAGTGTCCAGCTGTAAGCTAACGAACGCTTCAAGCACCTGAAAGAGTTCACATATCTTTATTTTGTTTTCGGTTTTACTTTGGTCCATCTATTTTTTATTTGTTTTTTAACTTTTAACAGTGGTTGCTACTATACATTCCTAATAAAAATAAGTCTGAGGTAACTGACATTCTGTTTATGCAAGACAAATGAAACAGCATCTTATAAAATTCATGCAGACTATTTTATCATGTTAAACAGGTCAAAGTTACCAAAATGTTCACAGCAGAATTTTAGTTTTTATGGACATAACAGGCAATTGTGCATTTTTAAGGTTTGAAATAATTTGCAGAAATGAAGGATACGCACAAGAGGGGATATTAGAAATCATTTTTTTTTATTTGGTTACTGTAGCAAACATATACAAAACACAACACAATTACATACTGAACATTTAATAGCTTTTATTACAATGTGAAAATAATGGACAAAAATGAAGGTACGCAAAAAGGTGCAAAATGATATACTGGTGCAAATATTTTTGGATTTCACAGGACAAATGATGAGAAAAGATAACAGAAAATTTAAGAAGCACAGAAACATTTTTTTTAAAGCATAATGTAACTCACAGTAAAGCTAATTTGCATTTGGTATCAGTTCTTCTGAACAGGCAGTCATTTCACCTGAAATTGAAAAGTATAATTAAATAAAACAAAAAGACGTGTACACTTTAATCTTACTTATACATATATTCTGTCATATTGCATTTATGTATAAGTACAAAGAACAAAACAGTTGAAAGTGCCTGCTAGCCCACTTTTAGGAAGAATTTAAAATTTGAATTTACATAAAGTTTTGCTTTATGCACAGTTAATATATAATCAAAATACTGTTTTCAGCCTTATGTCATTTTAGCATTTAGACCTCTATCTTATACCTCAAGGCTCAGTACCCTAGTCATGTAAAGCCAAGATTTGCGTTAGGAGGCTACACCAGGGATGTAACATTTACGCAATCATACTGGTGTAAAATGTAGCTCCAGGGCTTTCAAAATATCAACTAAAGCCGATTTTATTCATCAGCTAATCAATCATGTTGTATTACATTTATTTGCAGCTTCAGCATAGTATTGCTGAGAAAAGAGGTTTTTCGTTGCTTGATATTTTAATTACTATTTTCATATATACTACATATTAGAAAAAAAATCAATACTATTTTTTTTTCTTAACGTGAACCTAAATGCGATTCAAAGACACAATACAACTTTGCAAGACTATATATGTCAAATAAATCAGAATTTGGTTTGTCCTGAATAAAAATGACTATTTAAATGATATGTGCCCACTGGAAGAAACCTATCACGGCTGTTCATCGTGCGAGGGCTGTTACCTTGGTAAGAGTGGCTCCAACACTGTAGAAAAGGGTGACAAGGAAGAGAACAACGAAGGTTAAGATGGTGTTTCCTGCATTGTCACACTCGCCTTCAAGGGCATCCCAGCCAGGCTCTACCCAGACATTCGGGAATTTATCTGCAAAACAGAAGTCAAGCATATAATCACCCAAACAGCTGTGAAATGAAAACATCTCAGCTTTGAATTATCCATCCATCCATCCATCCATCCATCCATATCTGGTACAGTGTCACAAGTTCCGGCACAATCAGTGAAATGCTAATTATTTTTAACAAACTCCCTTCCTTACTTTTAATAAAGAAAAACAGGTTAAACTGTATATAACTCTGACGTACAATTTTGAGAATCTTTATTATTTTGCATTTAATAGAACTGAAGTATAGTTTATTTTCCAGGTACGACAGTGTAAACTCTGCAGTGCCTTATAATTAATGTAGTTTTCCTGTGCAGGCACTCACAAAAGATCCAGTGATAGCACTGAATGTTTTCTAAAAGTTCATTTGTCCTGAATGTTCTCGCGGTGCTGTATTACATATACACCTGATTCCTTTAGGTTTTCAGAAACTGTTCAGCTCAGTCGGGGACACAGTCACTATGTCACAGACCCACAAAGGGCTAATGATGACTCAGTGTCACCATGGAGGTGCAAGGTGACAATATTAAACACTGAGCTATTGTTTACTTTAATAATTTCCCTTTGTTTTTCTGTCTTCATGAACAGACACACACACACACACACACACACACACACACACACACACACACACGCACACACACACACAAAGTTCATATGTTCCTATCACTGTGTGGACTTTCCATTCTTTTCTATGGGCATAGTATGTTTTTTGATTGCAGTCACAGATGTTTTATAAAATTAATTTTCCCCTTGTGGGGACCGAAGAGGTGGTCCCCCACAATGTTAAAATGACAGGTTTTTGTCACATTGTGTGGACACAATGTAATATATACATTTCACACACACACACACACACACACACACACACACACAATCATCTATCATCTGCCTGCTTATACTGCACAAGTTCATGGAGTGGACTCAATCAGCACAGGACATGCAATAGTGGTAGAAGAAATATTCCTGAAATTCTTAAATGTACAGCCATTCCAGCTGGATATCCAGGTTAATTTAAGGGAGTACTAAACCTTCAAACTAATATAATATATCCCCAACGCTTTACTGTACTATTTCACACTGAAGAGCTTAAATATACCAACAGGCCATGGTTCTGGAAAAGTAAAACCACAAACAAGGTTGTAGCCACGATTTTTAAAATACCGGGGTCAAAAGTGTCAGCCCTTCCTAGATGAGCCCCATAATGGGTCGTAATTATTGCAGTTGCAGGAAACATACTGAGGACTTGCCCTCAGCGTCCTCATTGCCAGGTACAGGCACGACCACAAAGGACTTTGTTAATCAATCACGAGAAAGACGGTATGAAGCACAGTGGTAATGAGCAAAGGCTTGTGGCCTGAAGTTTTAAGTTTAAATCCTGGGGTTGGGGTGGGGGGGGCACTGCAGAACATCAGCTCTATGACATCATAAAAATGTCTAAGACATATGGCCTGTTCTGTCAAAAGGCTGCAATAAATCGACAATAAGTGATTATGCTCCGAAGTGGATGTTTAATAGAGATGATATGATCGCTCATTTGTGCAGGAGTGTTTTACTTTGTGCTGGTGCATTGGCTGTTTTTTGTTGGCGTTAATGCTAGAGTTTCTTAATGACATAATCATGCCACACCAGTAATGTGTCTTAAAGATTGCGTGTTCAGGTGACTCTGACCTACTGAGACAATTTCAGTGACCCTCTTGGCTTGCTACTGATGAACCCAGGATGTCTTAAAGCATTGACTCTATTATTTGCACCGGTCCAGTTGATGGACATGCTACAACAAGACATGAACTCGAGGACTTGGACAATGAACTACAGTTAACATGACATACAGGCACATGTTAAGCTCGCACTACCTAAAGTGGAAACACAGAAAGACCATGTATTGTATTAATGTGATATTGATCACTCTCCTACTTATTGTTGTAGGTAGAGGATAATGTGTGTTCAGATATATAATACAGAGGCAATACAGGTGAATGGCAATAACTCTAATTTTAATTAAGCTCTCTTTGTGCTGTTGTCAAATGCTTTGGGGCTTCTTTTTTTTCTAAAACTGCAGACCTAAATGTATATTGCCCTGGTGTTTACTGCGGCTCTCCACATACTTGGAAAGGGTGAGCCAGGACTAGTTCAAGTACTGCACTGGACTAGCCATACTGTGCACAGAATGTATAGACAAGAATTTATTTACTGATTTTTTTATTACCATTTTCATTTTGCATTTTCATGTTAAAAACACACATCAGACAGGTTGACAGACTGACAAGTCAATTTGTTCAACATTACAGTTACAGAGGAACCACAAAAACACAAGACAACACAAAACAACAGTTAGGCAGCCTGGCAGGTCTGAGGAATGGACAGGCTTAAGTTGACAGTGGAGGGTTTATTTGTGAGGCTGTCAAATGCTCTCACTATGGCTTTGACTTCTTTGTTGTTAGTTTCATGGTGGACAGCACAGCTAAAGGCCTTGCCTTCATCCCATTCATCCTTTTTTATAGTCATCTGGCTGTAGACTGAGTAGGTGTTGCCTGTCTGAATCAAACTAGTTGTGCTGAACCGTTTCCTATCCAAGGGTTTATCGTTGGCAAGCCAAGAGATCAGCACTTCCTTGGGGTAGAAGTCTTTGGCATAGCAAGTCAGGGTCACCTGCTCTGCCTGCTCTGCTGGCCCCAGAATAAAGACAGAGGGGGCCTCGGGCGATCGTCCTGAAAATTGACACGATTATGTTTATCAACTATTTAAATCCAATGCTAAGAAAAAAGGCACTTATATAGAATTAAATAACCTTCTGGACTGCCCTCCTGCTTAATAATATTAATAATGTCAGCAATAACTTCGTGATTATGTTACAAAGTCATAATCACAATTTCACTCTGGGTCTTCCGGTATCATTTTAAATTCCACTAAAGATTCATGATTCATTTACTTTTCCAAATGTTTTAACGCACATTACTCCGGCAAGCAATTCTTTTAACGAGCAATATGTGAAGGTAACAGAATAGCTAGCACTCACCCAATTACATTATGCTATAATACAGTAAAGTGATTTGATTAAAACAGGGCCAATTAGAAGCTAATAGCTGTTATACCACAAAGTGAAGTTAAAACGGAAATATTGCTCAAAACCTTGAAATACTAATTCAATGATTATTATTATTACTACTACTATTAGGTATTAATAATATATACCTGAATATTAGTTTTTTTCTGCAAACTAGTAAATCATGCTGATGTCATAGATGTAAATAGAAATTACCTGATGAAACCGTATATCATTGCAAAAATATCAAATGAATACTTGTGGAATCTGTGATAACCCCAGCACTCAATCTGGTACTATAATTCATCCTAATAAAATACAGTTTCAATTTAAAATATTGTGACGTGTAACTATCTTACAGTTGATGGGTCTTACCATCTTCTCTTTGGTATATCTCCTCCTTCGGTGAGGCCAAGTCACTGTGCCTAGCAATGCACATAAATTCTGTGCCATTGTTCCACTCCTCGTAGCTGATGAGAAGCCAGGAGATTCTAGAATTCCCATTTTTATTTTCTTCCTTCTCTGGCACGAGTTTGCGGCCATTTGCGTCTCGCCAAGAAATGCTTTCGAGATTGTCCAAGTCACCGGTAACTCTACAGCCGAGTAAGATTTTATCGTTGAGGAAAAACTCCTCGGGTGACGGGTCAATAATTGTTACAGTGATGGGGTCCTCTACACAGTCTGCAGGGATAGTGCAGAAAAGAGTAGAAAGGGTTAGGGTGAACACTGGTTGGTTGTCGACATATATATGTGAAGGATATACATTGTACACAAAAAGTATTTTAAAACTAACATACGAATAACCCCATTTTCTCACTGCAAAGATCAAACTAGGTCAACCTTGTACTTCACTACTGTAGTATTGTCTATGAAATACAGGAAAAATGTAATGACTTAATGCAACTTCAATGCAAATATAGACATTTAGAACGAAACATACCAGGTGAACGAGATGAAACGGTCTCCTGCACTTTGGTTGAGCCAGGCTTGCCCTCAAATTCACATGTGACACGTGCATTGCCCCCCTTCCACTTCTTCCCAGGAAGCGATAAGAAGCTGGTTGCACTGAACAATGAGCCGCCATTGTCCTTAACCGCGGGTAAGCTAGTTACATTATCAGTTACTTCCTGCTCCCCCAAATACCACTTCAACTTGTGCGTCTTGGGAGAAAAGCCTTTGGCCAGACAAGCGAAGCTGGCGGACTTCTTGTCAGAAAGCTCCTCTTGAGATGGAGTCATTATGTACAGAGTGGGATTCACAGTTTTTACGACTGAAAGGAAATATAAAAAGACACACACATAGGGAAGTATGCAGAAGCGTGGACATATATGAGAGGAAAGAGCATATCAAAGGAAGGAGACCATCTGGGATGGACTGCAGGATGTACTTTAGTTAAGTGAATTTGCAACCCTGTGTAAGTTGGTTAAAACAAGTCACAGAGATTATATTAACCTGCATGCCCTCAAAATATTATAATTGGTTTTTGCATCGGTTAAAATGTTTGAAGCACATAACCTATTTCATTTTACAAAACTGTGAAATGTGGCCATGTTTGGGTTTTCGCCAAACTCAAATATATCATCATATCTTGCTTAAGTTTATGATTTCTATAACAGCCAAAGAGCAATGAAACCAAAGTCGTTGATACATAAATAGTATTCCTCTGTTTTATTATATCTGCAAATGAACTTACTGCATTCGTTTAGTTTTTGTTGCATTGTTTATAAACACGCAGAACCCCTCCCCCCTCCACCCACACACATATAGAGTTTAATGGCAGTATATGATTGGCCATCCCTTTGACATTCATTTTAACAGAAGCGCATGATTGGCCACAGCTAACTTACAGTTCGATGAAAGCATTTGATTGGCTACTCGTGGCTAAAGCACAGTGGCACCAACAAACATTGTATGCTAAGATAAAACAAACAAAGGTCCTGGGCTACTTGGAGTAACAACTGTGGTAAAAGCATGGGCATTGAATCTGCTCCTTTAATCCTGAAAAACTGCAGCACTGACACACAAACTAGGAAAGCATTAAACCCCCTCGCTACCTCTGTCCTAATGATCATGTTTCACTCATTCCTGCTTAGGTACAGCCTGTCACCTCCTGCCAGCTACAACACGCTTCTGTGGTAAATATACATGTGACATGAAGATGTTTAGTGTCTACACTGCCCCTCATTGTCTAAGACAATACGGTTAGGATGTCTGTTTTTTTTTCTTTAAGAATATCTGATTCTGTTTTTTTATAGTACAAATAAACACCCAGTGCCTCCAATTGTATTAACCAACCAAGAAGATGTAACCAATTTTATAGTATAGCTTTCCTCACAAGAACTGAATCCTGTCCTTTGTGCACCTGCTGGGCCATTTTGCAAGGAAAGTTTTAAACAAAAATGCTTAACCGACAAATGATGTTTTCATCCTGCTATCATCCATATGGTCAGATATCTAATGTCAGATACCAGAATCTTAAACTTCACCCATGTGTGACTCAATAACGGAACAGGAGCTAATATGACACCTTGTATCACAGTGGGCACACAGCAGTAGTTTGATTACTGACAAGTTCACAGCTACACATAATAACACATGTAAACTTGAACTTGTTGGTTGTGCTGTATGCCTACATGTTCATGCTAGTTAGAATCATTTGTGGCATAAGTAAAGGAATGGAGAAAGGATTCTAGTTATACCATGTATATTTGGTAAGAGTTATTTTGGAACAATAAGTCCGGATTTGCGTATAATATTTGTAAACATTATTTTTGCATTTATAAAAAATAATAAACTAATGAAATGACACATGGACAAAAATCTCTTACCTATTCGAGTTACATCCGCTGACTCAGTGGTACCCCCATGATTTGCATTGCAGGTGTACGTGTTGCTTTTTTCCCAATCTGCGGCTTTCACCTTAACTTGAGTGAAAACAGAAAAGGCGCCCTTGCTCTGGACCTCAGGGTACTGCACGAAATCAGACATGTCGCTTCCGATGCCTTTGTCGCGCCATGTAAACGTTACAGAGCTCGAAGGTATGTATCCGGTTGCCAGACAGCCGATGTCCACGAAGTCTCTGCCGGTATCGGACGCGCACGACTGGAGCGGAAACACAGTGGGCTTCGTTTGCACGCCTGAGCATTGGGGAGGGAAAAAAGGACAATTACACTTAAGCATTACTCTCTTCCGCACGCAGCCATTCCTCATTTTACAATACAGTTGGGAAAGAATGAGGAAATTGCCTAAAAAGTGCTTTACAAACATAAAGATCTTACACAACTGATGACGCTTTACAGAATGATATAACACTGGAAAAACAAGAACCTTGGACTGAAATTAACAATATTATGTACTCAACAAAGCATTTTTCCCATTTGAGAGAATATATTTTTTCAAATATAAAGCTTTTGCAACATGGATACGAATAATATGCAACGCAAATTATCAAATAATAACACAGTTTCAAACATAAAATAAATTAACACACGGCAATGTCTTATTTTCCCTGCGATCCTGAACAGGACAAGCGGGCACAGAAAATGCATGACTGAATGTATTTATTTATTTTACAAAATTCACAACATAATATCTTGTTAATGGCTCTGCGAAAATTATGTATATAAAAGGCACATTTGGTACTGCCAATTTAAAGCGTCTCATTTACACTAATATAACACACGTTATAGTCCTTTATATGCCTCTACAATCTTACACAGTTCATGAGTGGCAACACACGAATGTAAACTGCTGACCAGCTGCAGAAGTAATTCGAATAATAATCGGTGGCGGGATTAATAATCCCGGGTCGTAAAAAATGCCTTCTCCCTGCAAGCGATTTATAAGCAACTTTTCCCATTAACGTTAAGAGATATATTTTTCAAGTAAAGATTATTCTGTTTACTTTCGTTATTGCAAAGTTAAAAAATGCAGGTTTCAATTGTTTTTTTTTTCGAAAACATTTTTACTTGTTATTTAATTTCAGTATAGCATTCCTTTCAAAATGTTAGCGTGTTTGATTCGTTTTATCTGTTTTAAAACAGCGCTGATATTTAATATTTATTTCTTAATTGATAAATACTGAAATTATAGTCCCTGCTTAACAGTAATAATGATTCTTAAACGATGAAAAGTTATATCACACCTGGGCATCTTTTTTTTTTTATAAATACCACTCCATTATTTTCACATTTCAATAGCGTCAGAAACTTACGATCACCATTATTTTTAATATTCCCAAATAGATTAAACTGTAAAAAGATCATATATAAACATTTGCCCAAAATTACTTGGAATTAGTTCAAACTTAAAAAATAATTCGAAATCATTCTTTGTCTTTAAACTACCCTAAAGCAAACGATAAACACAGAATTCAGGGACCTTCTGACTAGCCCCGCAGCAGACACGTTTATTTCTTTTTGGATAGAGGACACTTTTATAGGCCTATATTCTAACTAACAAAATGTTAATCATCTTACCTGAGCAGACTGATGGAGTCTTTTGAGATTCACACGATTTATTAAATGAGGCTAAACAGATTAATTTGCAGATACTAACTATGACAAACTGCATCACACACACAATATTCTTACTACCTGAGCTCACAACCAACATCGTTCTTTACTCGAATAATAAACTACTGACCTATTGGTTATTATTTAGGCATCAACAGCCTTATAGAACATTTTACGTGACATCTTTGTAGAAATTCGAATATAAGACATATTATAACTCTAAATTAATGTTTTTTTTTCTCACCTGAAGTCACTGTGACCATGGTCCCTTTTCCCCAGTACTCAAAAGCCTCCCAGTTACACAGCTACGTAACACTACACTAGACCCGTACTGATATTTCATTTACTGCTCTGCATCTCTCATATCCGCGCACATTTGAGAAAGTTTGTATTTTTTTCCCAGAAACAATCATTAAAATGTCGGCACGTAGGCCTAGTCCTATGGATAAGTATTACCTACGTGTGTTTTACTAAATGGTAGTAAATAATACATAAACTGCGTGTTTCAATGAAAATTAAATCATTCAGCAGGTAGCGTATTCGGAGAAAAGAATACATTAATTTTTTCTTACCTGAAGTCACTGTGACCATGGTCCCTTTTCCCCAGTAGTCAAAAGCCCAGTAATACACGGTAAAGTAAGTCTACACTCGACCAGCACTAAAATGCCATCCGTCGTCTATGACAGGATTCCCCAAATAAGGACAATTCAGAAAAATTGTACTTTTGTTTCCAAACGCAACACATTGATACTTTCAAACAATAAATATTCCAGATATTATAAAGGTACGTACTTGCAAGTAATGCGATGGAGTTGATTTAAAATAGACGAAAACAAAAGAGCAAATTTCAATGAAAAGTAACAACCTCCAACAGCCTGAGCAATCCCCAAAAATTACATATTTTTCCTTACCTGAAGTCACGGTGACCATGGTCCCTTTTCCCCAATAGTCAAAAGCGTTGTAGTAACACGGTGATATACAACTACAGCGGGCAAGTATTTAAACCGCATTTAAGCCACTTAGAGCGTGGAGGATTAGACCTATTTCGCGTTTAAACATCTCTCATTTCACGTTCCCTTCAAATGTGTCTGTTCTAAATATGGAAAATTATTAGCCTTCCGTACAGTATATGAAACATCAT
>JAAGVU020000092.1:4519639-4532917 GCA_011763525.2 Mormyrus iriodes | reverse complement strand
CTGAGGTAAAGTACACACTGAGTCCCAGTGACTGCTGCTCTCTCTCACACACTGACACTGGCTCCTTTAAAAGCTACGGCAGGTTTGTACAGGATCCTCCTCTGGGGGAGGTAGAGGGAGGGGAAAATAGTCTGAAGAAAAAAGATATATGACTGTTTTGTAACGCATACAACTAGAACATTTTAATTATTATACATTCAAACTCTTTTATTATGCAATGTAATCCAAAAGTATTTTTTATTTATCATTTTTGCAGTATAAACATATTATTTGCATGACCATAATTGGTTTTAACAAATTAAAAAGCAGACTAATAGTTGAAACTGATTTATATTATTTATGCCTTGTGCCCATAGCCTCTGTGACCCTGCACACAAGAAGCGGATATAGGACATGGATGGATGGATGGATGGATGGATGAAAGCTAAATACTCTAGTCCTAAACATGCATTTACCAATTAGCACCTGTTCTCAGTTAGACTGTTAATCACTCTCTGAGAAATTCAACAGGCCCGACCTACTTCAAGAACACTTATTTCCTTTGCAACATAGTGTCTTTTTTAAGGCCTGCCCTGGAACACGTTAGGGACCTTATGACAGACAATCTGGACCCTGTGTCAAAAAAGGTCCATTGAGGATGCTACATTCTTTGCACACCACTCTAGCCTATCTGTTCAATAAAAACTGGCATGCCAGGCCATTATCTGTAGGTTTGGCTATGCATTTACTTATCTAGTAGATAATTTTACCCAAAATAATGTACAGGTGAGAAAGCAGGTTCAATCCGTCCCTAGAGCAATTGGGATTAAGGCCCCAACAGTGGCATCATTCTGCCAAACACAGGATTCCATCTAGCGGCCATCTGATCACTGGCACAGTCTTATCCCACAGAGCCACGCCACGTAACACTGTCACCCCATTTAGACTGATCACCGAGCGCCTGGTCGCGGGACTCAGGGCCAGCACTCCACGCAACTGAATCCTTTACTTCTCGACTGGCATACCACAAAATGTCCACAATAGCAGAAAAACCTCTTTCACTCCGCTCCTCGCACTGTGTGTGCAGACCCTCCTACTGTACTCCCTGTACACCCACAACTGTGTGGCTAAACATGATGAGATGGACTATAGGGGGGAGGTAAGGTAAGGCAGAGTGGTGTCAAGAAAACAGCATCTCTCTGAATGTCAGCCAGGCTAAGGATCTGCTTATGTTCTCCGGGGGGTGGGGGGACTGTACTCCCATCAGCACTGGCAGGGAAGGCTGTGGAGAGGGTCAGCAGCTTTAAAATCCCTGGGGTCACCCTGACCTCTGAGCTTAAGCACTGCAGCTGCTGTCAGGAAGGCCCACAAGTGCCTTCACTGCTTCAAGTGTGTGAGGAAGGCCTGGATGTCACCTACTGACCTCACAAACTTCCAGAGGGGCACATGGAGTCCAACTTCACAGGCTGCATAACACCCTGTCCAGCACCGGACTGCAAGGCACTCGAGCCAGCTGAACACGGGGGTTTGAAATGCTAGCCCACCCACCCAAGAACAGAGAACAATTTGTGTTATTATCACAACAATGTAAATTTCATTTATATTTATATTTATTATTCTCAATATACTTAAGCAATGCCATACGAGAAGGAATGCGGTTGTACTCCAATATATCACGGCTGGGATTCGGTCGCAGGCACGAGGCCGCAGGCATTTATAAGGTAACAATAAGATACAGCATATTTTGTAGGTTTATTTAAACATTTACCGGCCTCCGCTAAAAAAAAAGGTTCCCGTAACGTCGGCGAAAGTGGGGGGGGGCTAACGCGTCCAAACCGGTGTCAGCAGCGAAACAACTAGCCAGCTTATTAGCGGAATAATTTTGCACTGTAAATGAATAACATGCCGCCGGTGTAATAAATAAAATATTGTGACGCACAAGCGGCGAAGAGATCATAAAGCGGACAGCAAAGTTCAGTTATTAGCAGATTCTTTTATTACGGGACCCTTAAAAGAACAGTGATAAAACAGCGAGTGAGAATAAAGAATAAACTCACACACACAGAGACGGGAGCCTTTAAGGACACAACAGAGGATACAGGCAAGAGAGACAGAGCGCAAAGAGTCACACGGAAAACTTTTTTCAGTTCGGCAGCTTATAAAAACTTAAAATCCGAAACAGAGCAAAATAAATCAACAAAATAAAATACATATGAAGCCTTACTTTACCCTCACTTCCGCCTATACACGTTCATTGTTGAAACCAGTGGAAACGCGAGCAGGTTCTCCGACGGCACCGATCTAAAACCAGCCCGGCACCGACTCCGTGTTGGTGGAAATGCGCCATATGTAGCGGTTTATAGATACATTTGTAAAGCGGAGTGATACAGCTAATGTAGCCTCTTGTCCAATCAGATTTCTTGATCGGAACAAACTGTTGTATAATAATGACTATTATTATTATTATTATTATTATTATTATTATTACTATTTTAACCCTTTATTCTGGATGCATGTGGTAGCGTGCTCCAACCTCCCAGGGCTGTGGGTAAAGGGCGGGCTACGGTTCTTCAGGAATCTTCTTTAATAGATACCAACACGGCAACATAGTACTTTATTATTATTATTGTTGTTGTTGTTGTTGTTGTTTGTGGAAAATGTTTCTTTTTTGTGAACATGCATTTATATTAAACTATATTATTGTCTGTAGTCTCCATACCTCTCTACCAATCACCGTTCATGCGAACAGCATCGAACACCCTGCACTATGAGAAGAAAGAGTACCAGTATGAACCTTTACTTGTCCCTGGGGGTGTACCCAAAAGGGCCTGCCAGTTGTACTCTTAGCTGTAGATAATTTTACCTTTTACGGTTCAGAAATTGACTATAAGGAACGTTTTGTACCATTAGGGGTACATTAATGTTGTTTGTGCCTTGGGGAGTCCATTTATGTAACTTAAAAGGTACAGAAATGTAAGGTACAGCCCCAGTGACAAGCAGAGGTACAAACTGGTACCCTTCTTTCTGAGAGTGTTTCACTATAGCGGGGGTCTCCAGCTCCAGTCCTGGAGAGCTACTGTCCAGTAGGTTTTCTATCCTACCTTGCTTCTGATGAGCCACACCAGTTCTCAGGTAAATAAACACACTGGATGGACAGATCCCTGCATAAGAGACCCCGGCTACAGGATGAGTCAACCATGAATCTGAGTCACACATGCACTGCCGATCTGAGTCAACTGTGTTACACTACTAATGTATTAAACTATTCAAGTAACAAAGGACTTTAGACCACCTGTCATACCTGCGTCCTTGCCAACTATAGAAAGTTAATACATTATCTTATGTATTTGCATAAATTGTCAGATGGCTGATTACCTGATACGTGGTTGTTTGTATACGATGTCAGTAGATGGCAGTATAACATCTCAAAAAATAGAGAGATGGGTAAAAGGTCAATAAAGAAGTTAGCGGCTTGGAGTGAGCGACACGAATACGAGATGGCCGCAATAAAAGACAGCGAATCTTAACTACTGTGAATACTACTACTGCAGTAAGCGTTTCTGTTCATTACAAGAAGAAGCATTACGTCACCTTTGATTGTCTGTATTGACGCTAGCAAAGTCCCTCACCAGAACTGGACTTATACGTCTTTTTGTATTTGGCTTGCTTTCAGTTCGTTTTCAGTTTTAGTTATTTTTAGTGCGTTTTATTTGCTTTGTATTCGGTTGATTCGATCCCGTAGTGATAGACAGTGCCAGAATGTAATGCGGCGTTGGAGATACAAATCGGGCCGGGGAATCGGATCGGGGAGTGACACCCGTTAATATTTCTTTTAATGACATCAGGTTCATTTTACGGACTGCCAGCAAGCGATGTCCAGCAGCCTACAATGGGATATTGTGGATTCTTTGTCTTCTCTGTCTCTTTAATAAAAGTTCTGCACAGCACCTGCACTTGTGACCGATTGTGTTTATGGGTCCCATTACGGTGGGATGACTGTATTTGTCCCTGACACCTGCCACTATTATGCTTATTAATCCAATATGACAAACAACTAGGGAAATGTATATTTTCCCCCATTTTTTTTTCTGGTCCCACTGATTTAAATCGATGTAAATATGACTGCAACAAACGCAAAATACGCCAAACGTCATTTTTCCGGTCAGAGTGAACCAAGTATACTAAAATACCACATCACTGGAGTGTAACAATTTAAACTGATGGAAATGTAAGCTAATATTTAAGGTATGGGATATTTAGGTAATAGTGCGGAACTAAGAAGTGTAAATAGACGGCCGGAATGAGCTTTTAAACTGACGAGGATAGACAATGGATTTAAACAATAAAGCAACTGCTGTAGTTTGCTGTAAAAATAAATTATATGTAAATGTGAACGTGAGAGGAGAAGAAAAAACATTTTCAAAGTCAGCTGGATTCGGTCAAGACCAACTAAAATATCTGGCAAGTCAAATGGCCAAGTCCGAGTGCAAATAGCGACAAGTCAAAAAAAAAACATTTCGAGACCGGCTTCGAGTCCAAAACCTGACTCGAGTACTACAGCCCTGCATTTCTTATATTATCTGCCTAACAAACTAAACGGTGTTATCTTTGCCAACTGATTTATTTCTGCAGTAACACATTCACCACTAGATGGAGCCTAATAGCCACCGCAGTGAGGTTCTCGTAGCACAGCGTCACTGATTCATATGACTTCGTTTCCGTTTCTTTAACTTTGTCAGAACTCTTAATTTTACTACATCATCAGTTACATATTCTCATCTACGTTTAGTTAAGCCTCAGACAGAATCACTGGTCTTTTATCTGTACAATGCATCTCCACTGTTAAAGGAGGTAGAATGCAGAGCACAGAATATTGCCGCAAGCGCTGGAATATTGTACATGACAATAAATGTATTTATTGTAACATTAAATCAGAGAAGCATGTGTATTTCAAATTCATATTTATGACAATAAATAAATCAAGCATGGTGCTGTCATAGGATGCCACCTTTGCAATAAGTCAGCTTGCGAAATTTCTTCCCCGTTAGATATCCCATGGTCAATTGTAAGTGGTGTTATTGCTTAGTGGAAGCATTTTGGAAGAACAGAAACTCAGCCATGACGTGGAAGACCACATAAAGTAACAGATCAGGGTCGTCTAGTTCCAACGCTTTGTTGACCCAATAACTGCAGTTTCTCCTCCGCCCTCACTCTCAGCACTGGCTCTCCACAGGGCTGCATATCGAGTCCACTAGTCTACTAATTCTACACACATGACTGTACCCCCCCTATACCTTCAACTCCATAAGAAAATTTGCAGATGGCATTACAGTAGTTGGCCTCCTCTCAGGAGGGGACGAGTCCTCAAACTGACCCTGTGGTGCTCTGCAAATAACCTGACACTGAACAAATAGAAAACAAAAGAACTGATTCTGGACATCAGGAAGTGCAGAACCCACCACTCCTTAAATGTACACTGTGTGGAAATAGTCCACAGCTTTAAAATCCTGGGGACCCACATATCTGACAACCTCTCCTGGTCGATAAACGTCATGGCTGCAGTGAAGAACGCACAGCAACACCTGCACTTCCTGAGAGTCCTGAAGAACAGCCTGTGTGGTAGAGTGCTGGTGGCCTTCTACCACTCTGCCAAAGCAGTATGCAGGTGGCTCGTCAGCCAATCGGAAGGTTCTACATAGGGTCATAAAGTCAGCACCGAATATCATCGGCTGCCCTCTTCCCTCACTCAAGGATATTACTATTAGCTTGCATCTGTGGAATATATTGTCTGGGAGCAAAATACTGTAGCCTGGTGCTTGCACTTATTTTTTGCCCGCCTTTGTTTTTATGTTGTTTATGTGTTGTATGTTTTAAAACCACTGCAATGGGCATCTGAAATTTCATTGTATTATGTATACAGTGACATTAAAAGCATCTTTAGCTTTATGAAGGGAAACAATGCCCTTGTGCTGTCAGAGCTCTATTATCACATCACTAAGCACGATGCCAAGCGTAGGATGCAGTGGTGTAAAGCACGTAGCCACTGGACTCTGAAACAGTGGAAACATGTTCTGTGGAGTGGAAATTATGCTTCTCTGTTTGGCAGCCTGATGGATGAGTCTGGGTTTGGCAGATGCCAGGAGAACTTTACATGCCTGACTGCATTGTGCCAAGTGTAAAGTTTGTTGGAGGAGGGATAATGGTGTGGGGTTGTTTTATAAGGGTTGGGCTTTGCTCCTTAGTCCCAGTGAAGGGAACCCTCAATGCCTCAACATATCAAGACATTTTGGACAATTCTATGCTTCCAACTTTGTGGGAACAGTTTGGGAAAGGCCATTTTCTGTTCCAGTATGACTGTGCCCCAGTGCACAGAGCAAGGTCGATAAAGACATCATTGGGGGAATTTGGTGTGGAAAAACTTGACTCTTCCGCAGAGGCCTGACCTCAACCCTATCAAACATCTTTGGGGTGAACTTAAACAGAGATTGTGAGCCAGACACTCATGTCCAACATCAGTGCCTGACCTCACAAATGTTCTTCTGGATGAATGGGCAAAAATTCCCTCAGCCACCGTCCAAAACCTTATGAAAAACCTTCTTAGGAGAGTGGCAGCTGTTATAGCTGCAAAGGGGGGACCAGCTCCATATTGATTCCTATGGATTTAGAATGGGATGTCATAAAAGTTCCTGTAGGTGTAATGGCCAGGTGTCTCAACACTTTTGTTTCTGCAGTGTATAAGTAGGAAATAAGATATACTGAAACACAGTAATGAAATCAAACTTTTCAATGAAAGTTCAAATCAAGTAATTTTTCTTGGTTTATTTATTCTACAGTTTGTACTAAAACACTAACATTTCCTGGGGAAAACCTGGCCCACTGACAATTATATAAATATACTAAAAGTATTTATATAATGTACATAGAAATTCAGAGAAATCTCACTCCTCACCATTTTAGTTTTTCTTCCCCACTCCCAATAAACAGCTTGCCCAGTATGACCAGTCTGAATATTTTTAGACACCCCTCCACTCAGAAAGAAAGCACACCTGCCATTAATGATCCCGGGGGGGATGTTTGTGCCTCCGCAGGCAAATAACACTGAGAAATACATGCAAATATAGAGCCTCCCATCGCCGCTGGGAGGGGAGGGACTTTAGTGCCGATCAGAAAGCAGACTAATGAAAAGCTCCTCAGTACTAAAGAGGTCTGTTTGTAAGCCTCAGCTAAGTACCAAATAACTGAGGAATGTGGACATTTTAGTCATAAGGTCCAAATCAGTATCAGAAATTCTAATTTTACTACCCATCTATGTGCCCTATTATGTGCCCCAATAATTTAGTATCTGGGAAGAGTTAACTTGCATTATAGATATCGCTGTGCTGCATTGTGTACATTACTGGATTACAGGGCTGGTCTTTCCAGGAAGTCTGTCACACTGCATGCTGGTTGTTAGACAGTTTCAGAGATGCAGGTGTGGGGAGGGGAGAGGAAGCTGTACCCTCTGTCTTTCTGTTTCAGTACAGAAACATTACCCACAATGCCCCTGGGAATCACTAGGAAAAACGTTACAGTGACCTTTTCAGTGAGTAATGGCTGCATTTAACATGAGAACGTATTTTACTAACTGTTCTAAGTACAATTTTTATTTGAAATCCAAAGTACCTTTCAGTGTTTTCTTTTGTTGAGCCATAGAGAAAACTTTGAGTGTTTTCACTATACAGGCTGAAATTTAATCCAGAAGACAAAACAGGGATAACAAGTGCATTTAATGAAAACGGTAAAAGGTCCACAATTGTTCTATTTAGCAATAAAAATGTATTTTTTTTTACAAATTTAACCTAAATGCTGACAGAAGTATGTATATTAACTGATTCCTGCTGTACTCGAGCCTCGTGCAAATGTCTGTGTATATTTACTTAGTGTGTTTTTCATATAAACATGATTATATTGTAAGTCTCTGAGGGTCTTTCCAGGAAGTCTGTTAGACTGAACTTTGCTGCACAGTTTCAGAGATGCAGGTGCAGAGGGGAGAGGAAGCTGGAGCCTGTATTTAGCTGTTTTAGTACAGATACCATAACCACAGCTCCCCTGTGATTTATGCAAACCGGTGACTCTGCTTAGGCAAACGTTAACTGCCCAGAATCTGAGTTTATATCATGATTATTTTTTGATGATCATAATAAAACAGCTTTGTTCTAATCAGCTTCCCTTTAATTGGAGGTTCATTTGTTTTGAAGAGACACATGGTGCAAATATGGAAAAAACCATTAAAGAGGCTGAGGATTAATATGTTGGTATACAAGGAATGGAGGAAAGGAGGTGACAATTTTTACCAACAATGTTTTATTTGTAGATGTAATTATATAGAGATATTGAGTACGGAGATGTTTTAACTGAACAAAGACAATTATATGAATGTCAAACATTTAAAAATTAGTAACACTAATATTGACAGGAAAAAATGAAAGTGAGTATTATGGTGCAATATTAAGCAATGTAAATGTGAGTATACACTTTGGCTTCTAGTCACTATTTTTAAAATTGAGACGTTTACCCTGACTGCATATGTATTTTGTTACATTAATTTAATTTAACCAAAGAAGGAATAACTCAAATACAATAAATATGAAGTTTAAGACTTAAAATAAATTGATTTATTTGAAAAGAAATATTATTACATATATCTGCTTTAAAACCAGCCAGTAACAGACAAAACAAACTTGATACTTTATAATTTACCTTCCAAATAGAATATACACATTCAGCAGACATCTTGCAAACATAATTATTAATACATAAGCAGCCAGATAAAGGTAAAGTCTCTGTGTAATGATAGCTGAGATTTTTTCTCGTTTTTTTTCTTTCTTGTCCCCAAAGTTAAAATCACTGCTTTACCTGAAAAATACAAGAGTAAGTTTCAATAAGAATTAGAGTAACAAAAATGCTGTTTGATAACTTTCTGATCTCTGACCAGCTCATAATTATGAATAATGTAATTATATCAGCTTTCACTGATTGCTGTGAGCAGCAGGCTATGTGGGCCCTGTCCTGTGCTCTGTGCTTCCTGACACTCCATCTCTGCAGCTCTAACTGGGAAAGTGGTTTGTTTTAAGATAGATGGCCAGACTCATAAAATACACAAGGCAATAGGGCCTGTATATTGTCTTAATCTCAGTTTCTCAATTTCTCAGTTGTATTTCCAATTTTTCAGTTAATTGGATCAGATTCTGCATTAACATGTTTTGACATCTGAGACAAATTAAATGTGGATTTACCTTGATGAGGCTGAGAAAAGCACTGTAGACCAGGCTGAAGAGGAAGAGAATGATGAAGGAGAAGGCTGTGGCCCACAGGCTTCTGTACTCATCCTCTTCCTCACCTCCCTCATTACTGTTATTTGCCAATTCCTCTTCTGGGGGGGAGACTGAGGAGAAACAGCAGAGTCATACTGCAGGTAGAGGCCTTCACTGCCCACACGGCATATCACAGTCTGACCCTTACACACACACACACACACACACACAATGCCATATCCACTCTATCCCAGTCATGAACTGTAAGGACAGCTTACACAGAGTTACAGAGTAAGAGCTAAACAAGCTGTCTTCGGCCTGCCGTCTCCTTAGTCATGTTTTACCTTGTTCATATCCAGTCTCTTTGTAACACACATGCCCTGTTACTTAGACACACAAACCATGACACACACAGCAGCCGCCCTGAGACACACTCACAGTCACCCTGCCTCATCACTATTACTGTAATGTTATCCTCCAGTTAATATTCATGCAGCCAGTGAATCTAATTTAACAAAGCTAATGTAATAATTTTCTATAAATATATTGTTTGTAACAACTAGATAACAGAAAGCTTGACATTAAAACGAAACATTTAAAAAGAGGATGACAGCTTGTAACCAATCATCAGTGCTGGTAAATGTTTCAAAACGCAGTGACAGTGGCAGCCCTGGTCACCTGACAGCTGCACTGTGCCGCCATGTAGCACTTAGATACTGATATTACAGACAATGGTATAATTCATAGACACTGTTGTTTCCTTGGTACATGTGTGGTGTGAGTGTACCATATACGGTACAAATTACTGACATGGGAGTATTAAAATGCTACATTAATACTATGTTTAGGTGGAGAGCACACTAGAATGATCTCTGCCATGTAAACCTGAAGAAGCATAAATAATTACAGTACCAGTATTAGATGCCCTTGTGCTGTGTGTCTAAATGCATTATTTCCTCATTAAAAAATCAACAGAACATGGAGTTCAATTGTCCAGAAATTAATGTCAACCTCCCTCCCCCTTTTGATGCAATTAATAGCTGACTCTAATCTCATATGCAGTTACTTTTATTAATATTTCTTTAAATGCCACACAGGAGATTCACAGTATTTCAGTGACATGAGGTGGTTTGAGAGCACCTTCAGGCCATCTGGAATTAGCATCTCCAAGCAGTGAGACAATAAGCCGTAAGACTGAGAGCAGATGAATGATAACATCATTATGGACAGAGACACAGTGACCATCAGGAGGAGGAACACGTCACTCAAACATGACAGAACAACATCACAGGAAACCATAAACATCATTACAGAGATCACACAAAACAAATAAGTAACTGTTCAGGATGTTCATCAAAAAACATTATTTTCCAAATTTCAAATAGCATATGGCATTTTAAAACTCCAAATATATATAATGTATGGATTGATACATTTTGGAATATAAGCAAAATGTTAAGAAAAAATTTTAATCAGACTAATATTACAGCCATTATTAGTCTGCTTTACAGTGAGCTACATTGAAATTAATAATACGTCACTAATCTTCCTTTATAGACCTGGATTATAAACATGAGACAATGATTTTTCACAAAGTACAACAAAAAAGGACAAAATCGGACAAAAACCAAAAACAAAATACATGAGGTAAGCAAAGCAGGGTTCTTTCCTGAAAATGCTAAAGTTTATAACCACCGTTAGAATGTCTAACGTAAAACTACACTGACCTTCCTATGTCCACGTAAGATAACAGCCACTATGCAGTATAAGGAAACTTAGTGGCATCTACAAATAATCAGTTATTTCTCATATTTCACATTCCACTGAATTACCCGTTAATTTGGACACTGCTTTTGATGCAGGTATCTTCTCTCCCTCCTGAGATGAGTGTCTGGCATTGCAGTTGTACCTGGTACCTTTGTCCCAATCCTCTTTTGAGACCCTGAACAGACTGGTGACAGAGTAGTTATACCCAGTCCCGAATGGCTCTCCAGTAATACCCTCCTCATACTGCCCCCCATTTACTTGCCACACGATGTATATTTCCTTAGGAGAGAAGCCTGTTACCAGGCACACCAGGAAGAATTCATTGTTTCCCTTAATGTCTTCAGGAGATGGTGTTTGGATGGACACCACAGGTGTTGCACCTGAAATCAGTTTAAAACATACCGATGAGTTTTCTTTACGTCTCTGAATTTCATCTTAAATGAAAATATTTCTATTTAAGATTTAAACTCTGACAGTGAACTTTGAAATATACCTTTTTGTCCAAAACTGACGGTCTTAGTGATAACAGGACCTCCCTTCGGCTGAACATTACATATCACTGTTCCGCCACCTTCCCAGTCCTTTGCTGCCAGAGTCAGGGTGCTGTTCCTTCTGAAGGAATGATCTGTAAGCTTTATCTTGTCCTTGTCTGTCACCTGCACATTGTCCAACATCCAGGTCACTACAGCGTCTTTCACTGCTTTTTCCTCTCCTGTGATGATGCATTCCAGCACAGCCTTTTTGTCCATGAACATCTCTTTTACTCTTGGGGGCTTCAGGGTCACATCCAAACAGGGCTGACAGGACAGGGCTGGGAGAGGAAGAACAGATGAGCAGTAGAACAAGGAGCCCAATACAGTTTTCTACTCATTACTACCTGGACCCATGGAGGCCAATTTCAGGCTCTTATCACTGGTAAGATTTAGTTTTTTTAATTTTAGAATTCCTGTCAGACTGACCCTCATTCACTACCTGCAGATGCATCACTCAAACCCACCTTTAAATCAGGAAAGAGACATTCTGAAGGGACTTTACTGGCAGAAAATCATAATTCTTGCTCACTGCTCTGTGTGTGAGGGTTTTTCCACAGTGGGAAAACATCAGTGTAAGAGGTATAGTGTCTGCAATTTGGCCTTAGTGTGTGAGAAAACGCGTAAATGTGTGCAATGCTGACATCCCATCCTAAGTGCCCTCTGCCTGTACATTTTTTTTCCTGGAATATAAGTTTCACAAGTTAAATTCTTAATTTCCTTGATTTATTAATGTAAATCAGCTAAATCCCCAAAGTTCTGCAGAAGAATTAACTTATTGTGTACAACATAACAATACCTGGCTTCTTTAATGTCTCTGACTTCTCAGTTCCAAGGGCCTGGTGCCGCGCAATACAGCTGTAAGATTTCTGACTGTTCCAGTCTGCCGCTTTGACAGTGATGTGACTGACCATCATGCTGGTTCCACTGATCTGGACCGGTGAGTACTGACGGACGCCAGACAGCTCATTATTGTTGCCATCATTCCACTTAAAGCTCAAGGCATCCAGGGGTGAAAAACCGCTGGCAAGGCATCCGAGGCTGATGTCACCATGAGAGTCTCCGGAGCCACATTGGTGAAGGGGATAAATGGAAGATGCCTGCAAATCAGCACCTAAGAAAATAAATGTACCAATCATTAAACATATATCGGTAGCTATTACTGGAAACTGGGCCTGTATGATGCGTGATGTTAATATCAAATACTGGCCTGGGCGATAATTAATTTTTCATACCATCATACCATCCAAGCCTACCTGAGACCATTAGTGAGTTTTGCTAAAACATTTTTATTTTGCCATGGAAAACCAATTTTAGCAAGCTTTGCTATTTTAATCATTGTTCCATTTCAAGATTGTCTAGTATATGTTAAAAAAATCAGGGTGAATCTTAGAAAGTGTGGACCATTTGTGAGAAATTTAATAAACTTATTGAGGAGGAAAAAGGGAACCAGAACTGATTACCAAAATACACTCGCCTTCCACTGTATGGCGATATTTTGGATCCTTGCTGAGCAAAAGCAAGTGATTTGTCAGCACTGCTTTGTATCAGCACAACTTGTGTCAACAAAAACGTATTTGACAGACTGTGTTGGTACATAAAAAATAATATTTATTATTTGGCTAGAGTTTATTTTGGGTAATTTTTCAACTCTATTTGTGCTTTATAATTATTGCAACATTTATTACAATTTTTTTCCTGCATCATGC
>JAAGVU020000092.1:4486852-4510417 GCA_011763525.2 Mormyrus iriodes | reverse complement strand
TGAATAAAACCCCCATCTCCCACAAGTGGGTCTCCTGTTCTGTGATTCATGACAGAATACTTCGCCTTACTACAATGGACCCCACGGAGATGCAGCAATTTCGCGGTACCCAGGTGCAAGTCCGGCAACTCACCGACTTCATGAATCACCTCCTGGAGAGCCAAGCTGCGCGAGCTGCCCTTCCACCGTCTCCACCGCAGCAGTCCGAATCGGTGTAAGGCGTTTGTCATGCAATGCGGGCTGTACATGGATGAACATAAGAGCAAGTTTCTCGAGGACTCGGCAAGAGTTCAGTTCGTCATTTCTCTGCTCTCGAGGAGAGCTCTTGAGAATAGCCCCCTCCTGGTATCCGCGACAGCGGTTCTCCGAGCATTCCGAGGGGTGTTCGATTACCCAGCCATTGGACGGTGCCAGGGAGACCGACTGTGCGACCTCCGACGAGGCACCCGCACAGCAACAGACTTTTCCCTCGAATTCAGGACGATCGCGGCTGGGTTAAATTGGCCGGATGACTGCCTGACGATACTACACTGGCAAGTTCTAATCCCCGAACTCCAGGACGAGCTTGCCTGTAGAGGGGAAGGATATTTTTTTGAAGAATACATGAGGCTGTCGATAGCCCTGGATAACAAAATATGAGACCGTTGTAAACACCAACGCAGGTCAGATATCACCACCCCTAGTTCTGCTGTGTTCTCTGAGAAGCCCGAACCCATGCAGCCAGGTCGCGCCACCTTGACAGCGGAGGAGAGGTGACGACGGTATACGCAGAGGCTCCTCCTCTCCTCCTCTACTGCGGAGGAGCCCAACACACCATCCAGAACTGCCCTGTCTGTCCATCTCGGCACGAAGACTCCGCAAAGGTAGGACCGCCAGTGTACCTAAAAATTACACAACGACATGTGGTGATTCCCTGTGCAGTGTCTTATATGGGGGAAGCAGCTCACACGGCCACCCTGTTGGATTCGGGAGCCGCTGGCAATTATATCGACGCCGCGTTTGCCGAAAGTCTGAACCGGCCTCTCGAGGCATTGCCTTCCCCCTTGACCATACACAGAGTGAACGGAAAACCCTTAGGGACAGGAAAGGTAACTCATCATACAGTAGCCATTACTTTGCAAGCCGGGATACTTCATAGAGAGGAGATATTTTTCCTAGTGCTCCCCTCTCCGAGAGATCCAATAATCTTGGGACACCCATGGTTGAAGCGCCATAATCCACTGATTAACTGGAGTTCCGGCGAATTGCAGTCCTGGTCCCGTACCTGCCTCTCTCAGTGTATGGCAATAATGTGTATCGCTTCGTCCATAGAAAGTCCTGAGCTGGAGAATCTAGCCACAATTCCAGAACAGTACCGTGACAACAACAATTGTACTGGGCAGCTATGTTATAAATAAATAGGAAGTTAAACGTCTCGAGATAAGCACTCTGTGTTTTCACTACCCAGTCTGTACCACCTGCCCGATTTTACCTTGCACGTCTGCACCGCCCGATCTGTTCACCCTACCATTTTACGGCAAAGCTTATTGTCTACATTTACAGCAAACTAAGCTGATTAACTTATTGGAATTAAGGTAGTCTGAGGTAAATGTAAGTAAATGAAGAAAAAATCCATTTAAACTGGGATACCTTAAATCTGACAAGTTAAGAAATCCAGCTTTGTGAAACATGATACAGAGCCCTGGTGTTAATATACTTGCGTACCAGTTATGGGCACCCGTTTATATCTCTCCAAATCGGTGGGATCAGAAAAAAATGAATAAAACAATGTACATTTCTCTAGTTCTTTGTCCTATTGGCATAATATACCGACTTTACTGCAGCGTAATAGTGGCAGCCATCAGGGACATATATGAACTATTAACGGGGTCAGGCTGCGTTATGAAAATGCTGTGAAACAAAGTGGTACAAATCGGGTGCCGTTGCATGCGCAGACGAGCGAGCTACAAATAAGGCAGGTGGTAGGGACCTCTCCAGAAGCGCCACGAGGTGATGGCATTAAATGAGCACCAGTCAAACATCACACGGTACAAAACAATGTGGAAATAGTGATGGAAATATGGCAGTTCTGTGTCATCCAGATATTTTCATGAAGATGGATGGAGGTTCTAGTGATCATGCAAAAGATAATCACAGTCAGCTCAAGTAACCGCTATCAGGCGATTATGGAAGGGTTGTGACAGGCCAAAATCAAGGACCGACAGAAGTGTCAAGGGTGGGCTTGAACCGGCAACCTTCTGATCATAGGCACAGAGGCTAATGCCCTTATATAGCGCCTTTCACAATAGAGTCACCCCAATGCACTTGGCAAAGGTATGTTGAGATTTATTATTATATCATTTATGCAGATGGAAAGGAAGAAAGCCAAATTATGATGGAGAAGTGGAACTGAAAACTCAATAGAGAGAAAAAGACCTCTGGGGGTCCAAGGTCAACTAGCTGCCCAAAATAAATAAACGGAAGGTATATTGTGCATGAAATAAGAAAAACAGGCAGCACTGGACTTTTTCTAAAGCGAAGATGGGATGCTTCTTGCTGTGTTTTGCCTGGGGGTGGGAGGGTGACACATCTGTAGGAGTCGCTGTTGTGCCTGATGAAAGCAGGTAAGAATGGTTCCTTGTAGCACTTCTTAGCAAACGTGGTGGAACGAGCTGGTGGCTCAAGATGCTCTAAGATAGTCCCATGGAGCAGATGGGCAGAATTTTGGGGCAATTTTGCCGCTATGCTCGTCTGCGCCACCTACATCCAGTGGCTCTAGGGTCCGTCCCGTGACGGAGCTGGAATCTTGATGATGGAGCATCTCCTGAACTGAGACTGCTTTCCCAGCAGGGGGCAGTATACAGAAGCAGTCTGGCCACTATGGATTGGTAGAGCAGAGTCTGCTCTGGCCTTTGTTGCATTGTGCCACTGTTCTGTCCACCCAGTCCAGTCAGCTGTTCAGCTGGACCTCCAGGTCCTTGTAACCTCTATGTCCATTATACCACCTACACTTCCTCCCCCTGGATGGTGACTGGTTTCTGGAAAAAACATATGGAATGCCTCCTGAATTTGCATGTCATCCTTGTACAGGGGCCATGCTAATTTTCTATGTATCATAATATTTTTTAGTATATGGATGGATACTTTATTAATCTCTGTGGGAAAATTCTCTTTACGCCTCCCTCAGCTTGCTCTTTGTAGGTGAGAACAAGCTGGATGCATAGGGCAGCCACCCATAGCAGCGCCCAGAGAGCTGGGGCCTTACTAAAGGACCCGCAGATGTTACGAGGCTGGGCTCGAACCAGCAACCTTCCGATCACAGAGGCTTAGCCCACTGAAGCACGCACTACCCACGCTGTGGGCCATACCAAGTTTACATAGTCTTTTCCCCCCAGAAAGTAGAGGAGAGGAGGTGAGGCAAGGCGAGGCGAGGCAGCAGGCAGGGGATTCCCTTGTCTACAGAGCTGTGGAAGGTTCACCCTGAACAGGGAGAGGGGATAAGGGAAGTGGAATAGACAAGCACAGTGCAAGACAGCAGGGTGAGTGCAATAAAGAAGGTCTGGCTGGTCTAGCTATAGCAGCATAACTAAAAGGGAGATGCGGGTGGGAATGCAGGCATGAGGAATCCTTAAACTCATGAGGCAGGAGACGTAAAGAGACCAGCAGAGGGCAGTAGAGTTATAGAAATGAGTTCAGACAAGCAACAAAGAGAACAACTAATTATTGAGCTGATTCAAACTGACAATCACGGAAAGGTGTAATATTACATGATGATACGTTAATGATACTTTTAATTAAAAATACAATACTGAATGCATTGTAATGATGAGGTAATGATAATTACTTATCTTATTTAGAATACAAAACAATTAAAGTGCACTTTCAGCTCAAAGACGGTTTCTGTCTAATATCCCCAGTGCGTGCCCCCACATATCACAGTGCCAGTTTGGCAGTTACCTTCTCTCCCAAGACGGTGAGTTTTCTTTGGTGGGAAGAGAGAGATGAAGTCGTCGTCTGAGTTTAGAGTTTCAAAGCACGTATTACATGGGTAAAGGAGAGAAAGTGCGCTCTGTTATTATCCCCCAGTAACACAGCAATCACAAGGCTGACCTTAAGTGGCAAGATGAACATTTTTTGTCTGCCCTTTTCAATGGCCCTTTTTTCACAGGGTCCGGCCGGCCAAACGGTGATCCAGTTTATTTTGTTTTGTGGTCCCAGAGTTCCAGATGGGACGGGCTAATGTGATTCACTACTGTAGGGGACTCTGATTTGTGGAGAAACTGCTTTTCAGTTTGGCTTTTTGTTGTTAACTTTCTCGCTACACAACCAAGCACTGGTGAAGAAAGGGGAGCATTAGAGTGAGAAGGTTGGGGTGTGTATAACACCTCTAGTCAGACCATGGGAGAGTGACAAGCCGTATTCCCACAAACACAATCTCTCTGACACTCTCTCTCTCACACACGCACACACACATAAACACATTTGTATTTGTGTCTTTGTGGGGACCATCCATTCATTTTTATTGACTTAGCCCTAATGCTAAATATGACAACTTTAACCCCTACCCTGTCCTAAACTTAACCCTAAGTAACCAAAAAAATCTTGATATTTGGCATTTTTGGTTTTTTGATTGCATTCACAGATTTTCATAAAATGAGTTTCCCCTTGTGGGAACTGAGAAAATGGTCCCCACAACATTAAAATAACAGGTTTTTATCACATTGTTGGGACATTTGATCCCCACAATATAACATAGACCTAACCCACACACAGTGTTGGGCATTTCAGGTCCAGAAGCTACAAATCCAGACCAAGATTTTGTTTCTACCAACCAGTTGAGCATAAAGAGTCACAGTCACAGAGTACTCACATGGTTGGTAGAAATAAAATCCTGGTCTGGATTTGTAGCTTCTGGACCTGAAATGCCCGGCACTGCCACACACACACATGCACATACAATGAAAGAACTATTATACTCTCTACCTCTCAGCACTATAAAACGCCCTGTTCTGCTGTAGGCTTGGGGACATCAGTGAACTAAACAGAGAATAATTGCTGCTAAATTTCAGCCTGTTGAATGTGAATTTAATAGCTTGTAGCAGATCACAAAATTAAAACTTGAACGCACAAGTGAGCTTGAAATTCAATAAGATTACCATTTCATATAACAGTGCAATGTCTATGTTTCCAATCAAAGACAAATTGGTATAAAGGTTATGCCTAAATTAATGTGAAAATGGAATTCGATACATAGGTTATAAAAAGAAGTAAGTTACAAACATTTAAAAACAAAATAGTCTTTATTATATTTCATTTGTCCATGGCCTCGATATTCATTTTAAATCCAAGTGTTAACTTTTTTTATGTATTTTTAAAGTGTTTTTTTTATGAATTCTATTGTAATTGCAAGATATAATACTTGTTTAATCTGAAATTCCTGGTATTTCAGTTCTGTTTTTTGCTGAGCAAACTGAAAATGATTAATTAAGCCAGTTCCAAAGGGCGGGACTGACCTCCCTGCTGCTGCACTCCTTGCTCCTTATTACCACCGTGTGGATATGTTGGGAATTGCAGAGTGGTTGCTAAAACCCAAGGGCGGTTTGAGTTAATTCAGGTTCTTCTGTCTCAGTATATTCTCCTTTCCAGCACAGTTCCTGTAGCCATAGAAGATCAAATGCTCCTTAATATCCTAAGAACAGACTCAAACCAAGGGAGAGATACAGTCTAATACTTTTGCAATTGTAAATGACAGCTGGTATTGTCCTCAGTAACTGTAGTAACCAGTTACTGGGCACTTTGCTGTCCTACACAGTGTCTCCTGGAGCAAGCATAAAATTAAATTGAAACCTGTATTTTGCGCATAAAGGCAATTTATAACACCTGCATTGTTTATTTGTATTGCTGGTGCCTTTATTCAAAGTAATTACATAAAGCTGCCTGGCAGAGAGTCAAGCACCATCGGCAGCAATCAGAGGCAATTACTCACTCTTACTCTAAAAAACTCAAAAAACTCATTACTTAGATTGAATGAATTCTATTCATTGCACATTCATATCCCCCAATGTAGACCACACAAACCACTGGCACACCCCAGTGTAGACCACACAAACCACTGGCACACCCCAGTGTCGACCACACAAACCACTGGCACACCCCAGTGTCGACCACACAAACCACTGGCACACCCCAGTGTCGACCACACCTGATGACAAACCATTGTGAGATTCTGTTTGTGTTGCTATGTTAATGTACCTGTAGTATATTTTGCATATATCCTTCAGTAAATCTTTTAATTAGTTCAATTAAATCACACTTCATCAACTTAAACTAATGCTGTGATTTTGTCCACCCTTCTTACCTTTATAGACACCTCTGATTCTTTCTCTTTCCTGTTTATTTTACTGCTCTGTTATTTTATTAAAGGGATTTAAGAGAAAAAAGGAGGTTAAGAAGATATATCACGTTCCAAGTGTTCGAGACCCTCATCCACTGCAGAGGAGCCTTTTGAACCATTTTGATGGATATTTGCTTTTTTATATTCCAAGCCAAACCTGACTTGTACCAAGTTCTCTAACATTCAAAGGATCAGATATACTTTGTATTTGCCAGATGATATTTAGTTTTTAAGTAATAGCCAACAATTCCCTAATTTATCTTTTTCCCAGAGCTGGGCAACATAGACATATGATACACACTTCCAACCACAATTGTACAAGACACTATGAGAAACGAAAGTGTTTCTGATATTTAGCTGTCAGTGGGTGTCACTGAATCTGTGAGACAGAGCAGGTGGCACAATGTCGCCTGGGTTCAGGTGAGTATGTGTATTTGCAACAGTGTTAATCGCCCATATCTATAGGCATCTCAGTTACTGAAGCCCAGCTGGCCACAGTTAGACTCATGACCTTGTTGGGTTTTTGTGGGTTCAGATCAGCCCACTGATTGCAGCTCATGTACATTAGATACTAGGCCGTGCAATAAAGAAGGTCTCAGCTTATTGTCACTGTAATCTGTTTATATTCCGATAGCCCTGACTATAGTTTACTACTTTGCTAGAATAACCAGCTGTCTGCTCATTTACAGTGGAAAGTCTTCAAACTAAACAATTCCGAATAGTACAGATTTACATGTAGGGGGATGGGATATTTTTTTTGGAACAAATCATCATATCACTGTAAATAAGTCTAATGAGAGGCAAGAATAAGCGACGATTACAGGAGGGTCTGCTAAGTATCAGTCCCTCGCATAATTTATCATGTTCATCAAGGAGAAGACACAAGGTCAAAGTGCGAGGGCTCCTTTTAATAAGAGCAATCAGATAGTGTTTTAATGCTGGGCACGTTATACGCTCACTGTGTTTGTTTGAAAGGCCCTTCACATTTTTCTATTCATGAGACAGTGAAGTTACGACAGTGACTTTAAAAGTTAAATCAAAGACTCACAGAAGCACATTTTTGTTGAAATGATATGCACCTGAGACAATGAGAACTTTATGCTTATGACAAATCTATTTGCCGGGTATTTCCCTCCAATGTAGTTTGAGTTGCATTAACTCTGACCTGTAACATTATCAGGATCTGGAGTTGGAGCACTGTCTAAAGTGGGGGCTTCTGAGCTACGGTGAAACCAGCAGTCTTCAGAATGAGGGGGAGGTCACCCAGTCATGTGGGGGTCAAAGGTGAAAACAAACCAGCAGTTCAGCAGTTCTAGGTTCTTCCAGATCTGCAGGCTTTTACACGGATGTCACTTACACCTTAGGTTCCGAGTGGCACAAGGCGCCAGCGGTGATGTCGAGTGCCATGTCTTGCACTGTGACTTCGAATCCAGGGGCTGTGGAATCATTTCAACCATGTAACTGTCTCACAAACACCTATGATCTGCCAGTAAATTTATATTTCATTTATTTAGCAGACTTTTCTTCCAAAGTAACATAGAAGTGAGGATCTGACAGGGTCAGGCTGTGCTCATTGAGTAAGTGGGGTTAAAAGTGATGGGACTTTGCCAGTCATGGGACCTGAATTGTCAACTGGCACAAAGAATTGATCCTCATATACTTTGGCGTGAAGACAGACTTAATGGTCGTCGGCAGTCTGTTATTTCCATGACAACCAGTATGCTGTTTCTGAATGAGGACTGTGGTAGACATAAACCACATAAGCTGTCATTTCAAAGTCAAAGGTCGAAGTAGGCCAGCCTTGGGCTAAAGAGGACATCTCGTACTGCAGCAGTCTGAACTCGAGTCCCTTTCACACGGGGGCTCCCTCTGGCCAGTGTTGTGACAGGAATGATATATTTCACCACATTTCGCACCGACGCCCAGACTAACACCACTTCACATTTCACTCAGCCACACAGCTGGATGTATTGCTGACGTAATTCTGATACCTTACCTTTCAACGGCACTGCGGTCTGCTCTTCCCCTGGGATCAGAACCTGCCGTGAAGCGGGTATCCAACACTTAATCACCCCTCCTCCTGTTGGCATAGTGAAAGTCAACAAGGAAGGTAGTGGCATTAGATCTATTAAATTCTCCCTTCACACCTAGCCTGTTCAGCCAGCAACCTGCTATTTCCCTGAACCCCGTTTGCCCTAAATCTACCCGAAACCTCTAGGGGAAGCAGGTGAATGATTCAATCAGCCCAAACAGGGCACTTTGAAGATCGGCAAAATGTGTGAAACAAATATTCCCCCCTTCCTATGGGTTTTCCCAGGGGAACATTCATTGTAGTGGATATTTGGTGACAACCAGAGGGGCTGCTAGAGATTTTCGGCCCCCAAAAAACGCTACCCCAAGCCTACAAACACATAATAAAGCACATGGTAGCTCTAATGGGAAAGCAGAACAGACCACAGGTATGCATACACACCAACACAGGCCGTGACAGGAGCACAAGCATAGACCACACCATTGCCTCTGCGAGTTATCTAGCTAGTAACCCCAGGACTGTGGCTAAATTACATTCATTAACTGCTCATGGAAAGAACTGTTGTCAGTTGACTTATTTTTACAGGTTTAACAGTTTAGGTGAACTACATTATTCTCGACCACAATAAAAGTTTTCTTTCAGTCTGATGTGCACCAGTAACTCCTCACACATCCCATTTTCTTAACTACCACGCCCCCTATTGACAGATTTGTCTTGTACTTGTTTTGTTCAGCATTCTTTCAGTCCCTGCCCACGGTCTCCCAAGCTGCTGATTTTCACACAATGGAGTTGACCGTGGTCCTGTCCCACAGCTGTGTTTCTCCAAGGGGAATGTGCCCATCCTGGCCAGGGTGAGTGTTTTTTTCCACCAGAAGCACCTGGCATGAACACAAGACTGCCCGCGGCTCCCTCTCACCCCCTCACATGCCGACAAACTGACGGAAACTTTGACCAAACGAAAAGAAGGGAAATAACTGCGATGTTCATAAAGAGAGACGAGGAGTGAATTCAGACCAGTGATTCTCTTTGCAGGGGCCATTATACCCCTTGGTCTGTTTCATACGGGGGTGGGCGATTGACATTCCAAAGAATCCATCGCTTTCCTCTCGACAGGGTGGACTGAGGAGACCCCACCCTTGACATCCACATCAATGGTATCCCCTCAAGGCACATTGTTAGACGGAGTCAGAAATCTACTTGGGCAATCATCTCTATCGTTAGACTTCCTTCTTAAATTCTTTATTATGCCCTCAATAATTTTTTTGTCTGATTTTACCCAAGTGCAATTACAAGCCCACAGCATGCCAATATTAGATTACATATTTTATTACAACCTTGATGGTCGAATTATAATCTAAGAGCAATAAGGCTGACAGACAAATCCCAGCCCCGCCTGTTCCACAAAATCATTCACAAACCACTTTTAATGCGATACATTCTGCACTTTAAGTACCTTAGATCATATAAGTAGTTTTAAGTGTTCTTTTTCATGCATAAATAGGCTTGAATGTAGGCTGCTGGAGGTAATCTTCATGCAGGTTCTTGTTTCGAGGAGAGAGTCCTAATGAGGGCATGTGGGTGGGGCCAGGTAAACAATCGCTATGGTGGCCGACTTGAGATACACGCTCTGGGCTGGTGTTTATCTCCCTCACACAAGGCCTGCCCAGGTGTTATCGCCTTTTCTCCTCTCTTCTCCTTTCTCACAGAGGTGGTGCCATGCCAGGCCTGGTGTGCGCTGCTTTCCTCACATGTGCTACATGCACACGGTCACCGACACAAACGATCACATTTGTTCACAATCTTAATCCCGTCTTTTTGATCCTATGACACTATATGAAACTACTTGGCTAAAAGTATGTGGACGCTAGCCTGTCCAGCATCTCATTCCAACAGTATTAATATGAAGCTGGTCCGCCCTTTGTTGCAATAATAGCCTCTACTCTTCTGGGAAGGCTTTACATTAGATGTTGGAACATCGCTGGTGGGATTTGTTGCCATTCAAGTTGGGCATTGATGTTGGGCTATCAGGTCCCTTTTTGTGAGTTTGTGTAACCGACCACTTCACACCTGAACTTGCGTCAAGACTCTTACACTTCATAATCTCATCATTTACGGTAGACCATGGCAGCTCTAGCAGGACAGAAATTTGGTGACTCGTTGGAAAGATGACATCCTATTATGGTGCTAGGTTCAGAGTCACTAATCTCTTCTGTATGACCACCCATTCAATTCAATTCAATTCAATTTTATTTGTATAGCGCATTTTCACAACATTACATTGTCTCAACGCGCCTTACATTATCTCCACCCAAAGGCCCCCAGTGAGCAGACTAGAGGTGACAGGGGCAAGGAAAAACTCCCTAGAAGGAAGAAACCTTGGGAGGAACCAGAGTCAAAGGGGGAGGCCTTTTAATTGACCGTTGGGGATAAATGAAGTGATTTGAATTGAATCGAATTGAATCCTCCAGGGGCTGGTGGAGGAGGTCAAATGAGTCCCAGTTTCTACTGTCCCAATTTTAACATTTAAATCTCAAAGCGGAGGGCAGGCAGGTGATGGTAGACAGGTGCTGGTGCTACTTCTGATGGCAGGAAGAACAGTGGTACAGCAGCAGGGCATACAGGAGAGACGTCACAGGCAGAAGGGTGAGCAGGCTGGAAAGACACCACGGGTAGTGGAGGCGTCGCAGGCAGCAGGGTAGGCAGAATATCTTAATAACAAGACTGGATTTTTACTGTCTGGACCTGAACTATCCACCCCTGCCCATTCCATTGCCAGCGTTTGTAGTTGGAGATTGCATGGTTATTTGCATAATCATACACCTGTACCAGCAATGGGCGTGGCTTAATTAATTATTTACAGGGGTGTCTATATACTTTTGGTATAGTGTATTTTAGCATCCTTCAGCTGGGCTGCCAAATTCAGCTTGTTCACATGAGCCAATCCGTCATCAGTCACATCACTCATCCGAGACAACAATCTGTTCACTATCAGGATGGGTTTGGCGTGAGATATCATTCTGATATCGAGGGCAGACGGCATGTAAGTGGTAAACAAACACAGCCATGCATCTATCCTCTAGCTACTTATCTTGGTCAGGGTTGCGGGGGGGGGGGGGGTGCTGGAGTGTATCCAGGGGTAGGTAGGGGTAGGCCCTGGATGGCTGCCAATTAAACTACAACATGTTCAGCTACAACATAGGCAAGATTTTATAATCATCCGTAAGAATATGTGTTTTTAATTAAAATTCCAGTTTGAATTCAATTGTCCTTTACTGACCTTTAACACTGATGACCCACATTTTTGTAAAACAACCCAGCTGGTTCACCAGTTGCCCCACGCTGAGCTTGTTTGCTGTGAGGAGAGGGAGCTATCAGAAACTTAACTCCAACACAGTTAACCAGGATCTATATTTAACTCCATATAAAATCCTGGCAGAGGGCTCACTGTTCTACCTTTGAGCAGGTTTCTTACCAGGAAATGTGACGACGTCCAGCTTTAAGCAAAAGGTAAAGCTGTGATCTCTGTGAATCATACTTGATCAGACTGCCAGCTATGTAATGTAATACCTGGCAGGCCTCATTGTTTTAGTGAAGGAATTTGTTTTGTAACAGACATCTTCCTCGGATAAACTGAGTGGCACGGGGCTTTGGGGCCAAGCGTAGGGGCCCGGCGGGCTGGGAGCTGGCACAGGAACAGCGCCAGGAACATGGAGAAGTGATTCCAGCAGATGAGATGAAGGGCGATGGAATTCCATGTCACGATTGCATCTGCGGAGCTGGCCGATTCATGACCCTGGACAGGAGGATATGAGGCGCTGTTTGTAAAGTTATTAAGCATTTTTCTACTTGCCACTTTTTCAACATTTAATGCACTTTTAGCTAGACATTTAGCTAGAAATAGTGTTAAGATGTAAATGTTAAATGTAAATATATATAAATGTTTTATCTAAATGTTAAATGTAAATATAAACATAAACATGTAGACTAAATATTGAGCACGTATGCAAATTAGCCACACCCCTCTGGCCTGTTTGCATGGAAATGGGCGGTAACCATGAAAGTGCGCTGCAGTGATGGAGGACGACATGGCGAGAGTACCGTACCAAAACTACGGTACCAGGTGCGGTGGAAAAGCGCCCGAAAGACATTCTTAAGTGAGGCAGTAGCCTATTAAAAGGGGAACAGCTAATAGTGGCTGTGGCCGTAGCCTGTCTCGTAGTAGCTGTCGCCTCATGGACTGATTAGGTCTTAAACGATTGTTAAAATCCTCGCTCACAGCGTCAGCTTCTACGTGCTGGAGCAGAGAGGGTATTTCTTGATTAAATATGGCTCTGAAAGACATTCTGAATTGAGGCTGTGGCCTGAGGTGTGCTGGCTGTTGCCTCATTGATTAGATCTCGCACGTTTGTCACAGCCAGTTTTCCGCAGCCACGCCCCTCGCTTGCTGGCGAGCTGTGATTGGACAGTGATTACATTTTGTGGTGCCACGATTTCAGCGTGTACTTTTCGAAAAAGAAAATGAGCCTGTACTTTTGGTATGGTACTTTCGATACTTTCGCTTTTTTAATATTTACATTCATATTTACATTTACATTTAACATTCATATTTAACATTTAACATTTAGATTAAACATATATATATTTATATTGAACATTTACATTTTAACACTGTTTATTTCTAGCTAAATGTCTAGCTAAATGAAAAAGTGCACTAGATGTTGAAAAAGTAGCAAGCAGAAAAATGCTTAGTAACTTTACAAATGGGTCTCCATAGGAGGACTCCCCTCCCCCATCTGGGGTTCAGTGTCCTGACCCACCACATTTCATACCCCCACACTTGTCCTTACGTGTATGTGTGTGTGTGTGTGTGTGTGAAAATGTACTGCTTTCCTGATTTCCGAAATACAAAGAAAGAAAATGTACACATATACATCATACATTTTGTCAAGGGGAGGGGGGTGCCAGTGCTAATATATAAGAAACATAAAATGATTGTTTTGTGACCCCTTGTCACCAGCTGACAACCTACGCAGCCCACTGGGAATTTTCCCTATTCTCCCAATGAACCGCTCTGGCATCGGAAATTACAGCAGCTGAGATGGAGAGAATGAAGGAGAGTGGAAATGAGGGGTGGGGGGGTTGTAGAAGACAGACAGTGACAGGAGCACAAATATTAAAATAGGGCAGCAAATTAAAACACCATTTTCAAACCAGATTTGGAAGGCAGGACCTACAATCTGGCCATGCCCTGTCAGTCCCCAGGAAATGAGTGTGGCCCGAGGGCAGTGGGGAATCCTGGGGCTTAGAGGCTTCCTGGCAGGTGCCTCCTTGCTGTGGAATTACCCTCTCCTCGAGCCCCCAAAACTCTGCGGCTCACACCTATCAAGATTTTGACCCGCGGTATAAAACCTGCCATGGTTCTATCCTTCATTTCAGTCTATGTGCACATTAAGTGGTTTATTGCTCCAAGAAAATACCGCAAATTTGGCTGCAAGTTCTTAGTAAATGTAGTTTGATTGTGTGCAGGACAATTCTTCAGACATCTAAGTAATGGGAAACTAGCTGTGGATCTGATAAGGCTATGATTATTGGACCCCTTCATCTGTAAACCCCCAGCACTGATGACCCAAGTGGACTCCACTGCTTATCATATGGGGGGGGGGTAACCTCCATACTTTCCCCAGTAAGGTGCGGCCATCTCCTCAATGGTGACCTGAGCTCAGAATAATACCCAAGAGGAAACCTGCAGAAAGCTGATCGTCTCCACCGCATGTAAGCAGCATTCTGCATGGCTTTTTGTCACTTTTAATCCCACCGGCCTGCGCTGGTGCTCACTCAGCAATATTGCATGCCAAGGGACCATTTATTTCCACCAATTAGAAACCAGCATTGGGAAATGCATCCCCGGACATTTTGTTGACTGCGAGGTTCTATCAGAGGCACTGAAAAAAATTCATCGGGGTGATTAATGTTTATCCAAGGGGCTATAAGTTTAAATAAAAACTAAACATATTTTTTCTGAAAACACATGCAGGCAGGGCTGAACTGGCCATCTGGCATATTGGCCATTTTCCTGGTGGGCCGATGGATTAGTGGGCCGGGCGAACTTTATTGTGGGGGACTTCAATGTCCTGGGCTAACGTTTAATCCTAGTCCAGCCCTGCAAGGAGGTGCGGGGACAACTTTGAAACAAATAACCTCACAGTGCTTTTGGAGTTTTGCACGTAGCATGTCGCTAGCCGGAGAGCTAAAATAAGCATAGGCCTCATCCAGACGCCTTCTTCAGCGTATTGTTTACTGAGTGACATTCCTCTGCGTGGACCGTGAGGGCACATAACAATAATAGCAACGTGCCAGCTGATGTGAGCTGCACACTTGGATCCCACCATTTTTCCAAGTGCTGCTGCCCGAGTTTGCAATATGAGAACGAGGCCGCTGGAACAGGAACACTGTTGGACTTTCTTTTCCTATTATCTGGAAAGCTAGACCTCATTATAATGACAGCTAGAAATGCAGTGTGGCAGGTGAGCAGCAGGGGACAGCAGTAAGAAAACAGTCTAACTTTTTAATCATTTGTTCAATCAGCAAACGATTCCAATAGATTCAGGTAGACAGGTCACTCAGTTTCGTCTAGAACATCATTTGAAGTTTGACACCCTTGCCCATTACTACAGTTCTGTACAGTTCAATTTAATAGACAAATATTCAGTTATGTTCAGGTTCTTAGCCACTGCGCCCTCTGCTGTCTGTTTTTTATGACGAGAAGGCCAAGTTTGGAGGGCTAAAAGTCCCTAAGCAAATTTGACAAAAAAAAGACATTAAAAATACGCAGTTGAACTGAGTGAACACATTCATAAGTACTCTGAGTTTAGTAACAAAACATGTGGGTTGTTTTACAGCCCCGGACTTAACGGCCTTAGAAATGTGGTGGTTCTCCGCAACCCGAAGCCAAAGGTCCTGTGGTTCAATGGCATTCTTTCGACACAATCTAGCCGCGCAGAGGCTGGAATCTCGCAGCCAGCTGCTGGCTGCCGGATCGCGGTTGGTGAAACCCCACAGGCTCAACGAAAGCTCAGTTCACCGAGCAGACACACGCACTGCCATGTTCCTAACATACATTTCACCTGGATGCCAGTGGCCAGTACCTTCACAGACACAGATGCGAAATGACATACTCTGTGAAATACCAATACTTTAAGACAGGGCTCCACTCAGTGCACCACCAGGCTACGGACCCCTATATATTATCAAACCACGCCTGTTTTTTCTGACCCATGATGCTCGCATATTTTGATTGCCTTAGAAAGAAACAGTGAAGCAATTACATCTCTCCCATTGATCGAAAAATCAACAAAACTCTGTGGGGAGCCTGGAGCCTATCCCATATAGCAACACAACCTGGATAAAATGCCAGTCTATTTCAGGGGGACACACTCACACACACAGGCACACTCTGCACAACACAGAGATGCCAGTTAACGTAACTTTTTGGCCAGCTGGAGGGAACTGTAGAACACGCGGAGAACATGCAAACCCCATACACTGAGCCAGGGATCAAACTCACAATGCTGGAGGTCTGATAGGCCACTGCTGCCCACATCGTCACCCATTGTAAAGTAATATGGCATGCAGAATTGGATCAGAATCGCAAATAAAACCCACATGTTCACAGCTCATCTACAATTAAACAATAGGAAATGAATGAACACGCCATCCATTTTACAATCAGAGTGTGATAAAAAAAAATAAAACATCCCTGTGCATAAAACACAAAGGTTATCTCCGTGGAAAAGGAAGGAGATTCACTTGAATGAAACACAGAGTTAATCTGCGATGCACGGCTGGTTCTCCAGGCTTTCAAGAACACGGCGTAACGAGAGGCTTTGTTTTTATATTCCATGCACAGAGAGGAGGAACACTGAGCAAGATAAAACTGGAAAAAACAAAAGGCCGGAAGCTATATATCTTTGTTTTTCACTGTAGATGAGGAGAGATGGAATGAGAAACCTGTGTGGGGTGGCCGTTTGGTCTGTTCAAGTGCAAGGTTTGGCTCTGGTGCTGATCTTGGTTCCAGCTCTGGTTCTGGACTTGAAAATGAGGCAGCATGTCAGTGTGCTGTATGAATCAGCACCAGATGGGTCTGTCTTTCTTATTTTGATGCTCGTGTCTCAGGTTGAGGCACTGTGTTTTTGAAAATCCACTACACCCTTTTCAACCATATGGTGGCGCTGTTCTGGGGACATATTCTCCTTTCATCATCATATGTGCTTACATATAAGGTGCAGATGTACCAACACCGGTCACTTCAGCGAGGCGTATCATGCACACACCTGTGAGTGCACAAGCAAGTCGCAGACATTTACCCTTCGTTGACTGAATGCAATAACTTCAGCTATCACAACACTAGTTCCAACTACTGGTATGTAACAGTCTACCATTAGCTGCTCTTACTGTACATCTGCTCACCACAATCCCCTCTTACCACAAGGTACCCAAGAGCAACAAACCCCTACCTATATCTGTCGATTAGTCCCACTGGCCCCAGTCACGTCCCCTCCACCAGTATTCTGTACCAGGCTGCGCATTCATTGGAAGCAAAGACTAAGCAGACGTATACCTAGTCGTACTCGACAGCACATACGATACATTCAGGAAGTATTCAGACCCCTTCACTTTTTCACATTTTGTGATGTTGCAGTCTTATGCTAAAATTGGTTAAATTATTTCTTTCCATCATCAGTCCACACTCAATCCTCCACAATGACAATGCAAAAACAGGGTTGCAGAATTTTATTGCAAATGTATTCAAAACATCATATTCATGACAGTACGTAAGTAATTGCCTACAGAGTTCAGAGACAGGATTGTGTTGAGGCACAGTAGAGAAGACTACAATTTTTTCCAGCATCGAAGGCTCCCAAGAGTACAGTAACCTTCATAATTCTTAAGTGGAAGAAGTTTGGAATAACCAAGACCCTTCCTTAGAGCTGGTTGCCCATCCAAGCCAAATGGACTTTATTGTAAACTAAAGACACCAGAAAGAAAACCAGAAACAAAAAAGAGACTGTAAGGGGTCAAAACAAGACAGGGCGGTTAAACGTTGATAGAGCTGAAACTATACAGCAGGAAAGTACAGGGAATACAAGCAAACATCTACTACAACAATCAAACAGAAGCACTTTACGAGAACACATTCAGGAACCATGCAGGAATCAAACAACAAAGCGACACATGCAATATCCAGCCAAAGAACAAAACACTGCTACATTAATTTAACGGCATTCCAGCGACCAGGGCGATATCCTCAGGGAGCACATGGACAGTAAAACAGGTTGAACAAATGCAAAAGTTAAAATGTCATAAGTAGAATTTGCAACAAACAGGCAAAACAATATAGATAAGACGTTTAAGATTAGTTTTCAATAAAAAAAAATCTTAAAAAGTTTCTGGCTTGACTTTACTAAAAAAGCCAGGAAAATTGTATATGTAAGAACAAAACACAGGCGAGCACTTCAATACACAGGAAAGGAGGCTAGACAAGAAACAGGTGTTGGCCATGACCAATTAACCGAACACTGGGAACTCAGAGTAACAAGGGACAGGTGCGGATAATTACAATCAACCAATACACTATGGCTTAGGAGCTACACAGGAAATACAAAGAATAAGTACAACAGTACAGGGATAACTAAGCAGGGGTATCTAAGAACAAAGCTACAAAACAATGGCCTATACTAAAATACAATGACACAACAACAAGGGGAAAAAAACAAAATTCTAAATGTCTGAAAAAGTTCAGGCTTCCGGTCAACCTCAAACCTGCAACGGTAGTGGAGCACGGTTCTCAGGTGCACGATTAGCCAATTCAGTAGTGATGGGAAAAATGACGTCTTGTGAACTATTTGCTGTATTTTTTGACCCCACTAGATGGGGTCAGCAAATGAGTCATTAAATGTCATTTTGTCAATCATTACCATTCAGCCACGTGGCAGCCCAAGGAGCTAGGAAATACACTACGAACAGAAGAGAAAGCTAAATTTAATGTAACACAGGGAAAAGGATGGGATGGCCAGCGACACCCACTGGCCAAACAAGGAGACAACAGACAAGAACAGGACTAGGCGGGGACTAATCCTAACAAAAAAGTCAGAGTAAAATGCAGATGAAGGCACCTAAAGGACTCTCAGACTATGAGGAACAAGATTTGTGAGTTGTGAGTCTGGCTATCTCAAAACACTTTCCTCCTCCGTCCTGCTGCTGACAGGCTTTTCTCTTTCCCTCTTGATTTTGTTGCACTTGGAGAAGGTACATGTTAAGATTAGCCCGCCCAAAGCAACAATGGCAGGAATTCACTGCACCTGTGCATCTCATAGCCCCAAAGATCCATTTCCCTGTTTTAGGATGCATTCATAACACTACATGTTGGAGCCAATTAGCATATCTGCTATTTTTGATTCTATCTATTAGATTTATGCTATATGTCACTTGTGAATTTATGCACTCATATTTAAAAATATTGCTACGGTTTTTTTGTGACGTTTACAATAAATCATGCGTAGTTTGTTCAGTCTGGAATGTTTATGTTTAACGGACAAGGAACTTAACGAACAAGTTAACCTCCTTTCGTTTTCTGTCTGCTTAGTACCACCTGTCGTAGTGTTAGTATAACTGAATCAATACTAAATAAAAGATACACATCCTGGCATGCATTAGCACACGCTCACACATGTAGTGTACTTTCAGGTCTATTTATTCTTATATAGTTCTCTTCCTAACCCAGCTGCCTGCAGTGCATAGCAAAACATTAATTATGTCTTTCCATCTATCCATCTTCCAACCACAATCATACCCTGTGAACAATTTGGAGATGCCAATTAGCCTAACTGCATGTCTTTGGGGGAGAAGGCGCAAGCTCCGCACACAGAGAGCAGATGCAACACTTGAAACTCCCACCCTGCAGGCGTGAGGCAAGAGTGCTACTCACCAAGCATTATCTGTACTTATTATACAATATACGACCCACATATTTCAAGTGCTTTACCACGCCAAAATATTAAAAGTTTTGTTGGCAGTTACAGTTTCATAAATGCCTCCATTAGAAAAAAATTTGTGGAACCATAACAACAGAAACCAGTGACGCTCTGATGGGTCATTCGAGTTTTCATTGCTTGGTCCATGTGCACATACAGCATTCGGAGAATGAAGGAATATCGCTCTTGTTTCTGATCAAATGTACAACTGAGCTGGAAGAAGATTTCAGGCAGAGGTCCCGGCTATTTCAATGAGTATGGAAGTTCTTGGTGAAGTCAGACCTCCCGCATGACTGTAGGATTCTCCCTGAAGCACTTTTTATTCTTCAAAAAGCATAATAGGTGTGACTCACACTGATTTCATCTCAGGCAAGCGAGACAGGCACAGACACAGATGCACACACGCGTAAGTGCATCCACTTTGTCCTCGGGGTAAAGTGGGGGTGTTAATGATGCGCTGTAGGAACCTTAAGGATTCATACTCTTATATTACGGGTTCGTTATGTATGCCAGTAATCTGTATCACACAACAATCCTGGACCCACTGGAGTCCATCTTTAAGAAATTGCACCCCCCAGCAAAATTTGTAGAATCCTTATCTGCACAATTCTGTCCTGTGCACATGTTAATGTGCGTAAACACAAAATCAGAAGTTAGATGTAAGGGTTAAGGATTTCATCTTGAGACCAACATGGTCGCCAGCGATCGTACCCCCCCCCCCTTCAAGAATGCAAGTGGTAACCCGAACTGCCAGCTGTTAAAATGGGTAAAGTGTAAAATCGCCAGCTATGTCAGTTGCCCTGGATACGAGCGCGTGCCAAGAAAACAGGACCGACTCAAGCCCACCCCCCCACACTTCTTCGAGATCGCCTTTATGTCCGTGCCAAGGTTGGATCAAACTCAGCGAGCATAAGAAATGCAGATATATTGGCCTAGAGATAAGGATCAGCCAAACCAGGATCAGCACATCAAATAGAAACATTTATGTTGCAAATACATGGTCTCTGACATACAGCCAGCTACACACACATGAGATACACACTCATACAGGCTTATCGTAGGAAAGGACACAGACACACACAGAGACACACACATAGTAACCAAGGGGAACTCTTTTGCACTACAAATGCAAGCAAAGTTTGGATAAATCACACACAGAAACAAACAGCTATCCTGTAACACCAGGTGGTTGAGGTCGTCACAATGGCGTAACGTATGCAGTTTGTGTCATGCCAAAAGACTGATTTTGAGTTGCTGAATTATCTTACATCTTCCACACCCCGTGATGCTTTGAACAGTGTTACCATTTGTGGTTGTGTTGGGTGACGAGCAAAAATATAATTCTAATTTTTTGCCCCAGGTAGATTTGGATAAAGAGAAGGTCACCCACCAGCATCGCTTTCTTGTGTAATCGGAACAACGGAGATGTAACAGCAAAGGAATTGTTTACTCTTTCTTCCCAGCACTGAACAAACAAGTCCTTACAGAGGAGGGCTGATGCCACAATAAGCCTCTCGCCTGTCGTTTACTGGCCGTAGTTCAGCCTGGGGGAGTTTGTTTAACCATCATGTTAAAAAGACGAGGGAAGAGACTTGCTTTGAAAATCAAGCCTCTTGAGGTCATGCCGACCAAGTAACAAACAAAACACATTGTACGGACTAGCAGAGCATCCCATCAAAAGTCACTCTGCGAATGACCAAATACACCCTTCTAAACGTAATGCAACATTAAAATCTGTTCGTTACCTCGTTCCCGAGCCACGATTGTAGTTGTTCTAATCCAGAAATTTATTCTGGTTTAACCAACCAGTCACAAAATGCTTGAGGGATTCTTTTACGAATGTCCATTCGTCTTACAGGCCCCTGCGTTGTGGAAAAAATGTGGCAGTCTATAGCTGCAGGTCTGGAAACTGACTTGTTTGTTTCTGGATCAGGCAAATGTGTTATTTCTGGATCTAAATTTCTGCTGTTAAATTTAGGGAGCCCAGATATGGAGTATTGAGTCTTTGAAAGCCACGGAGGAGAGGGAATAATCCCACATGCTGTGCGCAGGCAAATTAGATGAAAAAATAAATGACATATTCCATTCTGCCAGCTTGATAGAGTGCACCAACCCCCTGTTGCTCCACCTCCAACTCCCTTCCACCACCACCACCCGCCCTGCAGGACTAAGTCCATTTCCCAAGACAAAGTCTGGGGCCACCTTGATAAGAGGTCAGGGGTCAGGATGCTGAAACAACGGTTCCAAGTTGGCAGCCCCAGACCAGGTTCATCTAGACCTATCTGGGAGCTTCAGACAGCGTCACTCGGGCGTCAGGAAAAGCATGGAGAACTAGCTGTCCTTTCTGACGGTGAACTGAGTACTTACCTGTGCCATAGATTGGCAGATGCCCCCCTCCCCATCTCTGGGCATGCTTCCCATCATCATGACCAGTAATTCTTCATATCTTTCTCTCTCATGCTTCACCATTAGCAATTAGCATTTTATTTCAGGTTTGTAATAATGAAAATAATATCATTCAAATACCTAACCCTGAAGGTGCTAGTCAATGAGTCATAAGGCTACAGTGTTAACCACTGAGCCATCATGTCACTTTATTACTAAAGGAAATTATAACTGATTATAATTTGACTTCTTGCTTCATTGCCATGAAAAGCAAAATTTCATGCTGTCAGCTTGCCACAGACCCTTTCTCATTAAAGTGATCTCTCAAATTTTGCTTACACATTGTATGAGGAACTGCATCTGATTATATTTTGAGAAAAACTGCCCCAAAACTGATGCAGCACTGAATAATGATAGCAAAGAAAGGGGCAAATTTGACAGTTGATACAGTTAGAGTGATAACTCAAAAAGTATTTGACGGATCTTTTTCACACTTTGCTGACACAATCTAGGGGTGAGGGAATAAAAGTTTTCAAATTTTGGTGATAAATTGCCCCAAAAATGAAGTTGCAGCACTATGTGGCAGCAAAGGAATAAAAGTACAGCAGTAGAAGTTACAAGGTCTTATGAAAACAGTTATTCTAAAAGTATTTGACAGATCATTTTGCAGGCACACTGTATGGGTGAAGACTAGGAAGTAATTAGATTTTGAGTCAAACCACCCCGAAATTGAAGCAGCACTGTATAATTATATCAAACAGAAGGACAGTCTCTGACACTTAATCTTGTCAGAAGGACAGCTCAGAAATTGTCGGATCTTTTGTATGGGTGAAGATCTGGAGCTTTTCAAATTTTGAGACAAATCACACTAAAACTGAAGCAACGGCGCTTAGTAGCAGCAATGGGGAAGAAATGGCGACTGCAGAAGACACTTCACCCTGTGAACAGGATAACTCTATTTGTTCTTATAACTTGATTTACTCTATTTGATTTTGGCAGACCTTATTACCACTTCACAAAAACACTATATGGATCAAAATCTACACCTAAAAATCTGTCTGATAGAGCTGAGACAAATTGCCCTTAAACTGAAGCTGTAGCCCTAATTGGCGGCAAGGGACAGATATTCTTTGTTTTTACTCATTCTTTACTTACCTGATCTTTTATCCAAAGCCTCTTACGATGCTGCCAATTTGTGTAGCTCATTACTTTCCTGGAGCAACTTGGTTTGAGCGTCTGATTAAATGTACAACAGCATGTCTCCTTCAGGACAGAAACCAACAACGTTTACATGTGTATATATACATCCACTGGTCTTCATCCAATTATACTGTAATTCACAAATTCTCAGTCATCACATCAATGCAGTGTCACTCTGTCCTAATAAAGTACCTTAAGCAGGTATCTAATTTTATCCTGTAGGATGCTGGATTTCCAGATCCTTCCCAGCTGCACAGCTCGAGAGGCCAAAGACTTGACCGAGGTCCTAAATCCCACAATGTCCAAAGGAAGGAATTTGTGGATCACTTACAAACCCCCCCTCCCCCCCACAAACACACACACACACACACACACACACACACACATAGGTGTACCCCATAATCTTTAGGCAAGCAGCAGAACCCCATTCCAAAGTCTTCAGGTTACTGTATTCTTTGTAAGTGTCTTTGAGTTCCTAAAAAGCGCTATACAAATAAAATGTATTATTATTATTATTATTATTATTATTATTATTATTATTATTA
>JAAGVU020000092.1:4447597-4486752 GCA_011763525.2 Mormyrus iriodes | reverse complement strand
TGAGTTCCTAAAAAGCGCTATACAAATAAAATGTATTATTATTATTATTATTATTATTATTATTATTATTATTATTATTATTAGAAGGGATGGTGTGGCCTGGGGTTTAGAGCTCCTACTCATCTTTCAGCCAAAGATTAAGCTGTAGGTTCAGGGTCCATCCCCAAGGCGGAGGTTTGTCATAGAACACAGAGGAGCAGTTCATGTCCGTACAGGGGTGATAACAAAGGCTCGGGCTCTGACAGTGTAACTGAATCCTCTGTAATGAGAGAGCCTTTCTTTAACCACTCCATAATCACATGAAAACCACCAGAAGATATCTGTCCCATGTCATGATGTCAAAAGGGAGACTAACTGTGAGAATAAAAGTTTTTGTTCTGTGAGAATTTAGTGCTGTCACTGTGAAGCAGCCCGCAGTCCCAAACCACACAAACACACACACACAGGCACACACACACAATCACTCCCTCTACTGTCCCATTCTGTGCCTTTTCACATAGACGCTGTTTCTGACCCTGTGCTGGGACACAAACCCAGTTACAAGGCTAATTAAATGGCTGGCTGTCTGTGGAATCACCCATAAAGGTCCAAGTTTGGGGGGGGGGCAAAATTTATAAAGGGGTCTCAATTGACAACCAAGTTTCCGCTACTCAGTGCCAGAAATGTGCCCATTCCCACAACTGCTAATTGGCTACGCTGTGACACAGAGGTGCGAGCGGGATGGCTAATTTATTGACCTGCCATTCTGCTATTACACAGACAGGGGGTGGGGGAGAGCATTCACACACGAAGGTCTTCTCTCTTTTTCTGGCTTTCCCTTCCGCTTTAAAACATACTGCGGGGGGGGGGGGGGTCACGGAGAGCATGAGGTCACAGGCGACCGAGCATCAGATAAGATGATGGGGCCAGAGAAAGGGAATGAACGAGGTTTGTACAAAAGATGAGAGAACTTCAGGCTTCATTCATGTTATCCAAAGCCCTATATAGCTGTAACTAGTAATACAGTACAAATTATAGTATTAAACATTTGCCCCCAAACTAACCTGATCCCCAGCCACTGGCCTTCACCGGCTTACTTTCTGCTGTTGACTTGCTTAAGGGCACTGGACCTTCTTTGTTGTATGCTCTACTTAGACATGGGCTCTTGGTAAATTCTCTGTGAAATTCCTGTATAGCATTTCTGACACAAGGTTTCAAGCAATGTTGCACTCATTTCTGGTCCATCATTGGACGCTCAGCCTAGCAGTTCTTGTACCTTACTTTGCTCCTTGACAGCTGAGTGCTTGTCTTGTGTTGTCTGCCTCACTTGTGTGTCTCTTTGGACATAAGTGTCGGCCCAAAGAGAATGCTGCAGCTGCATTGGGACCTGATTGTTCAATCTTTTGGTCACAGGAATGCTGAATAAAAGTCCAGGGTCCAGATGCTGAGGATCACTTGCTCTCCCATCTCGTCACCATCCCATTCCCCAGCCCCCCCCCCCCCCACTTGGTGGTCCAGCTTTGCTCCATCTCACACTCCAAGAAATACATGAGTTTCTATGATGGTGCATAAAACGCCCCTAAGTTCTGAACTGTTCCTCTGCTGGCCATGTCACTGTGGTGCTGTGAATGACTAGATGTGTGTGATCTAGCTTCCTAAGCTACTACCTGTGGTGTCTTTCCAGCCTGCTCACCCTTCTGCCTGTGACGTCTCTCCTGTATGCCCTGCTGCTGTACCACTGTTCTTCCTGCCATCAGAAGCAGCACCAGCACCTGCCTGCCATCTGCTTTGAGACTTAAACGTTAAAATTGGGACAGTATGAACTGGGACTCATTTTGATTTAATTCAAATCACTTCATTTATCCCCAAGGGGCAGTTAAAAGGGCTCCCCCTTTGACTCTGGTTCCTCCCAAGGTTTCTTCCTTCTAGGGAGTTTTTCCTTGCCACTGGCGCCTCTAGCTTGCTCACTGGGGGCTTTGGGAGGGGATAATGTAAAACGCTTTGAGACAATGTAATATTGTGAAAATGCGCTATACAAATAAAATTGAATTGAATTTGAATTGAAATGACTTGAATTAATAGATCTATCTTCCTTCCATAAAAACCCAACACCTGATACTCCAACCACACACCATGAGAATGGGCACCCTTCGAAGACCCAAGCATTTTGTGAAGTTTCGGAAACGCACCTGCATAGCTCCCCAGACAATCACTGGAGTATTCCCATAGTTCACTCACACACACACACACACACACACACACAGTAGGCATCTAAATCTTTGTGGGGACTCTCCATTCATTTCTATGGGCATAACCCTAACCCTAACTATGGCAACCTTAAGCCCTACCCAACCCTAACCTTAACCATAAATAACCAATACAAGACTTTTGACGTTATTCGTTTTTTAATTGCATTCACCGATTTTTATTTCAAGTTTTCTCTTGTTGGGACCAAAAGATGTCTCCACAAGGTCAAACTAGCAGGTTTTTATCACACTAAGGGGACATTTGGTCCCCACAATGTAATATATACATAATCCCCGCACACACTCACACAATTGTCTCCTATCTCAAATGTCTCCTTAATCCTTTCCAACCTCATCTCAGCCCCCTAGTCACAGACTATCCCTTGTGCCATTAAGGGCTGGGACAAGATCTGGAGGAGTCTTTATGGGCTTGGGTCTGATAGAGAGCGTTAAGTGACCCCCCCCATGCCAAAATGAGTTGAAGGGAATGGCTGTAAGCAAAAAGACACCGAGGCTCCCTCTCGCTGTCCTCTGAACGTCCTTATTAGCAGATTAGCCCAATTCGCTAACACAGTGGGTTTTATTACCTACTCGTGTTCTGAACCTTCCCTTTTGTCATCTGCTAACCCATGTAAGGATTTTCTTTGTGACATTTGCTTCATAGTGGCAGCCGTAATGTCTTCACTGTCTCATTCTTTGTACCTCCTGTAAATTTTGTACTAATGTCCTGAGAATGTGTTGCCAGTTGCCGTTACAAACACCTACAAATGAAAATGACAGGCAGATGACAGTCTAAACAATTATTCAATTTCCTCTGAGTAGTGTGGTTCCCTCCTGTATCCCAAAGACCTTAGGTGAATTGGCCTCTCTATATTGCCCATAATGTGTACCCTGTACCCTGTGATGGACTGGCATCCCATTCAGGATGTTCCGTTACCTTGTGCCCTGTTTTTTGGATAGCTTCCAAGCCCCCCGGTGACCCTGACCAGGAAAATGTGATGGATGGGTGGATGGATGGATGGATGGATGGGTGGATGGATGATAACCAATTTGTTTTCTAACAAAAGCCAAAAAAAACTTTAAAGACACTTTTTGCCACATATTTACTACATGGGCACATTCTTATAAATGATTAACTTTGGAATTAACCTTCTCTTGGAAAAGGAAACTTATTTACTGGATCTATTACAGACCAGGAAAAGCACTGAATTTTTACAGGAATATAAGACAAAAAAGCCTAATGCTGTCTACTTATATCTAGGAAAAAACTGAATGCATCTCCAGCTACAGACACTCAGACATCCTGTTGGGCCGTTTTTGTTAGTTGATGATCTGCATTTTACTCCACTTACTAAGCAATGCATTTTTATTTGGATTTATATTTTGTCTGTCAGTGGTGCTTCCCCTTCTGTGGTGTGAACTGGCCATCGTCCAGTCATTTGTCCTGCGCGGTGCCCTTCAGCTTCATATCCCAGCATCACCCGATTATGAACTCGCTGAAGGGTGACAGGAGCCACGCAATGACTTTGGACGCATTCCACGAAGCAGAAAGGCTAGCTGCCGACTATGAGCATGTTTGAGCCGGTCATATTTATACACCTTGGGCAAAAAAATTTCCTTATCGCAAACTCTGCTTCAAAAATGTCCTTCTTTTCCACTGAGAGATGTGAAGTCAGGTTAGTGTGCAAGTGGGTGACACCACAAGCTTTCTACTTTTAGAGAATATTGGCTAAAATCCTAGAAGAGGAACAGCTCTGGTAGCTTTACAAAATTCCTGACTCTTCCCCTAAACAGATATTTAAGGGAGTTATCCCATAAATCTCTACGCTTTTCATCCTTCAGTTTAGCATCCATAAAAAAAATCACAGTACAATATTGTACAAATATTGGATCAATGATGATTATAAACGTTCCACAGAGCCTGAGTGACAGCTGGGTCTGCTGGTTAAATTCACCTGCCAGGCAAATACAGTCCGGAATGCTGAAAAAGGAACTGCACAGGCAATATCAAACTGGTTATCAAGGAGAACTGCAATACCCACCAGGGGAGTTTCTAGCTATTGAAAAGATCAGGGGCTAAGTCAAGTTTACCTGGGGCTTGACTTTTTTTGTTTTTTGAAGGAAGATTAGCATCAGGGTTAAAATATTCGAGGCTATAGCCCAGAGTGATCGGACCTAATGACGCTCATGATACTTACCCACCTTCCGTAGGCTTAACCTGGCCCAGTTCACAGGGAGCCAAGAGTCTGGGGCACAAGGCTGGGCTACACCATGAACGAGATGTCAGTCCATTGCAGAACAAAGTCTTGCACACATTGTGGGAAATTTAGCAATGCAAATTAACTTAGCGGAGTGTCTTTGGAGTGTGACACAAACAAACTCCTCACACAGGGCAGAAGTGAGATTCAAATCCCTATCGCTGGAGGTGTGAGTCAGCAGCTCTTAAATGAGGGTTAGGGTAGCTCACTGTTCTCCTGACGACTGAAAATATAATTGCAAACATTGTTGGTAACTAAAATTTATATTTATATAAATTACGGGCAGTGTATCTTAAATACGGAAGCACTTTACTTAAAGCTGTCATCTATAATGCTCTATAGATACCTTCATAATGTATTATAATGGTCGGTATAAGCATTAATAAAGCATTACAGCGTCTTATATTAACAGTCATAAGGCATTATAGTATTCATTATAATACTTCATAAACTCCAATGAAGCTCTCGTCTATAATGCACTGTAGATGCCTTCATAATGCATTATAATGGTCAGCATAAGAATTAAGGATGTTTTGTGCTGCATTATGAAGATATCTACAGTGCATTATAGATGATAGCTTCATAAAGCATTTATAATGCATATTAAATATGGCTATAATGTGCTATGCCTTTTTGTAAATGTCTATAGTCATGTTTATAATGCTTTACGAGTGCATTATGTGTAATGGATGTGTGATTCATAGATAGTGTTACCATAAATATTAATGTTTTCGATATTATCTAAAACAATCGCCATATACATAAGAATAGTTGCAGTAGCCTATGTGTTTATGTAAAATAGATGGATATACTTTAGTTGCTGTTACTTTTTATAACATCCAGGGCCTGGCCAGCCAACCAGATTGCGGGTAGGCAATGAGGGGGTCAGCAGCGCGAATCGGAAGGAGGCGCGACTGCAGCGCAGCTTCGCTATATTGTGCGACTCAAAACCGTTCGGTCTTTATTTACTGCTGAGCCCAAAGATTCGTCGGGACTTTCGCGAATCAATTTACAAGCTGAACAGTGGGATAAAGGAAGAAGAAATCAGGAATTTTCTTTGTTGGATGGCAAAATCGGATTGCACATCGCATTGCGTTCGAAGCAATTTTTTACAAGGATTTTAATACTACTTAGTCTACAGCATTACTGGCTTCTTTTATATTTTGTAAAAAAATTGTATTTATACATACGCACTATAAATATAGGGCTATCGATAAACATACGAGAGCGTGTTTTATTTATAACGCTTTACCGCCGGACTTTTTCAGTAGCCCAGTTTTTTCAGTAATTAAGCAAAAATAACCATGCTGTTCTACCTCCAGTTAAACGCCCATCAAAGATACAAGGACGTGAGCAGAAGGCGTGCACAGGTTTTTATGTAGCTGGTGTGAAACACTAAAGAAACTTCCATCTGTATTTCAGCGAAGATGATTGTAAGCACCCCATGCACTGTGGAGGCTTACAGCTCCGGCTATATCCCTGAGGGATGGTACTGAATTCCTTGCGGCTAGGAGCAATTTTTCGGCTCCTGCAGGATCACTTTTTTCTTGGTCTGGGGGAAAACGGGATTAGGCAGCGATGGGAACCGCACTTTACTGCTTCCTCATCTGTTCGCTGTGCATACCTTGTGCCACCAAGGAGGTAAAATATCACACAGTTTTCAAACGTCTAAAATTGCTTTTAATGCATCACACATTTTATATTGTTTGTGATGGAAACCAATTGTGATAGTACTGTTTGAAGGTATGCACATTTTTTTTGTGTTATGGTAGAACAGCAAACGCTGCTTTTTAGACATTTATTTTTAGTCCTAAGTAAAATCCCCACTTGCCTTTCTCCAAAAGTATCGTCCTAGATATAGGCTATATTTGCCTCCTAGAGGGAGATATCCATATATCCATATATCCGTACTGTGCGTTATGTGCCTCGGCAGCGTGAGGCTGCGCAATTGGCAGCGTGATAAATAAGGACACAAGGACTTGTTGCGGAGTTCAGGGCGCACTTACCTTAACTCCCTCCTTTATAAACGTGTTTTATAAAAGTGTCCGCCTTTATACATGGATACAGTTGTAAATAAATGTAGTAGTTGTCGGCAGAACAATACAAGAAATAATGTATAGTTGTTATGATTAAAGAAGTTTCCGAAAATATTTATGAATGATTTCTGTTCTATGCCGGCCTATTCAGGGTCAGCAATGATAACGTATGGCCGCTGTCTGTGATTGTGTCATTTGATTTGTGTGTAAGTGCTGTTGTAAATAACTGGAGATATATAATTAATCTTATTGTGATGATTGCAGAGATTCTTTGTTCAGGCAATCGTTGATGTATCGTAGAGCTACATTATTATTATTATTATCATTATTATTATTATTGACGTTAAATAATGTATTTTTATTGTCAAATCCCGGGTGATTAATTTTTTCCCAGATTTTTACTTCCTGTTTTTCTTTTCTGCATGCAGAATTCTCCGATTCCTCGGGACCTTATAGAGAGACTGTCCCGTAGCGAAATCCGCAGCATCAGCGACCTCCAGCGGCTCCTTGAAATCCATTCCGTAGGTAAATTCCTTCCCTTAATTTTAACCGTTTCTCCTGAGCTTCTCTCCAAAACACTTCTAATGGATTTATGCGATTAGAGAATTGGTGAAGGTCAATATAGGTGAAACGTACTTAAGTTTAATTTGGCACCGAGGTCGAGAGCAATTTAAAAACACCGTTAACATCTCTCAGTGATTTTTAATCAGCTCTTTTATGAAGAAATCACACTGGCAGACTTTCGCATGCCCTCGGTGCCGCACTTAGCACAGAGCGGCCTTTCGGCTCTTTGACAGCATGTTGTTGGCTTATCAGCCAATTCATCTATGCCTTCAGTGTTTGTCCAGCTCAAATGCAGTGGGTGTGAACTGATATCCAGGTGCTCCCTGGGGCATTCCTTCATCAGAAAAAAAAAGTGTATTTGGTGATTATTAGAAAATAAAAATTTCGACTTAGCTAATGAAAGATCAGACTTACAAAAATGCACACACTGTTTATTATATGGCCAAATTCCTTTGGAAGTGATTACCTTATATGCGTAGGAGAGAACCTTAAATCTTGTTTAACCAACATATTGTAGTCTGCGTACTTGGACATCACCTATGAAATATGTTGCTCTGGCTCTTAAAAAATGGAAGTTATATTTCATAGGCCGTTGCAAGCTATTTGGGTTTATATGAGCCCCTGTTTCTCCGAGCTGTTGTATTATATATTACGTTTCTTATGTAATCGACGCTGACAGACAGCTGTGCACAGACCTATCATCGTAGGGAGTTACGATAATTTAGCCTATTATGATGATCAAATATGCGACCACTCATATGATCACTAATCTTGAAATATGAGTCGCACTGGTGTGGTGTGCTATTTGCAGCCATCATTGAGATGCAAATTACTCAATCTAATAGGCAGCGCTTTGGAGGTCAAGTGGCTAACTTCATTATATCGCTGTCATGCCTGCTATTAAGGCGGCCGAGCGGCCGGCGTGTGGTTATGTATTATTCATGCAGAAATTCCTGCGTGTCAGATGAAAGGTTCTGCTTTTGTGTTCGCGATGCACAGCAAATGAGTTTTTAAAAGAAGCACTTTTCTATCCCATTGAGGTGGTGAGCCAAGCACAGGAAGAAATGTCAGTAATGAGATTATACGTAGGAATGTCTTCTGGTGCAACAGAATCCCCACATATTGTTTCAGACACATAAATATGTCGGATGACACGATTACTTGCGCCAGCCCGGACCGAAATTATGTATAGTTTAACCTTCATACCTGTCTGACTCATAGATGTACAACATCCCTACTCATAAAACAAAGCACCCCTAATATATGTGCTTTTCTCTCTTGTGAATTTGTACTGAACTATTGCATGTCGTTCGCCAGTGTTCCCCCACCCCCATGTAATACTGTAACATCTAATCTGTTCCAAGGTAGATATAAAACCTTTATTTGATCCCTTTACCGAGACTAAATAGTTGAAGTTAAATCATCAGTGACTCCCTAAGTACTCAATGTAAAAGGATAGAATGGAATCCTGGGTAACAGTTAAAAAACACAGTATGCTGTACAGGTTGGGGTGCGTTATGAAGATGTTCAGAGTCGATTAGCTCGTCAGCAGTGGGAGTCGCATGTCCGGAAGATGGGTTTCCATCTTCTTGTCGCCCTAGCAGATCAGTGATGGATGTAGTATTAAAGGACACTGGACTTATAGCCAACGCATTCAGGAGCAGGATAGAGCTGGGCTGTGGATCAGAGGCCTGGGACAGTGCTCTGTCTGTGGGAAGTGGCGGTCAGACGCTCCGTCGCTGGTGGAGCCAGCCAGGCCAGGGTCATTGTCCAGGTCCAGTCTCGGCTCAGAGCTCTCATTCAGAAGCCGGGAGTGGCTCCCAGAACGAGACTGGCGGTGGACCTGGTCATTACTTTGCAGCTTGTTAGCCCGACAATGCAGATCCGGCTGTCTAAGGGCTTCGTTGCAGAGCGGGCCGGAGTCTCCAGCGTGGTGTGTTGGATATAGTGCTCAGGGTGTGGCCGTGAGAGTTGTGGAATTACTAGGGATGTTGTATGGTGTGAACATCAGTATGTAGGGTCTTCAAGGAGCAAGGCTGATGAGAGAAGCTTTGGAATTTTCCAACAGCCAAAGCAGACGGGGGTAATTTTGGCGCTTGCTAATGACCCTTCAGTAGACATTGTTTACTTTGGATTCCTTGAGTCACTGTCTTAATGCTTTTTTTGGCTTGTAGAACAGCATTATTAAAAGGTTCCTTTGTCATCACAAAGAATCTATTCATTCCCAGTTTTGATCTGATCTCAAAGTGGCTTATCGGTGTACAGTTATTGTGAGTGATTGTTGATTTTTTTTTTTGGTGGGTTATTGGTGGAGGTGTTTCGAGAGGGGTGACAGCTGCACTGTAGGGGCAGCTGAGTGGGAAGCCTGTGTTTGCTCGCCCAATTCTACGTTTGCGATGGGTGCTTGTCGGTTTGACGATGCTGGAGTGCGTTTGCTGGCATTGTGGTTTGTTTGTGTCTGAATGCTTGCACGTGGCTATGGATTTCGTGCTTTCTGTGTGTGCTCAGTCTCATTAGTGGGTCCCTTTGCATGCCATGGCATTAAAAGTGTTAGTCAAGTACTTTCATACTGGGGCACGTTCCGGCCTGTGGGGTCAGACGGTTGGCCCTCCAGTTGTCACGTTCAACCTTCCCAAGGATCAGAGTCTGTTGACTGACAGGAGAATGGCTAGGATTGGAAACTCCCCTTCTGTCCACAGTAACGTCAGGAACTATATTTGGTTGGGACAAAATTGCCCCGGAAACTGTGGTGTCCAAAACAAACAGGCGAATTAGCACCTTGCAAGGGCATGTGTGCAGATGGGGAAGAAACAGCTGTCACCGGAGTATAAAGGTTTTACGATACGGCTGACGTTCACGATCGCGTGACAGACGGGCATGCTGGAATGGATAGGGAATGTCGAGTCGCCATGGCGATAATGCACCATTCCATTCATGGAGGGCTGGAGATTCAGGGAGAGCAGAGTGAACACGGTCATAACTTTTGGAGAATCCACGTCCAGGTTGCTGAGAAAATCCTCCGATGTGGAATTTATGAATACGTTATTCACGCTGAACTATTCCTAGGAGACGGAATACGTAGAAATCAGTTTTAAAAGTTATCAGATTACATCTGTCACATCAGTTGGTGGGAGCCCAAGCCCTTAATGGGGAATAACTGGAAATGTAAATAATCTAGTACTGGTTCCCTTCATAGAGATATGGAGCATAACCCTGTTGTTTATGGAGTTGTCTGTTAAGGTAGATGCATTACTCATCGCTAGAACATAACGGACTCAATACGTTGTGGTCTTCTGTAGATAGTTTGGGGATTTAAGAACGCTCTGAAGGTATAGAGGGAAAGAGAGAGAGTATATCAAGAGAATGAAGTTGGATTTAACTGCAGCTTGATAAATGGTCTTAATACTTTCAGGTTTCTGCTGCACCAAAATGTTTGTTGCTGCCAATGTTGTTTGTAATGGCTAAAAGTTACAAACATAAAGTTATAAAAAGACTTCAATTATGCAGATGATGTACTTCTTTAAGACCATGCATTTTTACTAATGTTCTCTGTAGTGAAGTCACATGATGATTCCCTGCTATTTTCCTGTTGGCACAGGAAATGATGTCATAGAGGAGACCAAGCAGAGGTACCACAAGGACATCTGGCACCACTACACAGATGTGAAGAGTTCAGAAGGGCATATCAGGCAAAAAAGAAGTATTGGTAAATCGCACCCTCCCCAGCCACATGCTGTCCTCTTCAGAAAAAAAACTGATTTATAAGATAATATAATTTTGGAAAAACATGTGGTATGAACACGGGTGAAGACTCGAACAGAAGACAGAACATTCTGGAGGAATGCCACGTCAGTCGTTTCCAAGAGTTGACGTCAACTTGTCGGCACCTAATAATAATAATGAACCCAGAAAAGTCTCTTAAAAGAAAATTACAGCTAGCTTTTCATTTCTGCAAAATATATTCCAGTATCTCAGGTACCATAGAAGGTTCTGCCAAGACAATAAGCCCTAGGCTGCCATCACTGTCTACGTTCTTGGGGTGGGAGGTATGCATGAACAGGGTGCAATTCAGCATATTAAGGATCTGTGCCCATGTCCGGAATGTTGTAGATTCGAATCCCTTGGCCGACAGAATGATCAGATCAATGGTGGGCCCTTGAGAACGGCTATTAACCTGCCCCCGGACTCTGGCTGACTCTCTGGCTCTCTGCAGGTGTATGTTGCTTTAGAGACAAACATCTGCTACATAAATGCCTGGGAGGATATCAGGCACTCTTTATGGCTGTGGTGAATGAGTGCAGTGATCATAAATACTAGTAACAGGTTCTATTTATGTAGCGCCTTTCACAGTCCCAAGGTCGCTTTACACACAAAAAAAAATCAGTGATCAGTACAGGAACAAGGGACAGGAGGGAAATGTTCAAGGAAAAGAAACGTCTTTAATTCAGATTTGATGGAAGAGATAGAACAGTCACGGAGTGACGGAGGAAGAGAGTTCCATAGTTTGGGGGCCATGGCACTGAAGGACCTGCCGCCCATGGTGGAAAGTCTAGTGTGTGGAACTGCAAGGAGATTATTGTTAGAGGGTCTGAGAGAGAGTGGCTCATGATTGGGGGAAATTCTCACTGTTTCATCTCTTGAGTTGTGGCCTGTCAACCTCATCTACACTCACCTAATGCAGGAGCAGTTAGACTCTTAGAACAACATGCAAACCATATTTATATCTGTGTGTGTGTGTGTGTGTGTGTGTGTGTGTGTGTGTGTGTGTGTGTCTGGAAAGGCTGCTGCCACTTAAGTGTGTACGTGGCTGAGTGTCTATATTTCCCTGTGTTTGTATGGTAACTAAACTCATCTTGTAAGTGAGTAGAGCGTCCATCCTCAGCTGAATGAGGAGTGGAGATGTGTTACAGTATAGCGAACAGGGGCTGCACTAGAATGTAACACATTAGAGCAGCGTTTCTCAGCCCAGACCAGCCCAACTGAACCAAACAAGAACAATCAACTAAGAACACAATATACTTGGTGTGTTGGAATCTGGGTATGAGCAAATTTGTGGACTGTCTGGGGGTCCCTGAGGACTGGACTGAGAAACACTACATTAGAGCCATATTAGAACATAACAGAATACTGTGCTGGATTGTGACCACTACTCTGTACACCCCCCACTCCCCCAGAGGAGGCCGTGCCTGCTTCCTGTAAGACGCGGACGGTGGTGTACGAGATCCCGCGCAGTCAGGTGGACCCCACCTCTGCCAACTTCCTGCTGTGGCCGCCGTGCGTGGAGGTGAAGCGTTGCACTGGCTGCTGCAACACGGGAAACATGCGCTGCCACCCGTCGCGCAGGCACCACCGCACTGTCAAGGTGACGAAGGCCGAGCTCGCAGTCCATACATGGCACAGAAGAGGTGGAAAGTTCAGGTCTAGAAAGGACAAATGCAGACCAAGAGTACTCAAGTGGTTGGTTGAAACAAAACTGTGGTCCGGATTTATACATTCTGGATCTGAACTTTCCACCTCAGCATATAACGCATTCCTGTAGGTGTGGGGGCTTTCTAGCAATTGCAGTTGAGGTAGCTAGCTAGCTAGCTAGCTAGCTAGATAGATAGATAGATAGATAGATAGATAATCGTTCTCCCACGGTTGGGTTGGATGTGGATCATTGAAGGTTCTACAGTTTGGTTTGTTAGCTTCACATTATTGCCTGAAATTGCCTGGAGAATCTGCTTTCATATTACACACGGTCATCTGTCCACATACTCTGCTTATACATCGTTGTGCTTATTAAACAGCAGGTAAGGTTACAAAAGGCCCGGTTGTTCCCATAATGCAGTCTGGCTGTTTTGTGGCAGCAAGCAACTTCCCTAGACCCCCAAAAGTCTGGCCCATTGGCTCTGGCAGACACTGGCCTGAGATCAGCTGGCACGTAGAAATTTGAGAAATTGATTAATGGAGAGACAGATGAGAGGCTGAGGGAACTGCAGGGAGCGCTTTCCGCTGTTTTCCGCTGCCTGTACGGGAGGCTCGCTGCTGTTATTAATTTAGCCTCATCGGAGTCACAGCGCCGGCAGGTAAAACTTGTTCCTTTCTTTCGTGACAGGAGGAGGGGTATGTAGTGGATATGAGGGCTTTTATTTGTATGTGAAAGTGCGCCAGGAGCTGTCATGCGCCTGAGATATGTCAGCCTGAGGAAACGCTGACCGGCTGCTGACCTGCTTCTCGCTGACTGCTGAACTGGCGCTTGGCTCTGCATGGCATCTCTCTGGAGTTCACCCTGCTTTGCCAGCAACTCTGGCTGGGTTTAAGCTGAAGGTGAAATCACCCCCATCCCTGTCCAGGGAGACTAGCCCCCTATCTGCACCCCCCCGAACCCCACAGACTCTTTATGCCTTATTCTCCAATTAAATTAAAATGTTCTCCTCCTGTTCTCATTGCTCTTCCATCTCTGTTCTTAAAACCTCACTCCTTCAGGCCATTATAGTCACCCTTCTCCATTTGAAATTCCCCCCACCTCTTTCTCTCTCTCTCTCTCTCTCTCTCTCTCTTTCTCTTAATCTCTTTCCTACATTTAGTCTTATTTACACTTCACTTCATGTTCAGTTTCATTTTCAGCCTTGTTTGTTTATAATATCAGAACATACATATGTGTAAACAGAAACGCACATGATAAGGTGGAAATAATGGCTAAATTCATGGCTCCCTTGAAGTAAAGCCCTTGTTCATTCACGTATGTTCCAGGTAAACATCTTTCATCTGCTTGCGGTTTCCCATTGTTCTTCATATGACACATTTTGAAAGTTTGTTTCCTGCAGGTAGCAAAGTGGCTGTCACTCCCTACTTCTGATCATTCAGGAATTTCTTTAGAAAGACAAATTCTTCATTGACACTAAAAGGGTTCTGTAGAGCGTGGGTTGAACTTACTTTTGCTGGAATGGTGGAGGGGTTTCCGGTTTGACTTCAGCTGGATTAACAGCTCGTCCTCCCGCATCTCCCTGCCCAGGTGGCTAAGGTTGAGTATGTCCGAAGGAGGTCGAAGTTGAGGGAGGTGCAGGTGCGACTCGAGGACCACCTGGAGTGTGTGTGCACATCTCAGCATAACTTTGCACAGCACTCGGAAGCAGAGAATGGTAAGTCATCTCTCACACCTGTATGGGTGTCCACACCATAGGTAACATGGTGACAGAGCGGTATCTCTTGTCAGGGGTGCCTCTACAGATTTTGGACCCCATTTGGGCTGCAAACTTTTAGGGTCCCTGTCACTCAATATTACTATAATATTCAGTTCACCAGCCAATTGCCAGGTTTAGTAGGTGTGTTTGAGCAGGGAAATCTGCAAACTCTGCTGCAGACTGGCCCTCCAGGACCAGGAATTGGGGAACCTACCCTACAAGTTCAATGGCTAACATACCCTTGCGTGGACTGTGGGGGTATAGCAAAATAAAAAAGACAATAAAATCACAGAAGAGTGAATACGTTCCCTTACAATATTTTACAACCATGGTAACTTGAGGATATTATCATTCAAAAAGATTCCCTCCGTTCCTCTGTTATTTTTCTGTTATAATATAGCAGGTACGTAATTCCCTCTCTGTGTCTCTCAACAGATATGACATGAGTTGTACTAGGTCTGGGATTCCAGCATGGTGCTGGGGGCATAGGGCACGACCTTGACCTGCACAGATCCCAGACACGCCCTCCCACGTTTGCCTTTTGAAAATGCAACCAAATATCAAATGCTGAAACGGCAAAGTAGCAAAACAGCAAACACAAGGACAAAGGTGTCGCCAAAATGGCGATAGTCGTTCTGCACCTCCTGTGTCAGGAGGCCTCCACTGGGCCAGCTGCCGACAATGGGGATGACGACAGCACCGAGCTTTGAACGGGGACTCTAGCGTGCTTGTGGTTCTTGGTGCTGTCATAGAAATTTGGTAAAACTGACGGAGGAGGAGGGACAAGATGTACGCAGGGCCTTGGTCTGCAGAATTTGTGACGCATGGAGAGCTAGACCATTAAGGACAACAGGAGTATGCCCCAGTAACCCAGTGTCTGACGGTGGCCTTATGTCAGACATTGCTTATACCCTGAGAAACAGGTTTTGATACCACTGGCTGTATGGACTTGGATAGCATTCCACAAGTGTACGTAAATATGATTTTACTGGGAAGCACATTTTAGACTCGGCGTGAGCTGATGACTGGAAATGGCATTAGTGAGGATCCTGGAAGCTGATGGTGGAGTTGCAGGAGCCCAGGACAACCGCTGATGTCCACCCTGCCATGGAAAACAGGACAGGAAGTGGAACTGATCTCTTAAGATAACAGACAGGCCTTTTTAACAAAACTTTGGAACCTTGGAAAGTTGGAACCTTAGAACCTTGCACAGAGACTGCAGACTCCTGCATGTTCCTTAGAGTTTCCTTCCTAATGGTGGTCTTCCTTTTGGTGGTGCTAGCTGGCTGGTTACTGTTTCTGTTCCAGATATGTATGTATCTACATCTTATTTTTATAACCCTTGTTTGTTACTTGTTTGATTCTCTTGCTCTACAAACAAAACACCTTCTACTTTGGGTTCTACTACTAATAAACTATTTATATCTATCACTGTTTTCATTGTTACATTTGGTTTGGAGAGACAAATGGTTAGGGGGATTTTCCCTGTTGTGGGCAGGTCCCACAGTTTCCCAGAGAGAGACGCAATCCTGTGTTTTATCCTGATACTTTTTTGTGTCTACGTTTGTGTATCTGTTGTAAAGGTCTTTTCCTGTTGGTTGAGTCATGCATGTGCATGCATATATTAGCTGGTTGCCTGTTCACCTGCAGCCTTCCACAGTAAATTCTGTAGACCCCTATGGCCCCGCGATGGTCACTGAAGACAAAACTTCAAGCCTGGTGTGTTGACTTGAATGGGTTGATCTGAGATGGTGCATTATACACAAAACCACATCCATGTTTGGGGGTAATAAGAACAAAGGAAGAATCTCGACTGAAAATGCAGTAAATTACTTTTTTTGATCTTGCTCCTAATCTAATATGGCGCGATAGTACTCTTTTGGATGCATGATTTCTATGCCACCTGGGGAGGGGTGAGACACGGCGCTTCCCATCGCTGATTAGTGGGCTTGTTACGGTCTGCAGACCTCATAAAATAAGAGGAATTCAGTCACCTGATCCCCCTTAAGGAACTAACCAGTTTTGCATCCTCTGGCACGTCCACAACACAAACAGATAATACAGCATGGCAGGGATCCAGTCAGTAGGACGGCAGTCCCCAGGTTACGAATGATATCCATTCCCTAAGTCTGTCTTTAAGTCGAATTTGTATATCAGTTGGAAAAATAATGCTACAGTACATAATGGTAACAATAATAGTACAATATTACATACAGTAGTATTACAGTAATATACAGTAATAATGAAAGTAACTACTTACGGCGCCATACTGTACCATGAGCCAACGAACCGCTGAAGCCGCGCAATGTTTTCACAAGCGTCACAACATAGTGCACAAGCATGAGCTGTCCGTAAGTCGGACGTTCTTAACCCAGGGACTGCCTGTTTCCCCTCTGTAGGATCATTGCCTTGCCATCTGGGGGGGACTGCTAGGGTTGTTTAATACGATACCATCCATTTGGTCCTGCCAGTTCAGAGAGGACAAACAGACAGAATGACACTGGGCTCCGGTGGGCAGCTTAGAGGCCAGCTGGCTGTTTTGTTGATGGCACATTTTTGTTCCATGCAGCCACATCTATCACGCACAGGTGCCATCTATCGCCAAGAGATGCTCTTGTAGTTTTCTTCAGCAAGGTGTGATGTAAGAATTCAAGAGTAAGCATTTTCATATTGCATAATATCCCGAAAATGTGGGTTTACTAATCTTAAGAGAGATATTGGTGCCAAGGATTGATATGATAGACATTACCACACATGGAAGGGTGTTGGGTCTGTTTTCCAGAACATTCCATGAGGTCTTCGAGGTGGACCGAAATGAAAAAGGCACCGAGTGGTGATTTTGTGCATGCTTTGTGGCGCACATGTATGTGTTTCACTCCCTAATCCCTAAGCGTTTGCTAAACATACTTCGTCTGAAAAAGGACTCGCTGGTTCATGGTCCAATTCAACCATCAAATATGATCTAAAGAAGACCGATGTTTCACACAACCACAAAAGTGAGACACCTGTATATATGTGTATAGCATGTATGGAAATCAGGAAGGCATAGTGGCTAAGGGGCTGACCCTCTGAATAAGTTACTGCTGTTTAATATTTACACAAGACAATTAACCTGACCTCCCTTAGTGAGAATCCATTAGTATTAATAGGTGTAATGCACAACTATATGAGTCATTTTCAATACAGCTTGTGCTCAGCAGATAACACAAGCTAACTAAGCTACTATACTTACCATCACCTACTTTCTTTGGTTTTTGGTCTCTCCAGGCAGCGTTTAATTGAAAAGCCTCAGGGTTGATGTAGACGTCCATCTATCATGCCACTGGAAGTGCCCTGAATTTAAACTGGGCAGAGGCTGAGAATGCGGAGACAGTTCATGAAGGAGAAGGCAGGGAAGCATGTGGTGATGCTTTGAGTTACAATGGGTGAGGCGGGGTAAGGGGTGGACATGGTGCGCACAAGGGTCATGATTGGTGTTTCACCTTTGTTGTGGCAGACAATGTGTAGGGAGGTCTCCTGGTGTGAACACAGGCTGTAAAAACCCTGTCCCCTCGTGGAGTCTTAGCTGTCACCTGATTGGTCGACAATAGTCAGGTCAAGGGTCGGGGGTCATAGGTCAGACAATGGGAAGCAAAGTGGAAGTGGCTGAATGAGGTATAAATCAGTCTTTGTCTCTATGAAACACTGTTACTGTCACGCTGTAATTATTTCTCCAGGACTGTTTTCTTTATTGGGATGAAATTGAATGCATTTAAGACAGTCCGCGTTTTAATGGAGAACACAGTTAAAGAGTAGCTTGGCAAGACACCATCAGTGGCCTTCCAGACTGTGGAAGGTAACTTGTGCTGTAACATAAATCATGACAACAACATGAGAATATGGCACAGTGACACAGAACTCATGGTGCAGCAGCGTGACTGACCTGTGCCAGATAAGGAAGGGATCCCTGATTAGATTGACTCGACTTCTTTTACTAATGTAACTCCTGTGAAGGACACTGTTTGACGTGGTGTGATAATTATTTACAAGCACAAGTTAATATGAGGGCTAACCAACAGGCTGCAGTTGACAGTGTTCCATTCATTAAACTGTTTGTCAAGGAAAAATCTAGTCTGTGCTGTCACATTCCAGCTCAGAGAAAATTCCAGCTTCCATTAAAAGTCATACATTGTACAGTTATGAACTGTTTTCTTTCAGAACAGCTTCAGTAAGGTTCAGTAAGATATGGTAAGAGAGCTAGCCAAAGTTAAAAGAGGCTGAAGGTTCAATATTCAAAAAGAGACTTTATGCTAAATCCTTAATAAAGTTACCAACATACTTGCACCACTTTAATAAAATAACATAGCTTTGTAAACGGGTGTCAGAAATGCAAGATGTTCCTCTAGATCAGGGCTTCTCAAAAAACCAAACCACAAGATAATCCGGAGCCAGCCGATAATGCACCTTATGAATTAATATGGTTGACGTCAAAAGGTTTAACGTGGTTTGAAGTATAAAAATATAATGCAGAACCACCAAACTCCACACACACATAACTCATCATAGTGAAAATGACTGAGAGTCTAAATGATCAGCGAGCATTAAACCAGTCTTTTTGTTATATATTGATGTCTATTATAGAAAGTCATTGTTAATTCATTAAAGTTCATGAAATGCTGTTTTGTTATAGAAAATTATTCCGCACCTCTGACTTTGAACACAAATCTGATGTAGACCTTTGATCAAAAAGTTGGGGAACCGCTGCTCATTAGTCATGAAGTCAGCACACCAATTTGCTTCCTCTAACAATTTCTTACAGTCAATTCAGTTGGCTACCCCATGGCCTGCCATTCGTCTCTGCCAACATTCTTTCACACAACAATAATTCTAGATAGTTCTTCCATGTTCTCGAAAGCATGCTCTACTGACTACAGTCTATGGACCTAAACCACCCATCTCGGACTCACATACCTAGTGGGCCTTGAGTCACCTTTTGAAGATGCTCCTAGCGATCAGGTGGTCCATACCACCGCTCACGCCACCCAGTAAGAGTGAGGAGGTACGAGAATGATGGATTCCGCTTACAAAGACTTTTTCTAAAGCTTATCATACCTTCATAGTGCTTCCTGATTTTGTTTTTTATTTTATTCTGATCCATTAACATATTCTGTCATTTTACTCATTTCTATTCGATGGTTTTGCCTTTTTCAGTTTTCCTGCTTTTCGATGTTAAATTTCCTTTGCAGACAGTTAAGGCATTTTCACCTTTCTCTTCATCTTGGTCTTGTTCCTTTGATTTATTTTTCTTCATGCCTTTCCTGTGGGACATCTTCTCTGCGTGCCGGAGGGTACTGGTTCAAGACTGATCAGCGTGATTGACACACAAATGCAGCCCCTTTTCTCTTCTCTCCTCCTCTTTCACTGCCTTTTCTTTTACTTTGTTACGCTCAATCTGAAATAAGCACTTAAAATCCCATCCTTGGAGCTGGGCAAGTCAACCGTGAAGAGAGAGCTAACTTTGTTAAAGAAGGTGAAGGAGACAAACGGCAGGGGTAAAAATCACGGGGCCGGAGAGATGGAGCGAGACGGCGCTGAGCATCTGCCAACGGTGACAGCAGATACTTGTGTGTTTGTCTTCCTGGATGTTTTCAGTGTTTTCAGACATTGGATTGCTTATTGTGAAAGTCGCACAAGATAAGTTCTAGGATAGTGTATTGGTTTAGTAACACACAGTGTCTCGACTGCTAGCCCCTAGTGGCATCATACTTGGTTAGGAACCAGGTGTAAATGGGTTTTAATGATTGAATGAGACGTTTCTCTATCTCTGGGCTAGGTTCTAACGTTATTGTACCAGTACATATCTGGTTGCACATTTGTCTGCATATGAATGAATCTGGTGAAAGGCAACTGATTAACAAATAAGCAAAATAAAAACATTCCAAACAGCCAATTTCCAACCAACAATATTACACTGTCTGGCTAGCTCTTGTGCTATCAACACAATAGGTACTTTCACACTTCCAGAACTTTTTTTCTGGGACCAGAACCTTATTCCAGAAACAGGGACGGTATTGTGTTCACACAAAAGTTCCTACAAACTACAAAAATCCTCACTCAAGACAGCCCAGGGACTTGTAAACCGGGACCAGGTCACGGAATTTCAGTGTGAAAGCGCCTAGTGTTTTTTTTTTATGTATTGTTTGAGAGGTAAATGGTGATAAAATATTGACTAACAGTCATTGAATCATTGCTTAATGCCACTAAATGGGTAAGTTTAATTATTCACCATGAAACAATCGATGTTTTAATGAACAGAATTGGTATTGGTTGGTTTTCATAAATTTTTTTTGTGTGGCCTGCATTGAATTATGTCTTCTGAAGTCCTAAAATTTTATTGTTGTTGCAGTAGCCCAGTATTGTCAGTAAATGCAGGCAATGAAACCCATCATCAAACTATTTTAACTCAAGTGGCAATTATTAGTTCCATCTGTACACTTATGTCTGTAATAAAAATTTTTAAAGTTAAACCAAAATGAAGATGTAGCAAATGGAATCTTATAAAAACAAATTACTACTGTTAGGTTACGGACTGCAGGCCTCTGGCACGTCCACAACACAAACGGATAATACAGCCATTTTTTATTATATAAGTATGCCATTTTATTACAGACATAAGTATGCCATTTCATACGATGGCCAAGCAAAGACCTATTATGATCATTTCTGTTTTTTTATTCTATTCTTCCAATATCTCCACAGAGTCAATGGACAAAAATTAAGATCATCATAATCTGCTCAGTGGAAAACTGGTAAACATGTGAATATCATAGGCGTTTGTGCGACAGGGTTATTTTGCATGTCTGTAAGCGTGTGTGTAAATATTCATGCTACTATGCCTTTCTGCAAAAGCTACCAGACCGAAAACAAATCAGGGGTATATAATTAGCATTGGAAGGGCCTAGTGTTTGGTTAGTTGGGCGAGGAGACAACCAGTAGCAATAAGTCACTGGCGGTATGGAACAATAACACAGATAAGGGGTGTTGTGCGCAGGGTTTATAGGCGTGCCTGGCAATCAAGTTTACCCAGGTGCGCTACATTTCCACATATCACACTTCAATTACTGCCACTGTTTACTTCCACTTCAGAATGCTTCTAGAATGTTTTTTCTTCTTTCTGGTGGTATCTGACAAATTGAAAAGGCAGTGGAAACTATTTCATAACCGTGGAGCTCAGCCTGTAACCAGAGGTTTACAGGCCCAAGTTCAAGGAGGGGCACCTTAACCTTTACTCGAATTCTCCAGTAAATATACAGCTTTATAAATGGAAACGTGTGCAAACTGTGGAGTGTGAAATATCACCGTGCTTAAGGGTGTTGGCTGAGCACACTTTTCATGAAGGGAAATAATTCCTTTGTGCCTTTCTTCCATTAATGCATTCATATATGCCTGTCCAGGAGATGTCATGACGGCAAGGCTATTCTTCAGGTCAAAGCTAATGATAGCAAAGGCTTGGATTCTTTGTGTCCCGCATCAATGCTCTTCCTAATCTCCAGTTCATCCTTGGAAGCTCCGGATCTGTCTAGTGTTTCCCAGATTAGTGGTTCATAATCCACTGCAGCCCATAATTCATGGTGCTGACCAATGGCAGGGCAGCATAGTACACATAGTGAAATAGTTCTGCACACACCAGGGCTGTGGGGCCTGGTCCTCGACCTGGTATGACCTCACCTTTACACCCAAGGACAGTAAGAGAGTGTAGTTCTCTAAAGCACAACCCAACTCCACTCCCTGACCAATACTCCACACATAGCCATTTTGACAAAAATTAGTCGCATATCCCTTTGCACTAATATTTCTTAAATTGCATTATGGGAGGCTGTATGAGTGAGACAACAAATACACCACGATAGTGGGATTCAGTAAGTAAGTAAATTTGTTGTTAGTTAATATGGAAAAGAAAACATGGTGGCAGATCAGACAAGTTAAATGTATTATAAAATCTCCTCCGGTTAAACCGGTGCTTCCCATGGGTCTGTATCGCAGAGCTGCTTGTCTTTGCAAAGGTAGCATGTCAGGGGTTCTGTAGGGGATGGGGAGCAGGAGTCAGAAGTGTTATAGCACTGAGATCATCCCAAAGTAGCAGATAAGAAGCTTAAGTATAGAGGCTTTATTCAAACGCCTTTGTAATTATTGAAGTGTCTTGACGATTAAGAACTGACATGAACAAGAGACATGCCTGTCCAAAGTATTATTAAGAGACTGAGATGTACTGTTTTAGAATTTGACTGTTTCAGCATTTTTCCAACTGTTAGCAGTGGGGAGGCACTCAAACTCCCACCAGTCATAGATATCTCGTTGTTTTCACTGTACTCCCTTGCTTATGATAAAATTTTTCCCTTTTTCATCTGTCAAAGGCAATAGTGGACAGGGCAGGTATTAAACAAGGCAGGTATTCAATCCTGCCAAACCCAGGCAGATCAGAGCAGTTTTTGCTCATTTTTCATTGAGGAGCAGCTCAGATCCTTACAGTATTTACTTTGGAATATCAATGTTCGGCTGTCCATTTCCAGTCAGAACAGGAACAAATCAGCATTTGTTCTTCTTAACCTGGCAGTTTTCAGTGCCTAGTGGACCAGCTTCGCTTAACCCACCGTGTCCAGAATGGTGCTCTATTTCTCCATTAATGAGGCTCACACAGATCGATTTCATTTGTGCTAGTGAGTGCCAGTGTTTTTAAAAACGAGGCATTAGGACTAATGTGTGACAGACAGGACATGCCACATAATGTGACATTGTCTAAAAATTCCATAAGATGCCTTTAGGTCCACCTGTGTATAAATTGTCAGCTGAAATACAATGGAACTAGGTACATCACTGTTATACGTTCTTCTCCTCTGTACTAAATATATGAAAGCACATACTATTAAAGCTACAGAGAAAACTGCTGACTTATTATTACACATTATGTGGCATACGTCCTAACCGTATTAACTGTATAACTCACACACTATAGAAAACATTTATACAGTAAATGAAATATACTACAATCACCTCAATTAATGTAGTAAAATGTCCAACTATATAAATGGGTTAGCTGGTTTGGGTAACAAGCATCAGCCAAATCAATGTAAATGTTTTAAGAGTGGTTAACGTATATATTATGATGGAGTCAGGTGGCTTAGCATCTAGCCCTGTAGTATCATGCCTTGAGGGTCGGATGTTGAAATCTCACAAATCTGTGTGTGTGTGTGTGTGTGTGTGTGTGTGTGTTCTGTATGTTTGCAGTTACTCTGGTTTCCTCCCACAGTCCAAAAACATGCTGCTAGGTGACTTTCAAATGTCCGTAATGTTTGAGTGCATGCCCTACACTGGAAAAATGGTTAGGGAAGATGGATGAGTGTACCATGAAGGAGACATAATTGCGAGGATCAAAGATCAGCGTGCCTTGCATTTGGAGCAGTTGGCTTAGGGGGTTAAGATGCCATGCTTGTGATCTAAAGGGTGTCAGTTCAAATCCCTGGTTAGCTGAGTGATTTCACCATTGGGCCCTCGAATATGGCCCTTGACCCCAGTTGCCCCAGTGGTTGAATGACTCTGCCCTGTGAAACAATGTGTCACTTTAGATATAAGGATCTGCTAAGTAAATTAAATGTAATCAACGCTGCATACAGTAGGGTAGAGATGAAAACATGCATGGACCAAATGTACTTCCTACTCATCTCCATTAACACAGGCGCCTTACCACCCAGCAGTGTTAATTCCCACTGGGCTTAATGCTAGTTGGTACCTGTCCTAGGAGTATGTTCTAATTGGTTGAAAGTACAGAACACTTCTCTCTGGGCTTTCTCTGCACCCTTCTCTGGCCTTAATGCAGGAGGATGAGGGAAGGGAACCTGGCCAGAGAAGCATGCAATTTGTGAGGTGAATTAAAAGAATCCTAAGGAGGGTTGAAAGATGCTGTGCCCCTGTGGGAAATGAGAGGAACCCAGCGATGAAACCTCCAGAATAGATGTTGCAGATTTCTTGCATGTTCTCTGCTGACCAATGATGACTTGCCTTCATTTGGCCAGTGCATCATTTGGGAGCCCCGTATTTGTGGTGTTATCCTAGGACAGTGCCCCACTATGTCTGTAAGACTGATGTATGTGCACAAAAAGCTGATAGGTCTCTAGCCAAACAGGGTGTAATTTGCTGTTCCCCTCCTGCCCTGCCTATGCACATTTTGGCTTGGTTCTCAGGTATTTTTGTAGGAATGCTGCAACTTGGCAGAGGGATGGCTCGGCCTCTGCCAGACTGTGAATGCCATCCAAGAGCTGCATCTGCATGGTGAAGACCTCGACGGTCTTGTTTTGTGCCTCTGTCGTGTGAGGATAAATTCCATGGAACTCCCCGTGGTTCAGTCCTCGACGGTCTTGTTTTGTGCCTCTGTTGTGCGAGGCTGAATTCCATGAAATTCTCCATGGTGTTGTACTGCGTGTTGGTTCTGTGAGGCTAAATTCCATGAAATCCCCCATGGTGAAGTCCCTCGCTGTGCTATACATTGGCAGAGCAACAAACAGACAACTTTGTGTCATTTTTGAGGGATTCTCAGCTTAGATGCTTTCTTCAAAAAGGCACATGGGAAGTTATAAGACAGCATGACTAAAATACAGCTCAAAGGAACACCTACACGTTGGCTAAAAGCAATATTTGGGTGACATGAAAAGTTAAAAAAAAAAATCAAATATATATCAACAATATAGATAAAATCTCACACAAAAATCTTTTTGTTAAATTGGTCTCATGCCTGTGTCATTTCATACGATGACCAGCTGGGACCTATGTTAAGATACAGGGCTCCTATTGGATAAAATGAGTAACTTTTATTGCTGTTGCAGTTTAATATTGAAACATATAGTATAAGATCATTGCTGCCTTAATTTACACATGTATCCGGTAACATTATGTGAGAATAAAAACCCAGCCACCTCAATGTCGATACCTCCTCAACAAGAGACACTATCAATAAGCTCAGATATAGTCAATTGCCTTCCAGATAACACAATATGCTAATTATCCCGTACCTGTGGAAAACTGTATTGACTGTGATTAATCCAGCATAGAGGCAGCTGTTCTGATCAGCCTTCTTTATAGGGCGGTGCATCTCAAAGTACAAACTACAGGCAACAAAGAACTTTCAAAAGCTCTTTGGAACAAAGCTGTGAAAGGGCAGAGATTAAGGTTATAAAAAGGTTTCAAAGGCTTTAAAATCTATTGAAATACTATCAAGACTATCATTAATAAGTGGGCGGCATGTGGTACCACTGAGTCCTTGCCTGGATCACGTCATACCACTGAAATAGAAGAGAGAATCAGGAAGAGACTGCTTCAGAGGGGCTACCAAGAATCAAACAACAGATCTGAAGCTGCAGATTCTTGTTTACCAAGAATCATTGTATTGGAATATGTTGTAACTATATCATAAGATGTACTCAAATCCGTGCCCTATATAAGTGTACCAAGAAAGCTACTTAAGGCACGGAAACCAGCACAGTGGAAATTCTGAAGTCGTGGGAAAAGGATTTGTGACCTGAGGAAACCAAGGTAGGACTTTCTGGCGTCAATGCAAGACTTTGCATGAGGCAAACTGAACACAATGCATCACTCAAAGAACACGCAAAGGATGCATGGTGGAGGCAGCCTCCTTTTATGGGCCTCTCTCACTTGTGCGGCTAGAAGGGAGGCTGGACGGTATCAGATCCTGACAGATTCCCGAAGAAAACCCGCAGCCCCTGGCTGAAAAACCGAAGCTGAAAAATTGGTTCACCTTTCCAGCACGACAGTGACCCAGCAACTAAAGAACTAAACAGATGAAAGTCTTGGATCGCTTCAGTCTGAGCCCAGTTATCAGTCAGCCCTGACCACCAACCATTATCCTTATATCTGATGGCGCAAGAATGGTTTTGTAAGGAAAAATGGCGAATTATCCCAACTCTAGCTATGCTATTGTGCTACATACCAACCTTATGGCAATAATTTTAGCAAAAAGCTACATATTGAATGCCAGTGTGTACCCAAACCACCCCACGATTTTTATCTTCGAGAAGACAGGTCATTCAGTTTTCACCCTAGAGGTTGTCACAATATGTAAATGAAGGGGGAGGAATCTTTTGGCTCTCAGGAAAGGGGTCTCGTTGAGCTTACGTTGTTCCCCTGGGAAGAAAGCATTGATCGCTGGCGTGGTTTTGGCCACACCGAACCAGGCTGTCGGCTAAGCAAACAGATGTTGTAATGCCAGCCTTCTTACATAAACACACATACACTTTGTCCTTGCTCCCAGGAGCTTTATTATGCTGCCTGTGAATGGGCCTAATGGCCCAGCTCTCCTCACATTGAGCTATTCAGCTGTTTTGCTTTTTTGCTGGGTCCCAAACGCTAAACAAACTAACCGTCTGAGCATTTTGGGCAAGGGTCGGGTAGGGGGACAGACGAGGGCATCGGTTGTTGTGGTGACGAGGAGGATGCTGGGGGTTGGTGACGGAGGTGACAGCAGGGGGGGTGGGGGGGGGGGGTGGTTACCAGGGGGATTAAGGGAAGTCAGGGGCTAAAAAGAATTTGAGGTTAGTTGTTGTTGATCAAGTTAGCCCCTCCTGGCACTGCACTAACTGCATGTTAACTTCCACTCTCCCCATCACCCACAGTCTCACCCCATTCTCCCATCCACTAGACAGTCAACATGTAACATCCGCCATTTTTACTACTCATCTCTGCAGGTAGCCATCTCTCCGTAATGACAACTACCATTCCTCAACATACAGAGATGCACAGTCGTATATACAGTGAACGTTATACAGCTGTTTTTTTCAGAGATTGCTATTGACCACGTGTATCTTCTCATTACCAAATCTTCAACAATCACATAGATATTAAAATGGTCTGAATGTCAGCATTTTTGACTCAGAAACATCATGTTATCATTTTTCATGTTCTGACTGGGATGTCCATAACTTTTATGCTGCATACTGTATTTTTTTAATGAAGGTTTATGAAACAAATATATTTCAGGTCTCCAAGACCTTGCTATGATCATGATACTTTGTACAAGTACAGGTACGTGGGAATGTCTTTGGATAACGATAATGATGTTGATACTATATTTGCCATTTCTACAAGTATGAGTGCACAGAAATTCTTTAGTTTGTGCATATCCCATCTTGCTGTCCTAAGAGACAGACACACAGATGGAACTATAGGAAGGTGGGGGAGTTTTCGCTCAACAAAATTCAATGAGGGAATCTTTCAACACTTGATATTGTCTTTATGTTTTGTTTTCTCCAAAACCACAACGTTGCTCCGGGGCCTGAAAGCAGGGGTGTGTGCTCATCGTGATTGAGCCAAGACGGCATAGTTCAGTGAAAGACAAATCGCAGCCAGAATCATGGGAGGGTCCCCTCACGGTGCTGCTGTGGCAATGCCTCAGGTGTGAATGACAAGTGCAATTCCCTTCCTTGATGATTCGACCTGATCTGTCCTTTGAAGCTGGGGGTTGCTGCAGCCAGCAACGTCCCAGATTTCTCCTCAGCAAAGATGACATGGTAAAACTGACTCACACATATAAGCATATATAAGCACTCATTTCTGTGAGCTAATGCTGATCCTAAAGTTTTCTGCCAGGTAGACAGGCTGTGAAACTCCTGTGCAGTTAGCGGGTGGAACTAGAACCTCAGACCACATACTTTTCCAGTTTTTATCCAGATCAAGGAGGCTAGGGAGGTCTTTTTGTGGTCCAAATCTCAGAATTGTGATTCCCACTCTCTAGCATGGTAGTTGGTGGTCTCATCTCAACAGAAAATGGACTGGGTGTGTTTTGGAAATTTGCTCTTCAATTCTTCCATGCGCTTCACACAGTAGCAGGCCTTTTAAGTGTGGCACCGGCTCGAATCTCTTTATCTGTGCCTAGTTCTCTCACCTGGCTGGACCGCCAGCCCATCAGCCTCCCACCGCTACAGAGTGGAAAATCACGGTGCCTTAGTCTGGGGGGTGTCTGTTTCAGGAAGAGGAAGGAGGGGGAGGGATACAGATAAAATTACAGCTTTTGCCAACATGCTGGAAACGTCCGGCTCTCACTGCGCTTCCATTACACATATTATCATATATACACGTCCAAGGAAGGGAGCACGAGAAAGGAGTAAAATAAGTTCAAAAGTACTTCCAGGGAAGTCAGTTGCTACCTCTTTCTTTTGTCCTGCTGCAAATGGCGGTAATGAAACGTGAGTCCCATCAGGGTTGTTTGGTGAGGTCGCCTGTATGTGTCTGAATGACTGTGGGAATGTGTGGAGGAGGCCATGCTGAACAACAGCAGTTTGAAGCTCTTTGTTCAAACTGAAATGCAACCCTTGATCTACAGTGCTGCCCCAACCAAGGTCCAGAGCTACAGGTAGCCATGCAGCGTCCTTACATTTGTTCAGTCGGGATAGCTTTACAGAAGTCCAATAGAACTTCTATTTACTAATCTAGTAATTTTAGATCTAGGGTGACATTGGTATAGGGGGTAAAATGAGATCCTTTAATCTGGGTCATTGCCTACAGGAAGAAGGAGCCATCTGTCTAATGGACGGGCGTGGTCGCGAGGGTGTCATGATGGTCATGACTCTGGAAAAAACGTGCTATTCATAGCTTCATAGCAATCTTTTTATGAGTTATAAAGGACTGGAGCATTTTCTTGCATGAATGCAATGGCAAGTCTTCAGCGTCAAGACAAATGTGAACGCCCCCCATTTTTGAACCTGTTTGCTTAAAGACAAAGGCAACGAGGCCCAGCCAGACCAAAACCAACAGCTGTGGTTCTCAGGAGAATCACTGGGAGCGAAAATCCATACGCACACTGAATCTAATCGGCAAGAGGTTTCCATGGTGACACACGGGTGTATATGTCTGGGGAATGGTCAACAGTGATATTTTTCTACTACCACCAAGAACCAAGCCATACCCAAGCCGTACTGCAAACTGATGGTTTTACATGGTAAATTATCCATGCCATACCTGTGCCGAAAGCGTGACCAAACCGAGCTGGTTATGTCAACACCATCTGATTGATAGAAATGCAAGGAGACACCGATGTTTTGCAACAATATGTATGGATTATCTGAAAGGAAAAAGCGCATTATTAGTAGTATCACACATCATGATGTAAGGATGGGTACCTGATATCTCAGAGCTTAAAAACTTCCAGCCACCTGCTTAAAAAAGTACCATAGAACAGCTGAACGGAATGGATTCATAGTGCAAACTGAAATTTGCTAATTCCACTAGCGTTTGATGCTAACATAACACAGCGATTCTCGCAAACGTGCTAGCGGAACTTAGCACACGGTAAATCATGATATACACCATGTGAACAGTAAATAAGCGTCACTGCTGCTCTCCAAACCCGGCAGCACCTTTACCAAGCCGACCCTTCTGCAGTGGAAAACTGAAGCGAGCTGGAACTGTGCTGTAACTAGTGTCTCTTTGCAGTATGGCTCGGTTCCTGTATGCCAGGGGAAAAGCTCCATATGTTCTGTGTGTGGCCTGCTCCTGCTGTGGGGTTGACGTAGTTAAGGACATGGACTGTGTATGATATGCATTGGTCCCTGTTATCAGGCTTTGAGAATCGGGTCCTCCCACATACATACTGAAATCTGAGAACCACAGACTCTCAGGAGTGATTTTCACCCCCAAAGATGCGTAAATCTGCTTAATATGAGAGTCAGTGCTCAGGGCACTACAGGGTGTGAATAACTGCTCAGTGAACTAAAAGACCTGAAGCTGGCTGACAGTTTTTTATTACCATCCCATAGTTTCCATTCAAAGAAGCTCTTAAGCCATGCTGTTGGATATCTGATTTTATGGACAGCATAAAAATACTGAGACCTCAGCAGTTAGTCTTACGGTTTCATGAGTGGTGTGTCGAAAACGATTTAGCCCAATATACAGGGTCATACAGACCCAATGCTAAACACCCCCCCCCCACACACACACCCCCCAGGAGACAGACTGGTGAGTCATTAAATCCAAATCCAACCAAAATTACAGATACTGTGGTGTGATGGGCGAAGCAGAATTAACAACAGGCCAAAAAATGAAATCCTACTATTTCTGACCCCAGTGGCCATACATGACATTTTGACTTTATTAGCATTAATCCATTCTTGTCTGACATTTTCCCTTGTTTCTGTTCATGACTAAGCCATGCTCAGGAGACGCAAAGATGCTAACATGTTAGCTGTACCAATGAGAGTTTTGTAATGCAATGCTAATTGAATTAGCATGGCTTCCACACCCAGATCAAGTTTTGTTTGCCTTCTGTGGGATTTCACACGATCATTCACATGCATACAATAGGATTATTCGCCATCAAACCTTACTAATTTGCATACAGAATTTTTCACAACATACTTGTTGCAGCACGGTTCTTTATTGCGCAATAATGTTAGCATGGCCAGGGGGGTTGGGCGGCCAGCTGACCTTGGACCCCCAGACGTTTTTTTCTCCTTACTTGGGAGTTTTTGGTTCCTCTCCTCCGTTGTCATCTGGCCTTCCTTCTTTCTTTAGTCAAATTCTTTGTCTTAGTATTCTCTCAAACATCATGTAAAGCGCTTTGGGGCGACTCTGTTGTGAAAGGCGCTATATATCAATAAATTGAATTGAATTGAATTGAAATCGTAATCTTTCACACTTGAGCCAATAAATCGTATGCATACAGGGGAATCTGTCAAGATGATGTGGGAGAGCGATATACAGTAGTGACCCAGCAATGATAGTGCACAGGTCATTCTCAGGGTGCATTTTTGTGTGGCAATAAAAGCCTCTATACCCTGCAGTCCCAAAAGACCAGAGTCCTGCTGCTTCATGTCATACTCAGTGTCTACTCAGGCCCTGAAAAGAGGCTCGTTGGGACTGAATTGGATGTTACTCAAAGCTATACAGTTTGCTTCAGTCTATTTATGGTCTTGAGTATCTGATACTAGAGTTCATACCAGCCATCCGCCTTGAAGGTAGCATTTTATCACGATCTGATTCCAGAAAAACAGTTCAAAGAAAGACACCAGACAATTTTTTGTGCTGCTCTAGTTACAGATGAATCTCCTATATCCAAAGTAGTATCTTATCCTAGGGATCTTTAATTAAAGGAGAAAGACCTCTGCCACTCCTCTCCAGCAGGTGTATTACATCCCTCCAGACTCCTGATGCAGGATCTAACCTTCATGCCCCTGATGTTTTTGCTTACGGAGGTGGAATTCCAAAGCTTCAGATTAATAAGGGCCCCAGCCCCTCTTCCAGAAACGTGGCTCAGATCCAAGCTAACGTCCTTCAAGTCGTCCCCATCTGCTTTTTGTCCCTGTTATGACTGGCTCGCTGCTTTGCTCTTCATAAATAAGAATGGTGCTTGGTGGGATTAGGTAAATTCCAAACTGCACACTTCCCTGGAATATATTGACCACACCTTACAACGACAGTGGGCCTCAAAGGAAAAAGTGGAACGTGTGCAGAAGAGTCCATGTTGACCTAGTGATCAGTGACTACAGAACACACATGCAAAGCAGGTGATTCAGAAGGAGCTGGGACGGCTAATAATGCAGGCATTCAACTGGACTTCCAATATAGCTGATAATGAGAGGTTTAACCATTAAGGATACAATATTTAGTTTAAAATATTTGGTAACAATTCACATTAAGTGTGCTTTCATAATACATTTATAATGAATTCATAAAGCACTAATAAGTATCATGTAAGTACACCTTAAAACACTGCATTCATAACACTTTCAATGAACAAGACATGACAGCTTCAATGTACATTAATAGCAAACATTATAATCATATTCATAAGCAATGCATAACAAGTTCGAAAACATTAAACACTTTATCATGTATGCATGTATGGTGCCCCATGACCATTACCTACCTTCATAATGCATTCATAAGGTGCACATAAATGTATATTAAAGCATTTATAATATGTTTAATGAGCAATATTGGTCAGGTTTAGCTGCATTTCTTTCAAAGCAAATGCACTGAGAAATTACACTGATGGCATGTGGCCTGTATGTAAGATATCCTTACATGCTGCCTGTGAATGTTTCATGAATGCATTGTGAAGGGCCACTGAACATAAATCATTACCAAATATTTTTGCTTGAGTTGTCTGGTTACTAAATAAAACTGCTGTACAAGCTGACATAAATGCCAAGAAACGAGTCTCTTCGTATTTATCTGTGCGATTTTATTTGAAATATTTTCTGCATCAATTAAAATTTTTATTTTAATATTGCTGTGGCAGTTTTAGTTTTTAATATTGCTGTATTATTAATTTTTATTTATATCTCAGTTTAGTATTATTGTGCCAGAGGATAGTTTGTGGGTCATGTTTAATAATAAAGAGGAAACGGAAGTTCTGTTTTTTAATGGCAGCCCGATGCCAGCGACATCCTGCAGCTACGCAGACAGGGAAGCCAGCGATTCACAAAACGCTCACGCTCAGGGGCACATGCTAATGAAAATATATGCACTACTGCAAGGTGCAAGACTTACTATTTGCAACGTAAATGCACGGATACTCACATTAGATAACGGTGCAAGGCATGTCGGTAACCTGAATAATTAAATTAACAATTAATTAATTAGTGTTGCTGACATTATAACCTAATGCTAACTCAAATGTTGTACAAGAAATTAGTATTTTAATTATTTTATTATTTCTTTTTTATATATTTTGTTAATGGTTAAAGTTATGGTTTCCCTTGGGGGGTGGGGGGGTTATAACCCCTTTTCCCATAAACTGGATTTAAGAAAGTCCAACTGTGACTAGTTAATCTGACAAAGTCACAGCAGAGGGCCTTTGCACTTAAAACCACTGACACCTTTTAGATGACATATAAATTTAACTAAATCCTGATTTAATGGCTCATCGTTTTAACTACCACTTTCTATTCCCAGCGTCTCATGCATCACAATGGCTGGAGGGGGCTGAGATTTATTTTAAGGCTATTGCTTTGCACCCCTTCCGGGACACAAGAAGTAATGTGTGAGCTATGTTCAGGAGGCAGGAACGGACCCAAACCGTGATATCATCCTTTATTCATAGAAACACCCAGACAGTCGATTCACAGGGTCAGAGATAAGTGAGAAGTGGGGGCAGATTCTAGTAACATGAACCCCTTCCACCAAAAAAAAATATTTTCCTTGCTCACTCACCCCAAAAAAAGCTGTTTTTATAAGCAAGCACTTTTATCTGAAATGACAGTTTCACACTACTAGATATGTACTGACACAATGTGGGTAGATATACTTTCCTCAAGTGCACAGTAGCTGGGTCTGGCTTGGATTTGAACCTCACGGTCATTTACAGGTCCTTAACTACTATGCTACTGTCTGCTTTGGCAATGATTCTGTTTCCAAGAAAGTTTGCACAGAAGTGGGAACGTTTTCTAAGAGGGAAGAGCAGGTAAGTACAGAACCCAGCTGCCAATGAGCAGCGCGTCATGCTGCAATATCCCGCTCTTTGGCTTTATGAGGCCAACATGAATCACGTGTGGAATGATTCCGAAAGATTACATGTAAAACGCATGTGTCTGCACAGAAAATTACAGCAGGGAGCAGGGCTGCCAGCTCCCACGCATCTGGCGTGACACTCGCGCTTTCAGACTCTCACACTCACACAAGAAATCTCACGGCAAATCGACAGTATTCCATTATAAACCTAAATTAGCTACATCAAGAGTGTTGGGGTAGATTGCAAATCGTGCAGAATATTTGCAAAAACTGTTACATACATGTTAATGAGTGTGCATGAGTGTGCAGACTTGTCTCGAATTGAAAATCTCACACCAGTCAGCTGAGCAAAGTTGACGACCCTGAAGAAGGGAGCCAAAAAGCAGGGGAAACTAGAAAACAAACCACAGAAAGTCAGACTGGGATAGGGAGGGAACTGAACTATACAGGTCTGCAGACAAGATAAACACTCGAAGCCAAAAAGGCACATGTCAGCAGCATAGCTGTTAACTATGACCTTAAATGTCTCCTGGACCAGAATGAGATGGGAGGGCAGGATGAAATGGAGATACCAGAGCTCCCATAACTTACAAAAGAGGATAGGAGTGGAAGTTAAGTATTACCTCCCAAACTTTGAAATATCTATGCACAGATAAGAAGTATTGGGCAAAACCCAATAGGCTTCCTACGGGCAAGTTCAAATCCCAGTTTGAGCTATAATAATAATAATAATAATAATAATAATGTTTCAGTTAAACATTAGCAAATCTGTCATTCATGTGTGTTGAGAGCCTTTTTTGCAAAATAACAGTAATCACAAGCACTCCAAAAATAACGTGGACCAGTATCTTGTAGCAGTTGATGGGTGCAACTCGATCACTGTGAAATTCTGTCTCAGAGAGGATTCTCTTGCTTAAGATCCTTGTAGAAACAAGGTTAACGGCCCAGCAGGGAAATCACTGGCAACCTTCTGATCATGGGCACAGAATCCTAACCCGCAGAGCTGCACCCCGCACCAGCCACAAACACACATCCCATGTGTGCGAAATCGCATACTTGTTTGCTATGTAGTTAACAAAATATAGTATATGGCATGAGCAGTGCGTCCAAATTCTTAGTATGGATGAAAAAGTAGGTGAATGGTGCCCGGATGACACGCTACATTCTGCAAAATTTCGAAGTGTGCAACCAATAGACGCTACGCTGTTCCACAAGGCCACTGGAACGGTAAAAAACATTACTTACTCAGAAATATCTGTCAAGATGGTGGAGGAAGTGCCATCTCTGTACAAATTTAAGTACAAAACAATGCCCAGTGATATTTGTTGATTCGAATATGTGTGCTTTTTTTCCTGTTTTTAACGTTCATGGGGGTCAAGCTACGTCACTGGTAAACATCTGGGTCAGGTAATATGCAAGATGGCAACAGCAGTGTGTCTGAGTACATGCATACTGCTCTCATGCATGCATACAGTATGAGTATGTGATTTCGGACACACCCAACACTGACTTAGGTCAGGCATCGTGCCAATCTAATACTTAACTGCACCATAAATGAGCCTCCCAACCTTTTCTACCTGCTGTATGTATTCAGGTGCAGCCATGTGATTCGCTTAAGAAATTAAAACAGTAACGTTTTGAATATCAAGTAAAGACAGACAGCGATATGATATGTTAAGCATTAAACAGTGATTCAACACTGGCAGCGAGGGACGGAAAGGACCTACAATGAAAGATGTAATAATGACTATCAAAAAGAGATTAGGCTGGTTTTTCAAAGGTCGGTTTTTAAAAGAGCTTAAAAGGGAGACCTATTGGGTGTTTCTGCTCCGGAAAGCTCTTCTCATCTTTGGTTCTATGAAATTAAACACTGTTATGACGTTATGAAACAATGAGGCTGTGTGTCTTTGGGTTATGAGGTCATCTGTAAGGAGAAACTGGCTAAAGGATGCTGGGTGTTTAGCGGCAAAAAGGCCATGTGCATTAGTCCATCTGGTTTTAACAGTGTTGCACAGTGGCCTCAAACATGTGACATTAGTCACGTCACACTGCAACAATGATGACTGACCACAAGTACAGTCGGTCATCTGGTGAGGAGTGGTAACAGACACAGGAACGTGTCCCATATATGTTCCTGGGCAATTCTAATCTTTAGGCTGGTGATGGAGAACTGGCTGGTGATGGAGAACTGCAGAGGCGTTTACAGTGGCGAAGCTACAGGCTGAAAAGCTGATTGGCCCCCAGAGTGTCACTCCCCTGTCACTCACTAATTCAAAACAAATCATTGGCTAATGATAAGTTTGTCTCCTTTGTATGAATTATTGCCCCTCTTATGCCCCCCTTCCACCATAAAAAGTTCAAGAATCACCCCTGGGGGACTAACAGCGTCCATTAGAGGAGAGTGGGTGCAGTTTTCTCATGTAATATACGTTCCCAGATCCAGTGAGTGGATATTCCTTGTACCATTCTGAGTGGCCAGACTGGATTGCCTCACTAATGTTTAAAATGAAAAATGTTCTGCGCTTTTGTGAAAAGGGCAGTAGTATTAGGAGAGCAAATGCCCTACAGGGGGGTTTTCCAAAGCACTCAAAATATGCATGCCGTCAACAGCTGTGAGTGCAGAGACTGTGGGGGGCATTGCATGGACTCCAGTGTCAGAATAATTTCAGGTCACCCATACGTTCGGTGCTTGCTCCACAGGGGCAGGAACTGTATTTTACTCTAGCATGGATTTGTAGGGTTTGTAAGAGATGTTTGCATCGGTTTAACGATGGGCTTGGCCTGTAAAACTGATGAAGGGTAAAATCTGTTGCACGATTCTGGCGCTGATTTATGAATCTGACATGCATATGAAGCAGGTTGCTGATTTAATGGGAGGGTGTAATTATTCTGTTGTCTGGGAATGAAAAAAAAACATGAATTAATTTGTTATACGGGGGGGCAAAGGTTTCAGACTGTTTTTCATCTGCACAGTCTATTCAGTCTGCTCTTATTTTATTGCGAGCATGTACAGTACCATTCAAAAGTCTGGACACTCATGTCTTAATGCATTTTTCTCTATTCTAGTTATCTTACTCACCTTTCGGGCTGTGAGGCAATGAAGTAACACAAAGCAAATGTTGAAATGGCCAAGAGAAGTGCTCAACAGCTCAGACTTTCTCAAATTTTAGACCCTTCGAAACAGCCCCCTTTTGCGTCGATGGCAGCCTTGCAGACTCTTGACATTCTTTCAACCAGCTTCCAGATGGAGCCACCTGGAATGCTTCTCCAACAGTCCTGAAGGAGTTTCCACAAGTTCTGGGCACAAGTTGGCTACCCAACTCATCCCAAACTAGCTCTGTAGGGTTTAGGTCAGGGGATTGTGGGGGCCAGGTCATCTGTCACAGCACACCATCTCTTTCCTTATACGCAAGGTAATACTTACTACATAACCTCAATGGTGGTGCTTACGGTCATTATCTTTTTGAAAAACAAATTAATAATAATAATAATAATTGTCAATAGATGTGTTCAGATTTCTCACTGGTACTGTATGTGTACAAATAAAATATGTACATCTAGGGGTATGAGACGGTCTTGTATTGAACAAATTATTGTGACCTTAATAAAATGTATTAGTTTGCACAGAATATTTGAATCTCCACAAAAAATGCTGTTAGAAATAACATAGAGCATAAGCAGTTAGTGAGCTGTCCCTTTAAGAACACCAGGAAGTTTTCCAATTTCCATAATATCCTGTTCCAGATAGAGGAGGGTCATATCAGTCTGGCGATACAAAATAAGGCTGGTGCCAAAAAAAAAGTGAGTCACCCGTTTCCCACAAAAAAAAGTTGGTTTTTGAGAAGATTTTGAAACAGGGGACTATGTTCAGGTCATCTGGACCAGACAAAGCCACCAGGAACCAAGCCAGAATTAGCTGGAGTGGGTGGGTCCAGTTGGAAGGGGCGGGGTCAGCTACCCCAGCTGACAGGGGTGGGGTCAGCTACCCCAGTTGGAAGGGGCAGGGTTAGCTGCAACATTGTTCCCATGAGTTGGGAAGGACTGTGGGATAGGTGACCTGGTGACTCTAAGTTGCGCTTAGTGTACGCCTGTGCATGTCCAGCCCAGTCTGCTCCTCGTCTTGTACTCCGTCTTCCAATCTCATCATGATCTCATACCCAATAAGTCTTGGAAGATATAACAGAAATACAGCTACATTTTAACTACTGTTCCCTCTGTTTGTTCCTGCTCACCAATTCCATAACTTTAAGAGCACATCCTGATTCTCTCTGGTTAATCTGTTCTCATTCCATCTCGTTTTTTCCTGTGGAGGAAGATCAAGCTATGAATATTTTGTGCTTTTTATTCCAAAAAATGCCAAACTAAAAACTATTCTGTTTTATCACTATTGTATCTCGTATGACAATGTATAATCTCTGTTTTTTGTCTTTTAGATTAGTTGCAGTTTTCCCCTTCACCATGCTAATATTCCCACATCACATTACATCACATTCAAACATTACACTAATCTCACTCCTCATCCCAGACATACATCATTCGTTTTTTTTTTTGTCTAAAAGTTATTGCTCCCCGCAACATTTTGAATTATTCAGCCATTTATCTATCTGCTATAATTGCTTATCCAGTACAGGGTTACACTGCAACTTTACATTCATTTATTTAACAGATGCTTTTATCCAAAGCCATAAGCCTTTTTTTTTTGTAAAAGCAGGGTCAGACGGTTCTTTGGGCAATTGGGGATAAAGGACCTTACTCAGGGGCCTAATGCTAAAATTACTCTGCCAATCCCAGGATTTGACCCAACAACCTACTGAGAACAGGGTTCTCACCTACTGACCCACTCATTTACCCATAGTATATCACAGAATTATGTTACTTTAAAAAACCCTAACGCTCTTTCATCATTTCCTCCCATATCTAAATGTTGAGAACAGCCTTAGGATGTGAGTCCTGACTCTGCATGGCGAGGCTTTACTACCCTTGCTGGCTTGTAAATATGGGGAGTCTCTGCCCCCTGTTATATTGGTGAATAGTGAGTAGATGGAAGTTGATATGGCCGAGTGATTGCATTCCTCATTAATGAAAACTCACCAGGGGAAGCAACAAGCTTGTGAGCTGCCCCTGGTCCACTCAGCCCCCCTCCCCCACTGAGCGAAGGTGTTCACTTCTGCGAGCAGGGAGATCGCGCAGCCGCACGTTCAGGTGGTCCTACTAGACAGATGGAGAGAGAAACCATTAGACATCCTTGGGGTATTATTCATCGTGTTATCCCCCCCAAGCACTGGATTTGCAGAGACGACACATGTGTGACCTCATGAAAAGGAACAAATGAACAAAGTCATTGTTGGACTTTGGCATGACCATAATCACAGCTTACATCTTGCTTTTAGCAAGCAAGCCCACTCTTGTCTGTGC
>JAAGVU020000092.1:4407947-4447497 GCA_011763525.2 Mormyrus iriodes | reverse complement strand
CTGGCCTTCCTTCTTTCTTTAGTTAAATTCTTTGTCTTAGTATTCTCTCAAACATCATGTAAAGCGCTTTGGGGCGATTCTGTTGTGAAAGGCGCTATATCAAAATTAATTGAATTGAATTGAATTGAAAAGGGGGTAAAATAAGGTCCATGGGCCAGTGTGATGCATTCAGGACCCCACATGGGTCTCCTGAATGTGCCAGAAGAGGATGGAATCTCTGTCATCTGCTGTTCTTCTGAGCAGAATTCTGATCATTATGCTGGTCTCTTTTCCATCTAATAACTAAATTCTGTCTAATACCTAAGTGTTGATATTGATGATGGGAAAGTCTGGCTTTTGGATTTTTTTTTTATCCATTTTCTATAACTAATTGGCATGGTGGCTCAGTGCTTAACACTGGAGGCTGGTCACTATGACGATGAAGGGTGGAGTCAGGCTTCTGTGTAGAGCTACAGTGGAGACAGACAGCATGGAGGCTGGTCATTATGATGAAGGGTGGAGGCAGGCTTTTGTGTAGGGTTAGGGTGAAGACAGACAGCATGGAGGCTGGTCATTATGATGAAGGGTGGAGGCAGGCTTCTGTGTTGAGCTATAGTGGAGACATACAGCATGGAGGCTGGTCATTATGATGAAGGGTGGAGGCAGGCTTCTGTGTAGGGTTAGGGTGAAGACAGACAGCATGGAGGCTGGTCATTATGATGAAGGGTGGAGGCAGGCTTCTGTGTAGAGCTATAGTGGAGACATACAGCATGGAGGCTGGTCATTATGATGATGAAGGGTGGAGGCAGGCTTCTGTGTAGAACTATGGTGGAGACATACAGCATGGAGGCTGGTCATTATGATGAAGGGTGGAGGAAGGCTTCTGTGTAGGGCTATAGTGGAGACATACAGCATGGAGGCTGGTCATTATGATGATGAAGGGTGGAGGCAGGCTTCTGTGTAGAGCTATGGTGGAGACATACAGCATGGAAGCTGGTCATTATGATGAAGGGTGGAGGCAGGCCTCTGTCTGGAGCTATGGTGGAGACAGCATGGAGGCTGGTCATTATGATGATGAAGGGTGGAGACAGGCCTCTGTCTGGAGCTATGGTGGAGACAGCATAGAGGCTGGTCATTATGATGATGAGTGGAGGCAGGCTTCTGTGTAGGGCTATGGTGGAGACAGACTGCCTGGAGATTGGTAACTATGATTATCAAGGGTGGAGGCAGGCTTCTGTGTTCATGAAGATGGTGCCAGACAGGGACTCAGTGTTCACGTTTATTCTTTGGGCCCAGCCCTGTTCCAGAAACCAAACACTTGCATTCCAGAAATAAAACACACAAAAACAAAAGTATTAACTTCTGAAAAGCCGGCAAAAGAAATTCAAAATAAACCAAAAATCGTGTTTTAAGATGTACTTGGATGTTCTCATTGTTATCAGTTATGTTTGCCATAGTGGGAACAGCTTAAAAACAATGTCAGCAAAGTGAACATGGGGACGACTCCTACAGCGGCTCGTGCAGGAGAAGCCAGAGATAATACGAGCGGGGAACTCCACCGGTGCGTCTGTGTTATTTATAGACATACATTAAGATGATCTGATTCAGACATCACACAGACGGCTAAACTGACAGTGGGGCTCTGTTTACCCCCAGATGTCTGTGGCTATCGTCCCAGCGGGTGGCGATGGCGGGCGGGGCAGGGTGCCCAGTGCACGCTGGCTGTTCCTCGCTGTCGAGCGGCCGTGAGCAGGGCCAGGAGAAACAGGAGGCAGGGAGAGGCTCAAATGAGCATGGGAGCGGGGGTGCTCTCAGCGTGGGTGGTCCAACAGCAAGTCGGCCCAACTGCTACACACCTCTATTCGCCACTCTGCTTTGACTGGAACTGTGAGAAGTCAGGCACCTATACTGAAGAAGGCTTCAGTAGAATTGTTCTGGGGTGGTTTGTGTGTGTGGTGGCGGGAGGGGAGCTGAATTCCTTCCTGCATTCCCTCTCCTACAGACAGTACAATTTACCATCCTCCTGAAGCACTTCTTAGTTCAGTGTCCATAAATTTAACTGACCACTGCAAAAAAGAAAAAGAAATGGGCAACAGCATATTTTGGCTAACTGAAAATAAGCAAGAAATAATATTATTTCACAATTAACTGATGCATATTTTTGCTGTAACTTTGTTACCTACCCTGCCCCACCCTGTAGAAACTTCCGGCTTTTTAAACATCCCACATTCCTTAGGTTCTAGGCTAGCTGTTACCATATACTGAACATAAACTGAACTGCAAACTGGCAGTCCCAGTGGTGTTCCAGTGAGCTGCTCTGCAAGGCGTACGGCAATAGAGTGAGACCAGTTCAGGTGCAGCAGCCTGGATGTCAGGGTAAGAATTTTAATCTTCCAGGATCAAAAATCTACAAAGCTGATCAAAAGCATAAAGGAGTGCAGAGGATTGCACCTGTAAGTCCCATTCTGAATAGCAGAATAGAGTATCATAATAAATATCTTTCCCCAGATCAACATATCAGATATACCACAGCTGTCTGATCTGGTTACTCAGGTATGTCAAAGGCTTATAGTTACCATTTACGGCATCTCATATTTAAAATTATATCTGTTAATTCAGATATATGTTTTGCTCCAGCAGAAAGATACATTTTGACACAATTCATGTTACCCCAACAAGTAATAAGACAGGTATTCAGGGCTTACTCCCCCTCAACCCCCATTAGATATTCACCCCACAGTTTTATTTAATTCCATATATCAGACAAGTATAGACCAGGTACATCGAGTTACCTCATATATTATATATACAAGAATGCATTTACACATGCCCATACACAGAGGGCTACAAGCACTATAGCACCACCATCAGGCTGGACAGGGTGGCGTTAACAGCCTGAGCAGCAGTTCATGTGGCTTATTTTTATGAAGCTTGGCCTATATGTGTGTTTCAGAACATAGATCCAGGTGGAGTCGTCGAGTTGTGAGCTTTTGTTTTTAAAAAAAGGCAGAAAGTCCAGCATAGAGGAGCCGGATAACACAGCCTCTGGCCCCCAGCTTTTTGACCAGTCTTCGGGGCACTGTAGTGGGTTGCCCTGGCTTTGCACCTATGAGGTTCTGGGTTTAATCCTTGGCTCTGTACTCTGGGTTTCCTCTGGACACTCTAGCTTCTTCCAGCAGTAAAAAAACACACATGAAGGTCAATGTGCCATTAGGCTGCTTGTTCCTGGCAGCCCTGCTGTAGGTTTCAGGCTCTGTGATAAACAGTTCTGGAATATGGATGGATGGACAATCAGTGCCAAAGTTAAATAGCTGAAGAGGTGGGCATGTGACTATGGCTGCAGCTTACTGCCCCTGCTGATAAACTCTAATAATCCAATTTGCTTTCACTTTCTATACCATCTTTCTAGCCAGATCTACCAGTTTTTACCTTCTCTTCACTCCCTTTCTCCTCCCTCTCCAGTCCTCCAGCCTCTCCAGTCCATTTACATCTGAGTTACAGTTTATTGGGTATCAACTACCAGTTATGTCATCTCAATTATTTCCTACGCTAGTAAATCTCTAAATAACATATTATCTGTTTCACCCGTCTGGAAACAGCCTAATGTACGCTCCACCTTCCCACATACTCATTACTCAGTTCTCCACTCAGTCAAAGCTTATATATAGATACATAAACATATTTATAGATACACATATTTGTGTGTGTGTGTGTGTGTGTGTGTGTGTGTGTGTGTGTGTGTGTGGGTGGGTGGGTTATGTATATATTACATTGTGGGAACCAACTGTCCCCACAATGTGATAAAAAACCTCTTATTTTGACCTTGTAGGTACGCCACAAGGGGAAACTCAATTTTTAAAAAATCTGTGACTGCAATCAAAAAACTGAAAATGCCAAAAGTATTGTATTTTGTTTGGTTACCTATGGTTAAAGTTAGTGCTGGGTAGGGGTTAAGGGTGTCATTGTTGGGATTAGGGTTTTACTCCTAGAAATGAATGGATGCTCCCCACAAAGATATGGAAAGAACCATCAGTGTGTGAGTGTGTGTGTGTGTGTGTGTGTTTGTGAGATAAGTGTTACGGTCTAGCATATGATACTGGAAATCCAGTTTAAGTTGTGCAGTTTACCCAGCCTAACCTGTTAAATCTGCCTGGGGACTAATACTAACTTTTACCATCCAATGGGTCCCAAGAATTTATAGGGCCATCATGCCGCGGTTAATCCCCAGAGAGGGAGCTTAATATCTGGGCATTTTACACAGCATCTCTCTCTCTCTCTAACACACACACACACACACACACACACAAGCATGCCAACTTGCATGCAGAAACGCACACAACTTATGAAAAGGTGTGCACGCACACATCGATAGATGCAGGAAAAAAACAGTAGAACGCAGGGCGCCTGCCAGATGCCAAAGACTACGCCAGCCAGGCCAGACGCACACGTTTGCATTCGCTGACTCATACTGGCACAGCCTGGTGCAGGCCGGCACCTCTCTGATAAAGCCAGTGATGGTGGGAACGGGCATCCGCCAGACGTATCATTCACAGGCATTAAAGACGACCGCTGTGCCCCAACTTTGGCTGGGCTCCAACACGATCTCTTTGAACTCTCCCAAAAGCATGTGCTGGCACTTCCTAAAAGCATCTAATTAATTGTAAAGAAGACATGTGGTCCCATCCTGTAAACTGGGCCAGTGGCCACCGTGTTCTTTGTTTTTTTTTTGTTCATGCATTTTCATGTTCTGCTTGAAAGATTATATCAGCCCCGTTTTTTTTTCTCTATTGAAATCTTCAAAAATTTTCCCTCCTCTGACATTCGTTTTAATTGTTCTCTCCTGTCTCTCTCCCTACTTCCCTCTACTTGCCACAAGAGACCCTCAGAAACTCCCCCCACCCCAAGCAAACCAGCAAACCAAGGAACACCTGGTTGAAATTAAGTGACCCCATTCAGCATTGACTCCACCCTGATTTCTTAATTTGCTCAGACATAGTGATGGGCAAAATGACACTTCATGAACCATTTGCTATATTTTCTAATGTCACTAGATGGCACTTTCTGTTAAAAAAAAGGGCATAATTCATACCCCAAAGCAAACCAAGAGCACCATCTAGTGGGGCCAAGGAATACAGCAAATGGTTCATGAAGCGTCATTTTGTCCATCACAACTCAGATGTATTCAGGGTGTCATACACGCTTCAACGACCACTGCAGGAAACACGGGTAATAGACCTTCAGGAATCACACCCTGTTACAGTCAGATTTATATGACAAATGTGCATTAACAGATGATATTAACTGATTAGTCATCCCAGTTATATTTCTTATGACTGTGAGTTTCATGGCTTGACATGAGTTTTTTAGGAGGACACAAACTGGTAGCACCAGAACCGTGCAGAGACCTTTTAGGCGCAGGTACTCAAAGCCTTTCACACCTACATTAAAAGGGCACTCTGTGTCTTTAAAGGCAGGCATTTTAAATAGTTTTGGGTAAAAGGGCCTGGTGCTTGGGCGACCCCCCCCCTCTGCATCTGCCTGGGTAGCGCATTGGTTATTGCACTGGATTTATGAACTAATGGTTGCTGGTCTGTAGAGAAACCATAGTTACACCTTTAAGAAAGGTACAAAGTGAATGAATCTAAATAATATCCTGTTTTGCAAATGATCAAAATTGTGCTCTCTTACCTTAAGTTTAAGCATAATAAGTTTAAAGCCATAGAATATCATAAGCAAAAATAATAGTTATAAAATCTGTACTCTCAAAAGTAAAGGGCCTTCACCTATTGTACCCTTGAGAGACGTACCTGACCTCTGTGAGATCCTTTCTGTATACACAGGCAACATGTAAGAAAGACTTTGTTTGCCGAACAAGGAAGTAATGAACCGGGCGGCGTTACAAGTCACATGTGCTGCAAAAGCAGGTGTGGTAGAATAAGCAGTTGAAAAAGCAGTTGAAAATAGTGACGGAGCATGTGAGGTGGGGATGGGGTGCAGTGGGGGGCAAGCTGGGATACGAAAGGGGGCATCAGAAAGAACCCCAATGAAACGTCAAAGATCTGCAGCAATAATAGCGCTGTGATTCAGATTAGGATGTTCCCAACACCCCAAGTTAGCATGTATGGCCCCATAGTCTTCCTTTACAGTCCTGAAATGAACTCTGAAAGCCCAGAGGCTACTCATTAGCTAAAGCTAGTAACAAGTTAACAGGAGTTAGCCCTGCAGAGACAGAAGAGGCCATGGGGGGGTGGAGGGGGCGGGGGTGAGTGCAGCCGTTTCTGCAAAGCCCTTGTGTTGCCGAGACAGTCATGGGAAAACACAGCTGTGAGAGATAGAGGGCACAGGACAGTGAGGACAGGCTGATCCGGGAACACCCTGCTTAGGACGTCGAGGAGCGGGGTAGCTGATGGAGGATAGAGAATGGGCAGAGGTTTTGTTATGACTGGGGATGTTCACTATGGGGTCTCTGCCATCCATCAAACCTCAGGGAAGCACCATGCCCTTTTAAGGTCTTTTGCAGGAGACAGCGACAGCCGTAGGAAAGGAGAAGGAAGGCCTGTTTTCCTCTTCATTCTGCACCTTCGCTCACTGATGTGCCGATTATCACTTCATTACATGCAGCGTGTGCGTGAGAGGGGGGTGTTTTCTATATATGTGTCTGTGAGTTTAAACTAATTCCACCCCAAAAAAACAAGAAACAGCAGAATGTTAAACCTGTTTATGTTAAAGCAGCAAACTACTATAAAAATAAGACAGGAACGATCCAGGAGGTCCAGAGTCAAATTAATAATTTGCTTTTTTTGGAGAGTTGCTTTTTGTCTAACAGTTTAAATATCAAAATATGATGTGAGGGGTGTTATGAAGCAGTATCCTGTCCGCAGTGCCCCTTCTTTGAATCTTCCTTCAGTTTGAGTGTCATCCAAGCTTATACTGCCATCTTGTGTTAGTGATAAAGCACTGCAGATAAAGATGACGTGAGAACTGCAGGTATGCTACAGTCTGCCTAAACAACATCACGATTAGATTCCATTCCACTTTACTTCAGACAAGAAAAGCTAAGGGCTATTGAAAACTATTTTAAAACTTTATCAAAACAATAAGAAAATGTAAAAACTAAAAACCAATATGGGAGAAACTTAAAGAATAGATGTTTGTGCTTAGGGTGTGGAGACCGTGGTCAGAATAACAGATCTGAATGTCAGCATACTTTCTAACCACGGTTTGGGATTTAGCTGCTATCTTAATTGCGCGCTGTGTAGGTGTTAATTGTGTAAATAGTAATTGCGCATTGTGTATGTATGTCCCCCTGCCTTGTGCTCCACACCGGCTAGAATGGGCTCCAGGTTCCCTGTGACAAGCTTCTCTCACCTTGGATGTGTGAACACAAGCGTTCATTTTTGTTCACGTGACCAAACTCTCCCACCTAATCCGATAACAAACATCATAACATTTTGAGTTAGGAAAATAAAGAACGGCACTCCTCCGGCTTTCCGATATTTCAGGAATATTCTTCAATTCATAAACATAAAATGGACTGCTTATGAATGATACTTTCATTTTTCAGAATAATTTGGAACTTGGCTGTATCTGGCACTGCAAAGTTCTTCCTACGAATGGGTTGTGTTCGTTTATAAAAAAATTTGAATGTGTTATTTTCTAGCTGCTAAGCAGATGTTTCTATATTCGATTTAGGATAAATTATGAGTTTTGCAGTATGTAGATGTGTATGCATCTGTCATTGTATACATTCTTTCTGCAGTTCGTGATATCACTAGCCACTTCAGGTTGCCCTTGTCATTTTATCACTGCCCTCTGCTGGTTGTTCTATTAATTACAAGACCAGACAAATTATACCCCGAGTCACATGAAAATACAGCTTAGAGAGATCTTTGGGGTCTATAGTGAGTCGTCTGAGTGCTAATGTACAGCATTACAGATCGTCAGAGTTTGATGGGAACAGTATGTTTCTGTTACAGACAACAATGCCATAGTCTGTGCTTTGTCTGGTGTTGGCATTGGAGGGGCATGGAAATCGTGGCAGATTCAGGGAGTCCAGCCCATGAATACACAAAATTATATATTCAAGAAACCCCCACATTGTTACGTAAATATATACACAGAGCGGATGCAAGCTAGGTTATATCCACTTTGTGGACAGAAGTATTGGGACCTTACGTCCCATTATAAAACCATAGGTATCAATATGAAGTTGCCCCCCCCATTTCAGATATAACAGCTGACACTCTTCTGGGAAGGCTTTCCACGAGATTTTGGAGTGTGTCTGTGGGAATTTTTGCCCATCCATCCAGAAGAGCATTTGTGAGGTCAGGCACTGATGTTGTGCGTGAAGGCCTGGCTCACAATCTCTGTTTAAGTTCATCCTAAAGGTGTTCAATAGGGTTGAGGTCAGGGCTCTGTGTGGGCCAGTCAAGTTCTTCCACACTAAACTCACCAAACCATGTCTTTATGGACCTTGCTCTGTGCACTGGGGCACAGTCTTGCTGGAACAGAAAAGGACTTTCCCCAAACTGTTCCCACAAGAATGGAAGCATATAATTGTCCAAAATGTCTCGGTATGCTGATGCATTAAGAGTTCCCTTCACTGGGACTAAGGGGCCTAGCCCAACCACTGAAAAACAACCCTATTCCTATATATTCCTATTCCTATAACCCATTACCCCTCCTCCACCAAACTTTACAGTTGGCACAATGCAGTCAGGCAGGTAATGTTCTGCTGGCATTCATCAAACCCAAACTCATCCATCTGACTGCCAGACAGAGAAGCGTGATTCCTCACTCCACAGAACATGTTTCCACTGCTCCAGAGTCCAGTGGCAGCATGCTTTACACCACTGCATCCAACGCTTGGCAATGATCTTGGTGATGTGAGGCTTGGATGCAGCTGCTCAGCCATGGAAACCCATTCCATGAAGCTCCTGGTGCACATATTTTGTGCTGGAGTTACTGCAGAGAGAACTCTGCAACTATTGAGTCAACAGAGGGTTGGTGACTTTTACGTGCTATGTGCCTCAGCACTAGATGACCTGCTCTGTTATTTTACTTGGTCTGCTACTTGGTGGTTGAGTATCTGCTGCTCCTCAATGCTTCCACTTAGCAATAATACCACTTACAGATGACCATGGAATTTCTAGAAGGGAGAAAAATTTACAAACTCACTTATTGCAAAGGTAGCATCCTATGACAGCACCACGCCTGAATTGACTGAGTTCTTCAGAACAACTCATTCTTTCACAAATGTTTGTAAACTTGACTGCATGGCTAGGTGCTTGATTTTATACACCTATGGCAATGGGTCTGAATGAAACACCTGAATTCAAGAGGTGTGTCCCAATACTTTTATTCATGTAGTGTATATTGTTGCAATATCAGGGGGAGATTACAAACACACCACAGCAGCGGAACGCTGCATCATCGTCATAATATAACCAACCCATAACTCGCTCAGACGTCTACTTTCAAAACCTGTCATTTAAAATCAGATAATAATAATCAATGCCTAAACTGTTTCTTCAATCTGGAAATCTACAGTAAAGCTCTTTGTGAACACATGCTTCTAAAATGTGCCGACTTCGTATTCAGTCAGTGATCTTCGACCGCTTAATGTTTGCTACTTAATACATAACATAAACTAATGCAGTTAGTTCTGCACTGGAAAAAGCTGTTTGTCGATTTACACCGAAAGTAGCTGTCAATGACAAAACAGAGGAACACACAAAAGCAACAAGAGTCAAATGCAATGCAGTCTGGATGAGTCAGGCAGATAAATGACGCGCTGGCCCTTTAAAGCGATGCCTTTGCCTTTACAGCCCCAGCGCCATGATTACGGAAGCATGCTTACAGCAGTACGGGGCCGCACAGCGCGTAGTTTGACAGCCAGCTGGAGGCGTCGGATGGGCTTGTGCCACCAATCAAACTGCGTATAAACTCTGAAGTTTAAGGTTAGCCAGTTATTTTAAGTTACTTTTAAGGACATGCAGTGAAAATGCTGCAAATCGGGGACGGAGCGGAATGCCTCTCAGCGCTGTTCGCGCTGGCCCTCGCCGGGACCCGCAACGCCGCGCTATCCGCCGCGATCGTCGCCGCTCTCTACGCTTTGCTGGTCCTGTATCGTTTCCCGCAATTGCCAGCCAGCCGGACCGAGCAAGTGCTGCAGCCGCGGAAGAAGGCGCTGAGCGGCGGCGTCTCGGTGATCGCCCACCGGGGAGGCGGACACGACGCGCCCGAGAACACCATCGCGGCAATTCGGGAGGCGAGTCCCGCCGGCGGTTCCCATCTTTTTGATACATGTCCGAGGAACTGCTGTTACATTTTTCCACCCACTTGCATGGCTCTTAAGCCGGAAGATTACCTTTTTATCAGAGTGGTTAACTATCAACTGTAGCGTTATAGATATAGAATACATGTTCGCTAACATTATATATATTGAAATCGCTGTATTATATGGGGAGTGCAGTGATACAAAAAGTCTACATGTTAGATTTGTAGCGAAAACGTCTTTCTTTTACTGAAAACTGCAGTGCTATGCAATAGGCACCGGCAGTGCAGGAAACATCTGCTCCTGACAGCTCTTCTCAAGCCTTATTACACAACTGCAGTTTGCATGAAGCAGTGCAGTGCGATCGCGCGCAGTCCGCGCGGAAACTGTTACTGAATTGCACAGACACCGTATTATTGTGCTCCGTTCATGGTCCCACTAACTGGAATGGGATGGTGTACCTGGCTTTCCGGCATTCCATTTTCTAGCTCCTCCTCATCCTCCTCTTCCTCCTCTCCCCCAGGCCAGTGCCAACGGGGCTACGGGCGTGGAACTGGACCTGGAGTTCACTGCTGACGGCGTCCCGGTGCTGATGCACGACGAGACCGTGGACCGGACCACGAATGGGTCGGGGTTTCTGAAGAATCTCCGCTTTGCCGAGCTCAGCAAGCTGGACGCCGCGGCCAGGCACAGGCTCAGGTGACAGGAAGCACTCCTGTATCACCGAGAAATACTTAACCCCCGTTTATTTTTTTAAAAATATTCTTCTACATTGACATTAAAATTGGCTAAATTTGCTTCAAATAGAGCTATGTGTTTTCAATAAATGTCTTCTTAGGAAATGTACAATAGAAATATATGGGTGCATTGATAGCTTTGGAAGGGCTACATGATGCTATTTTCCAAATTTTAAAAGTAAGCCCAAATGAAACAAGGTTGTAGGAAGATGGTGTGGCTGCCATTCAAGGCGTGCTTCTTGGCAGAGAGAAGTTCCAAGGAGAGAAAATCCCCACCCTGCAGGAGGCGGTGGAGGAGTGCATCTCGCACCAGCTGACCATCTACTTTGATGTCAAAGGTCACCCTGATCAGGTATGCGTCTCCGTGCTGCTGCAACTCAGCAGGATGTCAAAACCGTGGCTGTTTCTCAAAATGCGTACTTGACCGTATTTGTGTTCTCGCGTACCCATTTCACGTCATCTTCCATTGCCAAAAACCAGTTTCTATACTTAAAAACAGAAGTACAGGGGATGGTAAAAATCCCCAGATGTTGTTCTTGCCCCGCCCCAAATATGAAGGATACATCGCTTGCATCCTCGCCAAACGAGACCAATCCCATGATTCATTGTAGCCCAAGTTCATTCTTAGGAGGGAAGTTAGCAAGACTGCTCTAGCCAAAACCACAAGTACGATCCCTGCGTTCTTGGCATTGAGAAACCCCATTTGTCTCTGACGGCAGACAGTCAGTTCATTGTCTAATAGGGTGTATTGATAAATGGAAGGGTGCTGTTCCACGGTCAGACTGACCTGTCTGGCATCTCAGTCTATCCCCAGATCAGCATGTGCAGAATTTAACCCTGTGTGTATATATTTTTGGGGCGTGATCATTTAAAGCTTAATGTTATTGTCCATGTCTCCTACAGGCAGCCGCTGTCTTGAAGGACCTTTACAAAAAACACCCAGTCCTCTACAATACCAGCATAGTCTGTTCCTTCGAGTCCACAGTGATCTACAAGGTACCCATGTACACATAAGGGAGAAGGGTGTTTCGTACTGGAGAGCAAAATAATCACCGAGGAGAGCTTATGATACAATGTCCAGCTGCATAAATAGTAGCGAGGTATAAGCCGTGTTTATTTGGATGAAAGCATTTGCCACACGAACACAGTAAATGTTAAACTGGCTGTCCCAACTCTGCACACTGCCACGGATCTGTGCAGCTGTATTTAATGCCTGTCCGGGCATATTTATTGGGTTCTGACATGAAGTCTTACTTCCCCAAATCATAATTAATGACTCCCTCAGGGTATTTCTCGTGATTCTGGGTCTGTTTGAACTCAAATCAAATCAAAGTTGAATTTATCAAATGCACAACAGTACAGCATACAACAGCAGATGCAGACAATGAAATGGAGTTTCTCCCTAAAGCAATAAGTAAAGTTAATGATAATGTAAGATAAATAATATAGTAACACAGAACAAACAGAGAAATGTGACCATGACAGTGTTAAGAGTTAGATGGTGTGTGGCTGTGATCGGAAGACCACCGATTCAAATCCCAGAGTCAAAGCCTTTAACAAGGCCCTTAACCCCCAATTGCTCCATAGGTTGGCCAGAAAGGAAAGTGATAGTGTCATGTCACATGACCTGGTCACCTGACCTAAACTCAGTAGAAATGGTTTTGGAGGAGTTTGACCCGAGGGTGAAGGCAAAGCGCCTATGAGACCAACTTCAGGACAACTGGAAAAGCAGCCCAGGGGGCCACCTCATGAAAATGGTTTTGAGGAGAAAGTAGGGTCAGCCAATCCCTGGAGCAAACTGGGGTTAAGGGCCTTGCTCAAGGGCCCAATGGTGGGATCATTCTGCATTCCCAACCCACCCAAGCCCAACCCACATAGCTGCCAACCCCATCAAATTCATTTTTTTTGTTTTAATACTACTTTAATACTTAATTTTTGGTCAGTGCAAAATTCCATATATGTCATTTTATAGTTTTTGATGTACAGTGAAATGTAGTGAACAGTGCTATAGCTTCCTATGGGTAGGTGTGTTTGGACTTTTTATTGGTACTGTACGTCTCTTTAGATCTGTGTCTGTCTCTGTACCATTTTCATCGGACCTCAAGCCTGAGAGATAACTGAGGGTCTGGGTCCCATTTCCTCCTGGATCTTCCTGCCTCAGATGCGCCAGGCTGACCCAGAGGTGATGACGGCACTGACTCACCGGCCGTGGAGCATCAGCCGGCTGGGTGACGGCACACCCCGCTTCTCGTCGCCATGGAGACACCACTGGAGCCAGGCTCTGGACGTGCTGCAGGACTGGGCCATCCATCATCTTTTCTGGCGCGTGTGTGGCGTGTCGGCCATCTTGGTGCAGAAGAACTTCATCTCCCCGTACGTCCCTCCTCTTCCTCCTTTTCTACTCTGACCGTGCCAGTGTAGCTGTCCTCTATGTCTTTTCCGTTCCCGGCTGCTGCTGCTAATGTTCGTACAATTATCATTGTAGCTACATATTGTCATCTGAATCGATCATCTATGTGCTTCAGATTGGTCTCAGCATTTTATTGGATGGTTTTTATCAGCAGTCCTGGTCAATACATTAGGTGAAGTAGGCGGCCTCTTATTTTCCGTTTCACTCATTTCTCAATTTACAGGTATCCACCTGTGTAAATATACATTTTTTTTGCAAACTCCGGCCTGGCACTTCCCTGCTTCTCATCAATGAAGGGCTTCTTCCTTACTTTATGGGTCTTCACTCCTGCTTCTAGGAGCCTGTGATGAATTGTCCTAGCAGTGCACTTTACACCAGCACTTAATGTTTCCCATTCCTTTTGAAGGCCACTTGAGGTCATCATCTGATGAGGCGCTGCTGGATAAGTTATCGGTCATCTCTGCCATGTGAAAGTTGCTTTCGTCTTTTACCTGGCTGGTTTCTGGTTGTTCCCAGTGACTCCTGCTTCACCTTCTTCCTGTGTACTGCTGTCTTATAAACTTTGAGCCTGGAAGCACTAGCCTCACAGTGTAGCCTTCTGCCAGCAGAACCAGGATTAAACCAGGATTTAAAAATGTAGATTCTTACAAACTATACAGTGATCTCTTAATTTTTTCTTGAGCTGTATGTGTCTGTGTGTCTAACAGGGAACAAGGTGGGGTAAACAAAAGGAAAATTCCCCTGTAGGGATTAATAAAGTATCACTATTCTGTTTTACAGGGACTATGTACAGTACTGGGCGAAACGGGGTGTGGAGGTGGTTGGCTGGACCATTAACACGGCTGTGGAGAAACAGTACTACCAGAACCTGCTGAAGATCAATTACATTACGGACAGCCTGAAGGAAGACTGCGAACCCCACTACTGAGCTCGCCGCAGTGGGCTGCGAGGGACACGGCGGGGGAACACCCACACCCATGCGCACACACACATGCACACACAAACACGGTGAGCAAAAACATAACATGCACACGAACGATACGCACCATTTGAGCCTATGCCGTCGAATACACCTATAAACATATAGGCATCCTTCTGTCGTATCGATTAAAACCCATTCCAGTTTAAGGAAATGTGACCCTTGAAGGGATTCACCTATCAGGCATGCCCATATGTGCTCCGAATGTATGGCTCTGCTTTCGCTCGGATGTACTTTATATTCCTTCATTCTTCCTCAGTCGACACATTTCCAGTCAGCGCTGCGCAGCTGTACTGTACCTTGAGTAGCAAAGCGTTGAGGTTTAAGTGCTTCCAGCCCTTGAAAATGTCTCACAAGGAGCAAACTGGGAGATTGGTGCTTGGCTATAAGCCGCTTGCCGGCATCGTACTGTGTGATTTGGTTTGAAAATAGGAAAATTACTGTTAGGTGCTTTTGAGTATTAACCTGTGCTTTGCTACAGATGGGTTCTGTCTTGGCAGAGAGATTTATTCTGTCTGTGATTCATAGAGAAAGAGGGATTATAACAATTTCTGTATGAGTCAGGACACTACATTCATCGACTAAATGTGACATTACATGCAGCTAAACTTCACTGGTTGATTCCATTGTAATTTTGGGAAAGAAAATCTTGTTTAAGTTTACATCTTGACAATTTTGGAACTTTTGCAAATAGGACCATTTACGGCAGTATGAAACTTGACAGCCAGAATTTCCTACGTAGTATCCGTCAACCATTGTGAAAGTTGCCTCAATGGACAAATAAAGAAAACTGATTGACAGACTGCATTGTGGATGTGATTCAACTCAGGATACTTTTAAGCCTATTAATGATTTCATTTCTCGCATAATTTCAGGTTTGGGGCATGTAGGAAAAAGGATAATATCTGAATTGTGTTCTAAACATAAGCAACTGTACTTTTGTATGGTGGGTATTTGTTATAATAAACCATGTTTTATCCAAGACCACAAGTCTTTTAATGTCTTCCGTGATGAAACTGAAATAGGATATTTGACTAATTGAAGGTCTGACCATTCTTCAGAAGCAGAATCTCAGAACTCTCCATTTGCTCTGCTGTTGAGGATCAGAAATCAATTTCCCTGTTAAGTTTCTAGTAGTTATACGAAGCCGAATTAAATGTGAAAAACATTATCATTTCTTGAGAGGGATTTAATGGAATGTATGTTGTTACATTTTATGTCATTTGATACATTTTATCATAGACTGTCACATTAAAGACATGCTTTCGTTTTCAAATCTCTGACTCAGATGGAATTGCATATTTCTCCTCGTGTTCGTGTAGGATGCTTCCAGGTCCTAAAGGCCGCCAATTTTTATTACCTAATGTGCAGCCACATACCCTGGCCTAGGATCCAGATAACTGAATCGGTCTGGATGAGGAATTTTATGAAGTGTGAATGTTTTATTCGGTCAGCTATGCGAATATTTAAATCAATCAACCATGCTTCTGAAAGGACAGAGGTACCAGACAGTGGTGTGGCCAAAGTACACTTTAATACGGTAAATGCAGTGCTTATTACCTACAGCAGGTATATATGCTTTAAAATTTTGGTAATTTAAAACAATTCCAATTCTTAGACTCCCATCTTACAGAAAATGTGTACATTTTCGTTGCCAGAAAACGTAACGCATAATGTCCACAGCATTCATGTATGACTGTATGAAACCATTTAAAAAGATACATAAGTTCGCTGATTTCAGCTCTGCCCCGTTTATGTTCCTCTAAACCAACCTTGTGCCTTTTTGAGTATCCAGGTTCCAAACCCTTCGGCTTCTCTTCCAGTCGTTCCGCCATTCCCACTGTCCTATTCACCTTGAAAAACACGACTGCGTGCATTCAGATAGTTTAAAAACAGTAACAAAAAAATGGCAATGACTTTCAATGTGGTATTTACGTATGCATAAAAACGACGGGAGCAGCCAGGTGGCATTGCTGGGCATTGCCATTATTTTGTAGGTGAAGGGTCACCGCGCGACCTGAAGGGCGCCCCGCCCCTCGGCGTCTGCGGACGGCTCGACGTCACCGCGTGGGGCGGCACGCGCGGCCAGTCCGCTGCGGCTTGCTGACAGCTTCGTCCGCTCGTGCGGCTCCGACTCACTCGCCCCCCTGAATTAAGTTACGTAGTTGAACATTTTTCGTTTAGCTAAGAGAGGGGAAATCCATTTCACTTTGCAGGCAGTTTTTCCAGTTGTTTTAATGTAACCTGTCTGGGGGGAAATAAGACAGCAAGATGCGCGCACGATCGGGCACTTTGAGAACGTGAAGTAGCACGTTGCGGTACCTAGATCGCGTTTGTGGCGGCGGCTGTAAAGCTCCGTTTGTCTGGGAAACGGGCAGACGCGCACCAGCTGACTTGGAACGGCACCCTGCGATATTTTTCCACCGTGGCTGTGCCAGCAAGCCCGACCTAAAAGGGGGTAATTCTGGGACTCGGTACAAATAACCGTGATCTTTTTTTTGCTACGCTTAATACACCAACTCGGGCTGTCTGGACACACTTCTCCCCGTCACACTGAAGTTTACCGGGGATTTTTTTTAGCACATGATGTACACAATAACCCGAGGTCCAAGTAAACTTGTTACACAACGGAGAACAGGTGAGTGGCTTGGGATCGCCCGCAGTTATGTTTTGCTGTGTTTAATGCCACAGTCGTTATGGGATTCATCACAAGCGGTAGTTTAGAATGGTGGCAATCCTATACGTACCTGTATACATAGGTTTTGTGCAGCCTCGCATGCTTGTACTTAAGCAGAACTATCATGGATCGCTTATATTACTGACCACAGAAAGTAAGTGCCTGAACTGTAATTGAAACGACAAATGCAATATGCGTTTTACGCCACGATGCGAGCCGATTTACTTCGCGATAACTTGTGTGTCTGTTTTGCTATTCCGAGGTCCGACGACGCAGCAAATTGAAAACAAAGCAAGCGACTTCAAGCACAAACAGACACCCTGGACAGCAGCTAAGTAAGTAAAGCGACCATTTTGGCGTGCAAGCGCCCATGTTTCTGCGGCTCGATCGGGCAGCGCTGACAGAATCACGTTCGGCTCACATGGTAATGCAATATTAGTCATAACGTCACGACACACGCAGTTTTAACCGAGAGCTGAGGGATTTGCAGTTTTAGAGCCAACCTGGCTGTAAATGCTTCCAAATCGCTTGCATTGAGGATTAAAATGTGTCTTTCCCTCTGTTTAGCGTGCGTGTCGCGCCGCCTTTTAAACAGAAACGGGGTGACCTTGCGCGAGCCAAGGTGAAGCGCGTGCTGTCCCCGGTGCCGGACAGGGAGGCGCTCCGGAGAGCCGAGCGATCGCCGATATTTAAATGGCTTTCAACGAAGATGACACGTTAACATAATTATATGTAATGTGTTATAGGAAGGAAGGAGCCATGCTCGTGGATCGGGTGCTTCGGGACGGTCTGGACTGTGCAGCTGGCTGCCAAGGCCCGTTCGCTTTTCCATTATCGGGCTATAGGTGCTTATGGTTCATATGACCGCGGGTCGCCAGACGAAGATGCAGTGACCAAAGCGGTGTAATTAAATATGTCGGATTTATATCGTTAGCTTATATTACCATGGAGACCGAGAGGGAGGAAGGAGGCGCTCTCCTCCGCGCACGTGCCCGGCAGCCTGTCCTCTTCTCCTCTGGTTCTCCTTCCCTTTCCCGTCCTTTACTTTCCACGCGTTCAAAGGTCTGTAACGACGAGGACGCGCAAAGCTTTACCCGTATGGAGACGTTTTTACTGGCGAGGTACATCTGTTTTTTTTAAAAAAGAAAATCTACTTAAAGAAAATTATTCTTAAACTCCCCCTTTCATGCGTTACTTTCCTCAGATAAGATTTAAATACCAAAACAAGGTCTGTTAAACCGCTTTTTAAACACATTTAAAAAGTTCATGAACTGCTAATGTATGTAGAACTTGAGACTTGTCACTGATGAAGGAAACCTTACTTTTCTGAATTCTGGGATGTTTGTTGGGTTGGCATTCAAAAACCAGTTATTGGGCTTATCAGAACAGTTCAGTATGTTGGGTAAACAACATGTAGACCTTAATTTGCCCCACACAGAACACGCATGGGTGGTTCAGTGACAGTCCATTGGGAATGTTTGGGGAAAACATAGGGTGACTATATTTACCCAAGAGAGCATTGGGGCCAGGATGCACAAAGAAGCATCAAGGCAACACGAGTATGCACACCGAATGTATGCTGACTGTAGAAAGCAAATGTCAGCATGAAACAGTGAAATCTTGGACTTTTCAGGCATGTTTAGGTCCCAAAAACGAGGACAAGTACTGGAAAAAGAGGACGTATGGTCACCCTAGGAAAACAGGAATTTGATAGGCAGAGTCCTGCTGAATGTGAGAATCCACTTCAGTTATCTCTCCTGTTGCTCTCTTGTTCTCCAAAGTTCTCCGGCACCGAAGCTTGTGTTCAACCGGCTGAACGGCAAACGGTACCACGCAGTGCCTACCCCACGAGTCGACGCTCAACCAGAAGGTTTCACCCCAGCCCATGAAGAGAATGTCAAGTTTGTGTATGAAGGTGAGGAACTTTGTTAGGGCAAGCTGGTGTTGATGGGAGAGTGAAACTCATGACAACTTAGGTGAAAATGTGTTCTGCTGGATCTGGAACCTCTGGATCAGGTGTAGTGAGCTGACCATCTTATCAGCCCAAAGCAGCGTGAGAGCAATGTTCAACGGCTCTCTGCAACTGCCATCTTAAAGTGTTATCACTCCTGTGATGTTTCCTTGACATAAAGGGCTGTAGCTATCCCATCTGAGAGCCAGGGGCTCTTATCAGCCTGGTTTCAGTGAGGGACCGTGGCAGAGTCAGGGTCTTCTGCTTCAGGCAGCCGACTCCCTGACTTTGTTTTCTTACTGTTTTGATCATGATCGATGCCCCTGTTGCGTCATCCTTGCTCCCCGACTCTGAAAAGTCAAGAGCGAATGCTGGGTTTTTACTGGTAAACTGTGGCAGAGAAAGGGAGGGAGGGCTGATTATTCTGAAGGACTTGCTGTGTTGATACTCACAACATGGGGCCTTCTCTGTTGTAACAGCTGATCTACTCCAAGAAGTTTTCCATCCTAAATCGTCTGTGAACCAGTTAATCGCCCCAGGTTGAGGAAGAAAAAGTCAGATTGGATAGATCAAACACAGTGACCGAAAGAGGTTTCTGACTAGCTGTCTGTGTTCTGGAACAGCGAGAACTATAAAGGTTAAATGGCCTAACCAGTTCTCAGGGAGATTCATTGCAGAACAGGTACTGCTAATTTATACCTGGTTTTATAGCCGGACTCACAGATTAGTTGATGCTGGACTTCGGTTGATAGCAGGCAGAATTCAAGCCAGGAAAGATCATATGACTTAGAAAAGGCAGTTATGTTTGGAAGCAGCGGTCTGTGTTTTATGTGGCACCTTTTTCTGAGCTTTTTTTTTTTAAAGGATAACAAAAAATGAAAGAAGCTTAGTACTTGTGTAAGGCCAGTGTACACAGAAAGCCTCAGAAAGACGTTTAGTTTCTCTGTGGGAATGGGTAAGAGGATTCAGATCAGTCCCCAAGTGTCGGCCCTGCCCCCATAGGAGGATAAAGTCCAACCCAGTCTGCTCTGTTTCTGCTTCCGTTTAAGGAGTAAACAACGGTGATCAAAGTAAGTTGAAAGAAGCGATTGTGCATTTGATGACTATGCAGGACAGAGCAGCCCAATTCAAGGTTAAAGAGAGTGCAGGAAGTGATGGTAGAGATGCTGTTTCGTCAAAAAATGGCTTCACTCAAGGACTGGTGTCCTGCTGCCTTGCTTGGCACTCTTTGTGGCCCCTCCCTGACAGCTGTACGTGTTATACACAACCTATCTCGATAACCACAGTTTTGCAATCCCACGATACTGACAAACCAACCGCAGCGGATGGCATGCAACTGCAGTGTTCGTGTTTTTATATTTTATATGTTTTTATTATATTATATGTTAAATTAATTCATAATGAAAACGAGTTGAGTGTAATTTATCCAGGCAACTGTACTCATCCTTTGCTGCTAAGATTCAGTTTCCACAAGAGCCTGTAACTTATCACTCTGGGACTGCTGGTGGTACCGGAAGTTGGTCGTAAAATGTAAAAATTAATAAAACATTGTTATTTTGTAAATTATAAAATAATGAAAACATAAGTTTGTATTCCTTTTTTATCGTTTTCTGATCATAATGCCATTAAAATATATCACATTGCAACATTGTCGCAATGTGCGCTACCTGTATGTTTACATGAATAACAAAGTACCCGCTGCTGAAAACCTGTTGACGTCAGTATCAATACCTCTGTGAGGGTCCCACGTTCGATATCCATCACAGTCCTTTATTCAAAAAACAAGGTAAATTGTGCAAACATAGAAAAAAACACTACCCCTGTTTACGCAATCAGTGACGTCATCCGTGTTAACCTGTGGATTTCAACACTTATACATATGATCCGCAGCTTTCACTGAAATCTTGTTTTTAGGCATTATGATCAGAAATCAATTTAAAAGGGATTGAAACTTTAATGTTTTTATAATTTAATCATTTTTGGACTTTTTTTTTTTTCTTGTATTTCAAAATTATATTTTATGATTTTAATATTCAATCCTAAGTGTCACCCTTGTGTGCGTCTGCAGTGGCATTGAGGCATTGGGGTTAGCCCGTCTGCGTGTGCGTAGGCACTCATGCTGCTGTATGTGTGGGCAGAGTGGCAACAGGTGGAGCAGAGGCTGGCAGACAGCACCCAGATGGATGGAGGCCAGGGCCCGGTCCAGTACTCCGAGAAGACCCCCACCCCTGGCATGAAGAGTGAGTGATCATCGATCATCGATCGATTTTCAACACTTCCCGAGATTTTTATTGTCACATGCATGAATGTAGTGGTGCACTAGCAGTGGAATGAAACTGTCGCAGCTCCAGCCTGCACAGCAAAGTAGATGGATAAAATAATAAGATTAACAAAATAACTAACTAAAAATAATGAATCATATAAAAAGTAAAAAGTCATAAGAAAATATTTTCATAAAATATATAAGCTGCAGGCTGCAGCTGTAGCTGACTTTAATCTGTGGCGTTAATGATCCTAATGGCTTGGAGGTAGAAATTTTGAGGTGTGTATACTTCCTCTTCTGCTCCTTATTGAAGTCCAGGATCATCTCCTTGATCTTAGTAATGTTCAGGTCCAAGTTGTTAGCCTGGCACCACAGCTTCTCCATCTCATCCAAGTATGTCTTCTCAGAGAAGACAAAACTGCCTGTCGTATTTTCCGGTAAACAGGACTAGGGTCGCTGACTGCCTCAGCCACACCTTTCCTCCAGACTGACTTGGGGGCTATGGTGTGTGTTGGATGCTCTCTTCTCACTTGCTATCCTGGACATATCCTTCACCTGTTCCTTCCAGCAACTCATTCAAAGCAATCCAGAGCCTGTTGCATAGGTCTGGTATGCCCCCACCTTCCTGAGGGGGAGTATAGTCTATTTTGAAGAGACCTGTTAAGACGCATGAACGCACCCTTGCCGGTGACCCCAAGCCATTGAGAAACGTGTTGCAGTTAGTTCCATCCCACCCAATCCTTGAGGCACCTGAGCTTGGATACATGATCTATCTCCACACCTTCAATGCTCCACATTTAACGTTTGCCATCTCATTAGCATTGCGGCAAAGACACTCTCCACGAGTCCTGTGACCGCTCCAGGGCCGTAGACGATGTTCCAGCGAGACCTGAGTATTTGTCCATTATTTAAGCTTTATAAGACTTGAAGACATTTAAAAAAACCGAATGTCGCATCAACAATGATTCTGCTTGTATTCATACACATTGCACAGATTCACCTGTTCAGTACCTGATTTTTGAGGTGTTGTATGTATCCAGAAGGCCAGAGAGCTTGTGAGTTCTCCCTATATCAACTGTGCTTTTTCGCTCCCTCTCTCTCCAACACAGACTTTGTCCCCATTGACCTGGAGGAATGGTGGGCTCAGCGTTTCCTGGCCAACATCGTAAACCTGTCGTGATCGGAGAACCTGGGTGCATGGCAAGAGGAGCCACGTAGACCTGAGTGGGATGTGGGTGGGTTTGGCGTTGCGAGAGTAGCCGGGGCTCACGTTCAGCCTGGGTGGCCAGCTTGTGAGCTTGAGAACGGCTCGGAACTCAGAACTCTGACCGTTTGACACCTGCCACCCCCACCCTAATTTCTCTCCAGTGTGCCAGACCAAGGATGCAAGATCTTTCTTTCTTTGTTAAAGAAAATGAAAAAATTCCCATGTTGTGTGTAGAGACCACAAGTCTGTGTTACTTGGCTGGTATTTGCATAAAACAAGAAAAAGAAAATAAAAATGAAAAATGTATTTTCAGGACATTGTTGGCATCCGGGGTGAAATTACTCAACCACAAAACTAAGTAGGTGCAGCTCTCTGTTTTCTAAATATACAATACTGACATCTACTAGGTGTGGCTTATGCCCAGTGCCAGTTAGACTTATAGCAATAACAAGCATTTCATGCTTTCTCCATTGTCCAAGGATGCTTCAGATTTTCAAACTTAAGCAAAACAAATTTTTTGGCACTGTCATAGCAAAATACAGGAGACATCAGCTTTCACATTCCCAAAGTTTCCTACGCAGCAGAGTTGAACTTTAAGGTGAAAAAAGAGTTTCACCATTACAGTCCTCCTATGTGTGTCTTCCTCTCAGGTGGCAGGGTGGCTCTGTGGGTAGCACTGTTGCCTCACACTTCCAGTGACAGGAGTTCAAATCCCACTTGTGTAGAGTTTGTATGTTCATACTGTGTCAGGTGGGTTCCTACTAGGAGTTGCACTATGTCTAAATATGTGTCCTGTGTGGGGAAAGGCTCCCTCCGCACCCTGTAACCCTGCTCGGGAATAGCATGAGGAAACTAGATCGACATGTCTTCTTTAATGCTATCCAGTATTGATGTGTCTCTCAAGCTAAATGTGTAGGATGGGAATAACATTGAAGGGCCCACAAACAGAGCCTTCACGAGCTATAAACAAGCATTTATGTCAACGTTCTTTGAAGGCCTCAAAATAAGACCTTCACAGCAAGTACATCTTCATGGACGGAACAGAAAATAGATGTGACAAAGAGCTCATGAAGGCATTATGAACAGTGACCTTTCATAGTGATAATACTTGGTGTTTCTCACTAGAAAGACTTCCACATACTGTTAATTAGGTGTTGCTTTGCGCTCTTACGCCAAATACACCAGTCTTCCATTTCATCATAACCTCAGAATGACATTTGTTGCTGTGTGTATACAGAAAGAAATTCACAGCTGCCCCCATTTCCATATCGGGGTATTCCCCAAAATTTGACCAGAATGCAGTCTATACATCATATCCATTTGTAAAGGTACCAAATGATGTTCCTCCATTTTGTTTGCACTGGTTTTTAATAAATAGATTAATGTCCTTCTGCTTTCAGTTATATACCTGGGGGCAACAGAGTACAAAATAACACACATAAAAACACAACCTTCAACAAAACATTTTTCTTTGCATTTCATTATTTTGAGACTTTATAAGACCTATAAATGTACAAAAAACTGTAAAACATACCAAATCACAAAATTAATTATGTATGCTCAGGGCTGGTAAGGTTTTGATGTGCGATTGAAAGCTGCCATAAAAAAATCACTTCTGTGATGTAAAGGACTAAAAGCAAATCGCTCGGTGTGTATACTAACAGCTCTCACAGTGAAGGAGGTCAGATGTTTAACACCAGACCCAGGTTCTGAAACCTAACATTTAGAAAATAGACCAAATACTGATTATATGAACAGAAAAAACACCAGGCTCTCACAGCTCATCATCAGTGGCTCTGCTGATGGCCAGTACTAGTCAGTGACATCCTAAGCATGTTCAACACATGACAGGTGTCAAATCACAAAGCTGTGACTCGCACTGCAAACATTTTGATCACAGCTTCAAGACCTGTCCATGGCAGATTTTGCAATGCTGTGGTTCCACCCCTCCCAGTTTGCACCAAGGTCTGGCTCATCCTGAGCTCTTCACTGTCCCTTTAAACCTCCTGCCATGCCCCCGCCCCTTGCCCCTCCCCGGAGGCGAGCTCGCCTTGCCGGGATTGGCCGTCGTGAAAGTGATGCACTGTGAATCCAAGAAGTCCAGCAGTTTCGCAGCTCCCAGACGGATCCCGGCCTCCTTCAGCCGGGCCTGCAGCTGAGAGAGAACCAGGGGCTGATACTGCAGGATCTGTCCATATAGCTCGGGGTCAGTCTTGAGGAGATTCCGCACGGCCTGCAGCTTCATCGCATCGCGTGACACAGCCTGAGAGGGCGTCACCTCGTCACCGTCAGAGTCGTCGTCAGACAAGGGGCAAAGTTCCGGGTTGGACCTGAGACCAAAAATGCAGATGATAGGACCATCTTCAGCACCACATGACTCATGACATTTCTGAAAACAGACAGTGAAGATGGTCCAAGTACAACGATTTCACCAAATCACTTTAAAAACACCCCAATGAAGATAGTCTTCAGAAACAACCTGGAATTATATAATTACTTTCAGAGTCAAAAGTACTCATTCCAACTAGTGATATAAATAGGATTTTCACTCGAACACATACTTCTGTAAAAATGCTTTAGATGCCTTTTTTTCCATATTTCAGGGTGAAACAAGTCTAAGAAAAAAATATGGATGTTGCAATCATATATTAAGAATGTATGTCCATATATTCCAATGTCTGTCCTTGAGCTGTTAATACAGCCACCCCTCAGTTTATATTACTAATTCGTTCCTGAAAAATGACTAATTCGAAAAAATGTAAATTGAAAGCCAATTTTTCATTACATGGAAATTGCACATCTAATCCACCCCAATACCCCCAAATTTCTTCAATATCACTAGAACAATGAAAAAGCTTGTAAAAGAAACAAACAATTTGAAATAAACAGCAAGAGGCTGAAATGAAAGCACACTGAGAATATGAAGACCGATCATGTTCACCTTACACTCAGGCTTCAAGTGCCTGACCAGTATAATCTTTGGCTGAAAAACGTCACATTGAGGAACCTGGTCTGTAAACTGAAATTCTGATATCAAAACTCAAGACCAGTCATGGTAAGAACCGTAAATCAAGTCATTTCTACTGCCATTCAGGCGCGAGAAAGATGTTATCCAGAAAAACCCACTTTTTAGGAGGGCCAACACAAGTACTCATCAGGACAGACAGGAACGTCAGACTGAACCAGGTGTCCACACGTAGGTGTCCCATGAACACAATAGATGTGTCATTAGATGTGCTGAGTAACGTCTCACCTCTCAGAGTCCTCACTAGCAGCTGTAGAGGAACCCGTGGAGTCCTGTGAAGCCGAGAGTGGCTCCTTCTCCAGGTCCCCATCCTCATGCCCGTCTTGCCTGAGGGCCGGCACTTTGGTACATGCCTTTGCCACTGGCTGTTTGAAGTCCCTGGAACCAGAGGTAGAGGTGGGCTTGGGACGATGCTTGAGGTGGGCAGCACTGGGGTCCTGGCGCTGGCCAAGCACCTCCTCCTCGGAGTCAGAGCTGAGTAGCTGGTGGGTGTACTGGTGGATCTCCTTCAGCTTGAGGACCATCTGCCGCTTGGGAAGCGGACGCACACCAAACCTGAGGAAGATATGGAAGGCTAAATGTGTACAATGTAAAGAAACAAACTCAAGAGGTCTGCATATGTTAAATGCAGTATTGGGTCACTACAGTTCTAAGGCAAAGCTGGTAGTTTGCTAACAGCTACTGCTAATAAGATACTGGGATAGAAGCCACTGGAATCTCATCATTAAACATGGCGAAAAAGCAGTATTTCCGCTGCATACATTTCACACCGCTGCAAAATTATAGCCAATGCTGCTTAAGAATTTTATGAAACGTCATGAAGTTGCAATTACACGACTCTGCAGAGGGCTTTTAAATTTGAAGCGATGGATACTAGAAGTGGAGAGACGACACACACCCAAGCACACGCCCGACCCGGTTGGATGTCTATGGTTTATGCGCCCAACAAGAGGGAGAGAGAAATAAGAGGAAAAAGACAGAGGAGGGAAGCGACAGAAAAGTAACTGCCGCTGCAGCGAGCAAAAAAATAAATCCTAGAGGAAACACCCGAAGAAACTCTTGAAAGAATTATTAAGGAGGGCAATTACTTGTTCAGGCGGTTCTTCAGCTCAGGTGTGTCCATATCGGAATAGCCAGGCATGGGGGTGATAGGCTCCAGGGGGGGCTGGTTCTTCCTGCAAGAGGCCACTACAGAACAGTGCGCAGGGACAGGAACATTAGTGTGAAGCGATGAAAAGGGGAAGGAAAGCAGTAGAAGCAAAGTCACAGAATAAAGCAACAAGAAAAGTCCAGCAGAAGTAGCATTTCAAGGAGCATAAGTGCTGAAAATCAGACAGTAAGAGTACGAGAGCATCTTATTTGCAACGTTGTATATTAAAGAGTCTGTGAAGAATATACAAAAAAGTCAGACGCACCCGGTGTCTTCAGCTGTGTGACTCTCTTGGCCGGGGCAATGGGACACACTCTTTGTGAAAGAGGAAGGTCCACTACCTCTTTACCCTCCTCCCAATCATCCCAGATCTTGGAGTCCAGCATGCTGGTATAGCGTTTGGAAGGAGTCTGGTTGGGTGCATGATCAAGAGAAGGAGCTGGGGGAGAGATGTGCCCTGTCCCAGCATCACCCTGGTCAGGCTCAGGAGGACCAGTCCCAGTGCTGGAGTCCATTCTCAGGCTGAAGCGAGCGCCCATACCCCAAGAGTCGTCGAAAGGCATGGGCGGCTCATCCATGGCACAGGAGGGCTGCTGAGGCGATGACCCATCCTCTGGCTCCTCAACCAGATTTTCCTCTCTCTCCAACAAATTTCCATTGCTGGGGCTCTGGAGGCATTCAGGCTCTCTGGAGGACCCGCAGTTTCCTGGAGACTCCCTCGGATTGACCCCTAAGTCAGAATCTCTCTGCGTGGATGGGGAAGTGTCTGTGAGGGAAAGGTGCAAAGATCCCAGACTGTCCCCTTGTGGGGTCTCTGCAGAAGGCTCGTCAGCAGAACCTGTTCTTCTGACAACGCTGCTCTGGATGGTGGCCGAGCTGTGCTCACGGTCTCTGTGGAGAACAGAGTACCGTAATGCACCCGGATCTGGAGCCAAAGGGGTGCTGCTAGCTGCTGGCGGCACACCGGTCCATTCAATTACAGCACGACTGGAGGTCCGTCTGGATAACCCTGGTTGTGAATGGGAGCTCTCCGCAGACCTGCCGTTGGGTCGCTTAAGGTCTTCAGTCTGACTACCTTCAACGGCAACCATGTTCCCACTTTTTAAATTAACCTCCTTATTCAAACTACAGTTGTTGCGGTTTGGACTGTGGAAGCTACTGGTGACCCATTTCCCTGTGACGCCTAGGGAGGCTGTACTGCAATGCCTAATTCCATCTGGGTGTTGAAACGTACCATTAAGTTTAGGGGTCACCGATGTCACAGGGATGCTAGCTGAGGGAGACGAGGATGATGACAATAACCTCGATTTATCATCAAGGGACCTTGGGAACAGCTGTGTGCGGAATATGCTGTTGTGAGTCTGTGTAGAGCCAGTCCGGGTCACCTTCATGGGACATACTGGTGTGCCTGGGACCAGCCATGAGTTATTAGCAAAACTATCCACGTGGGAACTGTTCACTGGGACCTGAAGTGTTTCTGCCTTACTCTCCGACTGAGATGGTTTCTCACGTTCCCCAGCTTCAGATCCAGGATTATCCATATCACCTAACTGCTTTTCAGGTTTATGTGGAGTCTCCTGATTTTGGACAACATGGGGCTTAACATCCACATTCTCTGGATCCAAATCCATTTCATCGCCAGAGTCAGACAGCACAATTACCTCTGGTGTTACAGGCCGTTCCCTACGGCTGGTAAAGGCTACAGTCCCAGATAAGTTGACTCTCATTACGGTATTCTTACAGCTCACTTCTTTGCTGCAGTGAATGACATCAACCTGAAGATCACCTGTGCTAAATGAGCCACCTATATCAAGTTCCTCTTTCTCCTTGTACTCAGTAGACCCTGGAGAGTGGCCTGTCACAGGGAACGTCGAACAGGGGTCAGGGGGAGGGCTTACAGAGAGATCAATGATTGCCTCTTGGCTATCAAAGGACAGGAGTTGTGAAACTTCCCCAGGTTGGAGTCTAGAGGATGCCCTCCCAACCTGTAACCCTGGTTGCCCTGCACCCCCAACGTCTCTGTTGACTGAGTAGGAATGGGAGCTAGATGGACCAGGAGAGGGCTCAACACAGTCACCCCAGGCCTGCGAGAACAAGCGACTGTAGCTCTTGTCTAGGCTGGTCTCAGCTTTGGGAGACGTGTGAGGTTGGATCTCCTCTGGTTGGCCACCATTTATCACCATCCCATTCCCCAGGCCGGGATCTATGTCAAACTGCTTCTCACAACCCTCATCTTTCTCAGGCGACTCTCCTTGTGATACCTCATCTCCCTTTTCCCCCTTCTGTTGGTCCTCCTCTTCTTCTGTGCATAATTTGACCCTCCCTGCCTCTTCATCATCATCTTCTGTGCTTTCTTCCCCAGCTTGCATACTGGACTGAATCCTCCTCTGTGTGGCAGCGAATTCATAGATCTCATTGAGCTCGTCCTCATCCACCCTTTCCTCTCCTAGTTCCCCATCTCGGAGTGCAGGGCTGCTGGCTCCCTCAATCCTGTACTCTCCACAACCCCTCATCTCGGCATCCCCCTCTGTCTCTTCATCATTCTCCTCACCCTCCCACATGGAGCGGAGTAGCGCCAGGAAGTTCTGCTCATCGCGGTTTGCGTCTTTTTCTCCATCACTCTGCACTGGCTCTTGTAGCACAGCCCCAGCATCGTCCGCTAATCCTACATTTTGCAGACACAGTTCCTCCAATTCTGCCAGGGCAAATCTAGGATAAATGTTTTAACTTAGCAAGTCACAATAAAAAAAGTAATCAAATGAATCGAATCACAATTGTACAGTTTCTTCATCTGAATTAGTACAGATGATCTCATAGCCCAGGGGTTCTCAAAGTCCGGACCAAACTGCAAGTTAATGCAGACCCAGCCAATAATACACCTTCTGAATCAATATGGCTGAAATAAAAAGGCTTAATATGGTTTGAAGTACAAAAATACAAACTTTGCACACACATATCTCATCATAATCCAACCCCTAATGATAAAGAGTCCAATCGATTAGCGAGCATTAAAAAGTTCCTGTTATTAATGTATATTAATGTCTATATTGAAAGCTATCGTCAATTCATTAAAGTTCATGAAATGCTGTTTTGTTATTGAAAGTTGTTCCGGACCTCTGACAAAACTCTGATGAGGACCTCTGATCAAAAAGTTTGAGAACACCTCTTATAGACAATCATAAACAAATAGCATATTCAAAGGCAGATGAATCACTCGAAACAACACTAACCTGACCGCCAGCTCCTGGACGCCTGGCACTAGTTCAGGGGTGAGGGCACAATGACCTGTATAGATGTAATGCAGCAATGCAAGCACAGCCTTGGCAGGAACCTCCCCCAACAGCACCCTCTGGGCCTGGGGCATGCCCTCCTCCCGTACGCCAAAGCCAGAGTCATGGACCTGGGAGAAGACGACATACACATTACATCATGGAGACAATAACACATAGACAGGGATAAGTATACACAAGTAAACAAAGACAGTGGCTGTCACGCATGGTCACATAGAGAAAGGGTCAGGACCCCCGAACTGAGAGCAACTGGCTTAAATTTAACGTACTAAACAAACTAACATGGACAAATTTACCATTTGAACTAGCAGGGGACAGCGGGCATAGAGCATGAATTGGTGTGCAAAAAAGACTTCCCCGCAGTCAACTTGCAGCTGCATATCACTCAGCTGTGGGTTGTTGACCATGCTGGCCAGATCAGCAGACAGGCGAGACAGCGCCACCTAGGACAAGAGAGGTCAAAATTGAAAACGGCGATCATTTCGGAGAGGGTGGAGAGGCGACGGCACTGGGAAAAGGAGACGTTGGAATTATGTATGTATGTATGTATGGAATTATGGATTTCAGTGTAATAAACTAAAAAAAGTTGTATATTTTAGTGATGGAAATTACTCACTTTGCTCTCAGATTCTCTTTCAGTCTCTGGTACGAAGCCACTTAGCTGGAAGTCCCCGACGATGCCTTTATCTGACGGCACAAACGCCGCCGCAATAAGGAACTCCATTGTCACAACACAAAAGACACAGAGTGTACTGTGGGCGCTGCTCATTAACAGTCATCAGAGAATTTGGAAATATCCTTTTATACTTCCTCAGGGGCTTTTAATTATCTAGACGTGCGGAGAACTAGTTCAGACGGATCAGATGCCTCCAGAATTTCACAAGAACATCTGGCAACCACAGAAGCTCATGTGCTAACCGGGGATGAATGCACTGATGACCTGCCTGAAGGAGCGCACTAGACGGAACTTGCACACGGCTGATGTTCACTTGGCGACCTACCATTGGCACGTTCAGACGTGCCCCCGCACTGTGTGAGGGTCATGCCCTCCTCAGCCAGGTCCATCACGTCACGAAGGGTCTGACTTCCCACCACGAGGGCGGAGAGGGAGGAAGAGGGGTGAGCAGAGTGGGTGGAAGACGGGACGGGACCGTCGCTGGGATCCAGATGCATCTCAGCAGGACAGGGGCTGTCTCTTGCCACCACGATCGGCTCAGCTAAGGATACAGACTGAGCCTGGAAAAGGGGCACCGCATCCAGATTTCTCTGCTGTAAAGAGAGAGAACATCACATAAACCTTTTAGACTCATTAATGAACTTCAGTAACCAGAAACAGAGTGAGAAAATGAATGAATTATCCATAGGGAACTACATAAATGAGATCATGACTGAGGATTTCACGACAGAAACAAGAAATAAAGGTAGGGGTGTGTGTGTGTGTGTGTGCGCGTGCGCGCACTCGTGCATTACTTTACCTCAATAGGTGGAACCCAGGGCTCAATGGGGGGTCTGAGCTCAGGAGTGTAAAAATCCAGAACTGAGGTTGGACCTCCATCCCGTAGTGCGCTTCTCTGCCACATGGGGGCAGCACCAGTCCAAGCTGGAAGGGTGCTGGAAGGCAGGCCAGGGGTAGGAGGCACAGGGGATTCCCTACAGAGCAGGAGGGCCGCAATTCTATCCTGGAGCCGTCTGAGGGCTACTTGGGGGTCCTGTATGAGGAGAAGAGGAGGTGGTGCTGGGGGACACCCCTTCTTCTTACCACGCTTCTTACACACACCTGGTCCAGGGACAGAAGATAATGCAGCATTTTCACTCATTTTGCTGGCACCTTAATGACATATGAACTATATTCAAATCACATGTATGGCAGCACTTAAATGCCTACTTCGAGGTAACGCCGGAAAACTTCAGCCTGGCAGTGAAACCTGTGAGGTTTTGGCCACAAGCGGAGACCCTTCACCACAAAACACCCAGGATAAAACCAGGACACAGCATGTGCAGCCTGACAGCCGACCCTTTAGGGCATTAGTCAATCACGTAGTTCATATTTCTGCCCATAGGATAGATTCACAACAGTGCTGTAACTGTAATGCTTGCTCAGCTACACTGCTAAACATGACAGTTCCGGAGAGCACTTGGGATACTCTCTGTGTGTAGGCACAGAGGTGTCTACTGGTACACAAGGGTGGATCAGCTCACCTCTGTCTGGCCTCCACTGCAAGTCCAGGGTCGGAGCTGCAAGCTTGGCCTCCTTCTCCTTCTCCCTCTCCTGCTCCATCATGGAGCGTGACAGGGCCATGGCAACCAAAGTATCCTCGTCCGGGGCTGGAGGCTTCTTTCTGGGCTTCTTCTTGGCGGGCCGGTCGGGCTCTGCAGAGCCCTTCCTCTTAGACCCACCTACCTGTGCCCTGAACAGGCAAAAAAAAAACAATTGTACAGAATTAAACAGAATCTCCTGGGTATTTCTTTGTAGTTATGGGAGAAGCAGATTTTAAAAGCTAAATAACTAGCTAGCGAGACAAATAAGAAGATCGTAGCTAACTAGCTGGTTAACAGAGCATGCTACTTCAACATCTCCTAAATATGTGCTTATTTAATATTTAGTGTAATGCCTGTTTGTGGCCATCAGGGGGCCTCAAGTTTATGCATGGAGTAAGTGATGGTAAACACCACCACTGGATGAGAATACAGTGTCCCAGTCAAACCCTACAGAGAAGATTAACCAGCTCACTTTACTGCATCTATTTTGACTAATAATCCCAAAGGCCAGGCGTTTGGATGGCGCCCGTCTCTCGCCCCGCCTCCCTCTCTGCCCTTCCAACCACAATGGGTTCCTGCCATCGGTGTCTTTGAACCTCTTACTTTCAAAAGAGAAATGTCAAAAAACTGTAATACTGAATGTTAAATAGATATCAGAATATTTTTCTAATAACTGTCGTAAGTTATGCTGTCTTTCTTTGATGGCTAACCTGATTAGCTACCAAGCTGTCAGTAAAATGATTTTTATTACAGTCACAGAGGACCTCTTGCTCCTCCACTGCATCTCTCATGCTAAACGCCCGACTGGAGAGGTGCCATGTCACTCACCTTTGACCGGCCGCACTGCCGCCCGCCCCCTCCGCGGCCTGCCTTTGCAGGACCTCCATCAGCATGGCGGGGCCCACGCCCATGTCTGCCGCACAGCGCTTCAGGTGAGATCCCCGACTCTTCTGGGACTTGAACCTCTTCCCACAAATGGGGCAGTCGGGCACACGGGAAGGGGCTGGTTTAGGAGGGGCACCGCCCTCACTCTGGTCCAGACATCTAGGGAAGTGATTCAGAACAAAATTGAGCAGAGTGGAAACCTTCAAAACTGTAAATAAACAAACATCCGATTACAGGCACACACACACAATATGAAGGGATAAGGGTGACAGAGATGGAACTGCAGGCAAACACTTGACATAGAAATGGATAAACAAATGGATGGACAGACAGATGGGCAGACGAGCGGGAAGGCAGACAGACAGGCAGGCAGGCAGACAGGCGGGAAGTCAGACAGACTGGTGAGCGAGCAGGCAGACAGACGGACAGACGGACAGACAGACGGACCTGTTGACATGTTGTGCACGACACATGGGGCTCATGTTTGACAGGTCCCGCTGGCAGATCTGACAGAAGAACAGCCCCCCCAGTTCCAGGTCAACAGCGTGCCCCTGAACCTTTGTGTCCAGCTCCTGCTGTAGTCTGATGGGCAGGGCCTCGTCCCCCGGGGAGCCCAGCGTGGGATCTGGCGTAGACGTGGCAGGGAATGCTGCACACAAACAAACCACAATAAATACGATAACTGCATTAAGTGGGCGTCACCACAAAGGCAAGGGAGAGAGGGAATACCGTGTGATTACTGACAGAATGGGGCTATGCGCACGGCCTACAGCAAAGCACATCATAAGAGGCATCCCATTACCGGTGATGTCCCGAGCCAATAAAGCCTGAAATCAGGGCCTATCCAGGCATTTTTTTTATTTGATCGACATCAGCTACCACAGCCTGATCCAAAGCCTGATCCATTTACTTTGCTGCATCAACCTAATTAATGCCAACTGCGCAGATTGTGAGGTTCTGTCACACGCAGCAGTAAGCCTGAGGCACAACACTTAAAACCACAAGCTATCAAGATGTCAGCCATGTGGAAACTCAAGGTAGTCCAACAGCTATCCGCAATGTTTGAAAATGCCACCCTTTGAAGAAGAGGTAGCAACAGACTGTTGTTCAATACGACAAATCTAATCAGGGACTTGCAGAATCACCATAAGGAAGAATACTGCAAAATCGCAAGGCTCACTCAGACGAACACACCAACGCCTTCTGCACGTGTATGTATATCTAAGCATTTATTAAAAGATCGGATCTGACTGGTAGATATAAATACTGAATGGATCAAATCAGATTGGGGTACCAAACGACAGGAAAAGGACATTCCTACCCATTACAAAGGGACATTGCGTCCCATCGCAAGGGACATCCCATTACATCCGATATACTGCTAAGAGGGTCCTAGATACGCATGCATCCCATTCACTTTCATATTTATAATCTTTACTTTCCCAGCAGTTCATAGGTTTAAATCCCTGTAAGAGTTTAGTTGTCTTGAATGATCTAAGCTTATTTATCATCAAACTCCTGGGTAAATGGACCAAGAAAAACGAAAAATCTTACAGCTACGGACACTCGTAAATCTGCAGCACACAAGATGATTACATGAGTAAATTAAAACTAATATAAATTGCTTATCTGCTAAAAAGCTAAGGAAATCTAACAAAAGGAAGTGAGGGTATAACTTTAGTGTCACCTTGGGCGTCCGGCAGCAAAGGGGGGTCTGTCTGAGGCCCTGCATCACAGGGCTCCTCACTCCCATTTAGCCTCAGTCTCTGAGGGCTGGCCCTCTTAAATCGCTGCATCCTGCGTACCACTTTCTCGGTCACCCCCAAAGGCTCAGCCTCACCAACAGCTGGCTGTGCGCCGTTCATCTGAGTGGTTGCCATGACGGCCATGGTCTCCTGGGTAATGGCAGTCTCCTTGTAAACTGTCTGGCTAGCAGAGCCGGAATCCTGCATCGAACTCCTAGCCAAAGTTTCAATGGCTTTTTGCCTGTTGCATTGTTTTTTCAAACCAACACTGTTCTTTGGGTATCTCCGCTTAGCTCGCTCCTTGGCCTGAGTCAGTGGCTGACTCTCCTCCACTCTCTTGCCTTCCTCCCCGGATTCCCCTCCACCGACTCCCTTCTTCCGGACCCTCTTCAGCAGCCTGCCGCAGAGGTCTGTGAAGTCCTGGTCGGAGTCGTCCATCGGTGCGTCGTGACAGTGCTTTGATTAGCCTCTCCTGTCTCTCACCTCAACTCCCCACCAAGGCAGGGGTGGCAAGCTCCCACTCACCATTTTTGAGGGAGCGGTTTGTGTCCTTACCAAGGGAAAGGGGAAAATCAATGCAAAAATGTTTTATGATTAAGATCACTTCTCAATATAAACTTTACTGGGCTATGTAATGTGACTTATAAAATACTTAAAACTTACTTTGAGTTTCAGTGTCTTGCGATTTTACATACAGATATGGCTGTAGGCAGCACGGTGACTGATAAGTTCTATTTGTCACAAACACAACCATACTCGGTACAAAGTGCAGTAAAATGCTTGGTTGCCCAGCTCTCACGGTAGCTGGTACACATACCAATGACACCATGATGTAAGATACCTTAAAATCGTTAGCAACTCAATAAATCTAACACTCAGAATCATCAATTTGTTAAAGGACGACCTGAAACAAGTAACAAGGCAGCAGATAATACTACAACGATATTACCACAAGCGACGGATGCTCGAAGAACTACAATTAAACATTTTCGTTTGTAAATGAGACCGCTACTACTTTTTAAATGCAAGATATTTGCAGGAGATCGAAATTTAACGCAGTTGTACTGACAGCTTACTAGCTATCTGCTAGCATCAGTTCGACATTGAACTGGACGGAACCGCAAATGACGGTAAGAAACCGGCTGTACTGAACTAAAGATCCGAAACAAAAATTTACACGACGTTTATGAAATAACGCAAATTCGTACAGCTATCCATCTATTTTAACGGTAGCAGCTACACATTTTCAAATGAACAAAAATGTATTTAAGCGTATTCACACTTCACATCATCCTAGCCAACAGTACTGTTTAAAGTGAGAGACTAAAAATATATGGCAAAGAAAAGTATGAATGTATATAAACATCGATCCCATTAAAAAATTCAAATACTCACTTGTTCAACCGCTTCACCATTTATTTCCGGTCACGTGAGCAAGCGTGACAGCATTCGCGAATACCCCAGTCATGTGACACTGGCCGATCGCTAGAGAGCATTTGGCATGGTTAAAACCCCAAGCACTTTATTTCTGAAACTATGCTCATGTAAAGCTGCTCAAACTAATATATTATACAGAAATTGCACTACAATATACATCTTACTTTCCACTACAGACTGAAGTTATACATTATGTGAGGTGTGGTCAGTTCAATTCAAATTCCATTTCATAAATGGAATGGGACACGATTGGAAAAAACAGTCAAATGCAATTTTATATAAATACTGCAGTCTTAGATTTAATGCATGTGTATTAAAATACTTAAATATTACAGTATTAATACATGATATTTAATCTTGTTTTGAGTCAGGGTTGTGCAGAATTCAGAATTTATGAATCGTGTCCCATTCCGTTTATGAACTGGAATTTGAATTGAACTGACCACACCTCACAGTATGCTGAATTGGAATTTGAATCGGACTAACAGGAAGAAGAATTAGATTTATTTCAATTCAAAGAAATTCAAAGCAGAACACAATACAGGAATGTCATTTACCTAGCCAAACATAATTAATTACATAATAAATTTGCTGTCTTAATGGTAGATGTGTATACTGAGCTTGTATATATATATACGTGGGTAAAATGCACCTTATATTTTCATGATTGTAAGTGACGTATAACTCCATTGGCACGTTTATTGTTTTTGCATAGTAAACTGTTTATATGTATTAGCAGGGCCACTTCATTCTACGTCAACAAATGAACAGAAAAGCTTTTGCACTAACATCTTTTATTAAATTGGGCTTGTGAATCACACATACCTTCCAGAGATCAGAGAAGTTTTTTGTTTATTTAAAAGAAGCTCCCTTTGAAATATAGCACATTTTCTACACTGCAGGTAGCAAAAAATGATATTCCAGACCATTTTCTTTGTTACTATTAAAGCTACTTGACTCAACTATAGCTTGATGGAGAGTACTTTATGAAATGATCGAATTAAAAGATATTTCAGATTAGTGTAGCTTCAGTATATTATTGTAAATTCATAGCCTTGTAGCTCCTACACCCCTTTCAATAAAAACACATTTTTGTCATTTAAAAGCAGGGAAAGAGTACTTTTTCCCATTAAAGTTTAAAAAATTACCTCTCTTCCACATGTTTTGAGGCTCAAAAATAACAAAAAACACTTTTGCGGTACTTATCTTTTGAAGGGGACCAAGTGACAGGTCCATGTTTTATATATAGGTAGTACATATATATTCACGGGCGGCACGGTGGTGCAGTGGTCAGCACTGTTGCCTCACACCTCTAGGATCAGGGTTCACGTCTGCGCCCGGGTTCCATGTGTGTGGAGTTTGCATGTTCTCCCCATGTTGTCGTGGGGTTTCCTCCGGGTACTCTGGTTTCCCCCCACAGTCCAAAAACATGCTGAGGTTAATTGGAGTTACCAAATTGCCCGTGTGTGTGAATGGTGTATGGGTTGGCGCCCCATCCTGGGTTGTTCCCTGCCTTGCGCCCGCAGCCTCTGGGATAGGCTCTGGACCCCCCGTGGCCCGAAATGGAATAAGCAGTTCTGGAAAATGGATGGATGGATATATATTCACACACCATAATGATAAAAGTATTGGGACGCACCTCTTAATAATTGAATTCAGGTGTTTTATTCAGCCCATTCAATTGCCACAGGTGTATAAAATCAAGCCCCTAGGCATGCAGTCAGGTTTACAAACATTTGCGAAAGAATAGGATGTTCTGAAGAGCTCAGTGATTCAGATGTGGTACTGTTATAGAATGCCACCTTTGCAATAAGTCAGTTTGTGAAATTTCTTCCCTGCTAGATATTCCACTGTTCTCTGTAACTGGTATTATTGTAAAGTGGAAGCATTTAGGAGCAACAGAAATTCAGCCATGAAGTGGCAGACCGTGTACAGTAACAGAGGGTGGGGGTTGCTGATTGCTGAGGCGCATAGTGCGTAAAAGTCACCAACGCTCTTTTAAATCAATAACTGCAGAGTTCCAAACTTCCTCTGGCATTAACCCCAGCACAAGGAATGGGCTTCTATGGCCGAGCAGCTGCATACACACCTCATATCACCAAGCGCAATGCCAAGTGTCGGATGCAGTGGTGTAAAGCACGCCACCACTGGGCTCTGAATAAGGTGAAAACATTCTGGGGAGTGACAAGTCATGCTTCTGTCTGGCAGCCTGATGGATGAGTCTGAGTTTGTCAGATGCCAGCAGAACGTTACCTGCCTGACTGCATTGTGCCAACTATAAACTTTGGTGGAAGAGGGATAATGGTATGGGGTTGTTTTTCAGTGGTCAGGCTATACGTCTTAATTCCAGTGAAGGGAATTCTAAATGCTTCAGCATATCAAGACATTTTGGACAATTTTATGCTTCCGTCTTTGTGGGAACAGTTTGGGGAAGGCCATTTTCTGTTCCGGTATGACTGTGCCCCAGTGCACAAGGCCAGGTCCATAAAGACGCAGTTGGAAGAGTTTGATGTGGAAGAACTTGACTGGTCCACACAGAGCCATGACCTCAACCCCATCAAAGACATTTGGGATGAACTAGAAAGGAGACTGCGAGCCAAACATTCACATCCAACATCAGTGCCTGACCTCACAAATGCTCTTCTGGATGAATGGGCAAAAATTCCCACAGACACTCAATATCTTGTGGAACGCCTTCCCAGAAGAGTGGCAGCTGTCAGAGCTACAAAGGGGAACCAACTCAGCTCAGATCTTCAAAGCGTTCATGATTTAGATTGCAATATTCTGGCCTGAACAGGTACAGTTTTCAGGTACAGAGATAGCTGGTATAGCAAGATATTTGCAGGAAAGTGGTGCTAGCTCAGGAAAGGTGGGCTGGTTTAGTTTCCAGCTGGCCAAATAGTTTGCATCTTCTGATTAACATGGTTGACTCAGGTAGAAGTGATAATATGTGAAGCTTTGATGATAGATGAGGGACTAGTTTGACTTTCAATGTAAAAATAAAAAACAAGAAAAAAAAAAAAAAGAGTTCGGGACATTGCTTAAGTTGGGCACTGCAGTCATTAAATCCAGCACTGAGTTTTGGGAGGGTGACGATCAACTTTGAGAAGATCCACCATGGTACACCAAATGGCAGTTTATTTATTCTATAGGTGACACCTCATGACATTTTTATAACAATGATACAGTGCATGCAGTGTATGTTAACATGTTTATACGGAATTCAAAATGAAATATAAAGCTGTATTGTTAAAGCTGCACCTACATTAAGAATATGAAT
>JAAGVU020000092.1:4371807-4391899 GCA_011763525.2 Mormyrus iriodes | reverse complement strand
ACATTTTTGATATCAAAAACTCAATTTTTACATATATTACCATTGACTTCTATTATACTCTGGCCTCTCATATCCAAATTCAATTCTAACTAGTAAGAGGTCATATTGAAGACATAAGATATACTTCAGTTTTCACTAATAAAAACTCATATTGCCAATATCTACATCTTAATTTGAACTAGTCAAAAATCCAGGTCCACATATCCATAATACAGTTGTCATTAGTGAAAATTATTAATATATGTTTATAATAACAGATAAGGTGTCAGGAGACCTGGGTCTAGGGCCTGGAATTACTGTAATGTAATATCCATGGACGAGGTGAAGTGTAGAGAGTGCACTGTAGTGTTAAATACTTCAACAACACCTCTTCTATGTGTAGACCCCTGTGGTCTCAGCATTCAGTGGATGTTTGATTCATTTTGTATAGTGGATATAAAAAGTTTTGGATTTGGAGCGCTTTTGCAAGGTAGAGTGGGCAAATATTGCCAGGTCAAGATGTGCCATGCTGTTGGACTAATACCCCAAAAAACTGTAATTACATCAAAAGGTGCATCAGATATCAGAAAAACCTGGCATTTTAACAGCGGCCTGTACACATTTTATATCCACTGTACAGCCTAGTAATGCTGTATTGCAATGGCCTTTGGTTTAAATAAGAAGACAGAGTAACACCTTTATGCATTTACATGTCACATTGACAGTGGGGAACTGAAAGATGAATGAAAATGGCCAGGTAATGAAATACTTAGTTTTTTTCCTCTTTGCAAAATGCCTTTTAAACATCTATCATTTCATTTCAGGTAATGGACAAGAGGAGGATTGACTAAAGTCCCAAACCATGAGGGGAAAAAATGGTTTTGATTAAAAACCTTAAAAACCATTGCCTGAAAATACATTTTTGTGCTGGTTTGTTCATTATTGACTAATTCCAATATCCTGCTCAACACAGACAAGACAAAAACCTAGAGAAATCGATAACTGCCATGCACACTCGACACTTATATGGCATGTAAAAATAGAAATTATGTTTCAACAGAATATACAACTGTAGGAACAAACTCACAAAGAATCTCTGTGAATGGTTTAAGAGCCCAGTAATACAGCAAGAACGGCAATTCATGTCCTCGGTGAGGACAGTGTTTAGGACCCACACAGCAATGTTCTTACCAGCCTAACCAGCCCACACGTGTACAGCTTATATATGTAAATACTTATGTATTCGCATCTCCACTTATTGCCAGTTCTGCACACCATGGATGTATATGACTATTATTTATGCTTAATGTTTGTTAATACGTCTTGCCGCTAAACTTACGTCCTTTGTTCAGTTTGGGGCAAGGCAAACCGTGCATAAAACTTTGAAATGTCAATAATAGAGCAATGTAGGGTAAGCGGGTCTGCCGACCGCTATTATTTACCCATACGCTTAAAAGCCACCATAAAGGATAGATATTAGCTCCTCCACTAAGCAGTTTAGGCACCTCTGTTTCAAATAGGGCAACCATTAATGAAATCATCCCTCGCTGGACGGCTCACTCCGGGGTTACTGCCGCATGCGGCCACCAGGTGGCAGAGTGAGTATTAAAACAGCGAGACTGCGGAGAGCCAGGGGGATGTTCAGGAGCCGGTGCCGGCTTCAGCCGCGTCCTTCTTCACTGAGCGCATCTAACGCATTTATTTGGACAGGGCCTGACGGTACGAAGACTGTATTCTCAAATACTTTATAGGAATAATATGATTTTTTTTTCTTAATTCAGATTTTAACGTCTAAGATCCAGCCACATGCATTCCATTATGTACATGTATGACGTACTTTTTAACAAGTGATATTTGCATAACTTTGACATGTACAAACCACTTGTGTTCAAATATATTTCCGTCTCTTATATGACTATAGGGGATCGTTTTCTTCCCGTTTTAATTGCGTTTACGACGTGCCATTACTTCACAATGTGTTCATATAATAACGTCCATCCATCAATTTTCTGTAATGTTAAGCGAAAATACGCAGAATAGCCGAATTGCCCGGCGCTTGCTTTAGGTAAGCAGTGCGGCCCCGTGTGACACCGAGCGGACGGTCCGGAGGAAACGCTTCTCAGGGCCCGCGGCAGCAGCTCGGCCCCCGGGGAACTCGCCTTTCACCGGTTCATCGAAGGTTAGAAATCCAAAATGCCTATTTCACTCTCACGTTTACCAAGCTTCGCAAATGCACATCTGGATAAGCCATTCGTGTTTTCTAAATTAACTAGCAATTGTAAGCTCATTCAGGCAAGCGCTGCAAATGGTAAATGGATGTTGCTGGTTCTTGACCCGATGCACTTCTGAGCAGAGGTAGAAATTTTAGGTCCAGAAAGTAAAAATCCAGACCAAGATATTGTTACAACCAACCAGTTCAGTACTCTGTGACTGTGACTCTTTATAGTCAGCTGCTCTTGCAAGAGGGAAAATGTTCTTTAGCCTGACAAATCAGTTTAATCGCTATAACCACCCCCTTCCCACCCTTCATGGAAAACCACAGAGCGTAAAAATCATAAACTTTTACTTCTACCAAAAAGATTCAGAGGAATATCGTTAAACACTACAAACCGCTACTTTTAACTGAAAGAGATTCGTCTTCATATCCCCACCAGAAACAGACTCAACCCAGGAACCTCTGTCTGTTGCACACAGTTTATTTAACAATATGGTATATAAGTAAGAAATGAGTTGTTTTATGTTTATACAGTGATTTTTTTTCCTTAGATTTATAGCATTTTGTGTAATAACTTGCGTGATTTTACACAAGAGAAAAAGATCTCGGTTCAAGTTTCGTGTTCGGGGAAGGAGGATAGACACTCTTTCTCTGTTCAAATCAGCAGTCAAACTGATCCTTCCAGGGCAGTATAGGGTTCAAATCGTTTTTGAGTAGCTATATTTATAGGACTAATTTCAAAGATCTCAAAGGAGAAACAAAGCAACAATTTTCTACATCTGCAAGACAAATTCTGGTTCCAGGCCAGTGAGATGTTCAGATGGACTTGAGTGTTGTTTACGCTGGTGCGTGCGCATGTGTCTGGGAGAACTGGTATGTTGGCTGTGTGTCTGTATGTGTGTGTGTCTGTGTGTGTGCGCAATATTCTAGGTCCTATCTATACAAATGAATACTTTTATTTGCACAGACTTTACAATTAACAAAGGGAAAAGGAATTCCTCTCAAAAGTATATCCTTTTGAAAATCAGTACATCATTAAGAATCCATTTGTAAGGAATGAGAGAATAGAGAGAAGCTGGCCTACTTCCCAGACAAAATTATTTTACAGTCTTTCAACACAAAAATGCTTTAAAGTTTGCAAAGGTACAAAATAAAATGTATGAATAATATAATGACAGTTCCATAAATTCTTTTAAAAAAAGTCATGAATTCATACCAAAACAAACAGACAAAAAAAAAAACAGACCAAAACTGGTCCAAACCAAAAATATATTCTTTGTGATTTCCTTTTTTTAACAGCAATTTTCAAATCCCTTGACTTGTAGGAAGAAACAGGTGTCTCTCAAGTTAGGAAACATTCCCTAGAATCGTTGACTTTATTCTTTAAATTCCTTTAAACTTTTTACATGTCAGTACAAAAGTTCTCTGAAGGGGAAAAAGCTGGAACAGAGGGAGACAGCATTTCTCTTATAATCTACCCCCAAAATGCTACAAACTCTCCACAAACTTCTCCAGCGTGTCCCCTGACGGGTCCCCCCCCATGCCCAAGTCCCCAGGCAGTCCTCCACGGCCAGGCGTGTTCAGCTGCGGAAGCATGGCGCTCTGCTCCGGTGCGCCTAGGTGCCCCTGATCCAAAGGGCCGGCCATGGGGGCCGCCAGGCCGGGGTGGGGTGAGCCCGTGTGGGTGGCCACGTGCTGTGGGGAGGGCTGCGGCTGTATCCGGGGCGAGGGGCTGGAATGCGGAGGGGGCTGCTGCTGCGACGGCGGGCAGGGCGATTGCACAGGGGCGGGCGACCGCACTTGGCCAGGGAGCGTAGTGGCCATGGGCTGGCCGGGGAGCATGTGCGGCTGAGGACTCATGGGACTGGGCTGGGCGGGTGAGCCCATCTGCGACTTCAGCATGGCCTGCTGCTGCGGGTGCTGCTGGAGCAGGCGTGGGTGCAGCAGGTTCTGCGAGCCATCCAGACCCATCTGCGGCTTGGAAGGCAGCTGACCCATGGGCCCGGTGCCACCCTGCATGGCCAGCTGCTGCTGCTGCTGCTGCTGCTGTTGCATGCGGAGCTGGGAGTAACTTGCAGTGGAGGCTTGCGACTGGGGGAACTGGCCGTGGGACTGGGGCATGGTGCCCTGCAGCTGCTGCTGTCGCTGTAGAAGTTGCCGGCGATACAGCTCTTGAAGCTGTGGGTTGGGATTGTGTCCGGGGTTCATCAGTTGCCCCTGTGGCACCAGAGCTCCCATGCCCTGCTGGGGTGGCTGGGGGGGCATGCCGGGCCGCTGCACGGCCCCGCCAGGCACGGGGGCAAGCCCTGCAAGGTTGGGCTGACCTGCATGCATGCCCTGGGGGGCCTGCTGTGGTGGCGGTACCTGCTGTGGTGGTGGTACCTGCTGCTGCTGCTGCGGTGCAGGCTGGTTGGCCTGGTACTTGGCTGTCCGCTGCTTTATGAAGGCGGCCATGAGCTGCGGGTTGGACTTGAGGATGCGGAGGACCTGCTGCTGCTGCTGCGGCGAGCTGGGGGACTTGAGTGTGCGCAGGAGGTCCTGCAGAGCAGCGGCGGCGATTGGGCCCCCCTGCTGGGGCGTCTGCTGCGAGGGGCCCTGCGGCGGAGCAGCCCCAGGCATGCGTGGTGGCTGCTGGGGCATCAGGGGCCGCTGCATGGGCATGGCCGCCTGGGGGCCCTGGGGGGGGAGCTGTTGCTGGGGAGGAACCTGCTGTTGCTGCTGTTGTTGCTGCGGAGACAATGTGGCCTGCATGGGCCCTTGAGGGCCTCCGGGCCACTGGCCGGGTGGTACGGCCTGCATGAGTGCGGGACCGCGGGGGCCAACTAGCTGCATGCTGCCCGGCAGAGGCCCCGGCGGGCGCTGCTGGTGCAGGCCATTCATGTTGACCCGGTAGCCGAGATGTTGGTTCTGCTGCTGCGCCTGGGCGACGCGCTCGATATGCCGGGCCATCTTCACTGCGGCTGGTGGCGGCTGCTGCGGTTGCTGTTGCTGCTGGGCGGGCTGGGGCTGTTGCGCCTGGGGCTGCTGGGGCAGGGGGGACTGCTGCTGGTGCAGGGGTGAAGCCTGGGGGCCCTGCGGCTTGCCCTGAGATGTGGGGGTTGGGGGCTGGCTGGCTCGGGGGCCGCCCTGGAAAGCAGGAGAGAGGACGCCGCCACTGGGTGTGGTCGGTTGAGATGGAGGAGCAGGCAGGGGTTGCGGGGTCTGTGGTGTGCTGGGCTGCTGGTGGGAGGTGGGCGTGCCGGGTGTGGCCGCTGAGGTAGGCGGGGAGGGCAAGCTCTGGGGGGCGCCACGGCCCTGCATGGTGGCCATGCGCCGACGCATCATCTGCGCCTGCTGCAGCCGGTGCTGCAGCTGCTGCTGGCGCAGCTTGTGCTTGATGTTGAGGCAGAAGGGCACAGGGCACTTGTTCTCCTGGCAGTGCTTGGCGTGGTAGCAGCAGAGTGCGATGAGCTGCTTGCAGACGGGGCAGCCGCCATTGGTCTTGCGCTTGCAGCCCTTGGTGTGCTGCACTACGCGCTTCATCTTCTGGCAGGACGGCAGTGAGCAGTTGGCGTTGCGGCACTGGCAGGCGTGCACCAGCGACTGGATGCAGCGCTGGATGCTCAGGCGGCGGCTCTCCTGCGGGCTCTTGGAGGCCTCAGCCCCCTGGCCGTTGCTGTCGTCGTCCAGTCCCAGGCCCCACTTGACCATCTGATGCTCGTGGCCCTTAGTGTTGTAGCAGTTGATGCACAGGTCAAAGTCCTGGAGGGAGAAATGAGCCAGAATGTCAACAGAAGAAAGCAAGGCTGGGCTTCCTGTGTCTGTAACATGGAGGGGAATGTGGGTAAAATACGACAAAACACCCCAACAAAGCGGGTGGGCTGTACCTCGCAGACGGTGCAGTGGAAGCGTGTTTCCACGTGGTGTTTGCATTCGTTGCAGGTGTAGACGAAGCGGTCCTGGCCCTGGTGGTGCAGCTCCACCAGCATGCACATGGTGCTCCACTTGCAGCGCCGCAGTGAGGAGAACTCCCAGTGCTTATCACGCGCCAGCGTCAGGAAGGCGTCGCGGCCGTCCATCAGGTCGCACGTAAGCAGCGGGTCTGGGTCCATGATGGGTGGTAGCGTGTTCACCATGGGCCCCGAGTGCAGGTGGATCACGAAGAACACCTGGAACGGGCCGAGAGTGACAGTCACCAGGTTTCAGGAGGCAGGCAGGCTTATTGTCAAACCCCAGTGATTCCAACGGCATTCCACCTCCGGATGGGACCCATAAAACGTCTGCAGATTATAGGAGAGAACCAGAGAAGTGTCACAGATACCATGACTCACCTCCTTGTGCTTCTCCATGGTGGCGTAGAGTTTCTGCGAAAGGTCGTTGGCCACGTTGGGCATGCCAGCCTTCTTCTTGTTGGCCCGGCTCACACTGCTCTTGTTCTTGTTAGTCTTCTTATTGTTCTTTTTCTTGGCGTTCTTGCTGTCGCCTGGTGTCCCCTGGGAATCACGAGCACAGGCACGTATCACCAGCAGCAAGGGTGACTAGCCAGGCTCAAGCCTCAAAGTGTTCAACCCCATGGCAGCGACTACGGCTGACGGCACACGAACAGAATCTCACTCTTCACATAACGTTTTTACGAGACAGTCGAAAGGGGGGCACTTACAGGAAGCTTCCTACACTGCATGGAAATAAGACACCAACAACATGGGAAACAATTTAAGGAGCTCCCTGCCCCCTTGGGAGGAACACAGCAAGAACCATTCCAGGAAAATAATATGCATGTTAACCATTTGAGGAATCCACACCTACCCCATGGAAGAACTGAAATCACTTGGGAATTTTTAACAGGTTCTAGTTTTTCTAGAGCAGGGGTCTCCAACGCTGGTCCTGGAGAGCTACTATCCAGCGCATTTTCTATCCTACCTGGCTTCTGATGAGCCACACCTTTTCCTAGTATTTACCTGAGAACAGGTGTGGCTCGTTACAAGCCAGGGAAGATACAAAATCTACTGGAAAGTAGCTCTCCAGGACCCCTGCTCTAGAGGATGAACACCGGATTCTCTGACGTGTTACTGCATGGACTGCATCAGGCCCCCATTTGGCCCCCCACGATGGCCAACCTCTGGTGCCTCGCAGGCTGCTGTGTTCTCCTCCTTCTTGCGCTCCTCCTCCTCCTGCTCCAGTTCCTTGATGCTCTCCTCCAGCACGTTGGGCCAGAAGTCTCCCTCGAAGTACGGAAGCTCGTTGGCGCTGGTCAGCCGGTCCTCGGTTGCTTGCTTGAAGATGTCCTGTTGACCGTGAACACCGACGAAACAAAAGAGCAAAGCTAGTAGAGCTCATGCATAAATTTTTTTGTTTATTGTAGCAGGCTGTACAATATTCAGTGACACTAACCCAAGCTCTAGAGTACTGGTTTTCATCAACGTGATCCTCTTATAAAAAGTGTCAGCATAACACACCACAGTGAACACACAGCATCAAAGACGACCAGGCCAGTCCCGCTCCTGGCCATGACAAAGCAGACAGAAGACACACGAGCGAGACAGTCTGGGCTGAGATGCTGTGATGATGGCAGCCAACCTTATAGTCATGGAGGATCCTCTCAGCAAAGGCCTTGTCAAGCATCTTCCGGTACCATTCCTGCAGCCGCTTGGGCTTGGGGATCTTTTGGTCTGCCGGATGGCAGTGGAAGATGTAGTCGTCCCCCTCACTTGGCGGGCAGGCCCAAATGTGGGCTGTGACGTACCTGCGCAGGCGAGGACAGGGGACACTTCAGCACCTGATCTCTCAATACGAGTTATAGCCCAACGTTAATGACTATTCACAAAAATCGGTCGATGAAATTTTACTGTTACTTAGCACACATTTGGCTGCATTAGTCTCGTACGGCCTTCGACAAGCCAGAACCTACCCAAGCTTCTTGACATACTCCAGATAACCAATCAGGATCTCGTGGTAGACTGCAGTTCGGAGAATCCGGGGCCTGAAGAAGTGAATACTGTCGAGGTACGATATGTATACCCGTCTGTTGAGGGAAGAAGAGGATGTATTTGTGTTAAGCACCTGGCAGAGTAGCTGAACTATCAAACACATGACAAGCAAGTTCTAGAAGGGAGAAGGTCTGTTGGCCGTCAGTTCAGTTCCTTATTTCTGGCATAAGCTAGGCTGCCTGAAGCCCGGGTGCTCACCTGGTGTTGGGAAAGGGGCAATCCGAGCCATACTCCTGGACGTGCATCCCAAAGAAGCACACGTCCACTCCATCTATCTCTTCGAAAGCGAAAAGTGCTTTGGTTCTGTAGGGGAAGCTTTCGGCCATCTCACCTATATCCACAAACCTGGCAGAGTAACAGGGGGGTCTTTAGAAGCGACTTACCCAGAGAGAACCTCAAGCTAAAGGGCACTTTTTGTTTGTAGTTCACTTATTCGACAGTATAGTACACTCATGGAAAGATGTACATTAAGACAAAAATTTACTTGTATATAGGCTGCAGTCAGATATTTCAGTTATGGTAACACTTGCACCTTTATGGAGGCAATGCAGGTGAGACATACAGGTTAGCTGAAGAGTTTTTTTGTTTTTACCTGGACTTCATCCCGGGTTTGACCTCCACTGTCTTGTCGGAGCTGGCCACCACCCGCACGAACACTTCCCCGGCCTCCGGGTGGTTCTGTCGCTTCAGGTACTTGTTGACCCGATCTTCTATGTACGTTCCCAGTTTGGTGGTCTGCAGCCCTGGGGGCGCGAGTACGGACACGTACCGTGATTAGATCCGAGGTTACACATTGCTAAAATTCAGCAAGCTTCCAGAGTGACCCACAAATCATCCTAAAACGTCAAGGAAGGCAGTAAGACCCAGAATACTAACATCCTGTAAGGTCCGAGGGCATGTCTACAGCCTGGGATGGCTGGACCAGCGGAAGTGCTCAAGTATGTGGATGGCTCTCAGTGAAAGCCCTTAATCACAAACACACGTGAGTTTTTTTTTTTTTTACGTACTTTTGGCAGAAAACCTGTTCTCCTTCCTCGTTCTCCCAGTCTTCTTCAGACAATCATCGCAGACAAAGCTGTTGAAAGATAATCCTACCATTAGTCAAGCAGCCAATCAGCAGAGGCGGCAGTGGGGCAACAACAGCATATAATGAAATGTTGCACAGGGGCAACATGCATCTGCAAGTGGACACTGGCCGTGTCTTCCTGCAACGGCTGTCTGTTTGCTAGTGGACACTGGCCGTGTCTTCCTGCAACGGCCATCTGTTTGCTAGTGCTCAATTCCACACTACCGGTCTGCCTCATGCCACGTTTCCGCGTTTCCCCCTGCAGCCATGTTCGGCTGTGAAGACCGTACGCCAGTCCCGCTTGCAAAAAATATACAGAAAAAAATGCTGTGCAAACAGCAGAGGGCTCACCCTGCGGGCCAGATGACATCGTAGTGTAGCGCACAGATCTGGTGCATCTTCCGTCCGCAATCCTTACATTCAACGAACCTACATATAGTGTGTAAGGGGGTGGGGTGGGTGGGAGAACAAAAAGACTGCCTCAATGGCTGGAACCAATTTGATTTGGGGGGTGGAGGGTGCACTGTCACACTCCAGGTCGGTGAGCAATAAAACAGGTCATAACAGAACAATTCACACATTCACATACATTTCAATTTTGCCCTTCAGGGTCCAAAAAACAAAAACAAAACTTTACTTACGGTTCCGGATCTAATGTGTCATTCTTCTTTCTCTCAAACTGCTCTTTAGATATCATACTAGAAGCAAAAAAGACAGAACTTCATTTGTAATATCAAAGAAAACCAACAGCCTTTTTAAAAATTAGATACAACCTGCCCAAGATATGTTCAAGAGCCTAACATGGGGAGAAACTCTCTTTTTAGCTAAACAGTAAGGGAAGAGGTGGCCCTGTGACAGACGACGGCAGCTCACGTCTGGGGCTGTGCAGGGTCGTCGCCGAGGGTGACGCTGTCGCCCTGGATCTCGTTGAAACACTTCTCGCAGAAGTGGTACCTGCCAGGAACAAGGGCATGCTCGATTGAGTCGCTCGTTGCAGCACAAAACTGCACGGGTTCGATGCTGATGGCCTTGAGGCAGAACCATGAGTACATAAAGAGAGCAGCTTGGTGTGGAAGGACGTGTGTGTGCCGGAGCTCGCTCTTCATTAGGCTGCAATAGGCTCCAATTTTTCATTATTAGAGGCACAACAAAAAAATCTCTAATTTTACCCATTATTGCTACAGACATCCCTCCCAAAATTTTCAAAAATGCACTGTATCAAAATCGCAGACATAAAGCAACTACTCAGTCATATTGTTTTATTAAACAATATGTACATAGTAACGGCCCAGACCTCAGGTTGGGAACCAATGGTTCTGTGACCACAGCTCTGAATAAAAATCTAGTTTCAGCCAACTGCAGTAGCAGGGCCTGAACAGCAGGAGGAGCAGAGGGACCCTGACAGAGACGCTCCGCAACCACCTCGCCTCATGAGCGTGCTAGTCACTGGGAATGGTTAAAACCGGTTGCCTGGCAGACAGAATGACTTCAGATGGCTCCCATCTGCATTCTGTTACTAATAGCAATTGAAGGTTCGCTTCCACTTTAGCTGAGGCATCAGACACACACTGACTGGGGAACAATAGCAGGCCGGGACCACAGAACGCTACCAGAAATGTCAAGCCTGCAGAAGAAGCCATAAGAACAACATCTGCCTTGATTTAGCCGCAGCTGTCCGGCGCCATTCTCTCCTCTACTGGGCTCTTGCGAAATCCCAATGCAAAGTGGGAACAGATCTGGAGCCCGGGGTCCCGTCTGGCTTTCCCATGATGCAGTTCATATGTGGGCACACGCACTACATACACTCAGTAGCCACATTGTTAGGTAAACCTGCTCAGTAATGCAAACAGAAACAGCCAATCACATGGCTGCAACTGAATACAAGAGGTACAGCCAGTTCAAGCGTTTGACCAAATGCCGGAACAGCTATGGCGCCTGATAAAATCGACTTTGGACGTGGCATGATTACTGGTGCACCATCTTGGGAGTTTCACGCATGACAGTATCTACAGTTTCCAGGGAATGGTGTAATGAACAATGAGTATTCAGTCATGGCAGCCTTGTGGCTGAAAACTCTCGATAGGAGAGGGTCAGAGGAGAATAGGCATCTAACAGGAAGCGCACATGCGGACGGTTCTGGAGGCCAAGGTGAGTTCTGACCAGTACCAGCTATGTGCACCTAATAAAGTGGCCACTGAAAGTATACACACATTTAACACACCAACATATAAACTCAGCACTCTAGTGGTGGTCTGCATCTGGACAGAAACAATTTAATCCCGACATGCAATCGATCCACAACCCCACTGGTCAGACCACCCTTTGTCGGTGAAACCACCCGTCGTTGGCAAAATACAGCTGAACATTTTATTGGAGGCTGCCGGAATTTGGATCTCTGGAAAAAATTGAGTACCTCTGTCATAGAGGGATAGAAGTTAAATGTGACCTTAACGCCAAGCTTAAAAATAAGACCTTCACACATAGAAACCCTTTTCTCATTCACCTGCTCGACACAGGGCCACGGGGCTCACCTGTTCTGGTAGCTGAAGTAGGTGCCGTCTCGAGGAATGGTGCACAGCTGTTTGCCGTAGCAGCAGAGCGTCTGAGGTGAGAACTCATACTGTGACAGCAAGACGGAAAAAGGGGGCGGGGGGGAAGACACGACAGTCAGGTGTTCATTCGCGTTTCACAGAGGTGTCATACGGCAGGCACACACAGCCAGGGGCAAATGAAAATGGGGAGATGGGGGTCACGATAGGCCAGCGGTACCCTCCTGCTGGACAGAAACTGCAAGGGGTGTCTGCGGTTCAGCACACTCTGCCTGTGACCGGAAGGTCACTGGTTCAAATCCCAGAGACGGCAGAGTGGTTTCACTGCTGGGCCATTGAGCAAGGCCCTTAACCCCAGTTACTCAAGGGACTGGCTGACCCTGCCTTCTCAAAAATGTTTGCTTTGTATAAAAGCATCTGATAAATACATAAAAACAAAACCCCCCCAGTACAGCACAAATGCAGGAGAGTCCTTCACTAACTCATTCGGCCCCTCATGTAAATACATGGGGGGGGGGGGGGTCGAAGACCAGCAAGCTTTTGATCACATGGCCTGCATCTAACCACCAGGCTACCTTTCGCCCAAAGAATGGATGCTGGCTCCAGCTGCACTCCCCCTGGGGCCCGCCTCCCTCAGTCAGCCACTGGTTACTCACCTTTCTCCCGCAGCAGTAGCCCAAGCTCTGCATGACCGGGTCGATCTCCTGCTCGAAGACCTCGGCCAGCTTGGAGCAGTACTTGTAGACGCGTGATGTCTTGCGGTTGTAGAGCCAGGCATTGTTGAACATGAGCCAGACGTCGTCCACGTACTGCCAGGGCTCCTGGTACTGGCCCGTGTCCAGCTTGCGCTTGATGGTGGACAGGTCGATGGGGTTCTTCACGATGTCGAAGTAGTCCTGGCGGACCAGAGACCGGGGAAGAGGATCATAAACAGGTAGCACAGCCCAAAGACGGCCAAAACCACCATGGAGATTTGCCAGCTCCATCATTATACATTATGTCAATAAACCATGAACCACCGGCAGAGATATGGCCATAAAAGGTGGGACAACGACCTCCAACGGTTCCATTCCTCTCCATCCCGCTTTAATCTGATCTGACGACACACGAGGAATTAATAAGCTGATTGAAACGTTCACAGCCAAAAGCTGCCATGTCATTACTGAAGCTTGCAGTAGCTGTTAGTGCAAGAAATGATGCATTAAGTGCCTGACAGCAAGCAGCCAGCGGCGGTTAATCAGGGCTCACTGAAAAAACCGAACAATAAAAGACGCATTTACCAGGCAAATCAAGTGGGTTCGTCTTAGAGAACCAAACACTCGACAGCTTACACCGTTTCCTTCCACCCTAAAGGGCACTTAGGGTTTGTTTTAATGTCCCAGTAGGCATTTAAAAAACATCCTACAAGTAAGGGCACTTTTCCACCGCACCAGGCACCGTACTTTTGGTACTTTTTCCCTTTTTCATTGATGTACCAAAAGTTCCAGTACGCAAAACACCAACCAGCTGGGAAATTTTTCTGGTACTTCGGTACTTTGGGGTGGGACTTGAAAATGTTTTCTGTCGAATGCTTATGCAAATCGCCTGTATATGAAACACAACAACTGCCATCTTGGAAAAAGTTACAGACTCAGGAAAAGTAAGAATTAATTAATTGATGATGATGATGATGGCTGCATGGACACATGAAGAGATGCAAGCTTCTGGTCAGAAGAACAGACAAGATCAGGATGGCATGATATTATATTCTAGGGCAGCACGGTATTGGAAAATTTCCAGATATCACAATGAGATTTTTTTTGTAATAAACATTGGGGTATTTGTACAGCAAAAAAAGGAGTTCAACAAATTTTTCAAACCTGTCTAGGAGTGATTTAAACAGCATGGATGAAAATGATTATGATTGTCTCAGAGGACGCGTGCAGAGCTCATGCAAAAGCAGCGGAGGTAAGCAAAGTGATTTTTTAAAACCTATATTAAACATTTTTGAAACATATTAAACATTTTAAAGCAATCCTGAAAAGGTATAATTAAAATTTCAAAGCTTGCCAAGTTTTTTTTCCACGACAGAGTAAAGAGGTTTTAGCGAAACTTAACCCTTTCCTCTACAATGTCCACACAGTACGAAGATATGAAACTGCCTCATCTCAAGCCAGCCGACTAGTTTTTTTAATTGCATGTGCAGAACATGTTAGTTTTAATATCGCCATCGTCCAGCTCAATAATACACTACAGCCATTTTTCAAATTCAGTACAAAAGACCCCGCCCCATACTGTGAGGTCATTCAGCACCAGTACCAGTTTTTACGCCAGTGGAAAACCAGCACCTTGAAGCACAGTACTTTTGGCATTTACTTGTACTGAAAATACAGTATGTGGTGCGGTGGAAAAGTGCCATTTCTTAGAAATATCTGAAAAACAGAAACCCTGAGGGTAGGCGGTGGCCTCACGCCTCCAGGGCTGTGAGACCGGTCTGCACTCCATGCTCTGTGAGTAAGTTTTAATGTTCTCTGTGTTCCAACAGGATTCCTGTGAGCCTGTGTGTCTCAGCCCAGTCCGTGTGGAGCCCTCAGACGGTCCACATTTTGCAATGAAGCAAATAAGCAACCAAGGATAACTGGTACAGGCAGGAAGGGGGAAAAATGTGGACTGTCTGGGGGTCCCTGAGGACTGGGTTAATTAACACCAATGCAGGTTAATTTGGTTCTTTAAAAATTCTCTTAGTGAGTAGAAAAGGGTGTGTGTATGCCCAATGATGGACTGGCATACTATCTAGGGTGTGCCCTTCCCTTCCAAGCTCACCCAGTACTAGATAAACTAACAAGACAGGTGGAAGTACCCTGACACAGACAGAGACGGCAGCAGGTCCCTGAGCGCCGAACCCACCGGGATTCCCAGCCGCAGGGGGTCCACAGGCTGTCGGAAGGGCAGCGACTCGGGGTCCTGGCGGTACAGGGCCTCCAACGTGGGCATCAGGGCCTGGCGCAGCTCCTCGGGCTTGAAGACTGGACAGCGACAGGTGGGGAGGAGGGGGTACAGTGGGGAGGTGAAAAGGAACATTTGGGGGAAAAGAGTGAGACAAAGAATAACCTGGATTGGCCACAAAAACAAAACAGTCCTGGTGAGAAAAGCAGACAGTCAGCCAGGCAGCCACTGTGCAGGTTGGCCAGGACAAGGACAGCGAGGCCCACGTTCTTACTCTTCCTGCGGGACTGTGAGGCTGGTGTGGATGTGGCGGAGCCATTGGCCCCACCCTCCTCATCCTCCTCCTTGGGCTCTGGCTTCACCTCCACCTTCTTCTCATCCACATCCATGGGCTCCTGCTTAAGGTCTGAGCCTTCTGGATCCTCCTTCTTTACCAGGGATGAAGAGTCATCCTCTGACTGAAGGAGAGAACGGAAACGAGGGGAAGGTTCAGGGCTCTGAATAAGTGCGCTAAGCCATTCAGGATTACGCGACATTTCGCCAGAGTATCATATTTCACTCATCTGAAACCAAACCATTCCGTGGAAACACCTTGGGATTTGAACCAGCAGCATTTTGCCACCACTGGCTTTGACAGACTGGCTGAACGTGAAATAAAACAAGACTAAGCGGGAGGCACCAGCTGTGCCCAAATGTTAAGCAGAGAGAGAGAGAGAGGAGGCGAGGCGTCGTGGAGAAAAACAGCCGATTCTATGGCACGGAAAACATACAGCCATAGGCCACAGTCCTGCCTGCCAGCACATCAACCGGACTGGAAACAACAGAGAGACTGCACGTCCGAGGGCAGATCCGTCACCCCCGATTCTGGTACAGGCCTTTCATATTAAAACTGTTTCAGGGAATGAATCATGGCAGTTTACCAGCCACTATTAGGACTGGAAATCCTGCTCTTGGAGACGAAGCTGCAAGCAAGTTCAGCTTAAAATAGCTACCGCAAACTTTCAGGCCTGACACTGTATTGCAGTTTTTTTGCCGATTCTGATTTCAAAATTAGGAAAATTTCAGTTTTAATAACAGGATCATTCTCCATCTGGATGTGCAGAGTGGTCCAAGACGGTCACACGGTAGAGCAACCCCACCTGTCACGCAGAGCCTGCTATCTCAGGATGGGCCGGCTGACGTGTGAAATGTGAGGTGCTGGATTGTGACATACACTATGGCAAACTGACTAAGTAGAGGCAGGGCGAAAGCACAGAGCTCCAAAACGTAACCTGAATTAATCTCCTCCACGCAGACTGAAACTCCCTTTTCACTTTATGCATCATTCCTAGTGATGCAAACGCGAAGCAAGATGGCAGACAAGCGGAAGGCGAAGAGAATCCACGCTGCTCCAAGGCGGTGATTTCAGAAACTGATCCGCAAGCAGTCGGGGAGGAATACAGGAAGATGCAGGCTTTGGCTTTGCCTGGTACTAATTTCCTTTATTGTGACATTTCAGAGGGTAAGACGCCTTATCCCCAGTGTTATTTTTGGGGTCGAAGTTACCCCAGTCCATTTTCAAAATGAGGTTAAATTCTATAGATTCTAGAATTTAGAACGGAAGAAGTAAAATACACAAGGGTTAAAATGATACCTTATTACAGCCTTCGGAGAAAAAGAGCTAAGTGACATTTAACATTATTAAGCCTGTATTGGAAGATATGAGCAGCAGGGTTTCCAAACTCAAACCAGCAGCACCAAAGCCGTCGCACTCCAGCCAGCGTCACTGGGATGTGGAGCGCAGGGAAAAAAAAACAAATCTGGAATTTGAACACCTCATTTGTTGGGTTTCTTTGCCCACGCAGAATAAAGCCGGCAGAGCTGTATATAACTGGAGGGTGAAGCACCATACCAAAGCCGCTGTAAACTCAGCCCTCGCCTTAAAGCTTTATAGACAAAGGAGAAAACGCTGAAGAACAAAAGGGGTCCCACACAGCTCACAATAAAGCTTGCCTTAAATCAGTGACTACTGAGCTTTACGTATATATTTACATTTCATTCATTTACGTGATACTTTCATATTAAGCAACTTATGGTCACAGTTTGTGCATGCTCTCTGGGATCTGAACCCATAACCTTTGTGTTCTTAGCGTGATGCTCTGCTGGTTGAGTTTGCATTTATTGCATTCTCATAGAGGCACTCAATCACGCTTACTTCCTGTTTGGCTAACAGATTTCATATGTAAGCGGTGTTGCAAACAGTCAGTCGGTACATAATCAGTATAAACATTCCCAAAAGTGGTGCTGGTGCACCAGAAGCTACCTCTTGAAAAGTACACATCGTAGTTCTTAATTTAATCACTTATGCATCTGCTTGGAGAATATGAAAAACATTTTGGAAAGGTTTTGAAGTAATTAAAACTAATCATGAGTCTTTAAGTCCATCATTGTAATCACCGAATGCTTCACAGCCAATGATTTCATTAAAAAAAAAAAAAAAAAAGTATTCCGTACGCTCAACACTCACTGCAGCATTTAGAAAGTCATTAAAGCAGTCTAATTCAAACAACAGCCACTGAGAGCAGAAAAAGGCACATTTTCAGTGAGTAACAACTCCACAAAATCCGGGGGCCAGAGTTTAATTTCCGTCATCTTTACCACCCCGTAGATGGCCTGGATTTTGGGGGAGGTAGGAATCACAGAGTTTAAGAAGGTTACAGTACCTTTTAGCGAGGTGCAGCCACCGTGCTCTGTCTTGCTATAGTTCATACTTTCACGCCTTCAGGCAGAGACAGTACCCATGCCCAGATCTTGATCTGGAGCACACCCAGCCAAACTTACTGGCCAGTCCCCTGTGCCGACACGCACCTCCGCTTTGGGCTCCATCTTCAACCCTCCAGACTCAAAGTCCTGCTCTTCGTCCCGGGGCTCAGGTTTGGACTCGTGAACAGGTCGGTCAGGTAGGGCATGCTGGGAGTGCAGGTCACTCCCCAGCACGGAGGCCGGAGTGGGAACGCGGATGTCTGCGCTGGTCGCGGTCTGGGAAAGCTGGGGGATGGGATGGGAGGGGGCGAGACAGCAGGCACAGAATGTCACCCTGCACGGCAGATGTCGGCAGCCTTCAATCCCACCCCAAAATTAGACCGCCGCTTTTTTTGGTGCATGGAGAACAAAATATTACTCTCTCAGGACCCCTGGTTCGTTAAAAACGATGGATTAAACAAAAATAAAACGTGAAGTGGGGGAAAAAGAAAAATGAAAAGCAGCCTGCAAAACGACCCTGGCGTCCGCAGGCGGGCGGCCTGTCTGAAGGGCACGGAGCCAACTCTCACCGGAGTAGTGGGAGGCTGCGGCTGTGCAGATGGGGGCTGCTGGATCTGCGTGACGGGATCCGGTTGGGGCGGCAGGGGTGTGCGCGGCTGGGCTGGGGCAGGCGGGGTTCCCTGCATGGGGGAACGGCCTGGCGCAGGGGCGGGGGTGGAGGCCCGGCTTGACGGCTGAGCCTGCGGGGGAGTAGCGTGCTGGAGCTGCTGCAGGCTGGGAGCACCTGCAACCGAGGTGGGGGGTGGTGTGCCATGCAGCGAGGGCTGGGTGGGCGGAGCACAGGGCAGCTGGGGCGCCATGGGGCCAAGGGTATTCATGGCGAGGTTAGCGTTCTGCTGTGGTGGTGGCTGCTGCTGCTGTTGCTGCTGTTGCTGCTGCTGGAGAGAAAACAAGGAGCCGACGCCATCCGTTACAGCACCACCATCTCCGCTCTGGACGGCACTGATGTCTGCTTTCAGATTCCAACAGTCAACCAATCACCCCCCATTTAGTGAACGGCTCAAATGGGGCACTCTTCCAATGCAGAAAATTTTTTCAGGAACTAGAACCCTTTTCAAGAAACAAGACCTTCTGTCATGTTTCCACTGCAGGAACTCGTCCCAATTCTAACTTTTGAGAGGTAGTTCCGGAGCCTGTTTCAGTCCCTACTCCAGAGTAGGTAATTTTCGCCTGACCAGAAACTAATGGGTGGGGCTTATAGCAATAAACTTTTCTGATTGGTTGACCACAAGCACCGGCACTCAGAATTTACATGGAAGTGCGGGAAATGAGATACAAGTAGTGGAACAAAAGATGACCAAATGGATCTTAATTAAGTTAAAATGCATTAAAGAATACATATTTTATGCTTGCATCTCTGTATTTCTGCATTGGGGAATTCAATCAGAATTACTTCTAATAGTCGCTGGTATTGGCAGCACTTACTAGCAGAAAAACGCCACACATTTTTTATTCTATGTAAAATCGATCTTCTGGCCAAATTTAAAAATAATGTATAAACGTTGCTGGCCATATAAATAAACCATAATTAAAATGCTGTATCCCATTCCGAACCAAAAGAGGGAATGATTTGTTCCGTATTTTCTCACCGCACGATCGATCCCCCAGTAACTCACGAAATATCTTGCTCATCATGTTTTGGGGGAATGTCGCATGAAATTGTGTGTGAATTTTAATCTACGAGTTTTTTGTGTCTCCCATGCTTATTTAGCATAAAGGCATGCTGGTTATGCTGTGCAGAAACTCAGAACCAGGAACTAGAATCCTGAACTTTGGTGGGAAAGCGCCAATGGCCACCATACAGCAATTAGGCACCCCCCTCACTCACCTGTGGCACAGGAGCCGGCGTGCCGGGCTGCCCCAAACCCACATTCACATTCATGGCCCCGCCGAACTGAGTCTGAGGCATGAACTGGGCCTGGTTTGGAGTCTGGCCCACCATGTTGTTGCCATGCGCTCCCATCATGCCTTGCGCCTGGGGCATCCGGGAAGGGGACATTCCCATCTGGAAGGAGAGCAGAATGCCACTCCATTACTCCACTGGCACCCAGAAGCACAGCATGGCACAAGATCTGAAAAGCCCTCTGCAGAGGCCTACAGAGCAGTCTGACTGACACAGGCGGCCAGGCCAGGGACAGCCTCAACTCTACTGAAATTCCTACTAACTACCATTAAAAAATAATATTAATAAAATCAGGAGTGCCATGCAAGGCACAGATATATTAAATATTAAAACGAGATTCGCCTTCCGCAGGCTCGCTTGGCCCGGGCCGACTCCGGAAGCATGACTGTGGAGCTGGCTGTGAAGCGCATGCGGGCGTGGGGCTCACCGCTGGGACGGAGCTCATGTTCATCTGCACGGGGTGGCTCATGGGGGAGGCTGCACGGGCTCCCAGGGGCGCCGGCGACATCTGCACACTCTGCATCGCCATGGGGGCGAACTGACTCATCCCTGCGGGGGACACGGGCACGCACGCACGCACGCACACACACACACACACACACACACACAAACACACACACACACACACACACACACACACACACACACACACACACAAATACACACGGGTGTAATTAGAGGCCAGAT
>JAAGVU020000092.1:4350480-4365045 GCA_011763525.2 Mormyrus iriodes | reverse complement strand
GCCCGGGGATGGGAGAGCCGCGGGCCGTGGGGCAGACCGCTGGGGACAGCCGAACCCGGGGATGGGAGAGCCGCGGGGCGTGAGGCAGACTGCCGGGCTGAGTGGGGTGGCAGACAGCTGGGCTGAGAGGGGACTGGGAATGGGAATGCTATACCATGCAAGAAAGAAGATGATATTCACATGGCAATTTACCATCCCACGAGATTAACACACGTCTCAAACTTCAATGTAGAGCAGACTTTCCAAGTGTTAGTAGTTCCTGAACATCTAATAATCATGTCAACTAACTTGCTGATTGTTTTCATTGCAGTTTTTCAAATTATTTTATTCACCACCTGAACGTAAAAATGTTTTTGTGATATTTGCGGATACCGCTCCAAAGTTCAGCGTTTCATATTATATATACACGTCCCCACCCCTTTTAGGCAGTCTGCTCGTGTCCACAGTTACTCCTGTTGGATGTGGTCTGTCCTCTGTGGTGGTATGCCGACGTTACCCTGGACACTGCTGCTATCGTTACACCGCAAAGACTTACTGTCCTGGTCACAGATGCACTGGCGAGACACACACCATCAATTTGTGCTCGTTTGAAGTCTGATACATCTTCCATTATGCTGTGTGGGTTACATTATTTTATGTACATCTGTGCTATTACTGATGGAATGGCGATCAGTGAAGATTGGCCTCCAGGCCTTGCATATATAGGTGGGAAACCTCAAACACTACCAGTGTTTCAGTTTCATTGTCCAAACCCTGTATGTATACTAAGCTGCGGCCAATTAACAGGGCACATTGCGCAAAGCCCGCGGCTGCTGGGGTCACGCTCACCCTGGCAGGACTTGCCGGCCTGGCAGTGGGTCATATGATTCAGGACGTTCTTCATGGTGCGGCAGTGGGGCAGGGAGCATGGCCGCATCTCCCCATTGGCCTGCTCGCGCCGCTGGCACTTGTGGGCGTGCAGCAGCAGGACCAGCTGCTGCTGAATCAGCTTGCGCTTCTCGGGGTCGGCAGTGGGGCCCGTGGACACGCCCTGGCTGGACACCATGCCCACGGAGGGCACCTGCGGCTGGGGCTGCACCTGTTGCGAGGTCGGTGCTTGCTGCTGCTGCTGCTGCTGCATCTGGGGCTGGCAAAGAAGGAGGGTCATCCTGACATGTGACCAACAGGTTCAAACCACTGGAGAGGAAACATCGTACTGGCGCTTAAACATTTCAATACGCAGATGTATTAAACAGGTAAAGGAAAAAAATAACCAACACGCAACATGAATAAAACCTTCTGCTAAGTAATTAAAGATTAATTTTTGGATGGACGATATTATGAGCCAAATAAACAGCAAGGATTTATTTTATTTTCCTTAATCACCTTCAGCAATTACTGAATAGACAATGGACAATGAATGAATAGACAATTTCGTGGCATTGATTTCAAGATTGCAGTTCACCCGCTGCGCCCCAAATTCAGTGGCAAAGTGCTTAACTAACTGGACTTAAAATGCCCCCGGCATCCTCCCATTGCCTGTGACTGCTAACCGTGACCAGAAGTGGGAAGGCTCACCAAGTTCGGCACGCCGGAAACGGTGGCGCCCTTCAGTTCTGTGGGGAATGCGGGTAGGTTGTTGGAGAGCGTCGTCTTGTTTTGAAGCTGGGTATTGACTCCGGCACCCCCTAGTGCCTGGCCGCCGCCCTGTGCATACGGCTGGCTGAATGGACTGCTGTTCCCTGGGAGACCCATCTATAAAGGGATGAGGAGGATGGAGAAAAACAGGGAAAAAACGACAGTTACCGCCATTATGTGGTCAGAAGGCTGTCAAATTGGTGGGGGGGGATCTCCACTGATCTTCACATAGGGCCTTGGCTCCATACTCCTCCCACTGCATCAACATGCTCACAACCTTCACAGCTCTCTGTATCATTAAGACTGAGACCACGTGCTGTCCTAAGATGACACTCACTTCTAACCGGACAGAGGAAGCCCCTCTGAAAGCCCAAGTGGTACAAACGGGGCATTTGCCATATCATCACTTCACTTCCTACCAGTTCAATTCACAATTTATTTAAACTTACAAGATATTGCATCAAACTAGACCATTAGGATCATCTGACCAAGGTTTACTTGCCGTTTCAAAGTCCAGACTAGAGACTGAAGGTGATACAGCTCATCCTGTGAGGATTCCTAGACTTTGGATCAGCTTGCCTCCAAGCGTTAGATCAGCTGACTCAGCAGCCGTTTTTAAGTTTCATTAAAAAACACACTATTATCATTTAGCCTTTGTAAATGCATTGGTTCACAGATTTTGTTTCATTTATGTCTCTGATATCTTACAAGTTCTAGTCCTTTATTAATATGTTTGTCTGGAATGCCATCGTTTTATTCCTCGGGTGGTTCTGCCTGTTCTGTGAAGCACATTGTGCCGCCTAGCTTGAAAAGCAAGGTATGAATAAATTAATCCATAAATTAATAAGTTTTAAATTTGCCAAAAGCTGCAGCCGTGGAAGCTGAAGGCTCCGGGAGATCCCAAGTCTGCATACAGATTAATGTTGGACACGCTCAAGAGATCCTAGCGGCAACAATGCTACAACAACAGGCTGCAGTCTCCTCTACTATGGAGCCACGACACATTACCCACGAAGCCTGCGGGTGTGGGCAGAGCGGTCCGGCTGAAAGACCTCAATCCAATCCCGACGAGAAGTCTGACGTTTGGCCACGGGACCTGGAGTGACCGATGTCACTAGCTGAGGCTTCCCGGTTACCGTTCTGCACAGCGTTCTCTTAGCAACAGCATAATCAGGATGAATCATAATGCCAGTTCGTGCCTTCAAAATACTAAACCTGGAAATAAATGCATGGTCACCACCCACTGCTAACAATGACAAAATGACCAGCCTGGACCACATTTACATACTGCATTTCATTAATAAAACAGGTCTAATGATGCAACATTACACACCTAACAGAACTGCAGATGAATTCATACACCCACTAGGGTAGGGAGAAGGATTCAACCAATCGGCTCCTTTAATTCAACCCACCACTTCCTTTCCCACTTCACCTCCAGGTTGGGTTGGTTCCATCAAGCTCCATAAACCTCTGCAGATTCAGATCTAAGCTCAATGCCACATGGGAGGGGGGGGGGGGGCAGTCTCCCCTGGGCCCACAGAAGGAAAGCACTAACAGTGACAAAGACGATTTTGGGATTCACACATCTGACTGGTGGCGCAGAAGCTGACAATTTCGCTTACCAGGGAAGCGCCAGTGAAAAGATGATGGAATGCGTTGAGAGGATATCTGCCGCGGCCCAGAAGCCCAGGCTGTTTACTCAGGCTTGGGTCCTTTTCATTAGTCTCCCATTTACTACTGTAAAGACTTCCAGGTCTAAGCTGTGGATGTCTGACGTCTGGCTCATTCAGGGCGCCAGTTAAAAACCAGAACTGAAGTCCAGAGCTGGACTCAAGACCTAACAGGGAAGATCACTCATCCTAACATGCAAGCTTCTATTTTCGTAATTAAAACCAGAAACCAAACTCAAAATGACTCTGAACTCCATGTCGTCTACTAATACAAAGTCGCTAGAAGGTGCTGTAGAGCAGCAGTGTTACCCCACGCTCCCCATCTCACACACTAAGCGGTAACCAGGGCCACCCAGGCTGCAGCCTCCACGTCTCCATCAGCCACGCCCACAATTAAAATACCCTCAGCCTCTTATTTCCAGCTTCACTATCAGGTGATGAATTCCACACGACTAAAATTATTTAGCATCTGCATCCCTCCCCCCATAAAACGGCAGATACACAGACTGGCACCCCAGCCATCCCCCAGCCTGAAAGGTGCACGGATATGCTGGACTACACAATGCTAAGATCCGCCGCTGTTTCCTCATGCTGTGCCCCTCCCCCCCCACACTCTAATCCCCAGCAGCAGGCGAGCCGGCAAATGACAGCCCTCCGGCAGGCGAGATGAAAAGCCCCAGCTGGGCAGGCCAGAAGCTGGCTCTGTCCCCAGCGGAGTCGCATCCCCCCCCACCCCCTGTCGCTCAGCCAGCCGTGGCAGAGGGGTCAAGGCGGTCCATTCACACCTCCCAGCCGCGTTCTCCCTGCCTCTTTCTGAAGGGGCCTGGCTCTCTCCATTCAACATGATTTGTTACCCCCTTTGTTTTCCCAGCGAGGAGAAGGAGGAGGGGATAGGCTGGGATCACGGACACAAGAGGGATGGGATTTACGACGGAACACCACACGCGCCGCCGGGCAGCTGCCTGCTGCCGCCCCCTGCCCCCCACCCTCACAGGCCAGACAAGTGCAGCTGGTCTTCACGGCCATACTCCCTGCATCCTCCGCTGCCGCCCGCATACCCGCACACTGTAAACATCGATTGTTACCACCTTTCAAGTGCAGAACCCGTTGATTAAACCCGCTTGGGCACGGTGTGCTGCTGGACGGTGTCCCCCGAGCCACAGCGCCAGTTAGACTGTACTCCTTCCCGGTTTCTGCTGCGAAGGTCAAACAGAATCTTACGGGCTGCAGTCACTCACAGGCCCCAGCTGTTCACCTCAGAGATAATCACACACAGTCGTGTTGGATGCCCCAAAGCTTTAAAACATACATTTTCAAGCTTCCCAGGTGACAGCACTGCTGAGAGAAATAATACGGGCCTGGCTCCTGCTGAGTGCCTGCCACCTGCCCTTCCACGGTACCCACCTTGCCCATGTTCCCGGCCTGCTGGCTGTTCATGCCGGGGTGCGCGACCATCTGCGGGGCCCCCTGGGCGAGGGTCTCTGCCAGCACGCTGCCTGCGCCGCCAGGTCCCGCTCCACCGCTGGAAGGTCCTGTTGCACTCCCGCCGCTGCCGCCTCCAGCTGTGCCCGATGGCGTCCCCTGCATGGCCTGGCCCTGGTACTGCAGCCCCGGGCCCCCCCGGCCGCGGCCCGTCGGACCCAGTGATCCATTCATCACCTGGCCAGGCTGGGGCTGCGAGTTCTGCCCCAGGAGCCCGTGGGCCTGACTGAATCCGGCGCCGAGCCCGAGGCCTGCGTTATTCTGCCCACCGGGTGCCACCACCTGCTTCTGGGCCTGAGGGGGCAGGGTGGGGGAACCTGCGGGTGGCTGGAGGCCCTTGCTCAGAGCGCTCAGCTGGGGGCCCACAGAGTTGATGGCGCTGGAGAGGCCAGAGCTGCTCCCCGCCCGCAGGAGCTCCGACAGCTGCTTGTGCTTGGCGGCAGCGTCCGGCACCATCCCAGCAGCGGCCGCCGAGGCCCCCGCCGCCCCATTGGAAGGCAGGCCCATCAGACCCAGGTCACCATTGGGGATCAACTCATCTGGCAGGTCGTTCTCCAGGTCAAAGAAAGACCCCAGGTCTACTGAGAGACAGGGAGGAAGGGGGAAAGAGAGGGGAGAAAAAGACATTTAACCACTAAAACTCAAAACCTGATACCACAGCACATGTTTGCTACTATTCTGCAGGCCTGTAGTAACCCCACCTACCAAAGAACTGGAAGCTCAGAGAGATGCATCCCATTGTTTGTTTGAAAAAGGAACCCCCATAAATCCTGTAACTATTATACGAAAAACAGGAAGATGCTCCGTCGAATAAAAAAAAACCTCAATGGCACTGAACAACTTCTTTAATCCAGACATTTGAATTATTGTAATTCATGGTATTAACACAATAAATCATTTCATACATTAAAGTGACGAGTGTTTCAAGAATGAACCTTTTGACTAAGAAGAAAATACAAGTTGAAATTTTTCCTCCCAAAAATGTATGTCACATTTATATTTTTTAAAAAAGTAAGCAGAGTTACAATATTTGGTTAAAAATGGCCACTTCTTTCCCCATGCGTATCTTAACAGCGGCACCGTCCTTAGCAAAGTACAGGCTTTGCCTGCCTGAGCTGAGAGCAAGCAATAATCTCTTCAGACCTCAGAGTGAACTCCTCAGGGCTACATGTTTATAATCGTCACACTGTACTTGCCAGTACAGAGCGATGCCATCAAAACGAGCGGAAGGCCAGAGGGCATCAAGTCAGCGCAAGCCTCTCATCCGCATCGTAACCTCCCAGCTGCTACTGCTACCACTGAGCTGGAACTCCAAGAAACGCATTCAAACTGGGCACTTTCAAACTCTGTACATCACAATGGACAAAACTTTTCTGCACCAATCCTTGCATTTGAAGTGTTACTCTCCTCCTCAGAAAATCTAAGGGTACTGCACTGAAGTGCAGGCCGAGCAGGAGGATGCTACAGGCACAATTACAGATTCCTGAAACAGACAAGCAGCTCAGTGATCAGCCAAATTATTATTTTTTTTAAACGAAATTACGTGCTGTGAAATCCACTGCATGAATTCTATTTAAGACTGTTGTAATGCCTGCACAATACAATCCCTGAAAGATTTCAGACTCTGAATGAGCTTGATCCGTTACCACGAATAACAACCCCCACTCCCCCGGCACCCTGCAAACATTTGACATGTCAGCAGGAAAGCTTAGAGATCCCAAATGACCAACACATGGCTGAGCACACTGCAGAAAAATGATGGGCGATAAGCAGAGGACCTTACCTTGGCTAAGTAACTGAGAGCCCAACCCAGCCCAACTCCCCATGCCAACGCCACAAGCACCTTCTATTCACATCCATTAATAAAACACCTTCAAACACTGGAGTGTAAGCCCGTGCAGCCCCCCAGGCTCGCCACCATGCAGCGACCTGCTGTAACCACGACATCCCGTCGCAATCAATTTACAGCTCCTAAATTAAAATAGAAGATGCGGTTTGAAGCTGCCAAACAACACTGCAGTACGTTGTGCTGTGCCCCAGAGGCACCAGTCCCATTCACCATGGTACAGTGCAAGTGGCTGGACCAAAAGAATACAGTGGTGTGTAAGGCCACCAGTGTGATCGTTTTACCATGTTCATATCACAAGCCGGTTGCTAGCACTAATATCAGAGTGCCACCCTTACGTCTTCATATTAGCATCAAAGTTTATTACGGCTTATGCATAAGCCCTGATTCAATGCTAAGTCATGGGGAGCTTATAGTCCATGTTAGGAAGCACAGGGAGGCAGAGAGCAACCTGGAAAGGAGTCCAGTCCAGCACAGGCACTCCCATGAATACCCGCTGCAAGAAATTTAGAGGCACCAATCTGGCTAAATTGGCCATCTAAAACTGGAGTCCGCAGAGGAAATGGGTGTTCACTGGTTAGATATTCAACAGCTAATAAAGGATACACAAATCTTTTGACTGACATAGCCAGAGCTTTCTATGCATCCAAGGTGTGTCAGAGCGCCACCTGTACAAAGCCAAAAGGGGTATAAAACAAAAATCTCATCCACCTGCAATTAAAGCTTCTCATCTGTGACAATGTACCTTTTTACAGATAACACTAAGAGGACAAAGCGTACAGAGTGCCGACAAGGGGCTTCGGAGTTCTATTCTTCAGCATCCCCTCAGCATTTAGGTCAGATTTTATCAGCAGTACCGACTGCGGGCAAGCACACTTCCCACAACAGTACTTTCCCTTTCTGCTCAGCAGGCAAGCAGGTGTTGCTGCCCCTACTCGACCCTTCAAGTCTTATTTCACTGGCTGAAAGCTCTGCCTCTGGTATCAGTGTCCCATTCAGCTCAGGCTTGTAAAGCAAACACTCACCACTAAAGACAACGGGCCCATAAGTCACAGACACACACAGCTTCTTCAGCAAGGTTTAGCCAAAACGCAAACTATTTGGGATACTTGGCAGAAGACTGTTCCAGCCGGCTAAAAATACTCTCCGGCAACCACGGCCGTTGGCCACAGAGTACCAAGCACTGAGGGCGGCGGCAAGGCCAGCGCAGGTGCATTCCGCCTGCCGGCTCATGCCACTTCTGCCGAGGGCCCTGGCACATGAGTGTGCTGCTCCTGCCTGCTGAGATCCTCACACCACCTCTTCCAGCCCTTTTAGCTACGTGTGATACTCTGGATAAGATCATCTGCTAAGTTAATAAAACATAAAACGCAAACAGTTCAGATACATTTCAAAATGGCGGCGTTCTCGTCACATGGATTGCCAGCTGGCGGACAATTCTATTCATGGCGGCGGTAGTTATTAAAAAACCCCAGCTAAAACAGTTGTAATTTTATACCGGCAGCCTAACCATGCAAGCACGTTTGCTTTACCCACTTGCTAATTTAACTGTGAATTAAGCAGTGCTCATTAAGCCGGCCGCATATACGTCGGAGCTGGCAGTGTGCCAGATCTGCGGAGCACACGTGGGGGAAACCCTGAGCCTGCCCGCCGTCGGAACCGGAAAGCTGCGACGTCCAGAACTATGGCAGGAAAACGGCAAAGCGCCAAAAGACACGCTGCTACAGCGCTAAATAGCCTCATTCAGCCTAACTCCAGGTTAGCACAATACAATGCAACAGCATTAAAGTCCATTTAAAAAAAGAGAGAATAGGAGTGAGTGTGTGAGTGTGTGTGTGTTTTCAGGTACTGAAAGCCACGGTATAAGTTTCATCTGAATTGCCCGCAAAAGGAGCAAATTTTTTATTCTTTGGAGATGGCTCAAATTATAAACTTTCAAGCCCTTATGCCAAACCTTGGCATGTCACAACCTGCCTTTCAGATCAATTTTATATCGTTTCTCGTGGCTTGGCATGGACACACTACTATATTTCTTACTATTTCCCTGTAAGGGGGGCGAGGTCAATTAAACCAGCTTAGCAAGGCAGATAACATTTTCCATAATATTTTGGAGTGTCTGTGTTAATTTTTGCCCATTCACCCAGAAAAGCAAATTCCATTCTAGTTCATTCCAAAGGTCTTCGATGGGGTCGAGATCAAGGCTCTGTGTGGGCCAGTAAGGTCCTTCCACATCAAACTCACCCAACCATGTTTTTATGGTCCTTGCTTTGTGCACTGGGGCACAGTCATGCAGGAACAGAAAAGAGCCCAAACTGTTCCCATTAAGACGGAAGAATTCCCATAAAGCTGGAAGAACTATCCAAAATGTCTTGGTATGCATACATGTAGTGTATCAGGTTCTTCTTCCTAGAGATTAGTGATAAATTGGTTGACTTATCGGTATCATCCATGTTTGTTAAAAAAACCAACACGAGCTTTGATCAACCAATTCTCAGACTTTAGTCATCATTCAAAGTTAGTAGCCTGACAGCTAAAGACATGCAGATGATAGCATTCAACGATCAGCCATTTTCCGTTGTGGAGAATGATAGATTTTGTTGGCTCATCCGCTGCTTAGAACCTCGCTAGTCTCCCAAGTCATGCTGCTTCCCCAAAGTCTCACCGTTCCCATTATATGATGCGGTCGCTACACATAGTCGAAGGATCTTAAGAAGTAACATCACCAATATCAGTTTGACAGCAGACTAGCGCTGCTCAGAGGTTAATAATAATAGATACTTCATTGATCCCCATGGAGAAATTCTCTTATGCCTAGCCCCTCTCTTGCTCCCTGTAGATGAGAGCAAGCCAGCCATGAAGAGCAGCCACCTGTGGTAGCGCCCAGGGAGCTGGGGCTTAAGGGCCTTCCTAAAAGACCCACAGATGTGCCGAGGCCAGGCTCGAACCGGTGCCCTTATGATCACAGACACAGAGGCTTACCCCACTGAGCCACACGCTGCCCCCCAGGTGGTTATTGGTATTGATCGAAATTTACACATTGGAGGACCATAATTTTACCTCTAAAAACTAAAAGAAAACAAGAATATCAAAAGTGTACTGGTAGCAGCTTGCATTTTAACTGATCGCAGCAGACTCACTTAAAACCAACCATTTTGATATCTACAATCTGATTTCCTCAGCACTGCACAGCAACACCAACCCAACAGCCCTTTGATGGGGCCCTAGTGACAAGACTGGGCCTTACTATCCCTTCCATGCCAACACTCAAGCCCAAAGGCTGAGAACAGTTCTCATTTGTCCGGTAAAGAGATGCAGTGTGTGAACACTGAGCACTGTGATTCATTCGTAAGTGTCCTACAACTGGGGTGTTGCCGACCAAAGGGACAGGCACACATACGGCACTTAATCACTTAAAGCACGTGGGGCGCAGGGGCAGGGAAAATCCCTGCCGTTGCCATCAGATAAGGTGCGTCTGGGGAAGCTGGAGCTTTCCTGCTGGCTCCAGTGGAGTGTCGGCTTTCAGGTGCATTTGATTCACCCCTCCCCCCACCATGTGGGTCTTCCCCGCTGAACTGCAGGGTGTTCGCAACACAGTCGGAAGCCAGATGGAGTCAGCCTGAGGGGATGCGGCTGCGTGTAATTTCTGAAAATTACACACACGTGCAGACAGGTGTGTAAACATGCACACTAAAACACAAACAAAAAAAAACACCACTTTAAAATTCCTAAGGGCATTTGGAAGAAAAAAAAAAGATGTAATAAGCTAAAGAGCTCGGGGAAACACTCAAAAACAGCAGGTCCCCCCCCCAGGAAGCAAATGCATTCTCAGGATATTCAGGAAGTGTGTACCCAGTCATTCTACCCCTTTGCTGGGGCAGAAATGGTGTTAGATGTAACAAATGATGACTGGGCAGCTTGGAGGCTACAAGCCCAAGGCCCCCCAAAGCTGTTCCCTGATGCTTGCCAGCCCACCTTAACCATGTTAACAGCTTCTCCCCAGCAAAGGGCCGACAGCCATTACAAGCATTCTACAGATTAGAACAACATTTCACATTAGAAAAACACAAACTAATTACACACACATGCAGGCACCCAGCATCATAGTAACAGACTCCCACTGCAAGCGGAGCACACAATTAAACCGCAAATGAGCCTAATCAAAGCTTGACAGCAACAGCTCGCCACTGCCAGGGCTCACACAGGCATGAGGAAGAATGTGCACCACTTAGAAGACTTCATTCACTTTCATATTCTTGGCTGAATTTTGAAAATTTAACCATTCACAGAATCTTACACAGCATGTATTTTGTTTTCAGGCAGCGAGAACATATGTCTACAAGAAAGTTTGACTGAATCAGTTTTGCTCACCGATGCAGAATAATCTAAGCCAGGATTTCTTTCAACAAGAACAGCTGAATGTCTTTAGGGCTAAGCTGTTTTACCTAAAAACTATAGGGTCTTCACAGAGGAATAGCGATGCACCTGAAGTTCACGCAGAGGAAAAGGCGGGATTTCAGTCTCAGCTCCATTTGTGGCACTTTGACAGTGGGCGGTGCACACTTCCTCATAACAGCTAGCAGGATCTCTCAGCGTGTAACTATTAGCATAAAATTGCTGTTGGCAGAGTGAAACGAGATGAGATTGGTTTCATAAATAAAACTAAAACGTTGCTCTGGGCAGAAACAATTATGTACAATGATTAATTCAGGTAAATAACGCCCTGAATTCTCTATTGGACTGATCACAGTTACTTGCAAGAGATGTCAATGAACTAAAACTAGGCTTTACAGTCAGTTGCTAACTTGTTACAGGGATGGTGCTCTGTGACGTGGAATTACAATTGTAATGGGTAAGACAAAATGTAATTCACCACTCAAGACACCCGGCTTCGATAATAGCCATTTTGCAGTGAAGCTTCATCTAAACCGTCGGCAGGAAGCCTTTTGGGAGCAGACAGTCCTGTCTATTCCTAGAGATAAAATCACTAAAGCCTCAAGTAAAATACATAACAAAATAGATTTACATCTTTAAAATAAAAACTAATGAAACCACATGTAAAACTAACCAAGATTTCAAATGAAGATAAATAAATATAACCTACATTTAAAAAAAAAATGTAAGAATCAAAATGACAATGACACTGAAGCAAAAACATACATAGGTATATGGCGCTGCAGAGCAAACTCATTTAATATTAATTTGCAGCCATCTGGGAGTCTTTATCCAGCATCTCCAGACTTTCTCAGTCAACCTCTCTTTAAATCCGCTTTCTTTATTCGTTACCATTCTGATCATAGAGGGTAGGAAAGCTCTTTATACACAATCTTTAGTCCGACTAACTTTCTGACTAAGTTCCCCGACTGATGAATGATCGAGGTTCACTTGCATCACTGAGCGGAGCCTCCGAAAATCTGGTTTGGCAGTATATCGCCTGTTAAAGAATGAATGACTCTCTATACCCTTGGGCCAAATGTTTAATATTTAGTGAGATTTTTGTTAACAGAGCCTAAGATTTCATTTTATCCGTTTATTTGGTCATGTGGTTTTGTTAGTCTGATTTATTTATGATATTTAGTTGTTTTCTTGATATCTGACTTCCAATGTCTGAATATTCTTACGAATTAAAAGTCCTTTGCTCTTTGAAAGGGTGTATATTGATAATATAATAGCATATCATCACTGGCATAAAATAGTTTTAAAATGACAGCATCATAATACCAACAAACATAGGTATGACAGGCCTAATCCTGAGCCTCAGGAGCATTCTCCCTATTATCACAACAAGGACGCTACAGCAGAGGCATGCAGTCTCTCTCTGTGCAACAACTATTTGCATGCGCCACTAAACACTGACACCAATTTCAACTAAAACGTAAATGCCTCAATGTGCACTCCAACACACTACAAATGCTGATTCAATGCAAAAAACACACCGACAGCCTACTTTGCTGAATATACAGAAAATGTTTGTCAAGACGTTAAAGAAAAAAATCTAAAAAACCCAACATAAGCTGGTACAAAACATTAATAAATGTATTATAAGTAGAGCTGTTGCGATTTCACAATTAAAAAGCACCAATTACATTTTTCCTTCTAGATTACTCTGCAATATGGCGGAAGGAAGACGGCGCATAGCGGATGGGGGACCAAATAAAGAGCGAAAACCGTCAGCTGTGTGGAAGCACTTCACATTAAAAGTGAATGAAAATGCAGTCTGTCAGTATGGCAAAGCAGAACCACAGCATGACTGCAATGCAAATACATGTTTAAAAAGAGAAAGATTTGGCAGACTCACCCAATAACGCGAGGTTAGCCTTTTGGAGTAGCCTAGCCCGTCTGTCTCATCACTTTGACTTAGTTTTTTTGTTTATTTTTCTTTCTACGATTCCTATAATTGCCGCTAAATCGAAGGTTAGCCACGGCGCTCAGCCGCATCATCTTACAAAACACGGCACAATCATATATTCATTATTTTTTTGTCAACATGTTTTGAGTAGGGCTATGATACGATACGTTATTGGAACAAGATCACATAGCAATATTTGAAGTTGTTGGGATATTTAGGAGTTGAAAATGAACAAAATAGCCAAACAGAACTTATCAACAGTCCGTTAAATAAGTTGGTGGTCTTGCTGTGACCTGTGCCAACAGATTCAACACAGTGCCGACAAATCACTTGCTTTTGCTCATAATCGTCTTTACGGAAGACAAAATATTTCCAAACAGTGGAAAACTAATGTCTTTCCATGACCAGTTGTTCGCTTTTCTCCAATTCACTCATTTTTGTTTAATGTCTCACAAACGCTCCACACAGTCTATGAATGAGTCCAACAGCAAGGATGAGAATGATTACGACTGTCTTTGAGAGCACATGCAGAGCTCATGCAAAAACAGCAGCAGTACACTTTAGACTGATTTCAAAACATAACATTTAGACTTATTTAAAAACAGTCAGTCCTGCTACAACTCAACTAATGCGTTCCTGAAAAACCTTGCATTCACTAAAATCACGTACTAAAATACATATATTCAATGGGAAGAATAGGGTTAGGGGAATGAGACGCCAAAACTTAGTAACTTACACCAAACAAAATTAATTAAACAATAAGTGATACCAGTAGCCAATAATGTGATTATATGCATTTAAAATAAAAAATACATTAATCAATTACAAGTGACTTTCAGACAGGGCTCCAGTGTGAATGCAAAACTGTAACAGGCAGATTACTGTGTTTGAAAAGGATGATGGGTGGGGGGGGGGGGACTTCTCCCCCCTTTATTCCCTACATTGATATTTGATGGTGGGGTACAACACCCGTTACTTTACCATTATGGGAAAATCAAAAATGGGAATGAAAATTAATCTATCGTTTTCATCAGATATATTAATGGATTTTGCTTGGGGGGGTCACACACCAGGAGACACTCACTATCCACATTAAACCAACATACAGTTAGGCTCTGCACAGCGCAGTTAGGTTGTTAACATTGTTCATTTCCAGTTTCCGTTTGTTTACCTCCATAAACAAAGAGGGAACATGCAATCACTAAATACAAAAACAAAAAACAAAAACACATGTACGCGTGTCTGATGTCCGGGTGTTTACAGCAGTACCACCCCCCTCCCATTACACTGCCCCCATGCCAAGCCTCCTGATCCACAGAAAATACGGTGTGTTATACAAATGTTTACTTGATGAACCGCCACCTTAAAATCGGGAGACTACTCCATTATTGATTTAAATCGATAGTGTCAGTCCTAATTATAAGCAATTACTGAAACTCTAGCAAACTTAGAATTTTTTATTACCTTCCACAGAGTTTTCTTAAATTCCTTACTCAAAATCTATAACAGCAAAACCTGTAGATTTCCATCCATCCATCCATTGTCTATAACCGCTTATTCCATATGGGTCGCGGGGGGTCCGGAGCCTATCCCGGAGGCTG
>JAAGVU020000092.1:4321367-4347341 GCA_011763525.2 Mormyrus iriodes | reverse complement strand
GCGGGACAGGAGGGAGCGGGGAGGGCTGGAGGGAGAGCGGAGCCGGAGGGGGGGCGGGAGGCAGAGCGGGGCAGGATGTGGAATAAAGTTCAACAATATCATCTTCTGAGAAAACACTCTGACATATGCCCAGAGTGGTCAGAACGTCCATGCATCCTGAAATTTCAAGCTTCAAATCACAAAACAATAACGATACTAAAATCAACATGACTGCGCCACACTCTTGAATAATGCTACACACACAAACCTGAAATTATGTCCTACATAGTCAAACTCCCTAATGACCTCAGTAAGTGGAGCTCATCATTAAATCTCTAACAGTTGGCAGGAATTCAGTCCCTTTGTAGCATTTTTCTTAAGCATACAAATCGCAGTGTCCTCATCCAGAACCGAAACCTTGCCAATTGGGTTCTGTATTCAGACTCTCAACCACAGGTCTGGAGACACACTAACACCTTGTAGGAAACTCAATATTCAATTGCATGGTAACAGTAATGTATATCCACAGAGGTACACAACTCAATAAGTGAAATGTTTCTTAATTTCAAGTGCACTTCCAGCACAACTGTTTTACTTAATCACATTCAACCACTATAAACACGCTGACAAATGACAGAAACCAACTACTAAAGACAAAAGTAAATGGGACGACAAGTAAAGAAACCATGCCAAATTTAAACAAGGAAGTCCATAGACTCTGCAGAAAAGAACTGCGAGAAGACAGTGATGCTGGTGTTACACCCTCATATCATATCTGTGTCCACAGCACAAAGCACTTCCTCCACTGAGGACTCCCCCGAGAATATGTGCTGAATCACAGAAGAGAGAATTTCCCCAAGCTTTCACTCTGTGAGTGACCGGGTCACAAATTGTGAGGCCACGTGGGAGCCGGTGAACAGCTCCTTACCAGAAATAAAAGCATCAAGAACTTCACTGAGGAAAACTTTGATCTAGCCCCCAGGATTAAACCAACTGGCTACATCTGATGGTGGAATTTTCTTCTCCCTTTTACACATGAAGTTGTCTAAGGGCAAAAGTGCAGCAGAAGAGATACTGCCCTATGAAGAGACACAACCAAACTATTACCAGGAGCCTGGCATCCTGGGGCAAAGAGAATTAGCATTTTCTGTACATGTGCATGATATAAAACCTAACTCCCTCCACTGTAGGGTACATGTCAAACCATCTCCAAATCCAGATGCTGGAAAACGCACATCCCCCACAAAGTACAGAAGCAAACTGCACTGCGTATTTGCGCATGCGGCTTAAATGAATAGGATGACCCACCGTTTCAAGGTCAATAGCCACTCCACAGCACACCATTTGTTGACATTCCATCAGTTACAAACATCAATTTTCCCCATCTGCTTGTTAGCATTTGTAACAGTCAGTATTCTTAATTTAAAAAAAGCAGAAAAGCAAAATGTGATTGGTCATTAGTGAATACCACTCCTCCAGGAAATTTGAGAACGTAGATGTCATTTTGGATTCTATACAAATAAAACCCAAGACAGATGTTGTACACACAGTTCGCAGCTTGTTCAGATGTACTGTCGGGTCTCAATTGCACATAATATTTTTCTAGACACTAGTAGCGTAAATAAACGTCCAAGTTACAATAAAACACCATGCACTAAAAAGTCTAATGAAAGTAATGACTCGAGAAACAACGCCCATTCACCAGCTGACTCTACCGTATCAGCCTACCGCTAGCTGGCTCTAGACACAGTCTGTCTTGCTGTCACCCATTTGATAGAAAGCTCACTACTAACAGCTAATCTGGTAACACAAATCTCCCACTTATGACACATTCATTCATCACTGTACATTTTAATTACGTGAGAGCAAATGAGCAGATCAAACCACGGACCAACCACGAGAAAGTCCCTGTAGAAATCAGGCGAGATTCTGACAGCATGAAACAATCAATGTAGCATTCAGAAAAAAAATTAAAATGCAGGAGAAAACTCAATACTGGGTGCATCCCTTAACCTTACCTCTGACTGCCACTGGACACACTACAAAAGAAATGTGCTTTAGCTGTTGGATGTTTTTTTTAATTCTCTGATTTTTTTTTTTTTTTAGCAGAGCGAGGCAAGCCAGCATCCTTGTTGAACTGCATCACCTGAAACAAGATGGATTGCCTCGGAAACTTCATGTTCAACAAAGCAACAGTGTTGAGAGATGGAGAGGCTCAAACCTAGAATGAATTCCACCCATTTAAATACACATGCATTTCATTAGTCTGAAGACCTGCAGCCTTTTACAGAATACAGGAGCTGGGCATGCTGTAGACAGGTCACCAGTACCACAATAAAAATGTGACTATGCTACAAGTCCTGTTTGTGGGATAGATATAAAAAAATAAATAAAAAAGAGCAGCTCTTGGGTAAGGTGACATGTTCTGGAGGTCAGAAAACACATTCAAATGAAACTAGCTCTTTTCAGCCTTAGTTATGACTCATGATGATTTATCACTGGATACAAGTAGCTAATGATCATCAATCACAAATAAAGGTATATTTCAAAAGTCACCAACTCAATTAAATAGACTAATTAGGCTAGGATTTAATAAATGTTTGTCTTTATTTTCTGACTACCCATAGCATCCAGAACTTTGTCATATAGGCAGCATGAGAGCCAAGTCGAAGATTCCTCTTTTACACTGGAAACTCCTTTAACCTCCAAGCAAGACGTACTTCGGTGTTTGCAGCCCGTTTGCTTGCCATAATGTGCCATTAGTGTTAATACCAGCAGCGAATCTAACACCCTCAACCAAAAAGCCGTAATGTTCCTAAAAGAGCGGCTGTTCCGTCCTGAAATTATAAAGCTTAAAAGTTTAATTATTCCATTATAAACCTAAAATTAGCAACATCAAACATGTTGGGGTAGTATGCAAACCCTACAAACTATTTACAAGGTAATAAAACTGTTACATACATGTAAATGTGTGCAGACTTGTCTCAAATTGAAAATTTCACTCCAGTTAGCTGACCAAAGCTGGTAACCCTGCATTTTACTTGAAATGAAAGGTAAAATGCACAGTTTTTGGCTGAAACGGCTTGTCATTCCCTTTGCGTTGTTCCTCTGACAATTATAACATGAATATGAAAAAACACTATGTCACTTTTTATATCTTTTCCAAATAAGATCGCCCGTACCCAACTGTAAGCCATCAAAGTGTACTAAATACAGAATAAAATATATATTTTTAATTTACATAAAGAGACAGGACATGCTACTCCTCCCAAAACTTGGGAAAAAAAGTAATACTGTGATATCATCGTCCAGAAAGTGAAAAATGCTGTGATGATAATTTTAGGTCATATCGGCCACCCTTACTTCACACACTGCAAAATGAAAACAAAAAATTTGCGCCAATCTGTATTACTTTCGTTATGATACCTGGCAGTGGGAAATGACAGAGGCTCCAAACTCCGACATCTCTGCATTGCTCAACCACAAAATGATTGTGGGAAGAAAACTAAACAGGTGTAATGCCTGGTTTAGTTGGTTAACCATCTACGGTGAATCATATTCTTCCCATTGCTTTCAATCACCAGTTACTTCAAAGAGATCAGATTAAGCCACCAACTAACAAAGTTTAGGACAGCAGTTAAACAGTTAAGGGCATGCACATGAACAGGCATGACATGCTGATGTTGTATTGGTGCAGTATATCCAGCTAAACTCCATTTCAGTTTTGCTCCTTTATCCAGACTTGTAGTGAAAGTGTGGAACACATCAGGGAAGAGTGAACAGGAGCGAAGATTACCAGTAGAAAGGAGAGCAGAGAAACGGATTGCACTTCAGAGAAGCCACATCTAAACGCAGCTGCCAGTGGTGAGAAAGCCACAATGTACGAATAAAAGTGCACCCTTTCGGCAAGAGACTACTGATAATTGGAATTACTTTGCTTCAGTTTAATTTAGCCGTTTCACTGAAGTCGATGTTATATGGCTTTGAGACAAGTTTATGAAACTGCACACTGCGAAATGGAATGTCTACTTTTGTGTTAACGGAGTAAAATCTTAAAAGCCAGAAACAAAAATGAAAACCGCAGTAAGCCCAAAAGTCCTTATCATTGTGTTCTTAATGGCTATTTATAGTCTACTGTCTAAGGGTATACCTAGTGCATGGCGGGACCTTCATAGCACACCATAACTCGCTTTTAAAGGGAAATGTTGCACACTTAATGAGAAGATGCCTTACCCTTTCATGTAAATTCATTTGACAGTCTATGACAATGCCAACAAAATCTACACAACCCCAGAAAAACACAAATTAATACCTTAAGCAAAACAAGTGTAAGTACTTCCTGCCAGAATTCCAAATAATAAAACGTATAATTAACCATGCTCCATTATTAAGCAATCTGTCACAACACAGGACAGCTTGAGAAACAGAAAACCACTAACTCCAAATGAACAAACAAGATGAAACTATTTTTCCACTACACGCACCAAGTGTACATTAAATTTTACCCCATTACTGGGAGGCCAAAAATCAGCACAAAACAAATCTGGAAGATGCAGATTTTTTTAATCACACAGATGCAGGTCCAAAATGAATTGATAGAGAGGTTGCCCCTTTTTACCTCAAGGCTAACAACAAGGAAGAGACTAATTCTTTTTCTATTCCTTACCTAGTGGTGTTCCACTATAAGGACTGGGGGGGGGGGGGGTTTCTCAGAAGTTAGAGAAGAACAATATTAATTTACAAGCCAGATCTGGTGAGCTCCAATCTGATTACTGCTCTGGTGACACAGCACATTGAAAGAGTACAGCTGTCCTTAGGGTTACACCACAACTGGTCAATGTTTAAAGCACACAGAAGCCAAGTCTATCAAGAGCCAAGTTTAACACCAGAGACGTCCTTCATTTTCACAACAGGTAGCAGGTAGAAGTGCTACACCATTAGACACACAAGTAGTACACTATCTATCATGCGAAAGCTAGTGAGGCACAATATATCAGTTAACGTCGGATTGGGAAATGTTTGTTAAAAGTCAAGACATTGACCCAATGAGTCAGAATTGGTCGATATTGCCGGCCAGTATTTAGACCTTATCCAATATGCTAAATTAGCAGCACCAGAGCTAAAGTCATAACTACTAAAATAAAGGAGATTATTCACCACTTAGAACCTGGCTACAATCTCCCAAGTCAGTGCTCCTTTGCTGACATCTCACTGTCCGCATTACACCACGTGGTCGCTATACACATTCACATGATCTTAAATAACATCACCAACATCAGCTACTCTACAGATAAGCGGAGCTTACAGGTTAGTCGGTTAATGATATAGGTGATATTAGACAAAAATCAGCCAAAATTTCCACCACTTACCATGCCCCACAAGCATTAGAGAGAAAAATGAAGGCCAGCGCTCACGGGCGTGTAAACCTGATTTGATGTAAATACCTCAGAGTTTCAAAATAATTCATAATTCCATGCAGTCAAACAAACATACACACTTAACTTTACAATGCCTTTCAAATGTGCAAAATCATTTAGCAGTACTGAAACCCAAGGACAGGAGCTGGAAACACCAAATCTGAAAATCCCTAGAAAGACCCACCAACACAATTCCCCACACAATTTTACCTATAAGAGCACAACTCAACAGACAGTATACTTCAAATTTTAACCACATTCTTTCTGCCTCTTATTAGCAAACCATGGTAAATTCCACAACAAATACAGCCATGACGCTTTATCTGCCTCGTTGTATGTGGCTTTGGACAAAAGCATTTGTTAAATAAATAAATCGAATATAACTGTAAATCATCCAAATACCATCGAAGCCAATAAAAACAGTTAAACTGACCACACAAATATTGTTTCAAGGTTTGAATCTGACTTGCTCAGCATTATTTGACTGTTCTACAGGATCATATTTACGATACCTTCAGAAACCTAAACGTCCAATTATGTACGGTGTGAAACACACGAGAAATAAAGAGTATCCAGATCTATTCTCTCAGCTAATGCCTTCATTAGAACCAATTATCATGGATAAATATTCCCATTTTCAGCTGTACATTTACATAAACAATCCTAGTTAATTTTCCAGAGTACATTTCTTAGTGGCTACGAGACCCACTTGGATCCCGGTACAAAGTGCCAGCAGATCCAATTTAGAGTACAAAAACCGATCGATTAAAATTGTGCTGCATGCAACTGGAGGCGAAATGAATTCATCAGATAAAGTATCTCTGGCAGCTGCCAAAGTCACCAGCAAAAAACAAAGCTGTCAAAGAAAGATCCCACTTGCCACTGAACACCGCAGTTCCTCAGGAAGGCGTTCGTGAACGTCAAACCAGCATCCCATACATAGATTGACTGTAACAGATCAGACCCCAAAAAGTGATGCATCAACTCCTTGTGAAACTCATCCAAAACCGCCAACACCAAGCACAGGAATACTTTATTGGGTCTACTCAGCACCGCTGAGCTGGAAGTGGAGACAATGGCATGATATGGGGGTAAGAACCTTAAGGAGCATCTCAGTAATGCAAGAAGCATTGAAGCTCAAAGAGAATAGGGTGACAAACCAGACGACAACACCGATCCCAACTCGGTCGGGGGCAATGATCCGGTGATATAACCTTCTATTATAATGACACATCAACTGCCTTGGAGGATATTAACTGCTCTACCGGTTTTCAACAGTATTCTACAGGTTGGTTTGGTTACATAGCTTATTCAGGATGCAATGGGTCCGGCAGTCACTACGCCAAAGACGTAAAAAAGCACGAAACATGGGGAAGGGGGGGGACTGGAAAGGCAATGAAATACTGCGTTAGTCGCGATGAAATAATCTCCCCTATTAAGCGGCCAGGACTGACGCGCCCACCCCCTCACTCAAAAATAAAAATGGCACCACAAAACGCATTCATTTAAGTCATATGAATTATAGTGGCGTGCCTATTTCTATCACAGCTACGTTTGCAATAAATCACGTTTCCGACCAAGCCAAATTTTTCCACGGTATCGCAAAGACCCATGGAGTCGGACAGCCCTCAGATTTTCCCCCAGATCCAGAGAGAGCATTATACAGCTTCAGTCAGAATGGCAGAAACAGTTTGTCTGTCCGTGCTGATACGCGAGATGAACTGTAAATGTGTGGAAAGGGGAGAAGTTTCGCAGCTGACATGCAAACGCGCATTTCTCTCATCTTTAAATGGCGCTAAAGTTTATGGCCCCAGCAAAAAAAAAATAAATAATAATAATAATAATAAACAAAACATGGATTATTCTTAAGGAGCATAGAGGACGAGAATCGCTGGATGAAGCCCGTTAGATCGCCGCTTAGCCGACAGCCGATGTCTTCACGGAATAGACGGACCGGGCGAACGTTTCAACGAGGCGGCCGCCCGTCCGGCCAGGGCTCGCCTGGACCCCGCACGGCACAGACGGTCCAAACCCATGCCCGAAACGCATGCGGTCGATGAACCGCTGGAGAGATGCATCCACGAAGGCGGAGAACTGGAACTGTCAAGATCGACCGAGGAAAGGCTACATGGAGAAGTTAAGACGTAAAATGAAAACCAGCCGTATCTAGCAGTCCGGCCAAGCAACCCAATGCTCCTGCCTTAAAGACTACAGCATCGCCCGAAGTGCGCCGGGCCCGCGGCCGCGGGAGAGCGCCGTCCTCACCTGGACCATCGGAGGCGGACAGCGCAGGTGAATTCAGCTTCGGCCGCTTCGGGTTGGGGGGTCCGACGTCCAACAAGTCTGCCATTCTGGGTGCACCGCGCCTCTCTCGCCAGATAATCGGGTGTAATTTTTAAGGTTTTAAAAATGTTTTAAAGTGATAAAATGAGAATCCCACACACGCAGCAGCGGGTAAAATCCAGACAGGCCGCCCTGCACGTTTAAAACGGAGGGGGGGGGTGTATTTGCTAGCCGGCTAGTAGGCTAGCAGCGAGCCAAGAGACGCTTCAAAAAAGCTGCAACAGCGCCCCGCTTCGCCACCGCCATTCACCCCATGATAATCCAACACCCAACACCCACATTATTATCATTAATAATCGCCTCCCCAAATTTATGGTACCTCGGAAAAAAAAAACGAAGGTTAAAATTAAAAAAAAAAATAAAATAAAAAGCACCCGCGAGGGGTTTTTCTGCCCCTTCCCCCCCTCGCGAGTCCTTAAATCCGCATCTTTAAATAACCATTTTTTTCTGACGTCAATCCATTTGCTGCAAAATGCATATAGGTCTCCGGTAAAGGGCACCGGCGAGGAAAAAGACCGACGCCGCCGCTATTCCGCCGCCCCTCCGCTGTCTCTCCGCCGGTCGCTCCCGGTAAACAATACGGCTGGGAGGCGAGCAGCCGAGAGAAGCGGCGCTTTCTGAGGGGGAAATCAGATATACTGGGGCTTTCTAGCCGACGGAAAGCCCGAGCCAGCGCCCGGCCTTAATATTATTATTATTATTATTTTGCAAGAAACCTCGTTAAATTCGGCCAAGCTTCCGCCGCCTCGGCGGTCTAAAACCATCCGGCGTCGGTTCGGATGCTCCGCTTCCGAATAAAAAAAATAAGGCTACGCCGAAAGCCCGATTCTCAGCCGCGACAAGATGGCGGCTGTTGATTCCTTCGATACAAAAAGTTTTTTTTTTTCTTTTTTTTTCCCAGATAGACTGTGGAGGGGGGAGGGGCCGCGCAATCACGCCCTACGCAAACCTATGTAACGCAGGCCGACGTGCGTCACGCCGAATCCGACGCGAGAATCCTCCGGGGCGGAGGAGAAGCGTGCATTTCACACATCTCGCTTTTTTTTGTTTTTTTTTTAAAACACCCCCACCCTCCTCAAAATAAAGATCAATAACGGGGCCGGTGTGCTACACGTCTAACAGTAAGCGTGCATCGGGGCAATTAGTACATCTGTCGGATCCCATGTCCTCGCGGGATCAATATGTGAGACATTATGTAATGTCAGAGGATGTTCATTTCACCAATTCCATTCCTATACTCGCACATTTTTTCCCATCCAGCGTTAACATCTGTTTCGTGACAAACGGCAAAATGAACTTTTCATTGCCTCCATAAAAGTTGCATCAAATATTTGTCAGACATAAATTAATAATTTACAACATTCTATACGACGATCCCCTGCTTAAGATTAGTCTTCTCGTGTCACATTTTGTGAACAGCTGTGTAGGACTTCAGGAGGTTCAACTAGTTTCAACTGGAATATTGGTTTGACTCTGAAACTCAGTATATACTAGTATACCTACCATTGACTAATTTGATATACCTGTGGTCTAGCGATAAGTTCTACAGGTTCACACAAAAACCACTATATATCTTAAGAAATCAGCCAATGTGGATGTAAAAAAAGAACATACTGATAAATGTTCATCGTGGAAAAATACATGGATATAGTTCTTAAATCATCTCCTTAAAACTATGTTCAATCTATTGGAAATCTTATTCTTTAGTGGTAATACAGAGTTCTGTAATACAGCAAAGCAAAGTTTTGAAGGAACTACAAATATCCCCAAATAGCACAAGGGTTCTTGCACTTACTGGTACAGATACTGCTACAGATTCAGGTAATGTTTGTACGACAGACAAAAGGTATACAAGACATACAGCACACAACAATTTCACATACAGGTTACAGGGCAAATATACAGTTTTGACAATTTACTCCACAACAAAACTCAAACTTCAAGTAATATGACATATCCCTCCCTTATTCTCACAGGGCAGGGATTATCCTGGACCCTACATAAGATAAGGTACTTTATTTTGTAATATTTTTACATTGGGATTCTTTGGTTGTTGCATATCTCTTCATCTCAGTGAGTCAGTTTAATGGAGTCAGCTCCCCCCCCCCGGAGCAGTTGGGGTTAGAGGCCTTGCTCAGTGGCCCAACTCTCCTGGCTGCAAGCTTCAAACCTACAGCTTTCTGGGTACAGGCACCAATTGCTAACTGTATGAACTGTACGCTGCCCAAATATCTAACAATCAATAGGGAAGCAAGCAGCATATTGGTTTAGTATCTTAAACTCTGACCACATGGTTGCATGTCAAAGAAAATTAACAGACAAACATAAAACACAAACCCACTTTAATATCAACAAGTCAAATTGTGTGCTACTTACATCTCTCTTAAAAACTAGAAAATTAAAACATTGCTGAGATAATCAAGGGCAATTATTGTTTAGAAATCCTGGTTATTACCAATTTTAAGAATGAACACAACACATATTTTACAAATAAAACAAAAAAACAGTATAATTACTTTGTTTTTATTATTTCTGTACCTGGTCATTTTGTATCGGAAAAGAAAAAATTGGTGACAAAACAGAAACATGCTCACAATGTTCCCCCCCCCCCCGGCTGGGGCCACAGCCTTCATGGAATCTACCAAACTCTCTTATAACGGTGTGATGAGGCAACATAATAATAAAAAACAACAACTTATGTTGGCAAGGATTCCTCTAAAACTGCAGCACACAAGGTCACCTTCTAGGTTCACCAAGAAGCCATCGCTCTAACCAGTCTGTCATGTCGTGGGGGGGGTAACATCTTGGGTAATTCACACATAGATTTTTATATCAACTATTGGTACACTCTTGTCCAATGCAATACAGCGCACAACTTTTCCAGAGCCAAGAGTGAAAGTAAAGGACCAATCTAGTTCTCTTTCATTTAGCCTCCCCCCCAGAAACATACAATATTATCGATAAGGCTTTACATTAACTGCACCTTTATAATGCATCCATAGAACAGTCATAAGCAGCCTGTAGTACACCTTAACATCCTAACATGCCTTAACAGCCTTAATATACATTAAGAACAAACCCTATATGATTATACAATTATGATGTGTTATTCTAATATACTACATCTGTTAAAGTATGTTAGGATGCATGCTGCTTATGAATGTTCTATGAATGCTTCATGAATGCATTATGAAGGTGCCCTAAATGTTCCACAAATGCATTATAAAGGTATTATAAGGGTACAGTTCATGTAAAGCATTACCATATCATCTGAGACACATCTGTCTGTCACACCTTTTCTCCTCCCAAAAATCTGGCACACGCACAGGTATAAATAAAAAAAAAACAAAACGTATGCGAACACATGATAATGTTATATATGCATATGTACATACATAGTGTGAGCTTTGTGCAAATGTATACAGATTATGTTCATGTGTTCATGAATTATACATGATTGGTAATGTGCACAACAAGATAACGAATTTTCTTTAAAGAAAAAAACAAACACATTTCCCATCTACCAGTCACAACTCTTTGGCATGTAGTTCAGCTCAAATGCTTCAGCAGAATCAAGACCCCAAAAGGGAAAATAAAAAATGTCCCCCCTCCTCCAAAACCATGAACACATGACCTGGTCACCTTAAAGAAACACAGCCATACGAGACAGGGATCTCCCCCGTCTCCCACAGAGTTCGTTACCGATCCGAAAAGTGGCAACAAACAGACATTCTCCAGTAACTTCCGTATCTGCGTATCCATGCAGAACCTCAGCACCGACGGCCTGTACCCTCTTCTAAGAGTGCCCAGCACTGGTTTGTGTTTGACTGTCACTTTGAGCATCTCTGGTATCTTATTTTTCAGGTAGGACCATAGTTCTCCACAGCCCCCAGCTTGGTCCCATTATTTTTATTATTATTATTTTCTAAGAGATAGAGGCTAGATAAGGCGTGCCTGCTAAGGGAGAGTATTGGATGCATAGACATGAGAGTGTAAGTGAAGGTTCGCGGACACATACACACATGCAGCAGTCACAGGAAATGACGTGAACGAGCAAGCAAAGGAGCTCTCAGATGGACTCAAAGCTCTTCAGGCTTCTGCTGAGATAAGAACTTTCCATGTCATGGTATGAGGGGAAAGGCCCTCGTAGTGACTTCAAATCGCTTAACAGAATATAAACTGAAAACTAGGCTCAAATCAGGATGCTTGCTGCTCAAATCTGGATTCTCACTCCAAAACAAATTAGTGGACCCTGAACGCTGTGGTCCTCTGTCCTTCTCAGCCATTACTGGTGTCCTGCACCAGAACTGGCTGCCTACTGCCTCATGGCCTCCTGCCCTGGGACTTCAGGGCCAGTGACATCATCTGGGGCGCTGAAGTGCATCTTTCCTATGGAGCCCAGCACGTCTTAGTGTTGTGCACCTTGATGAAATGCTTCATGAAATGCCGGTACTTCACGGTATAGTACGTAAAAACCATGCAGCACCAGGAAAATGTAGAACACAATACTGTAAAACAGGCATGACAGTATTGTGCTATTTACCACTAAAAAATGCTATTTAATATAATTTCACAATAGCATGAAAAGGCACAGATACCCTTAACACAAGGTATGACCAGTCTTACTCTGCAAGTGGAAAACCTAGTCTAATTTTTCAGGCAGAAAAATGCGGCGTATTCGTGTTAAAAAGGTTAAGAGAATATAAACGTCTTACATAAAGATGTTTCAATAAAGATTTGCTATGAAGACCTTCATAATGAAAAATCAGAGACTGTCTTGTCGCAGAAAGGCAACAAGGACGATTCTTAGGCCACTTTTAAAAATGAAACAGAGTAAATGTGTGTGTTGTTCTGTAAAGTAAGGAGAGTACTCCTAAGAAGGCTTTGGGGTCACAGAGATCAGGTAATGCCAGCTTTCAAGGGAGGCTAAGTGATGCTGGCAGATTCACAGATACAGCCATCCTTTGAAACAAAAAGGGTCTAGACATCAGGTATGCTGACCTACGGACACATCTCAACGGACGACAGCAAACACATAAGTGCTTCACCACGGTAACCCAGAGCCTAAGCTGCAAAACGGAAAGGTTTGTGCCATTCAGCAGACTGTGTTGAGTGTGAACTGCCGTCAAAGTCACACGGGTGCAGCAGTGAGCCAGGGACATGAGACAACAGCTGACGGACAGAAGAGAACGCAGAACATTAATATCATTCATCATAAATTTGATGTCATAAACATAGTGAAAGGGCTGCAAAGGCCGGCACAGCTGACCCAGGAATAAGCTTGTTAGATTTGAGCTTAATGCGAATGAAGGCTGCCGCTGGATGATGGCCTGGAGGGGTCACTAAAGTTCCCATGATTCGCTGTCTTGACCCCAGAAGGTCTCTGCTCCTTGCTGTGCTTTTCAGCAGCCGTGTGAAGTGGATGAGGCTCATCCACCCACTGTACCAGTCCATCAGTATGGAGAACCACAGAAATATGGCAGGGCCAGGGCTACGATGCTCCTTCCCACGGCATTTCATTGCTTTGGAAACCAACAAGAAAAGAGCAAATAAAAGTCCCCTTCAGGTGTCACCTGTCTCGTAGTTTCCTTTTCGAGGATCATTGATGTTTATGTCTGACTACATTTACATTATTTTCATTTATTGTATCAGATGTTTCTATCCAAAGTGATGTATGTTTCTGAGAAAACGGGGCCAGCCAGTCCTCAGACCATTTGTCATCACAGACACAGCCTCCTAACCCACTAAGCCACACGCTGCCCCCCAGAACTTCAGTCCCTGCATTCCCAGCACATGCCCCGTACCCCAGCCCCCTTCTGCCCTGGACAGGAGAGTGGAGCCCCCCCACTACAAACATCACTGGTCGGTTGTCAGCACTTGAGCTGCACATGTCACAATGCCCATCCACAGTGGTCATTAATAATTCACTGGGACAAAATTACCTTCTTATGTTCCCAAATTATTAATCATTTTTACCTACTTAGCATTCTGGGATGCTACAAATCCATCCATCCATCCATCTTCTAGCCTCTCATCCTGAGGGAGGTTTCAAATCCATGTGTAATCGATAGGGGCACATTTTTTTTAATGATTTTTTTTTTTTTTTAAAGAGTAGGGTTGCCTGTGGCTGTTCTTGAAATGTATTGAAATATATTCACTGACACACACAGATACACACACAGGCTAAACTTGTTCCCTTCTTATCTTGTTTTAATACTGGTCTAAAAACATAATTTCTTGTGCTCCACCGTTTCACACCAACCTGCCAGTCCAGCCCCCGGCTTGTATCCACGTGACGGAGTTTTGTGCGAATGGGTCACAACCGGTGCTCCCAGGAGGACTAGAATCACAGGCTGGGTCCACCAGGCCCACAGAATTGACTGTCTGGGGAGGGATTTATGCTACAATCACCCACAGGCCATTTATTTAGTTCAATTTCCTTTGTGTCACACTCCTTTTGTGTAAGTGTTATGACCAATCAGGAAGGCACTGGAACAAAAACAGCAAAAACAGTCTAAGAAGAGGGGACGTCTGCAATTCTGTAACCCCCCTCCCGCCACTATCAACACCTCACATGTTGCTGTGATCCACACAGCAGTGCACAGTCCCCCCCCAAAAAAAGCAGGATACCAAACAAAGGATCACACACGATCACCCGCACCCCCCACTACAAGGTCCTTGGGGCCTTGGCCCTGTCATACATCGTCCGCCGGTTTGAGTCTGCTAAGCTCATCCGCCTCCTCCTCTTCCTCCTCCTCCTTCTTGCAGGTGGAGGATGATGAGGCAGATTTGGGTCCTGTTGCAGTGGAAACCCATGCTGCATGTGGAGTGGCGACTGGGCCGCCAACGGGCCCATTCCCAGAAGTCCTTGGGCCACTGAGCAGGCCATTGCTGCCCTCAGGTTTATCAGGGAGGGAAACAAGCCCAGCAGCTGGGCGAGCAGCTGAAGGAGAGGGGACTGGCAGGGGATTCTGGGAGCAAGCCACACCGCGGCCTGTTGGGGGAAGGCTCTGAATGAGGGTGGGGTCTGATCCAGGGGCGAAGAGGCTGGGCACGCTGCTGCCGCCAGAGCTGCTGGGGAACAGGAAGGTCCTCATCTGGCCTTTGCCCTTAACATTGACAGTGCCGCGATATTCAAAGTCATATCCCATGTGGCTAAGCAAAGAATGGCTGGTCTCGCTGACCTGCACACGGCACTCCATGCCGGTGCTGTCCATGCGGCTGGCGATGTTCACCGTGTCACCCCAGATGTCGTACAGTAGCTTGGTGGTGCCAATGACACCGGCTGTCAAGGGGCCGTGATTAAAGCCAATTCGCAGCTTGAACTTGAAGCCCAGCATGTTCTTGTTGAAATCGTCCACCACACGCATCATCTCCAGGGCGAAGTCGAAGAGGGCGCGCAGGTGCGCTTGCGGCCCGGCTTGTTCCCGCCGCTGCCGCGCGTTCAAGCCCGCTGCCGCCATGTAGGTGGCGCCAATAGTCTTGATCTTCTCCACGTGAGAGAAGGCCGGCCGGCGCAGCAGCTCATCGAAGTCACCGATGAGCTCGTTGAGTACACGGTAGCACTCCTTGCCACCCTCGTAGCTCTCCTCATAGAATTCGCTGAAGTTGACGATGCTGGCGAAGATGACAGCCACGTCGTCATGGTTCTTGGAGTAGCTCTGCGTCACCTTCAGCTGCTCGGCCACGTGCATGGGGATGATGTTTCCCAGCAGCCAGTTCGCCTGGTCCCTCATGTTCTGGATCTTGATGCGGTGTCGGTCTGCTTCCACGTTGCCGTGGTAATGCAGCCGGTATCTCACCTCCAGCTCGCGGTTCAGGAACCATACCAGCAGCAGCAGCAGGAAGAGGGCCAGGACAACCTCCAGGGCCAGCAGGTCCTGGGCCCTGGTCCCCAGGCCCCAGCCAGCCTCACTGTCTACACTGGTCCCACTGCTGTTCCTATCAAGACAGAGGTGGAATGGACCTACTTCTCATGGGTAACAGAACTGAAAGATGACTTCATGGTTCAAATCAGGGCCCCTATAAGAACCAGCAAGGTGTCCAGCCCCTGACTGAATGTCTTTCTGAATGCCATTATATACTGCACCCTGGTCTGAATAGATTTTTTGGTACTACTGGTATCTACATTTTTAAATACTACTGTTTTGTTATCTGCTCACATGAGTATTACACAAATAGTGATAGTTGAAGCATCAGGAGGGGCTCACACACAGAACTCACAGAAAGTCTGGGGATGCTAGCTGAATTTAGTAAAATACTGCAAATTTATTTGTTTTATAACAAATATGTATTTTGTAAAAAGTTAAGAACAACCCAGAATTTTAAATAAAACAATTTCAAGTAGTAATAAATCGAAACACAAATTATAGTTATTAAAGGGCAGTTCTGAGTAAAAAGCTCATTGACAGTCAGTCTCATTGGGGGCTTTTTAATTAGTAACACCTTTGCAATGACATAAAACACCAAACATTTGTGTTTAGTGTCCCTTTGGGAGCCAGTGACTACAATTGCAATTAATAGCAAAATGGCAAGAACAGAACTGAATGAGTCAGTCAAAAATATTCTGACACTTAATAAAAAAGAAAATATATGTGTGGGAGATATGTGCAGATGTTAAACATTGCTTGGCAATGGACTTTTGTTATGAAACCAGTAAATTTGCAACATTTTTACAGAATTAAGCCAGCATCCCAAGACTTTGTGAGTGCTATAGCAGGGTAATGAAGCGTGCTGGCAAGATAAGAGCCCATCAGGCACAGGGACAGTGTCCTTCCCACAGCAGAGTCCCTCACCAGCTATAGCTGCTCTGCTAACAACCGACACTGCATTCAGGCAGCTGGGACCCTGTAACTCTTCCTAACATCACCCTTCTTTACTTATATTCACAATTTAATTATTCATATGATCCTTTATCCCCCCCCATGCTGCTTCTAGCTGTACGTAGACAGTCTAGTGTTAAAAGTATGTCTAAAATTACATGTGAATATAGTTGCAAACTGTCTTGTAATTGTTATACAATGGCATACCAACAAAGACAGATTCCTTATATGTTTAACATACTTGGCCAATAAAATCTTCTCTGATTCCTAATTCTACAGGTTTAACTGTGAGAAGAGACTCAATCGAAGTAAGAAATTTAACCACTTGTGGTTCCTATTTTTTCCTACTTGATTTTTAGAAAGTTCAGCTGTTCGGCATTTGTGATGGATGTACTATGTCAAGAAAAATGTCAATTAGTCCATCACACAGGTCTTGATAAACTACTATCCAACATTTTATAAAGAAAATCAAACAGTGCTATATGGTTGCGGAAAAAATTAAGAGACCACCGTAAATTTCTAAACAAATCTGCATTTTTAAATCCTGGTTTAATCCTGGTTCTGCTAGCAGAGGCTACACTGCGAGGCAGGTGCTGCCAGGCTCAAAGTTTATAAGACAGCGGTACACAGGAACAAGGTGAAGCAAGAGACACTGGGAACGACCAGAAAACAGCCAGGTAAAGGGCGTAAGCGACTTTCTAATGCCAGAGATGACCGTTAACTTATCCTACAGTTTCTCATGGATCGTGGGATGACATCAAGTGACCTTCAAAAGGAATGGGTGGTGTGAAGTGCACTGCTAGGACAGTTTGTATCTGGATCCTAGAAGCAGGACTGAAGTCCCATAAAGCAAGGAAGAAGCTCTTCATCAATGAGAAGCAGGGAAGAGCCAGGCTGCAGTTTGCAAAAAAATATATATATATTCTTCACAGACACAGGCCCATAAATAACTGCGAGAGAAATGTGGGAAACAAAAAAAATGTTCTGTGGTCCTTTAATTTTTTCCATGGCTGTTTGACTGGTTCATGCTACATCGCTGCCACCAGCCCAATGAAAACCTAACAATGTTATTAGGGAATAATCCTTGGCAAAAACAGGATATATAAACACCATGAGCAGTAACTCACTCGGTCCTGCAGAGGGGGCTGTGGAGCAGCACCAGGAGTACGCCACCCATGGCCGTGGCTAGACACGACCGCATCCAGAAGCTGAGCTGGCAGTAGTTGCAGTAGTGCACAATGGCCACAGTTAAGCCGCAACAGAGGAACACGGTGAACTGGCGGACAGAGGAGTGTGTCAAGGTCACAGTCAAGGGCATGCAATGCCAGCGTTTGGTTCATATGTAAAATGCAATACAAGTGTTTTCTACATCATTTTCTAGAACAAGGAGTTCTAGATTCTGATTCCAGATCTAAATTCATAAAGACATATTGCACCTTTGAACCTGAGTTAAAGCACCTATATTTTCAAACTGGCCTAACTCCCAACTCACCTACAATATGTCACACTCAAGCCTTGTACAGCTCTCGCCTCCCCCCCCTCACCTGAACGTACGGCTCTCGCCTCCCCCCCCTCACCTGAACGTACGGCTCTCGCCACCCCCTCACCTGCACGTACGGCTCTCGCCTTCCCCCCTCACCTGAACGTATGGCTCTCACCTGTATGGGGACTTGGGAGTTGCAGACGACATGTGTGAAAACCGACACCGCGGGCAGGGACACCAGCACAGCTCCAACCAGGTGTCGTGGGACCCAGCCGGAGACATAACCCAGCAGGGCTCGGATGCGACCCGAAAGGCTGTCCAGGCAGAACACCATGCTGTGAGAGAGACAGGTGGGCCCAGAGAAAGAGAGAGAAGAAACACTGCTGAATTGAGAAAGGTGCTAGAGTTTAATTAAAAGGATTGAAAATAGGAACTTTTAAAATATTTTCTAGATTAAAATTTCTACATAAAAAGAATGTTTTTCAACTAAAATCAACCCTGATTCTAATGCCCAAGACTGCCTTTCCAGCGACACCTGGGGAAGTTATCCTGCACCGGGGGTGCTATGAGAGGGCTCAGGTGGAAGTGGTACACGTCATGGGGGCCCAGTTGAGATAATTTTGTCCTAGGCCCAGGAATTATGCATGGCAGGCTTTCAAATGCCCTCTCAGGCCCACCATCTCAACAGGCACTTTCACACTGAAGTTCCAGAACATGGTCCCGGGTTACAAGTCCCTGATCTGTCTCGACCGGGGACTTTTGAGGCTCCTAGCCGCTTTCATGTGTCGCTTTCTCACCATACAACAGGAACTGGGACCATTAGTTAAATAAGCACGGGAGACACAAAAAGTTTGTAGGTTAAACTTCACACATGATTCGAAACTAAACCGCCACCCCAAAACAATGGAAAATAAATAAGTTGTTTTGTTAATTATTTGCTAGTTATTGGGGGGAATCAATCATGATCAAAATGGGACACAGACATTGATTTATATTTTATTCATACGACCTGTGACAAGTTTACATTTCATTATTAAATCTGGCCGGCAGATTGATCTTTCGGACAAGGATCACTGCCGGCACCGGCGATATTAGACAAAAGTATATTGGACATTTACGGAATTTTCCGATGCAGAAATACAGAGACGCAAGCAAAAAACGTTTTCATTAAATGCAACCGAAGTACAAGAATAATTCCATCTGCTCAGTCTCTGCTCTGCTAGTTATATCGCTTTCCCCTACACTTCCGTGTAACTTCCGAGTTTTAGCGACAATGCTTGTGGTCAACCAATCAGCAAGATATCGCTTTGAGCGCCTCCTCAGTAGTTCACATTCGAATGAAAAGTACCGAGACTGGAACTGCCTCCTGGAAACTACAACAGGGCCGAGTTCCTGCAGTGTGAACACGACAAAAATCCCTGGATCCGGAAAAAGGTTCTGGTTCCAGAGAAAAATTCCTGCAGTGTGAAAGTGCCTTTTAAGTCTTTATAGCCTCTTTCTCTATTCTACCCTTCTTACCGAATGGACAGTAGCAGGGCAAGGGCTCCCAGCAGACAGGCAGGGGCAGCAAAGGCCAGGGCGGCCGTGGGTGGGGCCTCTCCACTGAGCAGGGGACGCAAGACACAAGCCATTTCCAGTGCCAGGAGTACCACACAGGACAGCAGCACATCGAGGAAGGAGCTGAAGGTAGGGCTGGCGAAGGTGCACACGGGTGCCTGTGTCTCCACCTGACCACAGGGAATGGCCCACCACATCACGTGACTCAACACATGACCTGCCACATGATGCATCACATGACTGCACACAGGTATTGTTGCCCCTTCTCATCCGAAGTCAGATTCCAAGACAAACACTGAACCCCCAATTCCCAAAACATATTAAAAAGTATCTCACATTTGATTAGTAACTGAAGGTCAAATAACCATCTAACCAACTAACTGACATAAAAAACTAACACAATGTTATATTTTAAACTGAGAAAATGCAAAAATTATCAATCAGGAAAACAGGTGTCATTAAAAAAAAGATACATTTATGTCAATTCGGATGATATTCTCAGTGGCAATGGAAGGAGTCGTCTTAGGAGAGTCACTACAAAATTCACTACTACAACAGGGACTGTCATACATCAGCTCCACCAGCAGAGGGCAGTGCAAGTTAAAGTGAGAATCTGAGCCGCCAGCAGCTAGGGATCGCCTCTCAGCACACGCGCCCCTGTGTGACTGGGCAGCAGGTGGTGCAGTGGCTAAGAAGACTCCTGGTTACGTACCTCCTTCTGGTAGCTGCTTCTGTAGGCGGACTCCAGGGATGGATCCAGGAAGTTAAGGCTCAGCTTGTTGATGGGAGGTTTGAAGAAGTATTCCTTCATCAGACTGAAGGTGGAAAAGGACAGCGAGAAGGCATTGGTGACAGTAAATCATCGTACCTATTTTTACCATTTACAGTACTCTACTTGGCAGGCATCCCTCTCGATCCAAATTGGTAGTATTGAAAATAATAGTGATCCTTTACTAATCCCCGTGGAGAAATTCTCTTTTCGCTTACCCCACCTTGCTCTTCATGAGACACACATACCAATAAGAGCAAGATTGTGAGTCACAGTACAGGGTCAGCCAGCCTGCAGCACCCCTGGAGCTGGGGGTTAGGGGCCCTGCTCAGGGGCTCACGGACATGCGACTATTCTGCAGTGACTGGGGCTGGAACCGGCAACCTTCCGATCACAGACACAGACACTTAGCCTTGGATGGGACACGTATTTTGTTCCAAGTGCCCAGTATTATATCTGCACCCCCAAAATATTTTTTTGTTAACTGTGCACCCTACAAGGTAATTGAACAGACCAATCCCTGCACAATTACACCTGAACATGCACTAAGGAAACGTCATCTCCATGACGACCATCAATTTACCTGGACAGAGGGTACGAGTCGCTATCTGCCCAGCTGGGTGTAGCCTGGATGTGCCTGCTCACCTGTCCTCCTTGACGGCTTCCACAAAGTGGGTGTCACTCTTCTGGTGGATGCTCTTGGTGTGCAGCTGTATAAGGGTGGAGCGCTCCATGGCACCCCCTGCCTTCCCCTTGTCCAGCGGCATTTCACACAGTGAGCTCCGGCTGCTGCCTGTGGCCTCCTCCCTGGGGGGGCTCAGCAAGCCATTGAGGGTCTTGGGGCTCTGGCCTGGCGAGACCTGGAGGGGCAGCGCACATGAGCCTGATAACCAAGCCATGCAATGGCCCATAGTGGGCGGGGCTACTGTGTACTGTCAATCAAAGGTCCTAATCCAATAGAAACACAGAAAGAAAACCCAAGGGTAAGTGGGTTAAACCACTTGCTGATGGAGAGTACATTATTTTACCTTGTCAGCATGGGTCTTGTGCTCATCCTGGCAGCCATTCTGCAGGGTCCCACCCTCTGGAGACTGATCCTCCGGATCTCCCCCAACAGCAGACTGCAGGAAGTGAGCATTACATTATATCTCGCACCACAAACAAAGTCTACAGGGAAAAGACGAAGAGCTGCCTGAGGTTAGCAGGTGGAGTAGTGCTTGAGGAAATGACATAAGCATGTTTTTCAATTACCAAAGGCATGCAGATAGGACTCTATCTCTAACTTGCTGATAGTATGTGCGCGTGTCTGTCTGTCTGTCTGTGTCTGAGTGTGTGCCTGACATCCCATCCATGGTGGCCCTTGTCTTGTACCTAGTGGTGCATCAATGTGGAAATTTCAAACGGTACCGATAACTGACACATAATTGATACTATTGTTTAATATTACCGAGACCAATAACAGATTAACTTCTGAGCTCCTCAAATCTGCAGTGAAACTGATGTTGGTGGTGGTACTTCTTAAGATCCCATTAATTGTGTCCGGCAACCACATCATATAATGCAGGCAGCCAGACGTCAGCAAAGTAGCGCCGACTTGGGAGACTGTTGTGAGGCTCTAAGCGGGCAATGAGCCACGAAGTCCACAACAGAAAACGGCTGATCATCCAATGCAGACATCTACATCAGGGCTGCACGATACATCGTGTGCATGCTCAACAATGACATCGCATTTGCCGCCACTACTTTGTGTCAGTTAATGTAACTCGTGGCAACAACCACCAACGTATCTGACACTCGCTATTGCTAGATAAGAAGTTCTGTTTTGCAAGAGGTTATTTTAGGTGACTTCATCTCCTTATTTGTTTTAGAAATATTGCAGTATTATTTGTGGAAATGTCACATATCCCTAATCTATATTTTTTTATTAGCTACATCTTTAGCTCTGGTGCCACAAACTATATATTTTGACTAAAGTCTAAATACCAACCGGCAGGTTGGACCAAGATTGAATTCACTAATGCTGATGTGTTGATTTTTAACTAATTAATAAATAAACAAATATCAGATGAGAGTGATACATCACTAAGTACAAATGAGTACATTCATACTTGTGCACTGTGCTTCCTGTGATCTCCATGATCCTGTACTGGATTAACAGGCACTTTCCCACTGCAGGAACCAGAAACTCAGCTTGACTGTAGTTCCTGAACCATTTTAAATCCCTAATCCGGAGTATGTACTTTTCACTCGACCAAGGACATTTGTATTTATGGCATTTGGCAGACACTCTTAGCCAGAGTGACTTACATAAGTGCTTTGAAGTCGCCATCATTGAATACCTTCTGATACTGATTCAAAAGAATCCTAGATAAGCAAACCATCAGTCTAAAAAGAATGGGGCGGGGGGGGCTCAGAGGGATAAACTTTGCCGATTGGTTGACCACAAGCAACGGCACTTGAAAGTTATGCAGAACTGCGGGGAAAAGAGACTGGAGTAGTGGAGCAAAAATTGATCTTGTTCTCTGTAGGTGAGAGCAAGCTGGCCGTAAAGGGCAGCCACCCCCAGCAGCGTCCAGGGAGCTGGGGGTTAAGGGCCTTGCTCAAGGACCCGTAAATATGCCGAGGCCGGGGCTCAAACCGGTGACCTTCCAATCATAGACACACTGCTGCTATAGAGAAGGACCACTTTCCTTCCTAGTGAATCCATCTAGTACGCCTGGGGATCACCATGAATTCCAAGTCTTGTTTGCGTTAGCAACTAATACTGCTTTTTGGGGTGACGACTCCTCTGAGTTTTAGATGCGTCACACAGGCTTGGGTCCCTCTGTGGTGCACAGAGCTGCCAGATCTTTCCCAAACTTGGTCAAACAAGGTCCAAACAGTTCCCCATGGAGATGTTCTCCTCGTCCTACTCAACATGGTAATAGCTCGATTCACTGACAATGTCACCTCGACACCTTAGGATACACAGTCATGATTAACATGCCCCGTGTAATGTACCGTTTCATTGTCGAGGTATATTTACACATACCTGAATCACACTGCCCCTCCCCAACCCCATAAACCCTACTCTTGGTCCAACCTCTCTGACCAACCTTGGCCTTCCCATGGGTTCCAAGACCGAGGTCTTCAGAAGCAGAAGGGACAAGGTTTGGGATCTGCGTTGTAGGGTCCGGGCCAAAGTCTCCAGGGATGTGAAGACTGCAGCCGAGTGAGTCTCCAGTGTCTCGGTCATCCAGACCAAACTGGGAACCACTGCACTGAGAGCAGTCCATTTTCCTCCCAGAGATCAGGTAGGTCTTCAGTCCTGTGGGAAATGGGTGAGAATGCAAAAACATTAGATACGTGCCTTCAGGCCTTTAGAAGACCCAGTCCACCAGGCCAAGTTTATCCCACACACACACACACAAGCATACACACACACACGTTAATGGCAGTGGGAGTTCATTTGTGATGGAAAATTATTTTAAATCGCCTCACCAGGAAGTACGAGTTTGAGTTGACCTAGTTGGGGCCACCTTTCCCATAACACTGATGTCTCTAGGGGACCGTAAGACGCCCGCAGGGTAATGGCAGCGCGACACGCACAGCTCTCTCACTTAACACGGTTGAGTTAGGACACGAGCGGAGAGCAAAAACGCTATGGGGACCAGCACAGAGAAATTAGCATACGGGGCCTAGCACAGACAGATGAGCACTCAGGGTCTAGCGCAGATGGTATAGCATACGGGGCCTAGCATGCAGAGAGATTAGCATACGGGGCCTAGCATGCAGAGAGATTAGCATACGGGGCCTAGTGCAGACAAATTAGCATACGGGGCCTAGCATACACAGAATAGCATACGGAGCCTAGCATACACAGAATAGCATACGGAGCCTAGCATACACAGAATAGCATACGGAGCCTAGCACACACAGATTAGCATACGGGGCCTAGCGCAGACGGTATAGCATACAGGGCCTAGCACACACAGTATAGCATACGGGGCCTAGCATGCAGAGAGATTAGCATACGGGGCCTAGCATACACAGAATAGCATACAGGGCCTAGCGCAGACAGATTAGCATACGGGGCCTAGCACAGACAGATTAGCATACGGGGCCTAGCGCACACAGATTAGCATACGGGGCCTAGCGCACACAGATTTGCATGTGAGCACAAACAGACAGCGCAATTGAGTTACTATGTATGCCTAGCCAAAACAAGTTAGCACTTGGGCCCGGTATAGACCACCTGCAGGTATGTGTCATGTGTCCTGGATACATGGACAGGATAGAGGCCAAAATGCGTCACAAATACTCACATTACTGATTAAAAAGCAAGATCTGCCACTGCCTGGTGGTGGTTCTGGCAGGACATGCAGCAACAGAGAGGCACCTGCCGGTGCTCCCATGACCTCTGCCACCCCCACACCGGCGTGTAGGCCAAGGTGTGTCACAATGTTTACTCTAAACCCAGTCCCAGAGGGGCTGGCCGAGAGGGGGGTTCAAACCACTTGTGAGGCAGGCTAGGTGTTAAACAAACAGTGCAGACCCTGCGTGGTGGTGGTTAAACAAACAGTGCAGACCCTGCGTGGTGGTGGTTAAACAAGAGGCCCCAGAGATGTGTTTAAAAAAACAGAAGAAAATTGGGTACTGATGTGGGCACAGATAGGATGGGAAATCAGAGGGGTGTGTGTGTGTGTGTGTGTATTTACCACATTGTGGAGACCAAATGCCCCCAAAATGTGATAAAAACCTGTTACCTTTGACAATTTTTCAATCCCCACACGGATAACATCAATTTTATAAAAATCTGTGACTGCAATCAAAACACGAAAAATGCCAAAAGTTGTGCATGTAGTTCGGTTACTTATGGTTAAAGTTAGGGCTGGTTAGGGTTAAGGTTGTCACAGTTAGGATTAGGGTTATGCTCATAGAAATGAATGGAGTGTCCCCACAAAGATATAGATACCCATCATGTGTGTGGATAAGAATGTGTGTGTATGTGTGTGTGTGTGTGTGTGTGTGTGTGTGTGTGTGTGTGTATGCAAGCTAAATTTATCTGCAGTTAGACTCAAAATAAGTCTAACTCGGCCCGACTCCACCACACACCTGTCTGGCCCAATTAGTCCAACATAGCAGAACAACACAGACAGAAGCTGGGAAACACGGCGCTGACTGCGGGGGGGAGAGGGGGTGCGTGTCAGTCTGTCCATGACTCCCTAAGCTACTTCCATCACTGCTACTGAAGCAATGGTGCTGTCACCTGGGGGAGGGCCCTGATTCCGTGATGGGAGGCCGGTGTGGCCTTTTCATGTCATTAATTCAGTTCCCTCCACAAAGTCTATGAGGCACAAGGGACAGATGGGCCGTGTTTCCAAACCCAGTGAGAGCATACGGCATGATCAGGACAGCAAGGTCCCCTTCCCAAAAACACCCTGCTACTCTTTTGGGGGGAGGGCTGGATGTGGGATTGGGTAGAGGATGGGGAGCAGGGACAAGCACAGGTCAAAGGAGAAAGGGCGGAGGTCAAAGGGGACATGCCAAATCGGAAAGGTTGGCGGGAATCGGGGGAGGGGGAAAAGTGCAGAGGACAAATCGGAAAGGTTGGCGGGAAAAGGG
>JAAGVU020000092.1:4305676-4321183 GCA_011763525.2 Mormyrus iriodes | reverse complement strand
AAATCGGAAAGGTCGGAGGAAAAAGGGGGAGAGGGAATAGAGCGGAGGGCAAATCGGAAAAGGTCGGCGGGAAAAGGGGGAGAGGGAAAAGAGCGGAGGGCAAATAGGAAAGGTCGGCAGGAAAAGGGGGAGAGGGAAAAGAGCAGAGGGGAAATCGGAAAGGTCGGCGGAAAAAGGGAGCAAATCGGAAAGGATGGATGAAAAAGGAGGGAGGAGGGAAAAGAGCAGAAGGTTAAGCCCTCCACAGGCTCACAGGTTGTCTGAAGAGTGTCTGCATACTGACACACAAAGCTGATCAAACAGCTGAATTGGCTGAGGATGATGAAATCAGATAAAAGCAGCACTTATTTAGTTAGTTTATCTCTACCTGTAGTTCAGTCACCATGTAATCTGTGTCAACATTCCTGTTCATAGAGATACGCACCTCTGCTGGGCCGCAAACACTAAGCAGAGTAAACAGCACCTCAGGGAAGCCTTTTAGAAGCAAAACACACAGGCTGGTGAAAGCTGGCGCTTTTGGACAAACAGAACGACCTTAACGAGGGCTGAGGTCCCCAGGGGTGTGTGTTAGGGTGGGATGGGGGGTCCTTTTCCAAAGGCATTAGGGATAGTCTCTGTTGCTTTGTGTTTCTTTATGACTGTCACTCTGTCCAACTGGAGCTAGGGCTGTCTGTGCAGCTGCACAGCCCAACATCAGAGATACATAGAAACCCAAAACTGGGGTTCTCTGTGCAGCATCCTGCTGCATAACTCAGCCCCCAACAGCAACAAGGCCCAGGAGCACAGATCTCTCACTGTGGCAGGGAGGTGTGCGATGACCGCTGTCTTTGGACTGTACGCCTGTCACTATGCCATTATTAGTCTCAGAATGCAGCTGCCACAGAGATGGGTCATACCCCCTTGGCGACTTCCGCTGCTCAGCTGTCTAAAAGCAGACACACACAGATTCACCCCTCCTAAGCCGCCGAGCTTACAAGCACCAGACTCCCATTGCTTGTACGCAGATGCATATACAGGGGCCCCAGCTGAAAGCTGATTGGCTCCCACAGCGCCATGACGCAACCATTTCAGAAGTATGCTAACTAACTCAGATGCCGACTTAACCGTTACCTTAACCAGAGCTGTGACTGACCTGTGACTGTTAAAAAAACGTTCAGTTCAGTTAAAAAGGACACTATTCAACCGGTCAAAAGTGACTGGCCTAAGTTTAGCCACACAGCCCCTCCCCCATCCTGCCATAAACACAGCCTGTGAGTTTGAGGGCCGCTCCATATTAGGGCACGGTGACGAGGAACGAGGGGCCCTGGGACCAGGCCGGCCTCTCGGCCCTCGCTTCCTGTCCGACTGCCCTCGCCTGCCCCCCCCATCCCCCGGCGTCTCTCTGAAGCTCTTCAGAAGAGATGAACACGCCCATTCGTGCCTCCAAACTCGCTCAGGTGACATCCTGTTACTCAGGTGGGTTTAGTGGCCAGTTGCCTGTAGCCCGCCCCCACCCCCTGGTTCAGGGCTTGTTCCTTGAAAGCACAGAGAACAGGAAGCCCATGAGGCAGGTTGAGGTCCATGGTCCCCGAGGAAAGCTCATGGTGGGGGGGGGCGCCTCGGAGTACTGCAGAGACAACGCCACGAGGCAAGAAAATTAAACACCATGACAACAAGAAGCGAGTGTGTGGGAGAGGCCAGCTCCGAATTGTCTGCACACAAGCTCCAGAGACAGTACGCAGAAGTCAACCAGATCAAAGGCTATATTTGTGGTTATCCGCCCCCCCAATGACGCGGACACACCACTAATCCTCAACATCCAGCACCACCCCAACACATGGCCACACCCATTCCTCGCTCCACCCACACCCGACTACTGGGCCCAGTACCATCATGACTGTGGGAAACCCTTGAGGGAGGCTGTCTTGGCCTACTAATCCTAAACAACAGGCCTGCACCCCACCTCGCCTCTCCCTAGCACAGAAACTGCACACTGGGACCACGATGGCCCTCTACAAAACTGCGGGTGGTGATGTCCGGAGAGGGACAGATGTGGGTCCCAAAAAGGCTGGCGATACACATCAAATGTAAAAATCCACGTCTTCGGTATAGCGTCAGGCCACGGGGTACCACATGCCACGCTACATCACCTCCCCTCCCCGACTCCCATCACTCATCGAAACATCTGAAGGGCCCCTGCATGTCTGGTGGGCGCCCGCTGACACACACGCGGTACTTTGTTATTCACTCGGCCCACATCACACCTGCTTCAGCCTTTGGCTACTCTGACAGCACCGAGCCACGTTTGCAGTAACATGGGTCACAACCTCACGTCAAGCTTCCCCAGGAGGAGAATCGAGTGCCGGCTCAGTAGGGGGTGGGTCTTCTGCCTTTCAGGTATTTCCTCCCCATGGCAGATCAAATGCCGGCCAAACGCAGAGTTGCTCAACTCTACGATTCGAAATGCCATAGGGGTATAAGAGGAAGAGCAGAACGTTGTCCCAGTTTATGGTCTGTAATGAACTTCAGACAATATCTGGGGTACACACAGAAGCGTGAGATGTTGGTTGTTGCCGTGACTGGATTGGGGCAAACTTCCAAACGGCTGGGACGCGATTGACCGGGAGAGACCCCTGCCCCAACTCCGACCCCACGCCCTTGAGACCGCAGATCATCGTTTACGGGCACCCGCGAGCCGTGGGATGAGGGGGGTGTGTCCCAACCCTGGCGACATGGGAAACCCATACTCCCAGGACTCCCCTCAGATTGGCATCACAGCCTCCCCGCCAGCTGTGTCAACATTGGGGGAAGGGGGGGCGGGCTTAGAGCCACCTCCACATGATGTAACAGGAGAGCCTGGCGACAGCAACCTTGAAGAGGAGGCTGAACGAAAAGGGGCCTCCATGCTTCCCTTTATACGGACCTGTGTGTGTGTGTGTGTGTGTGTGTGTGTGTGTGTGTGTGTGTGTGTGTGCATGCGTGTTTGCGTTTGACATCTGCACAGCACAGGAAGTGAGGACGAGAAAGCATACCTCGTCCCTTCCCTCCAGATCCCACACGTCCCAACATCTTTTGGACAACTGGGGTGAGCTGAGGTCTTGCCGAGACCTGGAGACATGTGGGGAAATACGGCTGTACCCTGGACGCACCCGTCCCGAAGCACAAGGGGCCAGAGGAGACTAGAGAGCTGAAATCGTCTCTGATTTGACTTCAAGCTTTGAGAAGATAAGCAGTGGAACAGAGTCAAGCAGTGAGACGCTTCTGCACGTGCCCCAGCCGGGTGACAAGGGCCGTCAACAAGGCACCCTGCAGCCAGAGCTAGCCTCTGACTAATGCTTTCCAGCCCCCCTCCCCCCACATGAAATAAAAAAGTCCAAACAGCCACTGGAATGGATACAACCGATTTTTCCAAAAAGACTTTAAAAAAAGAAGAAAGAAAACGATTTGCAGCAAAACAGACGTGGGTTGTTTTCTCAAACACAAAGCTCACTGATAACACCTCGGGCTGCTCGGGGATCCAGGTGGACATTTACAGAGGGAGCGAGGAAGCATGCCCCCTCCCTCAGTGACAGAGCATGGGGGGAGGGGGATCCATGTACAGGATATGACCGGGGGCAAAATATAATCTTTCATCAGCGTCTATGAATACCACCAGCACGGGTATCCTCGAACACCCCTTGGCCAAGAATGATCTGTTTCAGAGTTCGCTTCGGAGCTCAGCAGTACTACCGGACCAAAATAAGCGCGGTGGGCCAGAGAGCGGGCAGACATCGGACCAGCCCTGGTCATGGCACTAGGAAGTAGGGAGCAGTGACTCGTCACAACCCGAAGGCCAAAATCAAGCAATCAGATCACCTGTGAACTTCCTGGTGTCAGTCAGACACACATACACACACACACACACACACGTTTGTATTAATATCTTTGTGGGGACTCTCCATTCATTTCTATGGGAAAAATCATAATCTCAACAATGACAACCTTAACCCCTACCCAGCCCTAACCTTAACCATAAGTAACCAAACAAAATACAAGACTTTTGGCATTTTTAATTTTTTGACTGCATTCACAGATTTTTATAAAATGTATATAAAATTTTTATAAAACTTTGACTAAAAAAAACGGCCCCCACGTCGTCAAAATAATAGGTTTTTATCACATTGTGAGGACATTCGGTCACCACAATATAACATATACATGACCTAAACACACACACACACACACATACACACACACGCACACACTCTCACGCACACACTCACGCATGCGCACACACACACACACACACGCACACACACACTCACGCACGCACACACACACACACACACTGTCACGCACACACACTCACGCACGCGCACACTCACGCACGCACACACTCACGCACGCACACACTCTCACGCACGCGCACACTCACACACGCACACACGCAGTGTTTGTCATTACTGGTCATTGTCGTCATCAGGAAGACTCGCACCCCACAAAACACTTTTCCTGCTCCCATACATCTCTGCCGAGCACATAACCTTCCAACCACCAATCTAACCCCTCCACCAAGAAGAACCTCGTATTTATGCCTAAGCTTAGAACTATAGTTTTTTGGGAGGAGAACCCCGACGCAACGGCTCTCCTTAATGGCTGAGGCGTGTGTTAGCCCTCTCGGCAGTGATCCCTGCGATGCCAGCTCCCAACAGCCGGACTGCTTACCCACACGGCCTGATTAGCTTAGCACAGCAGCTGTTGCCGCCCCTGGGCCACTGACTCCCCCCACACACCTGCTGACCGAGAGGTTTCCCAGGGAACGTAGTTAACCTTTGACCTCGAAGGTGGCCTCCAATGATTAACCAAGAGATGTTAGGCAAAGAAAGTAAAGGAATTTGCCTTTGCTGTATCCAAGGACAGGGGAGGTGTGTTCTCACAGGCCATCAGTACACCAAATACTACAGCTATACCTATAGCTTGACCATATGGCCGGCCCTGCACTGAAGTGGACCCCGCAGAACTGATAAGGCAGGGTTCCCTAGTTCCGCTCCTGGAGGACCAGAACCCAGTTTGCAGATTTCCCTGCTCAAATACATCGTAATCACCTAATAACCAGGTTTAGTTGGTGTGTTTGAATGGGAAAATCTGCAGACTGTACTGGGTTCTGGCCCGTCCAGGACCAGAATTGGGGAACCGTGTGCTAAGGAATCGCTCTTGTAGCATAAACATTTACAGGCTGATATTTCCCCAGTGTGACTCAGGCCTGGTGTCTTTTTCTCAAGAGTACAAAAGCAGTTTCTTTGCCAAACTCCGAACACCCAACTGGGTCGACGTGATGTTCTCAAAAAAAGGATCTGGGCCAGGGCTGAACTGATGTGCCCGGGAGAATGCTCAAACGCCTCATCTTCCATAAACCAAACACTAGATCTCAAAGGCTTAAATTTAAATCAAATCAATAACAAGGGACACAACTTAAACATTTGCATATTACAGATTTAATCAAAAATGGAAACAATGGAAAAGCAAAGAATGAAAGCAATACACAGCCTTGCTTATTACTTACTAATATCTGGCAACTGTAATATTTCAATTAAATGCTTTATAAGACTGTACCTTCATCTCCCTCATAAGCAAAGCACTCCACCTTGGTGGAACAGCCGGTGGCGCAGTGGTTAAGAACCCAAACTAGCTTTCACACTCCCAGGGGAATCAGTAATGAAGCCAGTTCAACTCCATCGCTTCAGTAAAACTTCCAGCTGTATAATCTTAAGCCCACAAACTGAGTAAACAGAGTCGATTTTTCTGTACGGCGGGGTAGTTAAAGCGTAACATATGGACGTGATTCCGCACTGTCGTAATGCTCTGGTCTTAAGGGGCACAAGACGTCCAGCTGGGGACATGTTTAAACATCCGGTAAGTGGTAACTGTTTCACTGTGCAAAAAACAAGTAAAGGTAACAGACACAGACCAGAGGAGGAACGGCCCTTACGGGTGGGTGGGTGGGGGCTTTTTTGTTGAGACACTTTTTTTTGTTTTGGAAGTTCGGTTGCTGTGGCCATGGCGACCTCCTTGCGGTGGCCTTGTGGTTTACTAATTGAGCTCCTTCCATTCCCCAGCCCTGGGGGCAGAAATCTACTGCCCCCCCCCCAAAATGAAATTAAATTTACTTATCCGACACCTTTATCCAAAGCAACTTACTGTAGAGGTTAGGGTTACACTTTGTGTTTGCTCCCAAGGATTTGAACTCACAACGTTTGCGTCGGTAATACAATGCTGTACTTGTCAGGCTACAGAAGCTCTGAGCAGGACAAGCGGAGTGCTGGCAGCGAGGCCCTGAGACCACCATTACAACACGCCACAGTGACGACAAGATATCTGAGCGATACGGGCGCGTGCCTCTTCAGGCCGGCCTGCCCTGGCACTTACCCCCGCCTGGCGCTCAAATGGAGCCCGGAGCCCGGCCACGCAAGCCGACACGTGGGCCCAGAGATGGGCCGTAACTGCGGCAGAGGTGTGGCACTGCCACCTTTACTGCCATTTTTAATTTGAAAAATAGGATATTTATCAGGGATAGTCACTTCTACAATTACTACCCATTGTTTGCACAGCTTTCATCCAGGTACTTTAGTTTGCTCCCTCAGTCCAAAAATATGCCGTCAGGTGAGCTGGCATCCCTGAAGTGTTTATAGCGTGTCTGTGTGTGTGTGCGTCTCTGTGTGTCTGTGTGTGTGGGCGATGGACTGGCATCCCACCCAGGGTGTCCCCTGTGCTGCCAGGAATATGCTCCAGGCTATCTGTGACCCTGAATTGAATTGAAGTGGTTGGAGGATGGATGGATGGATTTATGTTGCCTACCAGAAGTTTTAGCTTTGGCAGCTGTATCGCATATTGTGCATGAAACATTTTGAGAGAAAGGGAGAGGAACAGAGGGACTGAGACAGGTTGGAGGGGCCTTAAGGAAGAGAGAGAGCATGTGTCCGATGGATGAGGCCAGGACGGGTAAAGTTCAGATTTTAAAAGTAAACAGTGAAGTAGATATTCAAAGAAACGGGGCAGGCAAAGGCAGGGAAACCGGAGGGGGGGGGGCAGACAAAAATACAGGGAGATTCTGTCTATCTGGGGACCAGCCTGCCATCAGGGAAAATCAATATTTGCCCCGATTTAGGGACAGCCCAGAAAACTGAAATGACTCGAATGCCACTTCTCTTTCTCGCTTTAAATTACAGGGGGATTTTCACCCCTCAAGGCTACATGGAAGGGAGACTGAAAATTCAGCGTAATACTCAGTGATCGCTCAGTTCAGCTTCTGAAGGCCGACAGGGCTCAGAGGCCAGCTTTGTTTTCTGGCATCGTGCCACGAGATATGCGATCAACCCAAATGCACGGGCCTGAAACAACTCCTCCCCTACAAACGGCCGAGCTCCCAGGAAAACCAGCACCCCGGGGAATTCCAGCGTACACTGCCATCACACCAACGGACTGTCCAGCTGTTTAACGTGTTTATTCAGACGGCAAATCGCAGCAAAGCAAATGGCCGGGATGCCAGTCCATCGCAGGACGTACACTCACACACAGAGTATGGACAATTTAATGAGGTCTTTAGGCTTGGAAATGCAGGAAGAACATGGAACTCCGCAGGCACAACAGGGCAGGATTCAAACCCCCAACGCTGGATGTGTGAGGCTACCTACTGAGTAATCTAACTATATTGCTCCAGTTGCACCCTCAAAAATGAGTAATGACACATTCCCATGTTCAAGATGATGACATCCGTCAACAGGTACAATTCTGGTTCCAGAGTCATAAGTTTGTCTTTCTGTCCCCCCCCCACCTGTTAAAGATCTTCTTTAGGTTCCTGTAACCAGTCGCCCCTGCTTCCACAACATAACACTTCATTTCATTGAATGTCCAAAAGAAACAACATGTATGTAACACAAATGCTCTTCAAAACCACAAGACCCCACATTCCTCATGTCTGTAGCTATGGAGACAGCCTTCCTCCACCGAAGGGTGAAGCTGTGATGAAGCCCTTACCTTTCAGCTGGTCCACCACCGCACTCTGGCCGTGGCGCTCCAACACGCATCCATCCTCACACCAATAGCGGTCGTCCAGGAAACCAGCGGTGACCTCAGAGAGATGCACCTTCCCGGCCACACCCAGCTGCTCCATGAGGTTGGCCAGGTTGACGTCGTTGGACCAGACGTCGAATTTGAAGCGCTTCATCCCCAGGATGCCGCAGAGCACAGTGCCCGTGTGGACACCCACCCGCATGCTCACCGTCTCCCGAGTCTCTCGGCAGAACTGCTCAATGGCCTGGATCATGCCCAGGCCCATCTCCACGCAGCAGTAGGCGTGGTCTGGCCGCGGCTCGGGGCAGCCAGCCACGCAGTAGTAGCAGTCTCCCAGCGTGCTGATCTTCTCGCAGCAGGTGAGCTCACACAGGTGGTCAAAGCGGCCGAACAGGTCGTTGAGGAGGCCAACAAGTGCCGGAGCAGTCTTGTTGGCGCTCATGCGGGTGAAGCCCACAATGTCGGCGAACAGGATGCTGACGGGCTCCATGCGCTTCATGTTGAAGGGCCGGAAGATGATCTGGCCCCTCGGGATGGATGTCTTCTTGCGCTTGTTGCCCTTGGGGCTTGCGGAAGAGGATGCAGTGCCAGGGGCAGCATTTCCAGGGGAGCCCGATGAGTATCGCCGGCCGGAGGACTCGCCCTCCTCATCACCCTGCTTCATGAGCTCGTCCGCCACCCGCCGTGGCATCACTGAGTGGATCATGCGCTCCTTGAGCACCTTCTCCACCTCCAGATCTTTGCCGTCCATGATGGCTTCGCCGACCTTCAGGAAGGTGCTACGCGAGCGGACCTCTGACGTGATGAAGAGGTGCACGCCCAACGCATGGGCGCACAAGTGCAGCAGCGCCCGGGCCGGCACGAGCCAATAGTGTGTCTCTGGTGTGGTGGTGCCACCTTCTGCCAGGCCCAGCCAGCCCAGACTTTCGAAGAGCACAGAGTAGAGAAGTCCCAGGAGCAAGGAAGCATACAGGCGCACATGGAGGATGCTGTAGAGCAGGAGGAGGACCTCCACACACAGTGAGAAGGTTGCCACGGGGGAGACGCAGGATGTCCCTGGGCCAGAGCTAAAAAGTGAGAGGTTCTGGTCCAAATCGGTGCCCTGTGGGCCGGGGAAGCCACCAGTCTGTGCCTGGAGGGCCAGTGTGAGCGCAAAGGAGACAACAACGAGTAGCAGTGAGGCCTGAGCATAGAGCCTCGTATAGGGTCTGGTGAAGGTGAAGAGGAAGAGGAACAGGCAGAGAACGAGGAAGGCGGCAACAGGCACCAGGTAGGTGGTGGGGTCACAGTAGCCATTGGCCCCGAAGTATGTCCCCCACAGGAGCCCAGCGGCAGCCAGGTAGGAAAGCGCGTAGCGGAAGTGCCGACGGATTTGCAGGAAACACAGCTCCCGGCACGCCTCCTCCAGGATGGCTGAGTCAAAGGCAGGGTCCCAGCACTGCGCCGCCGACCGTTCAAAGAGCTGGGGGACCCGGCGCAAGCCGCGTACCCGCGACTGCCCCGAGCCGCAGCTCGACGACACGCTGTACTTGAAGGGCTGCTGGTGCTGTGGCTGGTGCTGGGGCTTCTCGCTGATCTCACCGCTGGGGTCACAGCCCGCCTCAGTGTCATGCAGTAGCAGCTGACGTGTGTGCTGAGAGGCCATGGTCAGTGATAGACGAGGAGAGGGAGGGCTGTGGGGGTAAGGGGGGGGGGAGACCGACACTAAACAAGCATAGTATGAGCTGGCAGGAAAAGATGTTTTACGTCAGAAATGTGCCAACCTCCCTCTCACTGTTTTTTCTCCCTCTCCGGAACTAGGAAAGGCAATCAAAGGAGACTACACGGAATGGAAAAAACCTTGAGAGGGGAAAAAAAAGAGGGACGACATAAAAAAAGGGGGGGGTGAGGTTTTGTACGTAAGCAGAGTCCTGGCACTTGAGGGAAAACAGTCCCGGACACTTGAGCGGTGCATCATCCGAGCTCACGTTGCGTCAGCTCACGCATTCCTCCGGATCCTTCCCGGCGGTGCCCGGTCAACCGAGATCTCCCTTCACACACAAACGCCACTAAACGGATATCACCCACTACACAGCCTTACCTCCCGCCCTGGAGGTCCAAACCGAAGCCGACGCCGCCGCCGAGGACAGCGCGGCCGGTCCGCAAAACCCAAAGTATCGCCTCTCTCTGGTTCCGAAAAAAAAAATACTTTCCCAAACGTCGTTACGGACATCAGCCAAGGCGCAAATCCGTTTCATATTCTGATCGCCCCCCCCCCGGCAGCGTTAAAAACCACCAGTTGCTTTTGCCCGAACTGTGTACACGATCGTCGCTTTGGAAATAAAGTCCAAAACTTTAGAGTTATGGAAAGCAATCAAAGCCGACTCCGCCGTAAGGTCCACCGGGGGGGGGGGGGGGAAGAGTTACTGTGAACCAACGCCACCTTTGCAAATGTTTCTCTACGCTTTAACCAGCCAGATGCCAAGCCTGTGACAGGGATCACTGATGTTTTTCATGTTTCACCAGCAGCAGCCCCCCTTTCGGTTCGGAACCGGTAACCGGCACTAAGCGCGAAACCCGTCACGGCCGATCCGAAAGCGGCACGACGCTCAGATGGGAAAAGCCACGACATTCCGCTGTCATCTTTTCCCCAAAGATGCCGATCCCCAGACGGACGTCAGGATCCCGGTTTCACACATGCCCGATTCCCCGGGAGGGCCTATTCCCAGGGACGAGCCCCGTTCTTTCCTGAGTTCCTCTCCGGATCCGTGACCAGTGACATTCCGGTCCCTCGAAAGCCAGAACAAAACTGCAAACTGAAAACGACGTAGCGGGACTTAAAAAAATAAATAAATAATAATAAAAAAAAGTAGCCAGATTAAAATAATACTTAAAACGACCTTCTTCTCCAAATATCAAACCCTCACATAAATAATCAACACACTTTAAAAAAAAAACATTAAAAAAAAAAAATCACACTCCTGGTTAATCAATACCGTTATGCTGTATGAAACATTGTATCATATTACATATTACAGCAAAATCAACGGCTGTTACTGTAAATGAAACTTTTTTTCCGTTGAAGCTATTTTTAGAAAAAATGGATAAAAAGTGTGAAACAGTCACCCAGATGTCTGCCGTGGAAAAAGTTTTAAAATGAAAATAAATGTTAGGAAAGCGGCGGCGATGAGCGGCTGTCCATGGCGGCTCCCCCCCGAAAGTCGTCCGAGGCCGCCTTCCCCCAGCGCGGACTGCAGACTGGGAGACTCGTGGAGCCGAAGTGTGGGATGATCGCCCGTCCTCCCCTCCCCTCGCCGCCCCTTTGGACTGAAAAGTCCCTAATAAAAAAAAGTGTCTGCTTTAATTCAATTACACGGAGTGCACACAAGGGGTGGCGTGTGTTTATAGATCCCGGAGCAGGGCTGCTTTATTCACTCATGAGCCTGGCCACATTTTTTTATCACTGGCCCTGCTGTGTCCTCTTCCTCCTTTTTGATGGAGGGTCCCTCCCCGTCGGCCTGCCCTGACTGGTAACTGTACTGAACGGGAAACTGTAGTAACGGTGCTTACTCCAGTTATACTTTCACCCGCGCATAGATGGGGGGATAAACGCCTCCACCATTTTTGCCTCGGATTTGCAATAAGCATTTCAAGTCCCCATGAATATGTGCTAGTATATGCGCAGAGAAGGCAAATAAAAATAGTAATAAAATATTAGGGGGTGGGTGGGGGGTGTGGTGGACTAGGGTGGTTGTAGGAGGCGCGCACGTATTTTTACAGGGTGGCGCGCACGCAGAGAAACTGCCGTGAATGATATTTTCCTCCCAAAGAATGAACTACGACTGGCATTTTCCACTTCTATCTCCGCTCGCTTTTTTTTCCCGAAATCTCCCACTCTGAGATCAACAGAGCAAGTGCTCTGCAGATCTACATTTCCGAAGCGTCCCAGACTGTGAAAACAGTGGTAAGGGACCCGGAGAAATCTATAAGAAGGTGTGAATGCATTAGGCTGACATTTTAATAATTCTGCTTTTGTATGCGGAAGGGAATAATATCCTCTCCTTTACCCCGCATTCTAAAGTTTTGTGCGTTTTCTTACAGACATTAAAGTCTGGACGTCAGGCGCCTTATTTAAATAACGTGCTCATTTTAAAATATATGTCCACTTAACTCAAATAAGTAAAAATAGGCAGACATGCATAGAGTATGTTTAATCGATGTATAACTAAAGTTAAGTAAATAGAAATGAAACAGCGATATTAAATGACACAGAGGATGCAATGATTTTAAAAATATGTAGTCATACATCATTGCATTATTCAATGTAAAAATTATTCAAAAGCTTTTTACGGTGACTGGAGATCTGTGACATACTAACATGACTGAACGCACAGAAATAAACGTTTCCACAACTACACATTACAGTTGTCCTCTTATCTAAGGAGTTGTCAAAGAGAAAGGAAATGCGTAGTATGCTAGAAAAATCCAGGAAGTTGTCTGTGCCTCATATTGGCATTTAATATTTGTAATATTAATCACGCTGCTAAATTTAGCTGTGCTTGTTGCCTAACATTTTAAACAGCTCGAAGCCTTTAATTAACATTAGTAACATCCTCAACATAAGTTAACAGCAAACTTTTTGGTGAGATCTGCTAAGACATTTAAATTAATAGTGGAGAGGCATTTGAATTCGTTTTAGTTCATTGAAAGTTATGGCGAAAAAACGGAGCACACTGGGTATTCTGAAATTAATTGTCATAATTCAATCAGATTAATTATTCAACCTAACAAAAAGAATACCTTTGGAGAGTCGCTTAGCACTAAAAATAACAGCGACATAAACGTGCTTTTCATAAATGTATTATATTCAAGCGCAAATAGATAATTTAATATAACATAAACACAACACGTATAAGCATTTTATTCCGCCTAACGATTATTGAATGCAGTAACATGAAACGGGCGTATTTTTAAACTGTAAACAGGAGAGCTGGTGAAGCCAAGATGAATCCAAATATAGCGCCCATCACGTCCTGGCACGTCTCTGTGACTTCCATTATAACGGACAGCGAGAAGGTTTCTCCAGCTTGATTGTAGAAATCTGCAACAAATGTAGCGTGGAGTTGTATCAAAGTCATCTTTCCAGGTATATAACTAAATATAGACAACACACTGACATCCCGTCCCAGGTACCCTAGGGATAGGCTGCGGGTTCGCTGTGACCCCGTACTGAGAAAGCGGGTATCGAAAATGCGTGGAATAGTTATGTTTTTTGACTGCCAGTTCTATCCAAAGCAATTTATGCAACAGGCAAGTTTCACAGGTCATTCTATTTTTATAACCAAGTAAAAAGTTATTCAAGCCATTCAGGTTAAGCAACTCCCCAAGTGACAGAACATTACTTTATGATAAGGGAACTTTATTGCTGTTGCATTGCTTAAGAAACAAAGATCAGATCCTTTTTAATCTGTTAGCTACAACCCACACAGATGAATTTAAGGATCATGTAAGACTATTTCTAGATATGAGACCCATAGTGTGGATAGGTCTAAATATAATATATTATTGCTATAAAATAATTTATCACCGATAACCAAACTGGCAAGGATGTGTGTGAGACTTTATGGCCAGGTCAAGGAGTACCAGGAGACAGATTGCCACCCTGATCTCCCACGGTTACTGATAAAAAGCTGATAAAAGTCACCTGTGTGAGGCACCTCCTGGGGACTGAGAACCTAGGACCTAGAAAGGATGGAGTGCTGGGGGTGGGGTGCTGGGTGGGGGTGGCTGGCAGCCAGGAGGACAGAGTTCGTGGGTCATGTGAGCGTACCTGCTGAGCTGCTGGGACACCTGCACGTACACAGCACAGGGGAGACAGGCTGTGGGCCATTTATAAACACCATCTAACCCCCATGTTTTTGGACTGTGGGAAGAATCCTGCTTAACACTGGGGAATCAGGCAAATTCTACAAACACAAGAAGATGTGAGCAATGGCGTAGGAGAGAGTTTGATATTGGGAGGGACACAAGGCAGTAATATTAAGGCAAAGGTGTATTTATGTGGGGAGTGGTGAATTAAGCCAAATTAAACAATGGGGAGTTAGACATTCTGCCCACCCCTCAGTTTCTACACCTCTGGATGTGGGATTTAAATCAACCCAGGACCTGGGCGCCATTATGCCAGCTTAGACCTAAAATAGACTATTTGAATCTGCCAACTTTTTTCTTTTGTACGTTTGGGTACCTGGTCCTTGTCAGTTTTCTTAGGATGCTCTAATATTGCCTGATCTGTAAGGTCATGAACTTTACATGCATCGTTTAAAAAATGTCACATGCTACAAATTACTTTGAAGTGATGTGCCCTGAACTCAGATATCAACCACAGCGTGACGTAACAGTCTAGCGTTACTGAGTTTATGTACTCTTATTAACTGCACTGGCAGTGTCTCATTTGTGAGAGGGATCTTTACAGAGATAGGGCACAACCTGGTGGACGTAGGGTGAAACTGCGCTATCTCTAGTCCATATGCAGTACACGTGACTCCAAGCCAGGGCAGCTGGCGTCTGATCTCATTCATTAATTCGATAAACAAACAAGCACATCTGGTAGTTGTCTTCATTTGGCTTCGCTCAGCCACAGTGGGACTTTATTTGTTCCGGCATTTAGATAACATGTTTGGATTTACACTTGGTCCTCATGTGAAAACTGGACATCGCAATAAAATTTACTTATCTGAGGACATTTCAGCTGAGTCCACTGCCGAGAAAACAAATAACGACAAACTTCTCCACTTGTACCGGACTGGGGTAGTGTGTTAGCTACGGAAAGGGCTCTCTAACCAGATGGAACCTATCTGTGGAGCCCCTGACCAGGGTACTGGTCTGTTCCAGAAAAACAATCACGTAACAGTTTTAGCACCTTACAGTAAATCTGTCACTCAAGCAACTAAATATAACTACTATTTTCATTTCTAAACAAACTTCCACTCATGACATTGGAATATAGATGGATGGATTATCAATAAAACAATTTGGTTTAAATTGATTTAGATCTTAACAAATATAATGTGCCAATATATTACACAGTCTAGGTATTTGTTTTAATGAAATGACTTAATGTTCTTGAAATCTGCATCAATGTACTCAATTACACACCACCCCTCCTGAAAATAAACAGATAATCTGTTTTTAATAACTGGTTTATTGTACCTTCCTTGAAACAGAGTACCCTACAGACGGAAAATCCAGTATGCTGTGGTATTTAAGGTGCTAGGACGAACTGTGCAAGGTTCATTTTGGCCACTTGCTAGTAAATAAGATGTAATACATACTTATGTCCTTATTACTTTTATTGTTAATTTTTATCAACAGGTGGTAGAGATTCCTTCCATCCATCCATTTTCCAGAACCGCTTATTCCATTCCGGGTTGCGGGGGGTCCGGAGCCTATCCCGGAGGCTGCGGGCGCAAGGCAGGGAACAACCCAGGATGGGGCGCCAAC
>JAAGVU020000092.1:4263529-4305576 GCA_011763525.2 Mormyrus iriodes | reverse complement strand
CTCCACACACATGGAACCCGGGCGCAGACGTGAACCCTGATCCCAGAGGTGTGAGGCAACAGTGCTAACCACTGCACAAAGGTCATAGAAATATATAAATATTTCCTTGAGGCCAGGAAAAAAATCTGTTGTTTTTCAGTGGTAATTATGTAATTAGTACGCCTGTCAGATACATAATAATATGGATAATTTTTTCCATAGTTTAAGCACATTGCTTTCTTACATGCTACCTATTGCAGTGACATGTTGGCTCACAGCTCCCTGGTTGTCCTTCAGTGCTTCTCTCTTTCTGTTTATGCGGCTTCCCCTGGCTGCTCCAGAGCTTTAGGTGGAGTGGTTTCCATAAAATTCCCTTAAAATCTGCAAGCACCCTCTGATGATCAGGAATCCCATCAAGGGTATCCTGTGCCCAGGCTGCACAATCCTACATTGGTGAAACAACTATTGGAAAATGGAACAATTATCAATTACATTGTATTTAAATTCTTCCCAAGTGGTGAATTTACTTAATAATTTTAAGTTTCTAGCTTGATTTTCTGTGATCCAAGTCAGGGGCACCATAAAGGTCAAGTGGGGAGTTAGGGCGATCCCAAGGATCCCTGAGTGTCGAGGGGGCTAGAAAATCTGGAAGTTGATTGGATCGGTCTGGGTTGGGGTCCCAATATGATATGCTTTCTTGAGGCCAAAAATCTTTTGTGGCACCCTTGATGTAATTATCTTTCTCAAGAACCTACCAGCTTACTTAATCACTCGCCACTGGCACCTTAAGTTCTGCACTAGACTACTGATTATATATTTAATTTATTTCATTTATATGTTTCACCTGTCTAGGGTGACTGATATGGCCACTGTAATGACATATCACACATGGCGTGGCAATTATCAAACATAATCATCTATCCTGACTGAGATCCCAGTGGAAACTTCTCCAGCTTCCTGCTGCGTGTGAATCGAAGGACAAAAACACCCAGCAACTCTTAGCTTTAGGGCCCAACAGTAACTTTAATCTTCTTTCGCCTGATATGCAGAGACAAGTGTACACGGTTGGTCAATAAACTTTACAAGAGGCTCGGTCTTGTTTCGAAATTAACATAGCTGACAAACTTAGTCACAAAAAGAAGAATGAAATACTGCAATAAATAAGATTCCTAAGCATTGGACTCTGAGCTAGTTAGGAGGGAAACTGAAATATATAAACACTACAAGCAAAAAAATGGAAAAAAAGGTTTTTGTATACAAAAATATTGTATACTTCTGAATGAACTAAAATACAGACTATTACAAATGTGTTTACTGCCATTTCCCTCACACATTTACATTCTTCCTGTAGATTCTATTGGACCGTGCTGGAAAAGGGAGAGTGAATGGGTATGTTATATGGCTCATGTCGATGACACTGTCCTGTGCTGTATCTCTTACTGCATTGGTAAGGATTGCTCTCTCTGTCCATTTACTCATTTCCCCTTTCAGTGTCTGCGGTAACGGTTCTTTGGCTCTTCCTTGCAGCCCGTGTCTTCACAGGAGAGACTAGGGGCCCTTCCGGCCGTCATGCTGCTGAGTAGGCCCGGAAGTTCTTCTGTGGTGGCTGCCTCAATCTTATTCAACAAGCAGCGGCCCCAGAAGGGGCAGTGGGCAGAGAGCAGCTTGAAGCTGCTGATGGGATTGACACCAAAGAAGTCTCTGTAGGCCTCAGGGTCTGGCAGGTCAAACCTGCTCACATTAGTCTTGGCCAGGATGGACTTGAAGATGTAGAACCGGTCGGGGTCATCGACGATCTCCTTGAACACCAGCTCGGGATCACCAAAGTAGCCGGTCTTCTCATAGAAAGTTTGCACGTATCTGTCCACCAGTAGTGCATGGACACGAACGCGGATGCCATGTTGACGGATGAGAGCAATCTTGTTCTCCAGTCGGTTCTCAATCACCTGATTCAGATCTTCCAAAAGGGAGATCTCCTCGCGCTTAAAGAGCTCCCAGCTGGTGTCGGGGGCATACTGGTAGGGCCAGAAGGAGCTGACATAGACTCGGGGGGGCTCCGTCACATTGATGAGTGGGGCCAGGCTCCAGAAGAGGGCACCATACACACGCATAAGGTCCTGAGGGGCCATGCTGTCAGCCTTGTTGAGAATAATGCGAATTTGGGACTCACGACCTTTCATTTGCCTGAACATCATCTCAAGCTCGCCGCCGACATCCAGTTTAGTGGGGTCAAACACCAAGAAAATCAAGTCTGCCCGGTCAATGAACCACTGGCACACGTCGTTGAAAGGGTAGCCTGAGGAAGCGCGAAACACAGATGTTAAGGAATAGCTATACAAAGGAGTATGTGAACAGTTCTAGGCCTCTTATTTTTTGTCAAGACCGAATCATCCATGCATCTGCCATGACCACGTTTAATGGGTCAGGGTGATCCAGGAGCCTGTCACAGGGGGCATAAGAGCCAAGGTAGGTGACACTCTGGGTGGGATGGCGGTTCATAACAAGATAAATAGTCACACAGAAAACAACACTCTATTGGCAATGTAAAGACACAAATCAGCCTAATTGCATGTTTTTGCATTACAAGGGGGCACACAAAAACTCTCTATGCTGCCCGAATACTAGTGTTGGCTAAGTGAAGGTTCATGAACCACTTGCAGTATTTTTGTCCCCACTAGATGGTGCTCTTCATTTTTCTTGGGGCATGCTTTGAGCCCTTTTATGATTAGAGAGCACCATCTAGAGGGGTCAGAAAATACAACTAATGGTTCATGACACTTCATTTGGCTATCACTACTGAATACCGTTATAATAATTTTATGGACTGTGTATTGCATTTCATTAATGGTTTTGCCTTACCTCTCTCCTGTTGCTTGCGGTTCTCAATAATCCCAGGAGTGTCCACTATGGTGACTCGTTCCAGTAGTTTGTGGGGCATCTCAATGCCAACTAGCTTCTCTAGAAAGTTCTGGCCAAACTTCTCCAGCGATGAGAAAGATTGGGAGTTGTCGGCCGCCATCACAATACCTTCAATGGTGCGAGTCTTCTTGCCATGCATGATGACAGTAAATTCAGAAGTAGTGGGCTCAGCACCTTGGGGGGGGATGGGGGTTATACTGGCATTGGAACATTCTACAATACTTCATAAGGTAGCAACTAATGATGGACAAAATGACTCTTTATGAACCATTTGCTATATTTTTTACCCCACTAGATGGTGCTCTAGTGATGATGCCCTCCAAAAAAAACTAACAGCACCATCTAGTGGGGTCAAAAAATACAGCAAATGGTTCATGAAGTGTCATTTTGTTCGTCACTAGTAACAGCACTCTTTTATTGGAGCTTTAAGGAGAGGTATCAGGTACCTCGTTTTGTATATACATACTAACTATACTACCTGTATTCATCATAATACTGATAAATGAATTTACGGACCTGTAGCTCCAAGTTAATTTATCAGTTTGGGGCTGATCAGCAAGTGTTAGGTAGGAAAATGAGTTAGGTGTTTACCTGTGTACAGTTCCTGTGGGGAATCCTGCAGTCCCAACAGATAGTTAATCATGGAAGACTTGCCAACACTCCAAGGTCCCAAAAAGAGCACCATTGGTTTGGAGGAAATCTCTGCATCTGTAGGACAGAGCAGAGAGCCAAAGTATACCGATGATGTGTGGCAGTAGGGTGTTAATGCGTGCCATCAGAGACCTTTGGCACTAAGATATCTGAATAAAATGAAGAACACTCAACCCCAAATATAACCAGATTACAGGAATCATGGATGTAATATGGCTTCTTAGCAGTTTTGGTAGAACGTCACATTACAGTCACTTTCACTTTCTAGGAATGTGCTCCCTCAGCAGAGACGAGTAATACAGATAAGACAGTATTACACTCAGCCAAAAGGTCAGCCACTAGAACACGAGCTTCTGTTACGACACCTGATCTTGTAGGTGCAATTTTTCCTGCTTTCGGTGGAATTTTGGCATTATGACCCTAGATCGTGTTAATGGGGAAGTTGTGAATTATGGGCCTACTGGAACAAATCAAAAAATGTTTCAAACTCTGTATAGTAAAGAAAACAGTACTGATAGTAAGACAGTAATACAGTTAATAAAGTTTTATAGATACATAAATTATACAGACTGGCTTGGCTGAGACAACTGTGCTATAAAAATAGTTGTATAAAAGTGGATTTAACACAGATTGGACTGCTAACTTATTTCCTTTGGTTACTATAAATTCTACAGATTGGGAAGAAGGTGGGTCCAATATGGCCACCTTTGCTGTCCTCCTTGCTTGCCGTCAGCCGGCGATCCTGCATTCCTGCGATGTCAGCCAGGCAATCCAAACCCTAAGGTCACACAGCAAGTTTTAGTCACAGGAAGGCAAAGCGTCTTGAGAGACTCGCAGATGATTTCCAGGAGAAGGTCAATGGCCACGGCTCAGGGGTATCTGAGGCGACTCCCCATTGGCTATGGAGTTTCTCCAGTGTGATTCTGCTCCTCCTTGCCTTCTCAGAGCTGAGGCCTCACAAAGCTCTGCTTGTGATCAATAGACACAACCCCTCGGAGGGCTATACAGACTCGTAATTGCTTTCAGATGGACATTTGGGCTCTCTGCCCCTCTCCTCACTAATTATTTTCTACAGTCATCTTTTAAAGCTATTTTTTCAGTCCTGTACTCTGAAGGTCTGTACTGATGAACAGCAATGAAATACTTGTGGAGAGCTTTTAGCTTTTATTTTAGTTTAAACTAATCTTGGTGTCATTCTAAACTTACCATACCAAACTACATAATAGCAGGCAACCAAAGAATGTCTCATTTTATACTCATTGAAAGTATTTGGTTACTTTAGAAACAGCAATGCACCAATATGAGCTTTTAATGTCCAGGACACAGTCACGTGGCCTGAAAGGTATTCGCAAGTACAATGCGTCAGTGTCATGGGAGGTGACCTATGCTCTCCACTTGTTTGGATAGATGGACCTTCTGATTCTGGCATTCAGCTGAGACAGAGAGATGTGTTTACAATTAGGAATGGACTGACAGAAATTTTGTCCACAAATGCTGCAGTTTATCATAGCCGTGTCTGGACGGGGGCAGGAATGACTGCCAAATGTCTGCTGGAGGGAGGCCTTCTTCTGCGGGACCGAAGAGTCCAAAAGCTGGAGGTGGGGGGAGGGGCTGGTTTTTGCATAGATATTTTCACCAGATGAAAAAAGATTTTTGTTAAATAGCATAAAATGGGAGACAGGTAATAGATACTGGACAATTTTTCACAAACACAGCACTTGTTTAACAAAGTACAAACATAAAAAGACATTAAACATAAAAATGATCATTGAGCCGCTCTTATTTGTTAAATTAGCTTATAAATAGTCATAGTTAGACATGCAGGACATTATATTTGCCAAAACCCAAACAAAATGCTATTTATTTGCTGGATGTGCAATGTGTGGTTTTTGTGTGTGAAAAATGTGGAATACATGATGAAACCGGGCTTAGGACTTGGAATTCAATTGTGCAAAAGCTAGTAAATGCAAGACAGATTATGGAGAAGATCAGAGTTAGCTAACCGAAAGGTCCATATTCCCATTTGGCAGGAGGAGTGGTCTTACCTGAGATCTCATGCTGCCTCAGCTCATTGTACTTGTACGCCTTCTCCAGGGGCTTGATGGACGTTTGGTAGATATTCCGTAGCTTCTTGAGGCCCACTGCAGAAGTGGACAGAGGTGTAGAGTGAAACACAAAGGAAAATGAGATCTTGAGAAGATGAGAAGGTGGTGAGAAGATGAGATGAACATCCACAGATCAAGAAGTTCACTCATACATCCTGGTCTCTTTCGACGCTCAAGCAGATGCTGCTAAAATATATAGCTCCTTTTCACTCGAGCAAGGGATTTCTCACTTCCACAAGTGCTGCATCTCTGGCACCCCCTGGTGGCTGCTCACCTTCATACTTGTCAGTGGGCTGATCAGCAGCAGCCTGTAGGGTATCCTCGATGTGTGATCTGTCTCGCAGAAGAGAAACCAGTATTTTGCCCTCTTCCTCTGCAGGAACAAAGAATAAGTCCTCATGGGTTTCATAGCTCTTTTCTGCCCAATGGTTAAATGCTGCCATAGTACCATGGACACATTGAAACTGACTCTCTCTTCTTCAAGCAGTTCCCTTTATTTGGCATAGTAGTGATCTTATTTACTTACAATCCAGCTATTCAGTACTTTGGAGATACAACTCATAAACAGCAGGGGCTGGTGTCTCTGAGTCCCTTAAATATCCTGGTTGGTCACTTAAAAAAATAATCATTGGCATTCTTTAATGACACAACAGTCCTGGAAAGGCCATAAATACGGTTATATCTCTCCAAAACAATTTACGACACTGGGATTAATTAGAAAAAAAACACTGACTATTTATCCCCTTGATTCATATAATATGGTTTGGTTTCACTGCATTTAATTTGAAAAAATTATTTCTGAGAAATTTAAGAAGAAGAGATTTTCTCTTTCACACGCTGTGTTTGCAACTTCAAGGGGCGGGGGGAGTTGAAAAAACACAATATTTGACATCATACCATATTTACAGTTAAATGTCCTCTGTGGTTTTTCTTTTTGCTCAGTGAATTAGCAGTATTTCTAGTAGATATTCTAAACAGCATCGATGTGAGCAAAACACACAATGTTATGTTTACACTATACGAAATCTATTATTTCCGCAACGGGATGGAAATATATTACTGCAGGGAGAGGATATTTAATTGCACACTTTGAAACCAATGCATGATGATAAATACTCTTAAAACTTGAGCGGTTATGCCTACGCTGATATTGTCAGGATATGTTCATGCTTAACCCCTGTGTTATTTTTGGGGTTGAAGTGACCCCAGTCTGTTTTCAAAATGAGGATAAATTCTATAGAATCTAGAATTTATAATAGAAGAAGTAAAACACACAAGGGTTAATTTTATGCATATTTTGTTTGTATATAAACATTCTGTTTGTGTTTGGCATCTGCTGTCGGCAAAAATGTTTAACTCTGAAAACTGATTCTCTTCATGTGCTCAGCCCTGTGTGTGTGTTACTGTGGTCCTTAAGGTATTTGTGTGCCATGGTGTGATAGATAATCATAATAGTTCAAAAAATTTGAAATGTATCTTCTGCAGTGTAAACATATATAGGTCCACTATGGCAGTAACATCCCCCCATGGAGTAGAAGCAGGAGATGGATTGGCACTGTGAGCTAGACACTCAGGATCTTAATTTAGGATGATCCTCTTGCCTGACAGGTTGTGACAGTTGTGCTGATATAGTTTCTAGTCACTGAGAACAGTGTCAAAAAATTTCAGGGTCTTTTTAAGGGTCATTTTGGTCTTTATGTCCTTCAGTGTTCAACCTTAAACGACAGGAAATATTAACTTGAAATGTTTCAGATTCAAACAAAAGGTGAGGAAGCATATAATTGCTGGTCATAGTTGTGAAATGTGAGGATGGAATCGTTCTATTGAAATTACCATATTAAATATTATTCGGAGGTGTTTAATTTCGCAAGGCTAACAAAACGTTTCGAAGAATCCTAAAATATCACCAAACATTTATACTTGCACAAAGAATACTCATCTAGAATGGTATTTGAATGGTGCAGCTGTAAGCTATACCTTTCAGAGAGCCCGTGTGCCTGCTCTCAGACGATTTCTCAGCAACACTCTCCTCTAATACAGTCCCCAGAAAAACATCACTGTTTTCTTCAACAGTCTCCACCACTGGTTCCGATTCCTCTGTAGCTACTTCAGCCGTCATGACAGGATCCACACGGTGTTCGTGATCTTTCTCTTGTTCTTTCTTGTCCTGAACACTTTGGTCAGATTCCACCTTAACATTTGCTTTGTCGTCCTCAGAATCCTGACTGTTCACCTCCTCAGATGTGTTAGAACTGGTACCGTTGGTTGGTTCCTCTTTATCTTCTCTGTTTAAGTCTTGGATGTGTTCCGTGGCCTCATCAGCCATCTGAGATTGACTTCCAGTAGCCTCTTCAACCTCTTCTTTCTCTTCAGTATCTTCCTCTTGCTCTTCCTTAGTTGTAAGGTCTTCACTAACACCTAACTGTCCCTGAGATTCAATTACAGAATCCATGTCTTCACCCATAGGTGAGTCAGTGTCCTTGAGGTCTTCCTTTTCCACAGTTTCTGAAGGTGCTACAAGTTGTGCTGCCTCTTTCTGCTCCTCTTCATTTGAGGATGTGTCACTCTTGAGGGACTTCAGAGCCTCTTCATCTACCTTGGCATTATTGTGGCCCTGCTCAAACTCTTTCTCTATCAGCTCAATGGGGGGCTCAAGGGTTTCCTTCACATTTGTGTCTTCTGCCTCTTCTTCCCGTTGTCCGTCTTCTGCAGATGCCAGTGCAGCAATATTCTCCTCTTCCTTAGAACCTTCTGCATTCTCAACCCCCACATCCTCTGCTCTTATTTCAAGAATCTCTTTATCTTCTTCAGATACTGATACTGGCTCTGATTTCAATGTATCAGTGTGGACATCATTGGCGGTGATGTCCTCCTGTATGTCCTCTTCAGAAGCCTCAACATTTTCCCCTTTTTTGGCTAACTCTGCAGTTTCTCCTGGCGCTGTGACAAGCTCTTCTGATGTTTGGTACTCCGCTGTAGAGTCGTCTACAGGAACATCGTCAGAAGCATCTTCTTCCTCCTCTACATCGTCTTCTTCATCAACCTTCATCAAGGTTGGAACAGTCTCATCTGAGACTTTATTTCGGTCTTCCCTTTGATATTTCTCCTCTTCATCCTCTTCCTCCTCAGTGGAACTCGCAGCTTGGAATTCTGGGATATCTTCATTCGCACAGGATTGGCAGATGGCCTTCCCTGGGGCAGGCGTGTCATTGGAGGAACTTTGAGCTCGGTCCTCCCCTGGTTCAGGGCTGACGCCCCTTTGGTCACAAGCACATGCAAAGAGCCCCTCACCATCGGACTGCTGAAGCTGCAATCGCATCAGCGACTCATCCTCTGTGCCAGCGTGGCCTATTGGCTCCCCCGTCGACTCTAGACGAATAAAAAAGCAGAATCAGTGTGTGTCATCCAATCACAGGATTCCATACTGCAGTATGTTCTCCAAAAATTATATGAGAAGAATGAAGCTGAAGACTGAGGCCAAACTCAAAAATATAAATACAATAATTGAGATGTAATTAAAAAGCATTACAATGTAATTGATACTATGATAGGGTGCCAATAGGCTAGTTATGGTTCAAACTCAAACTGCTTCACAGGGAGTGGAGGCCGCAATAACTGTCAATAAATGTAATAAGTAAAGTTTACTCTCTTGCAGAATTTTACAGCCTCAAATACTAGACAATCTGTTGTAAGTGGGGTTTTTTTGTTGTTCTCCCGATGGAAATCTTAGCACCTTCCACCCGACTCCAGATTTTCCTGATCTGTATATGGGCTCGTTTTAAGCTCACTGGAGGTTCACTGAATGGCCAGGACTACAGAAAATTCAAGTTTGCCAATCCTTTGGGAAGTCAGACTGTGTAAAGCCATCATATAATACCATGTAAAGCGCCTTGGTTTCACAACTCCGTTGTGAAAGGCACTATATAAAAATTAATTGAAATTGAATTGAAACCTGAAAGTGCGTTAATTAGTAGAGCAATAATATATGACCGATACAAGTACTCGTCCAGTCCATTACTGCAAATCACACGGATGCGGGATGGATTGCATGATAAACAGCGCTCACAAAAAGTCTTCAGCCACTACACTACATAGTTTCATAACAAAAGTCCATTGACAAGCAATGTTTAACATCTGTACGTATCTTTCACACATATATTTTCTTTTTATTAAGTGTCAGAATATTTTTGACTGACTCATTCAGTTCTGTTCTTGCCATTTTGCTATTAAGTGCAGTTGTAGTCACTGGCTCCCAAAGGGACACTAAACACAAATGTTTGGTGTTTTATGTCATTGCAAAGATGTTACTAATTAAAAAGCCCCCAGTGAGACTGACTGTCAATGAGCTTTTTACTCAGATCAGCTCTTTAATAACTATAATGTGGGTTTCAATTTATTTCTACTTGAAATTAATGTTTTACTTAAAACTTCTGATTGTTTCTAATGTGAGCGCTGTATACTTCCTGCCGTTGTTTATGGAAGTTAGGAGTAGGGTATCATGACACCTCTGAGAGTGTCATTGAGGCCCCACCCCTGCCGGGCCGGGGGTACAGTCCCTCGCTCCTGGTTCTTTGTGTGTCAGGGTTGGGTGTTCTCGTCTGTGTTTGTGTGGGATTCCTATAGGTTCCCCTCCCACAGTCCAAAGACATGCAGTTAGTTGATTTTGAATCTCTAAACCGCCCCTTGTGTGGGTGGAATTTGCACACAGGATACATGGAAATAAATAAATAAAGACAATAAACCGGGGGAGGGGCCCATAGGCTCTTATCTCCTGCCCTTTTCGCTCTCTGGTACTGAGATGAGTTGTGCATTTCTGAGCTGGGACTGAGCCAAGGACTTTCTGTGTAATGTATGGAAATGGTGGTACATAGTGAAGAATGTGTACTAGTTCTTTTTTCCATCCACCAAACAGAAAGTCTGGAAAAACTCATCTATCTGCACCTGAGCGAATGGTGATTTTATGCTAGCCGTGTAGTTGGTGGCTGGCTAATTACCTGATTTCCTTGTCTTTATTGTGGTTCCCCTGCACATCACTGCACTTCCCCATGAACACACTGAAGAAAATATGCTTTTATGATTTATTTTCTGCTCTCTGTTCACCGCAGGCTGCCAGATAGGTGGCACTAAATGGCTCAATACACGAATGACAGAATCACAGACAAGTTTTAATTGAGTCACAGTTGACTTAACGATGTATCAGCAGCATGCAAATAATTGAGTAACACTGTATCTCATATGCATTTCCTGAAGAATATATCTACTACATAAACAGGATCGGAAATGAAATATACATACTCTGAAACTAAATGACTGACGCCTATACTGAGAAATGAATTTGTGTGCTGCGTTGCGTGTGGAGAGATGCAAATATATACATATAAAGGTATGTTTGCCACCCTGCACTACAAAACAGATGATGTTGAACATGCAGCGAGTTATAACATGCAGAGGAAATACGATAGCAGTCCAATACTCGCTGTCATTCCCTGAATGTTAAAAACAATTTAGACATTTCTTTACTCAGAAAACTAAGCCTTAGGATCCACTGAGTTGTGCACATTCACAAGTGCTGTGAAAGCAGATCAGCCTGTGGATTAAAATGAAACCAGGATCAGCTGACATGTATGTGGTACCCAACTTGTCTATGATGAGAAAATGCACTGATGGCCTTTAAGAGGGACTGTAATATTAAACTACGAAACGTGGGTTGTCCACCATCACGGCTCCGGGTGTGAGAATAAACCTGCCGGAATAGATATGCTGAATACCAGCGATTGGCGGTAAGAAATCATAGACCAACTATGACAGGCAAGAAATAATGAGGGTTAGCCAATAGGGCTTTGGCAAGACAGGGATCCAAGTGCTAAAAGAAGGAGCAGATGTTATAGAATCATATAGAGAGGTTCACCTTACAGCCACAGGTCTACAGACATCCCCATAGAGCCACGTGAGCAGAAACTAGTAGGTTTGAGACAGGGAGCACCGAAGCCAACAGATATGGTTCAGAACGAAAACCTGGAAGCAGTTTTTAGACAGAGAAAATGGTACAAGTACAACGACTTGAGATTAATCAGCTTCAACTTTTTTCTATTTCATCACAACATTTATTTTGAACACATTTAACGCAGGGCATTATGGGATATCTCCAAACCAGCTGAACAAAGGCCGTTCCACTCCGATCTAAACGTAATTAGATTTCATTATTATATTATGTTAATGCTTTGAAGATCAACAAACCAACCGACTACCAATTTAATGTCAGGATAGATATTAGTAGAAATCTTATCGTGTGAGAAATCTGTAATGTCTAACGATAAACTTAATCATGTAACATATAAGGAGCAGAACATCAGTACCAGCCTCAATGCAGTGTTATTCCCTGAAGAAATTAATCAAGAACATATTGAGGAATAAAAACATTCTATGGGAGATCTAGCAACTGGAATAAGAGAACCACATTTTATTCATTGTATCGAGCAAGGGCCAGAATTTTATTAAAGGATCTACGATTTTGGGTGATTGCAGGAAACCCACCACAGGTACATTCAATAGACCTCCAAGGGGAAAAAAATGCTGTCAAGCCAACTGCACAACAGACTGCCAAGCACACACAACAGCCCCTTATGGGTGAATGCCAAACTAGGGTGGAGATGGTGGAACCTAGAAGCATCTCCTGACTCGGCCACATATGATGAACAAAACCACATTGAGCCCCTGAGAAGGACCATCATTCACAGAGCTCAACAATGAAACGCTCATGACATTCGGAGGGACCACTTGAAGGTTTTAACAGAAGTCGCGCGATGACGGGGTAGCGCTGATGTATGGACGAGCCTGAAGTGAAGCGGACTAATTAGGATCCTAGACGAGAAGTACAAAAGGTCAGAAGCGTGGAATAAAGAAAGCGAGATTCAAGTCACTACAAGTAGAGGCGAATCTTGGGTATTTACCGACTGCATGAAAGGGCATTTTGAAATTCTAACGCAAGTGGAAAAAAAATATATATATTTAAGTGGAAATGAAAAATCTGTGGGGACTTTTGAGGCACAGAAACTGAAGTCTGCGACAGACACTGAGCTGAATCAGGCATGAGGAGTGGAAGGTAATGGTGGAAAGATAAATATCTGGAAAAACCAGACAATCCTGAAAAGACATCAAAGCATTCACAGCTAATGTGAATCACCAGCTGTAGATGCCATGGCTAGTAAAATGACATGGATGATCAGGAAAATCTAAACAGGCTGAATGAGAAGAAAATTCAACAACACAATAGAGGAAGGGTAGCAGTATAGTGATCGATGACTGATGCTTCAAACTTTAGGCGAGACTGGTGATTGGTTATGGAAAAATGATGGAAGGGCACATTCTTTGATTGCGCAATCATTTGGTTCTTTGTGCGCTAAGGGTGAGACGCATTTTAGAAAGACAGACAAAAATCTTAAAGAGCACGTTAGCAAATAAGGGATACTGCAGAAAATTGGGACGAAGCTCAGTGCTTGGTTCCCAGGGGAGAAGGATCTGCAGTCCAGCTGTTACATCAGTCGTCATAGAAACCAGACAGAGAACAAAGACTGTAACTAGAGAAGACCCTAAAGCGTGCTGTCAAAGTATATCTGAAGAAGATAGGCACACAAAAAGCAGGAGAGCCTGGCAAAGGGAGGTATGAACGGCGAGTGAAGCGGAAGACAAAAGCCGAATGCCAGTAAACAATGGCAGCAGAAAACTAAAAGAAACATCCGTTATGAGTAAGTTCCCCAAATATCTGAGGGTTGGGAAATGCGATTGGGCCGAACGGCCACCTTCCTCTGCACGTGTGCAGAAATGGAACAAATGAATTCAACCCAGTAAGAAGGAGGAAGCAGCGTCGATGTTATATGAGAAAAATACATGCATTTGTGCAGCTTCAGGAAGTACATTTATTTTTAATTAGCAGATGCATTTGTCCAAAACGACATACAAGTGAGGTAAACGGCACATTACCGATGTACAGCTGTCAAGGAGGCGACTAGGAACAAGATCGGCTAGGCTGAGCTTCCAGTGAACGCCCAGGTACAGGTGTAGGCAGTACTGGACACAACACACAACATCTTGCAGATACTTACGTATTAGATTCTTGCTGTAAGTAAGTAAGTAAGAAAAATTAATTTATGCAGCATCTTTCACAGACAAGGTCACAAAGTGCTTTACAACAATAAAATCAACAATCATTAAATCAGATGCACAATAATTAGACACAATAGACAGAAACGTAGAGACAGTAAGCTCCTGTTTGAGCACAATTCCTTGAGTTCCTCCTCAAAGCAGCAGGCAGCCACCTAGAAGGAAAATCAGGCAGTATAACGAAAGATAAATTGCGACTGCAATCCATTAAAAGCTTATTTGAACCAAAATGTCGGAAGTCGCTTTTTAAAAGATTCCACACTCCATCCGTGTTTCTCAAATACAGTGGCAATGCATTCCACAAAGTTGGAGCTGGAATATACAGAATAATAAGACAATAAGATCATGTCGACATTACATTGACACACAACATTAAGAACATTCAGAGAACATAGAGAGACATTAGGCTAGTGGAGGAATTTCCTGGAACACAGGGCTGATAAACGGCAGAGTTTACTTGGAGAAAAAAAGTTTGATATGTATCTGTCTATGGGAAGAGTGCTCAACTTCAGGAAGTGTGCAGAAATTTCAGGGAAAATAATCCACAGACCTGGCAGTGACATGACGAGGAGTACCGGAACTGAGCACCGAAGGCCAGCTTTCATATGGTAATGCTGTGTCACAGTCAAAATACATAATCCTCAGCCACAGCCCGTGTCGGCCCTAAATACGAACTGGAAACCGGTCGGTGGCCGTTGGTGGGTGCGCCATCAGTCATGTCATGGATGTACACTGAACAGGACAGCTGCCTGGGGCCAGTGTCTCTGCCATGGGTACAGTGCTCATTCACAGCACACAGGATCGCTGCCCACACCGTATACCCCCAGCTATTTCGGTATCTGCGCAGAGCGCGACCTGCTCTCAGGCAGGCTGGGGGCATGCACAGGCTCTACGAAAAGCTAGGAAATAGCTGGCAATGAAAAATGATTAGCAAATTATTTATGCCGCTCATTAAATGTGCTTCCCACCGAAATTTGAGAATCTCGTTCAAGGGAAAACAATCAATGATGTTACTCTGAACACATCCATAGTGAGACAAAGCTACATGACTTATTTCTTGTAGATTATTTTATTTATTGCACAAAAATGATTGTTTTTTTTATTCCTACAGGCATGCTGTTACATACACATACTGTCTGTGGGAGTAGGGGAGATTGGGGACAATTATTGAACAGGGTCAGGTGTTGAATGGACTTTTAACTCCCTTCAGCAACTGACCCCAGCTATATGCCCCTCCACTTCTGCTAGCTTAAGGCTCCTAGAATCATCTCTGACTCTTCTGAAACATGTCATACGTAAAAGTACACAAATTAATGAGTAAATAGACACCAGATTCAATTAAACCATTGTCCCCAGTCTCCTCTATACTAGGAAATTAACTCTTAGAAACAAAATGAGTAAAGGCTTTTAAAACATTTTTGCAATTTAACTTAAGCCTAAACCTCACCTAGATATTTTAGCCTCAGATACTGTTAAACAAGTCAGCTATGAGGCATGGTTATCACAGCATTCAGTACATCCCTCGAAGAACAAGTGCAAACCAAACGTCACTCCATTTAGCAGCCTGTAGGAGCAGATTCGCTCACAGACAAATGCGAGCTGACATTCATAAGTCAGGTGTGTCCAGTTAAAGGTGGCACTTCAGCTACTCCGAAGGCAAAGTCATTATCAGTATGCATTATATACATTTTGTGCCTGAAACTTTGAAAACATTCAAAAACAGAAGGACAATACCATGGTCTAGTGAAAACTGGATCTTAACCAAAATGTCTTCAGTTCCTCTCAGTTGTGTAGATGGGTTTGTGTACATTAGATGGGTCATACAAGTTGAATTTTTGAATAAAAGCAGATTAATTATGCAATGGCATATACACTCTAAAACATAGTTTACAATTGCAGAGGTAAATGCAAAGCAAAAAAAAAAAGCTCGAATGAGACCGTTACAAAAGTGCTGGATTTTCTTATGCTCATTTTTTGATACATGCAGTTTATTCTGACATACACCACTGTGCAGAAGTCTTAGGCAGTCAAAGGAAATGTTTATGGCTATTCACCTGGGTAGCAAGTGTACATTTTCTCTAAAAAAAAAACCAGACAATTTAGCAGAAGAAAATATGCAAATTAAGCATAATACAATAAAAACGACCAAAAATTTCTCCATAAAATTGTTCTCCAAAAAAGTTACTGATATCTTGTTGGATGGCTAGATGAACGACACTTCAATCCCCAAACCTCTCCTAAGGGGCACCGCAACCATTCCATGTTTTTATTAAGTTTCACTACTAGCTAACTTCATTAAATTGATTAGTTAAATACCTCAATGAGGTATTGATTAGCCAAACAAGGCGGGGTAGCAGGCGAGTCAACAACTACACGGGTGTATTCAGGGCAAGATTACAAATATGAAGTGCCCCTTAACAGGAACAGCGCACATGATGTCACTTTAGAAAAGAACAGCGCTGATTGGTGGCTCATGAAATTTAGGTGTTAAATTGCATTAACTTGTTAAAAGACATTTGTGAATGGGCCCTGGGGGATTATGAGGGGTTGCTCTGATTGACGCGCCCCCAAGGACATGGGCATGTGCCCAAACGCCAAATGGTTAATCCAGGCCAGGGTGTATTTCAGAGTTGCTGCAAATACTTGGGTGACTTTAGGAGAGGATTTGAAATAGCTAGGCTGCCACACTGTAATAGACATCATAGTTTTAACTGACAGGATGAACATTTTCGTTGACTGCCTAACACTTCTGCACAGTGCTGTATATGAACTATGCATTAACTATGGAGTTTGCATGTTTCTGCGGGTGCGAGTTTCCCCAGGTACTCCGCTCTCCTCTGGCTATTCAAAGACATACATTCGAGTGATTCTGTATCTCTAACTTGCCCACTGCATGTGTTTGTGTGTGAAATGGGACGGCTTGTGTGGGGAGCTGATGGGGACATTTTGGAATATGTCCACAGACATAGTGTAAGAATAGGGTAGGTGGGATTATGTTCAAGGACATGATGGCCAAAAATATGACTGCTGATTCATCAGGATCATGTGACTTATTATACATCTGCCAGCATTTTCTCAGTGAAGTATGTGCAAACTGCTTTGTTTTTATTGTCTCTTCAAGTTTCAAATAAAAACACTCATCTGTGCCATCTTGAGCTACGTTTGATTCCGATTTCAAGAGGAGTGTATGAGTACTCCTCAACATTGTGCTCAGCCGAAGCACTGAGCAAGCTACATCCATCTTCTCATTCTTCTAACCTACGTGCACCAGACATTGATTCAACTCAATCTTTTATGACATACACACAAACACTACAACGGATATGCAGTCATTCATCACCAGCTCATTCTGTTAACCTCGATTTTGCATGTAGTTGACCTGCAGGATCTGCTGCCGGGCTTCTCGTATTACATCAAAGAATAGGTTACTAGGCAGTCCTTGCCTGGCTCTCTTATCTTCTCAGCGTTTAAAATGAGGGGCCTAATGTTTGGCACCATCAGTGTCGATCAGATGAGCTCATTCTTTGCTCGGATTGGCGGAAAAAGACTCCTCAAATACAACTCCATCAACACCAGACATGGAGGTCTGAACACTACCATGAAGGACAAAAGCAATGTCCCAAAGCAAAAATGAAAATAGAGATGCAATATGGACTGTCCTCTATGATCTCCTTACCACAAAGAGGCCAGACACTCCTATACTTATCTCATGATGCAAAACTTCTCTTGATGAGCCATCAGGCTTTATTGTTCCAGTAGACTGTAGTCATTACTGGAACATACTGTGCTTTCCAAACAGAACACAGTTACCAGAGAGTCTGTGGGGGTAATCAAGGACACAAGAGCCCCTGCTGGTCGAGAGTTCCATCTTTTTTTTAATACAGTAGAATGTCTTTATTGTCCTTATCCAGATGCAACTGCAATCCATGCCTTTCCATTCCTTTTTTGGCAAAACTCTGGATCTATTGTCTGTACTTTACTCACTAAATGACCAATTTTAATTCTGAAAACAAACTTCTGGGTCGATTGGGTCTTAAAAGCTGGATACCTTCTCCGTCCTGGAAGTTTCCCACTTAGCCAGAGCGGGCCCATTTACGCTCCTAACTTCCTGAACCTGTGATAATGGACTCAGTCGGCCACCATATTTCTCTGGCACCCTTGAAAAAGTAAAACGGGCAGAGTAATGGTTTATTTCATAAACCGGGGCGGGTCATACCAAGTGACATGGTAGCCTCTGCACCACAGAAATGATCTACAGCAGTCCCAGGGGGAGCCCTTAATGACAGCATCGCCATCTTGCAGGACATTGCATCAGTGTCCAGCCTGAATATTGCTGGCATGTGCCATTAGACCATTCCTCACCTTGAATTCCCCTATGCATTGTGTATTTGACCTTCCTAACCAATCAGGTTCAACCTCCATCTACCCTCAGAGCCAACATCAAATTGGAAACTTTGTCCTGGCGTACAGACCTGCTGCAAGAACGGAACCTTCTTGCAAAACTGTCAATTTGTATGGCACCTGACACGGTCAATCAGCAGACTCTCCCGTCACTCTGGGTGTCTCAGCATCCTAAGTGGGGCTGATTTGACTCGAACCTTTCTGACAGGTACCTCATCAAGGTTACCATGGATACCGTCAACTGAATGCTTCACTGTGCCGTTGCTTAAGAGCTGGAAGTGACTCCGTCTCATTTCAACAGCGGAATGGACAACACTCATATCAAACTGCACTTCAGCTCAGGAACACAATAGGCACCTGGCTGCATTGTGCTACCAACTTTGCAGGGAGCACATTTTAACCGATTATTAGAGTGCCGGAAATTATTTTTTGCAGTAACTATTGATTCTCTGTTTTGGTGTTATATGCACATGTATAGACATGCAATATATCGTTCGGAGTGTGTCTATGCGTGTATGTTTGTAGTGAGGTGACTAAACTGCGGCGATCATTGCCAGCCCTTTGCAGTCAAGTTAATGCTGCTCGCCAAGACAGCGGATTGTGATACAACTGCTGCTTTCATCGAGAGAAAGCAATGAGAGCAGGGAACTCTGGCCCACTGGAACCCAGAGGTCGATGTGGTCAAAAATGCCACTTTTGGGTGGAAAACAATGCCTGTAGTTTCAGCAGTTTTAAAATAAAAATATACTCTTGAACCTTTGTTTACAAAAAAACTGTAAATGTTTTAATATCAAAATAAACACAAACCAGTTCTTATTCTAAGACTTACCTAACGAAATATCTTTCCATTAAATTTCAATTGTAATGACATTGTCATAATACAATATTTAAACTTGTTAAAAATCTTAAAATTTCTTGTCTTCTTTTGCTAAAACAAGGTTTTTCAAGCCCAAAGTGGGCGGGAATATCATGTGCTGTCAATCACTGGCAAGTTTAAACCACTTGTTCACTTTATTGGCTTCCATTAAGTTACAACAGGCAATCATTGGCTGCAGGTCATCCTCCCACCCACCAATGGGGGTTTCAGGCTTCATTTATCACTTCAGTACCCAGATACACTGCAGTTATTGCGCTGTCTAAGGCACGGAAGGTTAGCCGGGGGGATGTAGGGCCTGGATATGAGGGCGGTGTGCAGCACAGTAGGAGTGTCAGAGAGAGGGTGCTGCTGGGAGGGCCATGCAGGGCACAAGGAATGGAAGGCAACAGGTGCCTGGCCCATGGGGAGCGGTGCTTCCCCAGACAGAAATAACTGCACAAAGGCCAGGGTTAGTGGGCAGGGGGGAGGCGAGAAAACACAGACCATCCACTGACCTGGAGTCTTAATGGCATCCAGCACTCAGCACTCAAGAGTTATGCTGAACATCTTTGCCAAAGAAACAGGCATTTTATACTTCAAAAATCAGTTACATGCATGCATGGTGTGGATTAGTGTCAGATAAAATCTGAGGTTACAATAATGGAGAATGGTGAATGGTAGATGTGAGCAGGCTGTGGAAACACAGGCAGCCGTTTAAACTGTCTCCTTAATCCATCCTCCTGTCTTCCAACTGCTTTTCCAGTGCAGGGTCACAGAGAGGCAGCCCGTTGCACCAGGCAGGGGAGAATTCTGAACTAGATATTGTCACCTCAAGGCCTGAGCTAATTAAACGTCTTTATTAATGGTGGGTCCTCCATCATTTTCAGAACACATGATGGACTGACCCTGTTCTTGCATTTCGTGAATCTTTTTCTGCTTCCACCAGCCCCTGTAATCTTAAGGTAGTAAATAATGACAATGTGCATTGTTCTCAAGACGGGTCAAAACCAAGGCTTGGCAGCCTGCACGTTAAATCTAGCATGAGGCCACAGGGTGATCACTGAGGAAGTCATCAAAGTCCAAAAGAACCTGTTACCAGTCTAGTAATTCTGTACCAATGACATCATGTTCAGTGAGGTGATAACTATGGCAACCATCTTCCGAATATCCAATGGGGTTCCCCTTCACTAGTGTCACCAATGTACTCTATTTGGGACAAAATTAGAGGTGCAGTAAAATAATTTAAATTCAGTACATTGCACTAATAGTATACTCTTTTTAATATACTTATTCTCAATGTCCACTGGAAACTGGTATTGGGGATCTTAACCCCCCTTAAAAAAAATCACCCTTAGTAAGTATTGTACTGATTAAGATACAGAAGGATTAGCTGAGCGCCCATGAGAATGACACCTGCAATATAAAACTATGTACCAGGTCTAGCTGAGTGATACAAAGTATCTCACAGGTCAGTGTCTGCCCCTCCAATGACATCAGAACACTGCGTAGTTTCCATCAGCTGGCCGCCATGCCCTACGGCAGCTGATCTTAAGACTGCGAGCCAAACCGCCCTCCACACCCCCCCCCCCCCCCACAGCGACACAGGCGTGAGTGTGAAGGCTATGGGCTGCTCTTCCAACACCAACAAACCACACGCAGGAGAAATCAGACTGCAGAAACAGGGTCTGCTAATGGGGTAATGCTGTGAAAAGCAGTTTGATATGATCATTACCTGCCACACACCGAACAGCAGGAGATCTGCATGTTCATTTTCATCCTAATGTATTCTGCTCAAAATTTACTAATATTACACATTATTTAAAGGAGAATTTTAGTTAACTGTAGACAATACTACTTCAATTAATGATAAATACTGGTGTTGAGGCACCATGCAGAAATTTTACATCATTCCTTTAACATCTATTGACCCAGGCACATACATACCAGATTAGTGCGGGTCGCCATGTGTTCGAAATGGTGTCTTTGATGGCATTATATCTGTATACTTTATAGAAGGTATAAATCGAAAGACAAACCCATTTTTCACATTATAGAGCAGGGAACTAAAGCCAGGGAGAGTAAATCACTTGAGAAAAAATAGTCTGTTAAGGAGAACTGATCTGAGCCCGGCTGCCTCCACCACTACTGCCCACCGGCTGTCCATCTCTCTGCTGTGCTCTCCTGCAGCAATGCATTTTTTACTCAAAATCTTTCATTTTCCCTTATCTTTCACTCCAGCTGTAATGCTGGGAGACAACATTTGCACATAATTGCTCTTTTTTTTTTCTTGAAATCCCAGTCACCTGTCTCTACCCTTCACCATGCCTGAGGACAGCATTGCATTTGCTCTCCAAAGAAGGCCCAGCATTTTCAAAGGAGAGCTTTACAGGCAGCCGTAGGGAAAATGCTGGTTAAAAACCCCTCTTGTCCCCTTGTGCTGAAAGGCGAGATCTACAGGAAGCCGGCCGAATGAACGCCATCCCTGGCTGGCCTGGCCTGCCCATCCCGTGCCAACCACACCGGACTCGCATGTTTGGTTCCCGCTAGCCCTCGTGGTCCAACACACCGCGCACGTGCAATAAATAACAGAAATTCTGCCAGGTCTATTGCTTACCGGCGGCGGCCAGGAAGAGCAGAGGGACAGAGCACCAGACTAAGAGCAAGCCCTTCATCTCGGCTGCAAGGAGGACTGCTACATGCGGGCAGGCTATATATACACACCAGGGAGAAAAGGTCAAAGGTCGTGGGGAGGGAAGCAAGGACAACTAAGGGAAGCATGGCGGGCACACGAGTGAGACGTCAGTGAACGGCCACTGCGGCGGCTGTTCTGAATCAGAGCAGCTGCCTCTCAAAACAGGCAGCAGGGGGCGATGTCGAGCACAGTGACGGAACTGTAGTTTCTTGCTGAAACTGTAGAGGCAAAATAAACGGAGCTGCAGAGGCTCTCAGTGGGGTGTACGGGACTTCCCTGGGGGCGGACTTGAGGAGAATGACAGATGTTTTGTAAAACCAGCTGGATCAGAAATTTACCGTCACCTACACTCAGAATAACTCTTGGAAATGGCATAAACGTTGCAAAAAAAAAATGTTGCTCTATACCTTTTATTTTGATGAGTTATTTGATGTTTTGTCTCTTAGATTTATGTAAACAGATAAGCAATAATTAGCGGCTCTTGGGCAAGTTGTACAGAAATGAAATTACTTGTGCTACAAAGTAAGGATGTCTTTTTTCTTATTTCTAAAATGAATGTTTAAGCACTAAAAATTTTATATCAGACTGTTGCAGGGTTTTTTATTCACGGAGAACACTATTAAAGGATAGAAACAGGGCAGCAGTCAATAAACTGTCACCTTCCACTAAATTTAAGATGCTGCATTTGTAAAGCTGTTAAGAATAATTGTGTGGCACGCTTGTCCGACCGTAAATCTGAAACATTAGACTAGCTAAACAGAGCTCTGAGTTTGGAGGAAGTCCCAGTACAAATGGCTCCCTCGTCCCACAGAGAATGGAAAGCAGATGTACCTGGCAGCACTTTTGTGACGGACAATAAACATGGTGTCATACATCAATACGGCAGAATGAAGTTAGGAAAATCTCATTCGGACGGTGCCGAGGCATTAACGTGCAAGTAGGAAAGTAAGTGTAGCGTTAGGGTGCTATTATTGGATGTCGTCGGGTGTCGTCTGTGATTCCCGTTGGCGTTTAACATTAGTACTAGCCCGCAGGAACGTAACCAGGTGAACAGTTGGTACGTGGGTCTTACAGGATGTAGCGGACAGATGTAGGTGTTTGTGCTGGGTGGAGATCAGGAGTTTGAGGGAAGGTGGAGGAGCATGTGACCAGGTGTGCGGTGTCAGACGCCCATGTTCTAGGTGTCTAAATGAACTATGAGTTTCGCTGCTTGTATAAAGTCAGAAGTTCATTAAATCATTAGTGGCTTGGGTCGATGGTATAGCGAGTTAGTGATTCCCTCCAGTTTACTAGTGTCCATCTCACTCACCACAACCCCCTACCCCCTCAGTGTCAAGGGATCTCTGGTTTCCTTTGCGCCCCATTTGGCAGTTTAAATTTAACCATGCCAGATGACCTTTCACCTCTGCTAGTGTGGAGGGTGACCTTTACATAGCTGGTCTCCGCTCCAGGGTGCTCTTTCCAAGGAAAAATTGCAAAGTAGGATTCCCAACCCTGTTCTCTTCATACCCTGGAAAAACGATAGCAGGGGTGTCGATCTCCATTGATGTTCCGCCAATCTGTTGACTGGCTAGAGGAACTCGGTTGCGTCTGGAATGTAAGGCTCAGAAAATGTTCAAATTTCCTTCCATCTTTTTGCCATATAAGGTTAGTGTTCAAGACGCTGCCAGACATCTTGCTTTTAATCCGTATGAGGTGGCATAAGAAGCGACCTGCTACCGTCCCTTTAACAGATGGTGTCTGTGTTCAGTAACACTATAGTCTTGCACCCCCACGCCCGAGAATTTGAATCCTACCCCAGGTAGTATGTGAAGTTTCTGTGTTCACCAGGTGTTTGCAGGTTCTACCACAGTCCAAAAAATACCATGATGGCAAACCGGTGCCTCTAAGTTACCTATAGGGAGCATTTTTCAATGAACTGGCATACGGTGCAGGATGTCTGTAGACTGGTACTCAGTGCCTCCTGGGGGAGGTTCCTGGGCAAATGACAGGTGTCACTCACAGAACTGTGACTGGACTGCGTGTGCCTAAGGCCTGTGCCTGTTACACAATAGGTCGGCCGAGAGAGTTTTGACATACAAAGTTCCCAGCACTTCATTCAACCTTACTCCACATGCCTTAAGCAACACTTACTATAATTGAGTAATGGCTGATTTAGCTTGGGGGAGAGGCTTTCTACTTAAAATGGTAAATAAATGTATAATTAATTTTAATTATACTGATTTTTACTGTGTTCATTGAAATGTTTCAGTCATTGTCTTATCATGCAATGGCAAACCATCATCATTTCTGCACACAAAAATACACACAGGAAGCGATTACTACAAAACAAAGTACAAATTTTATTACTCTTTATCAAAGGCATAAGCCTCTTTTTTCCCATTTTTTTTAAACAAAATATAATAGCTTCTTAAGACCACAAGGACCAACAAGTCAAAATTAAAAGAAAAGAAAAAAAAACTAAATAAAACCAAAAATGTTATCCAATGCAATATGTAAAAAGGAGAGACTGAGAGTAAGGGGTGTGAGAGATGGACTGAGAGAACAGGGTGAAAAGCGACTGTGTGGGGGAGGGAGGGACTGAGCCGAACGCGTCAGCTTAAAAAGAGCTTCACCACCGCCATCATCAGAGATACATACAGGTTAAACAAAACTATAGTACAGTAAGTGCATCAGTGTCAATGACCCCCATGGCAACAGTTTCCCACACCGGAACCCTGGTGTCGTTTGCACACATTTTCAGAAACTTTACAAAGCTGCCTCCCCATGACCCATGTTAAACACATCCCCAAGGAAGTGGTTTTTGGGTTAATACCAGACCAAAAAACTAGACGTTTCACCAGTCTGGTTCCCCCCCCCCTTCAAGCTGCCCAATTTCCACTATATTTATTACCCATAATCCCCATGACCATTAACCATTTTGGCATAAGCCAGTAGACAGTGGGGGTGGGGGGGGGATTTAAAATCGGCTTTAGTATTAGTCACGGCAGCAACTGAATGACCTCAAGGAGAAAAACGAAAGGACACCACAGCATTCGGCAGCCCTCGGAAGCCATATGAGGGAATGTTTAGGGGAACAGAAGTCACTATGGGTGCACGGGGCGCTGTGGCCCAGCGACCGGCCACCACAGGTGCTTCAAACACTCGTCCGAAAAAGAACAATCAATCGAATAAGAAACGCAAACACAGCGGCATCAAACGGCATCCGAGCGGCCACACGGTGGCGACCGGGGTCGGCCACAGACTCATTCAGCGTTTCGGTCGCATGTCACAGCATGGGCACGTTTTTCTGAAACCCACGTGTGCCAAAAGCCTACGTCACGATCAGCGACACGCACAGACACGGCCGCGCCCCTCCCCGAAATGAGCTGACCATCCTGACACTGAATCAAAATATCGTACAGTCAAGGGCGAGTTCAGCCAAAATGACAGGCGTCACCCACAGACCCCCGCAGGGCGCCGCGAAGCACAGTGTGGGCTGTACACTTCCAACAGGCGGTTCCAGGGGACATATGCATAGATAAACATGCCAAGGGGCCAGACTACACCCTCCGACAGCCATTAACACCTCTGCAGGAGATAAATACAGGGAGATGACAAGGCAGGCAGTATCCAGGAGCAATCTGTCACCGAGGACACTTCTGCACGAGCGGACATGGGCACGAAGTGAAGAGGCTAAGATTCATGGATGTGTGTGCAGGTAATCGGGGTGCAATTTAAGGAAAAACAGTAAATTGCGTTAAGTGCACCACTGGCCCACCCCCCCCACCAACATTCAGAGATACCCCCTAACCAAACAGGAGCCTCTTGCACGCTGCAAGATTTGCTGGTCAGCTAGATAACTTGTCGGATTTAAGGTACCCGAGTTAAAATAGACTATCTTCGTTCACTTACATTTAGCTCAGACCACCTTAAATCCGACAAGTTGTCTTGCTAACCCAAAAATCCAGCTTCGTGGAACAGGCCCCCGGACGCGAAGAGCAAGCAACTGTCCACAAACAAGCTAGCTAACCTGGTTATCCACGGGGACCTCACAAAGCTCTGCCAATCAGAGCAATCCCTATGTCCAAACTAAGCTCTACAAACTGGCGCCAGGTCTTCAAGAGAGTGGGGAGGGTGGCAGGTCTTGGGTTGTGACGTCCCCAGGATGGTGCCAGGTCTTCCATTCGCAGTCTAAAGATCACAGCGATACAGGCATTTTTGGTCTGACGTGTGGGGTTAAGAATCGAGAGCTTTAACGGGTTTTTACAGATACTGCGCCACGCGTATACAGGTAATCCACAGGCATCCTCCTGTGCCCCCCCTCCCCCCAGAAAAAGAAGGGGGAAAAAAAAGAAGAGAAAAACAGATGGAGATGGAGAGATAGGACAAGCTGGGTCCCTGGTGCCGTGCTGTCCATGACAATAACACCAGCCCGTCAGTGGGGTTCTGTCTCCAGCAGTGCATCATGGGATTGTGTTTGACTGAGTTGGGCCTGGTGAAGGGATGATATAAGGTCTGCTGATTGTATTAGACCCCCTGCCCTGTGCACACTGAGGGCACGGGGGGGGGGTGCGTCGTGGGTTCACACTCAGGGAAGCGGACTGAGCTCCTCCATTTCCTCCTCCTCCGGACCCTCGCCGTCAGTGTCAGGTGGGCCGCACCCTGGGGTGACGATGATGGCTCTCCGCTGTTCCTCATCCACTCTGCCAGCCTTGTCCTGCGTCCCTTCGATATGCTGGATGGCCTACGGGGGGAGGGGACAAGGGTGTCATTAAAAAAATGAGACGTACATCACTCCAAACGTGATGCAAACGATTCTAAACGAGGGCCTGGAACTGTCCGCCCCCCCTCACCTGCACGATGGTGTCCAGGTTCTGTCGTGACGTGGACACCGTGTTGATGACGGAGGCTGGGGTCATGGTGACTACAGTAACATGATGGGGTACTGGGGCGGGGACAATCACCGTAGGGTGGTGGGTGGGGGCCGGAGGGGTGAGAGAGCCCAGCACCTATTAGGGTTCAACAGTAATATCATAATCATTACAACTTCTATTACAGAGAAGTTTGCAAGACATCAGCGGTTCTGTCGCCCCCTACTGGCCACATGCAGGTCCCACCTGCGGGCTGTGTGGGGACAGCTCCCCCGTGGGTGACTCCTGCTTCTGCTGCTGCTGCAGCCGGAGCAGCATCTGCGTCTGCACGTGCTGCTCCTGCACCTGCTGAGCAATCACCTTCAGCTTCTCTGGGTACAGGTGGGCGTCCAGGGAGCGGATCTGGGGTCACATGATGGTAGATACAGTCACATGACAGCAGATTTGGTCATGTGACAACTCGGCAGAGAAGCTAACAGGACCGGAGCAGCTGCTGCGAACAGGAGGGCAGAACTGCTGAAGTGACATATGGGAGAGGTAGGATTCACTGATACTCAAGAATAGTCCTCAAGCAAGGAAGGAAGGATGGCCAAATAAAGGGGTGTTCTGTACAGTACAGGTGGTAAAAGCAAGGCAGCAATATGCTTATGAACATGAACAATGTGTAATTTAGTGCAGATGGGACAATACTGTGGCAGGTCAGAGAGCTGAGTCTGTGTCCCTTGAGCTGGGCGTGTTTAGGGACACAGATGGCGAGAACAAGCAGATAGCAGGAGACGGAAAGGAGAGTCGGAAGCACTCAGGCGTGCATCTTGGAGAGACGAGCCGTGGGAGGAGCTCGTCAGCTGGACCGGCTCTCCGCTCAGAGGATGTGCCTTGTCACTCAGCATGGAGGGCAGTGTGGGCACATTCCAGCCTCCCTCACAAGCTCGAGCCGCCTCCCTGGCCTCAACTACACACCCTCGGGAAATAAGGTGACCCTCGCTACCTGTACTGATTAGCTGTACATGCTGATGGACTTTAGTAGCATCAAGAAAAGCAGCCTACTCTGCATGCCAGTCCAGCTGGACTTTGATGAAAATGCTCGGGGGGGGGGTGTTCTGGCCTATCAAAGGGCAGCTCTTCATTTGAATCTTGCCGACAACAGCCCCCTTTACACGAACATTCTCAGGCAAACCTCAAGTCAACTTACCAAGCTGATACCACCGTTGTAATACCATTTAACCATGATTGCTGCAATCAGGGTTAGTTAATCTGGCTCTATCAAGGTAACTTTAGCTAGGTTAAACTCGTTTTGATGTACACACCACTGACCTCTTTCCATACTTCCTTCTTGCTGTCGTTCTCCTGCAAATGTTCAGTCCCTATAATCTCTCTTCAGCTCTCAATACTCCTCTTCACATCCACCTGTACGAACCTGATCGTCTCCCCATTCCCCATTAGGAGAGTCAGTCTTCTTCCTGAACGGTGTGCTTGGATACCCTTTGTGATCCAGGGCTTATAATTGCTCCCCAGGCAAATGATTACATCCATGCAACCGCTGATGTAGTCAGGGATGCGATCTGAGAGCCCATCAATTTCCCTGCATGCAGCCCATAAACGATTCCCAGTCTACAGTCTGCCGTGGAAATTTATTTGCAGTCACCAGTGATCGTTACGAACGTGACGGGGCAGCGCACTTGGGAAAATGTGACAGACGAGCATATGACCTCATATCCACGTTGGCTAATGGTGGAATATAAACAACAATGGTGACCAGGCGTGTGATCCCTCTCAGGCTCAGAGCCAGCGTTTAATGTCGGGCAGAAGACTTGTTCTTTCAGTATCACACGCTCAGGATTACACCGCTTGGGGTTAACAGAAATGGCTATCCCATCCCCTTTGCCTTCCCACTTAACTCCTATAGGCGCACACTGGCTGGAAGCCCTACAGTGTGATGTCGACGTCAGCCATGCTTTTGCATCGATGTCTCTATCAAACGCAATAAGCTGCACTCCTGATACCGCTATTGGCTTGGTAGGTATCCAGGCTCGCAGGTGACTCTCCTCTCTCTCTCATATTAATTCCCCCCAATTTACCTTGGCCAACTGTCACAGAGAAGCCGGCACCGGTACAGACATTATGTCGGCCCTGCAAAAGGCTTGGAATAATATGCTCTTCGAATAATATGTCCCATATTTAGTTAGCGTACTCATTTTCAATTGTTTTTTTTTTTGGTATAACCTATGGTCCAGTTTAATAAGTCATTCTATTCATCTATGAAATACTCGTGGAGTTTGTTTACAGGGCTACAGGCCACCACGTGCTTCCAGGACATCAGCGTCGTGCCTTGGCAGAGCGTCGCAGTGTGTGGAAGTCACAGACAATGGTTTTACAGCATGAGAAATTCCTTAATTTGGCGTTTCGTTGGTGGTGGTGCAAGACGTTCTCTTAAGTGCCGCTCGAGGACCTCTTACTGTGTTCAGCTGTCGAGAATCAGAGGCCCAAACGAGTATTCGCGTTCACCAAACCATGTGACCAATCGTGTGCATGGGGAAACGTCGTTCTTGAAGATTTTCAAAGTCAGCATGACGACGGCGCTTCACCGCCAGCTGAATATAATCCCTCCAAATGGCTTTGTATACTTTGGCATCTAGCTTGCGCTATAAGCGGTTATGTGGGTCTAAATGATAATATGAAAATGGGAAACTCAAGCTAGTACTGATATACCTTAGAAAAGGACAAAGGATGAATCATCTGGCTTTATTTTGCCCCTGATCAGACAGTTGTCTGCATGCTGAACCAAAGCACAGATGCCACATTCAATGACGGCATGCTCTGATTCACAGTTACACCTAGATGACGGTTGCTTTCCTCTAACCAACATGGATTTCAACATTATATCAAGCTCAAGTCTACAAACATTTCAGCCTCCAGTCAGTAAGGGGAACCCCACCTGCTCCTCGAGCATCATGCGCACCGAGCGCTCCTTGTCCAGCTGTTGCCGAAGCTCGATCATCTCCCGACGCAGGTCCTCCACCTTCTCCTCCTCCAGGATATCCGGAGACCCAATCCCCTCGTCCTTCTCCTCGGCGCGTCTCCGCTTCGGCGACGAGCCGCTGAAATCCTGCGATCGTAAGCCCTGATTATGCCACGTGACGGTACAAACCGACACTTGTGTGTCAAAGCCATACAAATAAAACAACGTTCTGACAAATAGTGGCTAATTTATGCACCAAATTTTTTGTGGCAACACAGAAAACATACATATGCTGGTTATCAGGTTTGAAATAATTAGCGTCAATGATTATTTCCCTAATTACCTGATTGATTCAAGTCATTATCCACGTCGTTAACAGCCCATTACCCACGATAGAGACAGGCACTACAATTACCAAAATTAACTTTCAAATGCTTTTGCAAACAAAAACAAGATAACTCTTATGCTAATACTCCATATTCGTCCAAATAATAGATTTAAAAATGGAAGGAGGACAGATCAAACCAGGGGCACAGAAGGTCTCATGTGAACAGGAAGTATCTCACCTGGATGAAGCGCTTCAGCTGGTTGTTTTGCTGAAGTAGTCGGGTCTTCTCCTGCTCCAGACAGAAAATGTATTCTGCAGTCTGCTGTAGGATGGCAGCCTGTGAGGGACAATCTTGTTGAGCCAATTTGGAGAGACCTCCACGGCAATGACGAAAAAAAACACACACACACACACCACTCAAGGCATCAGGCAATCAGCGGACAAATACGCTGCCTAGGAACTCAATGTGGAAGGAACTGTCCAGAAACCAAAAGCCATTCAATGAAGGACATTGATCAAGGCAATCAGTAAAGCAGGACATGATAGAATTCACAAAACCCTGAAGGTAAAAGAACGTCAGGCTTCCCGTCCATCACAGGGTATCAGTGTCGATGCTGAAACCTCCGGCTTGTTGACGATATTGATCCGTTTTTGTGGTTATCTGACAAACTGTCTGCTATGTCGCAGTGATAGCACATTTTAGCTTAATTTTCACTGTGTCACTTCTCATGTTGAGTGCCTTTATCTACAGTCTACTCTGTGTGTGTGTGTAGTCTGTAAGTTCTCCACAGCTTATGTCCCTATCCAAGAACAGATATTCAAGAACAGACAGTCAGGTGACATTAAGAAGGGCTATACGTGCCCATGAGTAACACGAGTTTTAGTTCTGCTGTCCTGATCACGGTCTGTCTGCACTGTGGTTAATGTTAGATGTCTTGTTAGGATTACCACCCAATCTCCGTGCCGGTTCGTAATTATGCTACATGTTATTGGCTGAGGTTGCTGTCAGGCAGGAGTTATCCAGTACATGCTTATCCAGAAGTGCCCGCCCCTTTCGGCACTTGATAGAAAACGCCCAGTTTGTGATATTTAATTTGAGCTGTGCATGATAAAGAGCGGCTGGAAAAAGACATCATCACCTCATCGTTCTCATCGGACGACCTGCAGGACCCCACCGCTAGTGCATGACATCCAGCCGGCTGAGTCCTGAAGTCCCTGAGCTGCACATCGCAGCAGGACGTTACTGCATCGCTCTTTCTGGAGACACCCGCAGTCTCGCTCACCTTGCTGAGCTTCTCCCCGTCGCTGTGTGGGATGAGCGTCTTCAGCGACTGGAAGCCCGCGTTGATGCTCTGCATGCGCCGCCTCTCGTTGCTGTTGGCGATCTCCCGCCGGATCCGTCGCTCCTGGTCCCGTGCCGTCTCTGGGGTCAGGGGGATGTTGGCCAGGCTGAGGTCACAAGACAGAGTGTTACTAACACGGACCCATACTTATCATTGCACATAGCCCAAGGCCGGGGTAGGCGACCCTGATCCTGGAGTGCCGGATTCCAGCACGTTTTCTATCCTACCTGATGAGTTACTATCTGCCTGAGATCAGGTGTGGTTCACCAGGGACCAGGCAGGATGGAAAACCTGCTGAATACCGGCCCTCCAGGATCAGGCTCGCCTACCCCGGCTCTAGAGTGTCCTGGAAAATGCTACGGATGACACACTCAAGCACAATCATATACACCCCTTTACTACTCTGTTACTCCCTGTAGAACAGAGACTTTAACTTTAACTTTTAACCGTAGAAGACAAATAAGCCTTTACATTTATATATCAGACACTTTTGTCCAATGCAACATACAAGTGAAGATCAGGATCAGTCAGTCATTCCCAAGAGGCAGTTGAAGTTAAGGGCCTCGCTCAGGGGCCCAAAAGTGATACAATTACTCTACTGGCCACAGGATAGGAACACACAACCTTCTGGGAATGGGCACAGATCCATATAGCCTACTAAACTGTTTAAACTACATTCAGTTTAAGCTACAAAACAGTAGACACTGGATTATCTAGTGGCAATTATATATGTATGTGTATATTGTATTATAATTAACAGTTACAGTGACCATTGTTCCCTCAGGCTGACGGTCGCATGAACTGGCTGCATTTTAAAAGAACAAAACACTAACTAAAACATATTAGCCAGGAAAGACCTCCTTAAGACTAGAAAAATCACTGAACTGTGAACATACCACAGGAGATTCTAGCACTCTGCACCGACACACAATAATGGCCAGAATCAGGACAGACCTGTTCTCCATTTTAAACCGGAACAACCAGACCCAAGGCTGTTGTTCACGACAAACTTTGGAAACCGCTCCATCAACTGCGTATGCTACCCTCCCCCCACCAAACCCCACCCAACCGCACCCCCCCGGTCACACGTCCAGATGCTTCGCCACTGAGCTACCCTGCCCAGCGAGAACACGACCAAAACACTGAACATTATCCAGCAAGGAACAGTGGCTGCACACTTAAAAACAGTAGTGACTAAAATGCAATCCGGCTTCTGGAGTGAACTGTGGATGAGTGAAAGTGTAAACAAAAAAGACAGATGATCTGGAATTGACTAGATAGGAGGCTTAGTAAGGATGAAAGCCCAATTAGCAGAGAACAGAAAGCAGAAAGACAAGCACAGGCATATTCAGTCTGGGAGTCCCTGGGGGTGCTGCAGTTCAGTCCCCCCCCATAGCCATTGGACTGTTTCATGGGCGGTAAAATGTCTTAAGTTGACATACTGGGTGCCAAGAGGAGCGTAGGGACCTTGGAAGACTTGCATCCTCTGGGACAGATTACGCAAAACACACCTTGGCGCCTTGGCTGCAGAGAAATGGCCAGTGAATGACTCCCCTCTCGATCTACACTCCACAATCTATTAACACGGCCTAATGCGTTGACGTTCCTCTTCTAGAAAATCACAAAAGCAGGGGAATTCCACCCAAATAGATATTTTCATTATAACCACTCGCTAGGCCTGAGACTCAGGCACTATTCTTACTGCATATCCCTGGGAGAGTTACTTAACCAGGAGTGTTCCAATACAATGTCCAGTTAAATTGATGATATCGTTGGCCACATTGGCCAGCAGTCAGTTAACCACACAGAGCTCTTCTAAACATTTAATCACATCAGACTTTTAGTCAAAACTATTATAAAAAAAAAGCAAATATTTCACAGTTTTTCCCATTCACATTCAGGTTTCAAACCTTTTATATGAAACCCTTCCTCAAGCACAGAACAAACAGTCATCTTAGTTTGACACCTGCCAAGAGCACCGACTCCATCAGGCAATAGCCCCCAGGGACGTCAGTTTGTGACAGGACCACAAACTCACAGAGAGTCAGGTCAAATCAAGAATGTGGAAAAATAGCTGTATCTGCCCTTTTTCAAGCTCTACGCCACACTAAAGACAATCCTGTCAGAAGAACAACAGGATGACAACCTGAAGGGGAAAAAAAAAGTTCTGGGCACAGAGCCAGGACAGAAAACAAGTTTTAACAGTGTTTTGTTGATATATGCTTTTATTAAGCAGCAACTATATAACACAGCTGTGGTCATTTGTTTCAAATGTTTCTGGTTACCAAGAGAAAGGAGACAAAGGGGATAGCTGATGGATCAAAGTCTCCTTAGATAGGGATGAAAACTTGTTTTAAAACATTGCTTGGCATATTGTGTGGCGGCCAGCCGTCGCAATAGGTTCAGCTCAACTTTATTACAAACCTGCTTTTTATAACAAGCAAATGCACCGCAGCACTGGAAATGCAGGGAGGATACAGATAAGTGAATACCTGGAGCAAAGTTAATCACAGCTCGAGTCAATGGAACTCGCTCTCAAAGATGCAACACTCTTCTATGTACGACTCCACCCGTATTTGCAGAATAAGACTTAAATTAAAGGATAGGAAATCACACCGTGTCCTCGTTTTTAAAATTTAACTTCAGATAGTTACCACTTGTCTGTAGGGTACTAAAGGGCACTCCCTCACTATTGCAGTCCAGTTTAATTTTAACTTATAACTCGGGATCCCCCCCGTCCGCAGCGGCGGCCGCGCGGAAGGACTACATTTCCCAGCCTGGCCGCAGGCTGGCCTCGGCTCGCGCAGGGACACCGATGGGCCTGGTTAAAACACACACACCCCCTTTGTTTAAAAGGCATCCCCCTAATAAGCCTCTTGCACCGCCGTAACCCACATATCCGCGCGTCTCCGCCCCAGGAAAGCCCGCGTTAGGGATTTAAGGTAGCCGGCGGAGGCTGATGAGGGCTTTCGGTCCGGGGGCTCCGTCGCGCGGCTCGGCAGAACAATGCGACCCCGCTTCCTCCGCTGCCAGCGCCAGGCGGCATGGCAGAGCGACGGGGGAGACCGATCTAAATCAGGCCGCACTAAAACACCCTTTATTGTTGATTATAGCTGTAATTCATGCGATCTGCGCCGCATTATTAAGATTTAGACGATGGCGACAGCACGCCGCGGGAGGGAGCGGAGAGAGACGCCAGATGTCCCGGACTTTGGGCGCACACGGCGCAAGCATGGCCGCTTTTACCCTCCCGATGGCTCCAGCCCGCCCCGACGATCCGCGTCGGCCGCCGCTGCAGCGCCGCAAACGCGCCGTTCGAGCCTAGCCATAACTTGTCAGCATTTAAAATTGCAAAGGGGCGCACAAAGGGCGCAGCCGGTCGGCGGTATTCGGGGCGGATTTTCGCGGAGCACCCCCGAGGCGGCGGCGGCAGCGTGGTGCTTATACAAACCACGTGGTTAATGTTTGCCACACGGAAAATAAGCCGATTTCGCGCAGAAATCGACCAAAAATTACAGGTTAGCGGGATGGGTCCCACTGAGAGATCCTCAGTCTAAGGTATAAATAGCAACATTAAGCAATCGGCCCCGACCCAAGTACTGTTTCCTTGGGTATCGACCATAAAGTACATCAACAGGAATCCGCGCAAGCACGCTGCCTTGCAGGTACCCTTGCCCATCAAAAGCACAAAATGCGCGTCGACGATACAAAAATGGCTCATTAAGCAGAGAAAGTGGAAAAATAAGCGCATACACACCTGCACAGACCGCCAATGACTTCTTTCTCCGTTTTCCTGAAATGCTGTAAAGAAGGCACCTTCTGACCTGGTACCATGAAATACTCCATGCTTTTCTCTCCAGTTTGGGGTACCTGATTCGTCCTTTTTTTACCTCTCCCTCCTCTCCGCGTGAAAAATTATATTCGCTCCGTATTTGTTTTATTCCGCACCCCCCCCCCCCCCCGAAAAAAAATCAAAAATATTCCTACTGTTTTCCTATACGTATCACATGCAATTGGGCTGTGTGCTCAGTTGCAATAATGCCGTGCTTCCAGCTGATGGGGTTCCCTCTCTCCGTGTGTGTCGCCCTCCCCCTCGCTCCCAATCTGCATGTACGCGCGTGTGTGTGTGTGTGTGTGTGTGTGCATTTGCAGCTGATCGGATGTCTTTCAAGGCGGGAAACAGCTGGTTGAAATCACACGGCAGCCAAGAAGCCTCCTTCCTCAGAATATAGAGGCTTACATGTAAACAAAGGGTCATTTAAACATACGTGCTGGTGGTCTTTATAATGTGGTACTGCAAAAGCGGGGGGTTTTGCCATCGCTGTTTCTTTTGACGTATAACCCAGTTTTTTTTTTTAAGCAATCGGCGCCAATGGCAATTATTAAACCGTCTGTTTTCTCTGGGCATACGGTGGACGAAATGCAAGTCCATCTGTTTCGATATGCTGCAGTTTATAACCATATGGAAGATGGCATGTGAGCATGCATTCCCCCGCACGGGCTTGTTGTCCTGTTATGTCGAGGCTCCGGCCGAAGGGGGTCAGCTGACCGGGCGCCGGGGCTCGGCTCAGCCCGACGTCGCTCACCATTTTGTGGGCGTGTTGGAGCATGAGGGGGGAGAAATCGTGTTATCTAAACGCTGCCCCAGTGCCGATCTACAAGGCTAAAACCAATTGCACAGCACAATGAATACCCACAAAATGGGAGCGTCAGTAACACAACCGGAAATATTTAAAAGAAAGGGTGTATTGTCTGTACATATATAGGGTATGTGTGTGTGTGTGTGTGTGTGTGTGTGTATATATATATATCCAGTAAATATGCAACAGCTGTCGCTTCCGATTGAAATTGACAAAATTAACGCGTTCTTTTTCATTATCGCATACCCAGTTTTAACATCTGGAATTGATACCAGTGAAGTCTGCTCTACGCTTAAAACAGAAAATTTTATTCAATGTAGCATTAATTTTACTTGTGTTAAAGAAGAGGAGTACCTGGTTAAAATAGTTAAGTCTCTTTGGCGTATGGCTGAATTCTCAACATTCTCAACATGATCATTTATTGGTCACATTTTAAAGGGGGAATAATTAAAAAAAATATTTATAATTATTATTATTATTTTTCAAGGTACGAATTCATGCTGCTATTGTAGGCCTGTGTACTCAGGCTAATCTATTATCCATAATTGTTAAATACTGCACATTCAACATATATTTATATTGCATGCTGCCATGTTAAATGAACATGTCGGTCTGGACAGTCAGGCACACAGCTTTGCACTCACAATCTAAGGCCTAAGCTGAAGTTTAAACTGAGTGTTTGATTAAATAAACTGCATTTAATGTCTGTCTGTGCATGTCTATAGTAGTTAATTGAACTGGCAAATCGCCTACTCCATTTATATTGCACTGCCCTGACTGTCTGTGCACTATGTCTTAGGCCTATGTGTACACTGTAGACCTTGAGCTTCGCCATGTTGTCTCTGGTTTTTACTTTGGCTGGATTTTTTTTTATTTAAAACCAATAAACATTAGATGACCAAATAAGCATCGGTATATATGCTTATAACGTAAGAAAATCACCACATTTCTCCTTTCGCATCAATACGCTCTCACACAATTCTGACACGAAATGTACGTCCGTCTGAACACCTTTTTATTAAGCATATAGAAAAACATACAAAGCCTCTTAGAGGAAAGATGCATAATACAAATGCGAAAGTTTTCCAGAAACCTAAACTTAAAAATAATCACCATACAGTAAGTAATGTGGGGGTTTAACAAACACTATATAAAAAATCTTGAATTCCGTCTGAATACCTGTTTGCCTTCAGAGGTTCAACTACGAAGCTTCGAGACGCGAATTAATGTACATGAGCTACTGCTTTACCGCCCTCTACTGGACAGTCTTGATTCAGCTCTGGTGACTCCAAAGATAGCCTCTCTACTACCAGCTCTAACAGTACAACCTCCATCTAGTTTGTTAGAACAGAACAGAAAAGAATAGAATAGAATAGAATCCCTTTATTGGAATCGTAAGTGTACAACAAAATTTGGCATGCCACTTCAGTGACAATGCAGGAAAATTATACATAGAAATATGGTGTATATTATATATAAATGCGTATTCTGATTTATGAATTTATTTATTTGTAAAAGAAACACTTAAAATTCTAGATTTTTTTCTTATGCTGTGTTTACTGGGTGCGGCACAGTGGTTCAGCAATTAACACTGTCACCTCACACCTCTGGGCCTGGATTCAAGTCTCCGCCAGGGTTCCATAGGTTGGTGCCCCATCCTGGGTTGTTCCCTGCCATACACCTGTAGCCTCTCAGACCCCCCGTGACCCTGAACAGGACGAGTGGTTTCAGAACATGGATGGAATGTATTTACTATACCAGATTTGTAAGCAAAACACGCTCCTTTAAATACAAGAAAAATCTAAAAATGGTCTGTGATTTTAGGTAGGCAAATTTTGCATATGGAGAATCAGATGACCTGAGAAGACAATTGAAGGTTTTATGCACTAGTGGCAATGCTGGTGGTCATTTTTGGGCATGGAACACTCAGACATTTTGTCTGGAGAGCAAGTGGTCTTGGGAACCATCACTTCCCAAATTTCCAAATCAAGGGGGGCGCGTCTCGTCAGAGATCACAATACAGGTAAAAAAAAATCCACAATTATCCACAGCAATGGCTGTGACTGGACCAGAAAAGAAATGAAACCACAGATAACTGATTTAGTCACATTATTTATTGTGTCAACAAACCACTTAATTATTTACAACATTTCCCTTCGTTACAAGTCACTTAATTAAATACATGCAGAAGGATATTAGCCACCTGATAGAGGGAAGCCTTGTGTAAATAGCCCCATTTTTAGTGTCACTTTGTCTAAGACTCTGAACAGTTTCCTGCTTAATTCCATGGTTTAGATTAATGGTTAAAAAAGCAGGCATTCACTTTAAAAGTACGATTTGCAGTGGAGACTCCAGAAGTGGGGGGGAGGGGAGGGGGGGGGGGGGTCGACAGTGCAGTCCAAGAAAGGAAATTGGGGTGGTTTTGCTTTAACTGAGAAATGGAAAGAGTCAGAGCTTTACAATGTGGATGAAGCGTGGTGTGGGGTGGGGAGTGGAGGGAGTGAGAGAGAGAGAGTCTGTGTGTGTGGACGGGGAAAGAGTAGACAAGAGAGACCTTTGGAAGAGAACGGAGGACGGCCCACGGCGGATAGGCGGAGCAGCAGGCATGCGCTGAGCTGGCAGACCCGGGGCTGGTCCGAGCAGTACGCGCAGAGGGAAACACGGCGCGGGTGCTGACTGCGTCCGGGCGGCCGCAGGGAAACTACCGTACGATTCGCCTCTCATTCATGGCGAAGAGGATAGACGCGGAGAATAAAGCGAGGGCAGCAAACTAATAAAGAAGACACTGCATTCTGGGAAAGAAGCAAAGAAGGCACCCCGTTTTGCCATTTTATTTTCTGTCTCCTAGCGCTCTCCCTCCCACCTTCCGAGGACGACCACCCATTGAAAAGGCACTTGACCAGCGTCGCCTATAAGCGATGCACATTGAATGGAAGAAGAAATCGACGACCTTTCAGTGAAAAAACATTGTTTCTTTATTTTTCTATTTCTTACACATATTATTATTATTATAGACACTAAACTGGTGTTTTCTTGCGTGCACGCGATCAAGTTTATTTTACAAATGGGCGCTTGAAGGCATGATTTTTTTCTAATTATTGGAGACGGACATCAGTTATTTATACTGTTCAATAACAGGGACTATTTTCTCCATCTAATCGCCTTTTTTATGTTGCCACACATTTGTTTCGCAGTACATCGACAATGCTCCGCAAATCGGCTGCTGAACTCGACGTCTGAACCGCGACTGTGCGTTTTTCCATCCGCCTGTCATCTCAAAAATAATACGTCGCACAAAACAGAGAAGTCTCGTCGGCGTCTGTGAAGTGAATGGAAAGTTACACACCGAGGAGGAGAAAGTAGAAGCGATACTCCGAGCACATTGAGAAAAGACGGGCTTTCTCCAAAGGTAAACCCCGGCGTCTTCTCAGCCTCCCTCCATCAGTCGCCGTGCGCTGGGCGTTACACTGGGCAGATGTCGCGTCATGTTGCACTTTCTCATATGATATTTAGAGTTATGAAGGGCATGAGTGTGCGTGTGGAGCCTGATGCATTTAGATGCGCTTGGACTTTTGGCTGGGAAGCTCTGATTCTTCCCCCCCCCATTACGAGTAAACGATGCGCGACCGACCCTGTCATCGTCGGCCCGTCTCTGCACTTGTTTGGCTGCACGTTTCACTTCGGCGTCTCCGGTACAATCAGTCACAGGCGCCGCCGCCGCCTTAAGGGCGAATGTCACCCGTACCGTTTGTTAGTCCGTCACTCCTGCCGGGTGTATCGGTGCAGGTGACTCCCGCTGCCAGCTTTCTTATTCCCGGCTACCTGTTATCTTATACCTTCGGGTCCGCCGGGCGACCATCAGGAGCTGATGCTGTAAAGCACCGCGTTCCCGTTTCTTTGTCATTTTTTTTTTCGTTTTGAGCGCATACCATGCCCGGCATTTAAAAATACAATTAAAAATTGTTCTCATTACTAATGACGTTTAAGAGATGGGTAATTTGATGAACGGAATATTTGAAACCTGCCAATGTCTAAGGCAGTTCTATAGTATATATTAATAAAGGTAAGAAAAGGTAATAATTCATACGATTTCAAAAGATCTCTCATTAACCAGCTTTTTTTCTGTCCCTGGTTGTTTAATTGATAGAACAGTGGAGCAGGGTTTTTATATAGGGGGATCCATATTACCGTATTAACCCCTTGATGGAACCTTTTCCACCTGCAAAGGGGGGATCTCGTTTATTACATCGGAAAACTACACACACACACACACACACGTTTGGGGCAGCGCCACACACGCGCTCCGAGGTTTTTCCAAGGCAAGTCCCGACTGACCTGGTCAGACCGGACCAGAGGTCAAATACGGTCACGCAATATATTATTACATGACCGTCGCGACAGCCTCCCTCTTACCCAGATGAGTTAGTGAGTTAGTTTGCAGCTGGATGGTTACGTCGTAGCATTCGGTTTGGGTAGTTATCGACGCCCTGCAGTATTTTAATTGACCTCGCTGCCTTCGCGGCCGCGCATCTCAGACTGGAGTTACCCAGTAACTAGGATCCCCGGATCCGACGCTACTTGTTTTCCCCTGTCTATCCCAGCGTAGCCTGCGCCCGGCCACCGCTTTCTGTTTGCAGATCCTGGTTTGTCACACACTTCCATCAACACCTACAAGGTCAATATTGATTAGACAAATGGATTACTCAGTGGAGTGTTCTGTGATCTGATATCATATCACTTAAGACTGTTGAAGTTTTGTTCGTTTTCGTACAAAAGCAAACAGATGTGTGCATTAAAATGTGGCTGTCATTATAAATATGTAAAATTCATCAATCCATCCACTCATCCATCATCCAACCATCCACCCACCCACCCGTCCATCCCTACATCTTCATACTGTATATACTGCTCAAGGTCACACTATACGTAATATTGTAAATCAGAAAAATCTCTCAACTCCTTATATGACATAACAACTATTCTATTCTGATTTTTAAATTTGTCATTATAATCTCTGAATCTTTTTCATGGACATGCATTAAAATGCTGGGCTCACCAGAGCCTTGAATTGGTAGTAATGTTTAAAATGCATGTATAAATTATGCATTATTCATCTAAACCATAAGTCTGATGATTAATTGTCCCCTTTGCTTCTGTCATTAGACACGTATGGCTGTGAGGGTCGGGCGCGGTTCTGTTTGTGATGATGCCACCTTGTGTTTTGTCATGTGCTGTTTGGCCTGGTGCTTGTAGCCGTGGTCCGTACGTGGCGGCTGTCTCATTGTGCACAGGTCTGTTTGCCATCAGCCCTGCAGGCTGCCTTTAAAACCAGACCAGCTAGCGCGTGTGTATCTGCAAATGTGTGATTGTCTGTGTGTGCGCGCGCCCAATTCTGTTCGTGTGCACGTGTCTCTGTGAGAACAACACCTTAGGGCCTTGATGTATGCTGGAATCAAAAGATTGTTAGGCAGCAGTGCACCTCTGAGAGAGGGGGATTCTCCCTGGAGTGCCCAGTGTTTGCTAATAATATCTAATAATAATGAATAATAATGAACATTAAAAAATATTTTAAATAATGCTGGATGCAAAAAGCAGATTGTAAATATTTACCAGCGTAAGGTGTTTGGTAGATGTGAAGCTGCTGTCGCGCTCAATGCTGCAATGCGATTGGGCCGTTAGCAGTGTGACAGGATGAAAGGCCTCGGCAACAGATGGACTCGTGCGTGCTGGATGTTTGTGTCCGTACTTCCCGGGGGTTTGTCCGTCGGTTCGCAGTCAGTCTCTTCAATTCATTAGTAGGTGATCGTATTTGTAGTGAATTTTCAAAAGGGTCCGCTTTTGTACATTTTGTATTTTGAGTCCTCGTTATTACATTTTACATTTTCTTTTTGTAAAACCAGGAAAATTCTTTGAAGGATTGATCTCTATAGTGCTATAGAGTTTTTGTGGGGGGGGGGGGGGGCGGTTCTTAGCCACAGAGGAACCAGTTTGAGAGGGAACTAGGAATTTTATAACATACATAAGATGAATATTTGTACAACTCACAGTGTAAATACAGTCAACAGTCACATAGGGACCTGCTCTCAGATCTTGGTTCTTATAGATCTCTAGCAGCTATTTCATTTGCTCACAGATCTTGGTTCTTATAGATCTCTAGCAGC
>JAAGVU020000092.1:4236926-4248211 GCA_011763525.2 Mormyrus iriodes | reverse complement strand
GGTTGTTGTGGGGGTGGTGGGGGAGGAGGGGTAGGGGGCGGGGGGGGGGGGGGGGGGGGGGGCAGGAACGAAGCAGGTCGGTGGACTGTCTCATGAACATTAAGCTCAATTCCTCCTGACATGTGGCAGCAGTGCGACCCAGACCCTGAAGTGACAGGAATTGTATAGATCGTGCTTCTGCTGTATTGCTAGCTGTGCATTGTCTGCATGGCAACCTCTATAAACACAATGTGTATAAAAAAATATAGAGCCAGTAAATTCCTGCCTTTAATCCTCTTAACGGGAGTCCGAGCATTCTTTCCCACAGTCTGCCACATTCCTTTTCTCCATACCTCCATTCACCGTTAATTTTCCTCCCATCTTCCTGTCTAGGACTCTCCCTACATTCGCTACTTAGAAGGCGGGGCCTCCCCTCAGGCTTTCCAGTTCTTCCTGCCTGTCGGGGCCGGGGGCGGGTTCCACCTGCCGTCCTCCGTGTTCATTGGCCAGCCCAAGGAGACGAGCGCCTCCCCCGAGCTCTCTGCGGACGAGCAGCTTGCCTGTCGCTGGACGAAGGTGAGGAACGAGGAAGGGCAATAAAACGCACAAAGCCCAGGGTGATGTTTAACTCTCGGAAAGGGGTGGGGCTCTTATTAGGACTCAGGTTTTCAAAAAACTGGGTAATCTTTAACTGCCAGCATACAGGGTTTCTGAAGTTCCTGTTTAGATAACCTTATGACCCCCCCCCCTCCCCACAGTGCCACCTGCTCTTCGACTCCCTTCAGGACCTGGTGGATCATGTCAATGATTTCCACGTCAAGCCTGAAAAGAATTCTGGGTACTGCTGCCACTGGGAGGGTTGTGCCCGCAAAGGGCGAGGCTTCAATGCCAGGTGTGTACGCTCTGCCTCTGCATTCGTGTGTGCTAATGTTTGCCTTTTGAACACTTCTCTCTAGGATTAGGGAAACTCAGGTATGTCCGTCAGCCAGGTATAGATATGTGTGTGTGTGTGTGTGCCTGGCTCATTACATCCACTGATCTAATACTTGTTAGTAGAAGTGTATGTGTGTGTACGTAATGCTCTATTTGCAAAGACTCTGTATGTGTGTATTTGCTAAATATGTGCCTGCTTGGGCCAGGTGTGTGTTAACACTCACATGTTAGACCAATGTTTCTCAAACCCGTCCTCGGGGACCCCCAGGGAGTCCGTGACAGGAGGGAGCAAAGATGCGTACTGGATTGAGAAGCACTGTGCTAGACGTATATGAGTTGTGGGAGACCCAGCATGTGACCCACCCCCTTCCCTGCCTGCCCAGGTACAAGATGCTGATCCATATCCGCACCCACACCAACGAGAAGCCCCACCGCTGCCCCACCTGCAACAAGAGCTTCTCCCGCCTGGAGAACCTCAAGATCCACAACCGTTCTCATACAGGTGAAGACGAGGTTCATGCACATATATCTGTACATCCACTCATATGCTCAGCCTTACCCTCCACCCTCTGCCTTGGTTCCCCCACCCCCAGGAGAGAAGCCCTACATCTGCCCATATGAGGGCTGCGACAAGCGCTACTCCAACTCGAGCGACCGCTTCAAGCACACCCGCACGCACTACGTGGACAAGCCTTACTACTGCAAGATGGCTGGCTGCCTGAAGCGCTACACAGACCCCAGCTCCCTGCGTAAGCACATCAAAGCCCATGGGCACTTTGTGGCCCCGGAGCCAGCCCCACGTGGCAGTGTGGGGGCCCTGCTCAAGGGGGCGGAACTACCCTATGTGGGCGGGGCCCACATTGTCATCCCAGGCGCCGGCGCCGCCCTCCTGCCCGGTCTGGGTGGCTCCCTACCATTTTCCGCTCTCGGGCCCCAGGGGGTGGACCCGAGCTCACTGACCTCCCCCCGATCTGGGCTAGCCAGGGCCCCCATTTTTTCCCTTAATGGTGGGTCCCTGGGCTTGGGCAAGTCGCCCCTCCTGTCTCCGGCCTTCTCTGCTCTGGGCCTTCCTGTGGGGGCAGAGCTTGGCCTGAGGGGGAGGGGCCACATCCAAGCTAGGTGGGGAAGTGTCAGGGGAGAGAGGAGCGAGGAGGAGGAGGAGGAGGACGCCGAAGGGTCCGAGGATCTTCCGGGGGCTGTGCTCAACCTCTCCACTGGAGGCAGCCATGACCCCCTGTCTTGGGTGGTTATCCCACCCGGCACGGTGAAACTGAAACCAACCGTGGTCAACTGACCCTGAGTGCTGAGGGTCGGGCAGTGGGGTGGGCCATCCGGGGCAGGATGATTTGGGGAACACGGGATGGGGTTTGAAGCAGAACCACACAGTTTTCGAGACAAACCAGTCCAAGCATTCCTGAACTGACCAAAGACAAAATCAGTGGAGGTGAGCACACATACCTCTTATCTTCTCAGCTGCCACCAGGTGTGTGAATCCACAGGTGATAGCAGTGCGGTAGCTGTGGGTGTGTTTCAGCAACGGAATGCAGTGTGCTCTAGCATTTTAGGCAGAACCGCTGGTCATCGTTAGTCTGACTCCGGCTCCTGCAGATACATACACAGAGACACACACAGGTCTGTATTTATATATGCTGTGGAGACGATCCATTCATTTCTATGGGCATAACCCTAAACCCAGCTATGACAACCTTACCCCCTACCCAACCATTGTGGCATTTTTAGTTTTTTGATTGCATGGCATTTCTATAAAATTGAGTTTCCAAAAAAATGTCTCCACAACGTCAAAATAACAGATGTTTATCACATTATGTACATGTAAAATTTACATAATCTGACACACACACATACACACACACACACACACAAATCACAAGAATATCTACCTGGACTCCTCTTGCTGGTGTCATTCTGTTACCTACCAGTACAATGGCCACTTAACCACAGACTATGGCAGTGTTACCGCGGTCTGTCCAGGTTTGTTTTGCTTAACGTTTCTCTCCGACAGTTATTGAATCATCTGGACGGCAGGTCCAGATCTGTCATTCTGTGGGGGTGTCCTGCTGTGTTCTTTTTCAAGCGTGGGTTACAGACATCAGTGAAGTTAAATGACAAGCCCAGGCTTTCCTGGCAGGTGGGGCAGAAGAGCATCCACATATACCAGGCAGCAGGGCGGCGCAATTGAGCATGGGTCACCCTTGATCTGACGACGTGTCTCAGACCCACAGGCAGAAAAGGACAGGAATAGGGACGCTCCCATAATTCATCTAGTTTTCACAGCACCCCCCCAACACCAATAACATTTGTCCTATTAAAAATGACTCCTTAATGTGGTGTGCAGATCTATTTCGTAATACAGAAGGCTTCATCTGCTGAACAGTTGTTTTGACAGGGGGCTGTTTAAGAGCATGTGCAGGCCAAGTCTGACAGCCAGCATTTTTAACTATCATTGCCTATTGATTTATATTAGAAGCCATCCGGCGCCCCCTGCTGGACTCAATATGCATTGCACCCTGCTGGACCAACCCTAGGACATTGACAAATGTTTACTGGGACATTTTAGTTCTTTTTTAATGGGAATTGTAGTTCTGTTGATACGTAAAAGAGCCATATTACAAAACTGCTTAAAATAAGGAACGGGTGCTTATAAAAGATCATCTGGAAACCCTGCTGCTGTGCCTTCTGAAAAGGTGCTTGAGTTACGTATTCAACTGTGTGAATATGATTAATGTAACAGAAGAGCGACAAGCTAAGTGACAAAACTCACTTACACTATTAATAATGAGTAAAATATAAGTTCTTAAAAACTTAATTTTGTGTCATAGCGTCTAGCATAGCACAGTGGGTGTTTCACCAGTTGAATCCAGCAGGGGGTGCAAGCAGGTCAGTGAGCCCTGGTCCCCGACTCTTGCCGGCAAGGATGTAGACGGGGAGGTTTTGTGGTAAAATAAAACAAGTTGTACATTAGGTACAAGTTACACGGGGGTGAGAATGTCCGCTCACCCAAGACATTCCTGCGCACATGCTCCTCTATCTGAACAACCTTGCCGTGATTGTTGAGAAAGGTAATAATTATAATATCTGTTTTTTATTTCCTAGTTAGATGAGACGTTTCTTCTTTCTCTTTTTTGCTCATTTGTGATCGCTGCTCTGCTTTGGACCTTCTCCTTGGAGAGAGTTGCCGGGCATGGGGGGCTCTCTGCAGGGGCAGATCCACATCGACACGGACCTGACGCGGGGTCCACACCTTTCAATACGAGATAAGCTGTTTAAACGTACACATTAACCCTTACAGCATTTTGAGGGAACCTCGAAGCACTTTGCGTGGATGTGGAGCGAACGGGCCCACTCTGTGTTGAACTCAAATAACAGTTCCCACAGAGAACAGAAAAAGAAATCCAGAAATAGGCAAAACATCTATGAACTATCAGTGGACATAAGACTAAGGGCCATTTACAAAGGAATTATTGTATATGAAACACCTAAATTCCCCAGTGTATATACAGAAAAATACTCCCCAGTCTTTAATGAAACTACAGTGTATATTAATGTAACTGTGACCTGATGAAATGGTGTGTGGCACTTAGCCATACATTTAGCTATTGTGAGGTACTTTCAGATTTTGCTGAATCACATGTATTCCCATGCTACAGAATGCTGTTAGATCACAGTGCCCTGCTCCTTGCCCATGATGATGTCACTCCCTTCTTATACATCAGCCAGAGGATTCATCCAGACCTCCCCCTCCCCACCAACCCTGAATATGTGTATTAAAATCTGGCTATTAAAGGGGTTTCCAGAGTTATTGGGAGGGGATGTCAGCTAGAATGGAGTGTCAGTGCGCAAAGGGTTATTGCTTGACTAAGGCCAAACGAGGCCAGTATCTTGATTTTTTTTTTCTTTGCACATTAAAATATTTTAATATCAGTATTTTAAATGGTTCTAAGTGCCTTCTATTATAAGTAAAAAAAAAAAACAGACGAAATACGGTGTATGAAATGAGGATATAAATATATAGATATATGTATATTTTCCCAGCTCCACGTTCTGGCAGGATGTGTATTAACGTAGAGTCTCCAGTTGGTACCACATAGCTCTGTGATCCCGTTTTAGAGGACGTTCATGACCTTGACGATGGTGTGTGACAATGATGATGATGTCAGTAAAAAAATGAATAAAGGTGAATTTCATACACTTTCTCTTTGTACATTTGTTATATCCTTGACACACACATTATATTATCCAGTGACTCTATACTGTGCACTGGCAGTTATATAGTGTTCATTATATAGAATGGAGCAGACTGTGATGCCTATATACAGATTATATAGTCCACAACAGGAAGTGGTCATCAGATAGTGTCTATATACTTTGGAACAGCCTGCAGTGATATGTCTTTGTCCAAAGCAACGTACAAGTGAGGATCGGAGAGCCAGTGTGAGGGTTAAGGGCATAACTCAAGGGCCCAGTGGTGATATGATTATTCTGCTGTCCAAGGGATTTGTACTCACAATCTTCCAGACAGGCGCGGATTCCTAACTCACTGGACCTCTCGCTACCCGCTATAAAGTACTGATGATAATAGGGTGATTATATGGGGTGCAGCAGACCATGATGGTTATATACTGATTATATGGTACAGTGCAGGCTGTGATAATTATATTTTGATTATGTATCGTAGGTCTGCCCATAATGACTGCACAGGGTACAGTGTCCTTTGGTGATCACATATATATTATATAGTGATGATTATCTAATGATTATGCAGTGTAGCCCAGCCCACAAATGATTATATGGTGATTTTATAGTGTAGATCAGCCTCTGAGTTGAGGCTTAAACCCTAGGCTCCCATATACATATATATTAACACAACAGCATCTCTTAGCAAGCCTGCTAGGATTGCTACAGCGCCCCCTACCTGTAGGCATCCAGATCATCAGCGGCCCTGCTTGGTGTCCAGTGTAGCAGCCTATGGTGAGTACTAAGCCCACAGCTCCTATAACCTAACACTGGAGCTCCTGCATGCCCTGTACAATATCACTGCTCAACACAAACATGAAGGTATCCAGCTATGGACCAACTCACTGTGGCCTGTCAGGGTCATTTTTGGTGCAACAAGTTTTAATCTGCTTTTACTTGATTTTACTGGAAATAAACTCAGCTTGCCTTCCAAAACAGTTGCTCCAGATGTACGTTATTCCACTGGAGGCAGTATTCTGACAGTTTGATTTGTTTCCCCGATATTTTATTAAGTCCTGGTTCCTCAGAAGTGACAAGGCCCAACACTTAAGCTTAAATCCTTTATTGGCTGAATCTTCTGTTGCACGTCTATTCCCCACCTGTGTAAAATGGAAGCCTCTCCTTCATCTCATCTCTCCTTCCTTCTCTCCTCCATTCAGGTATCATCCTGGTTCGCTGCATTCGTTTCACATCGACAGCTCTCCATATCCGACTGCAGTCTAACTAGCTGTTCATCACGAGCCGGCAAACGAACTCAGAATGAACACATTCATAAAACACCCCATCACCGACTTAGAATAATCTTCCCAAATATGCAGTGCAACATTTTAAACAGAGTCAGATCACTCTGGCATTGTCTCTCCGTTGATCAAAATGAAAGACTTTTATGTCCGAAGGGGTGATCTCCATGTACTGTAACACTGGACCAAATCAGGAACTGAGGACGTTGGTGATACAGCAACATTATCAGGCTCCTGATGCCCCACAGCCTTTCCTGGTTGATGACAAAAAGAAAAGATAGTTGATGGATGCAGGAGACAGACTCAGCCAACAGGGGGAAGCAAACTGCTATTTTTTTCCACAGTTAGCAAGAGGATGTCGCCTGCCTCCATAGGTGCAGTTAGGTAATCCAGAACACAAAAAGCAAGCAGTGCTGGGCCACTAAATTTGAATTACTGACACCCAGCATGAAAAGGAGACCATGTTATTCCTGAGCGATCCACACACCTCCCTTCCTTAAAATTCCTACCTCCATTCCTTGAAAAGCCCTATTCCAGTCTGGGGATATTCTGTTACCCAGTGTAATTAAAGTGCAAATCCACCTGCTTACAAGCCAGTACGAGCGACCGAGGAAGTAATGGGGGATCCTGTCCAGAAGGGGGAGACAACTAACTAATGTTCTGCAGCAATCGAGATCATACTGAAAGTTTGCGAAACACCTGATTGACATTGTTTGTGTCCTTAGAAGCAAACAGTAAAGGACATTGTAAAAGTCAGCTATTTTAAAATAACTTCTGACCAGCAAGGAGACCATTCCATTCCCGAACACATTCACATTTTGCTGTTCATCATTATTGTTTTGGTCGCTGAATATTTATCTTGTAAAAAGGGGTCGAATTATATTGGAACAGTGTAGAACGAAGAATTGGCCATTATAAGGTAGCGAACCGTCTGTACATATCAGTGGAAACCATCAGTGCCAGCGTTACCGTGCTCTATCGGTCCCTTTGACACGCCATCTCAGTCTGTCTCTAATCGGCCTGGTGCGGCCTCCCGCACAGTAAACACCAGCGCGCACTAAGTCCCTCGGCTGTTTATTGCTCTGCTTGCATCGTAAATCTAAATCCCACGACCCCGGGGGTCTCTCCTTCTGCCTCTCCCGGGTCTCCAGAAGCCCCGCCCCAAGCTGGGCGTCACATGGGAATGGAGAGTGTGTGTGAGAATCACCCTGTAACGCAAATTGCTGCTCCACAGGCCTGCCAAATCTACAACTTCCTCTTCTTACAGAGAGTATGATTTACCATATGGCAGGAGCGCTGATAGTCACCGGGGTTTTGAAAAGTATGTGTGTGCGTGTGCACGCGTGCGTGTGTTTAGATGTCAATTTTCCATTCTGTTGCAATGATGTCACTGGACCAATCCATAATCATAAATAGTTACATATGGCAGAAAAAAATATAATTCGCAAAAAAATTTAGCCCTTTCCCAGCACTGAAAGACCCAGATTTGTGTGGATCTACATTGCTCATCATCTCCTACAAGCCTGGATAACGCTGACACTCCCGTTTGGCCACTTGCTCCCTTATGCCTTGCAATGCTGTCACCTTTCCTTGTAATCTTGTACAAGACTTTTTACTGAGCTGATAACTTAAGATGAATTATTCTGTTTTTTTCTTTACTTGGACAATCAGGTAACATTTCAAAGACTCACTGGTTAACTGCGCTAGCTGGCAAAAACCACGCTGAACGCAGCACACTGCTGAGCAGAAAATTCCAGAACTAAAAAAATGTGAATGTCGTGTGTAGGGTCAGGCCTGAAAAATGAACCGGTCACTAACTTTGATTGCCATGGTTATAAGTGCAAAAGGAAACTAAACCTTACACTAGGGTAAGCAGATAATCCATGTCTGGGAGGGACACTATGAGCTACTTCAGGTTTTAAAAATTGCTTTAAAACTGAAAGGCTCCTGTGCTCAGCTAAATAGTTCAGGACATCTTGTGCCTTGACTGGTTTGTTTCCTTGATTGAAAGACTCATCCAGCCAGGGCTGGGTCATGGTCCTGGGAGGCCCCTGGGCACCTACCTTTAAGAGACCTGTCTGTCACTTGGGTGGGGTAGGGGGGTGTTGGACATACAGGCACAGTGCACATACCACATAAAGAGTCCAGATTATCGCAGTGTATATGCTAGGAGGCCTGGGGGCCCTGGTAGTTAACTTGTATTTGAGAGTCAGAGTGTTTAGCTTGCACTATAAATGTAGCAACTCATGGCCACTAGTTCATCAAGGTCCTGGTCCAACATCCAGCTGTGCCACATTAACATTAGTGACCCATGCATGATTATAGGAGACCATCCAATTGGCACGCAGCAAGAACTCGGTTCGTAAGTGAAATCCATCCATTCATTTTCAGTAATTGCTTGTCTTATACAGGGTGTGAGGAAGTCCGGAGCTGGTTGCATAGACTATGGGCACAAGGTGGGGAACAACTCAGGATGGGGTGCAAACCCATCGCAGGGCGCTCCTTCGGGCAATTTGGTAACCCCAGCTAATCTCAGCATGTTTTTGGACTGGGGGAGTGGGGGACCTGGGGACCCCATGACAACATGGACATGAAAACTCTGCACATGGCAGAGACTCAAACCTTAGTTCCAGAGCTCTGAGGCAACAGTGCTAACCACAGCCATGCTGCCCCTTAATTAATACCCAGATCCTTTTAAATGAGGTGTTAGTTTACAATTCTCTGTCCTAGTTCAAAGTGTCCTCCCTGCCGTGGATTATCTGGTTGCCCTACCTTACACAGAACAACCGGGCATCAGACGTGTGGAAGCTGGCATGGCCCCATGAAGCAGTTTTTCTGCTGCGCCGCTTAAAGCAGGACATTCAGTAAAAGCTTCAGATCCAGAGAGATAGCAGTGTGCTTTCTCCCATGGCACAGGAGAGCCACTCTGACCTACAAGCTATCCAGTACGATCCCTACCAAACATGGGTTGAGGGACCCTGCTAGAGTTTATTTTATAGTCTGCGCATGTCTGGGTTCTCATTTGCTGTTAGTTTGAATACAGTATTATTCTGGAACCTTCTCACTGTGAAGTCCTGAGAAACCCTGAGTTTTTATTTTATGTATCATTACACATTTTCCTGTGTTCATGAAATTATTTGATATTAATAGTTTAACATCTGAATGTCATTATTTTATTGTCACTATCTGCTTCACACAAATTGCTTTCTGAGGGTCCGGAATTTCCGGATCGGGATCTATAGAGTGTGAATTGGTCGTCGAAATATGAAGTTTCCGAATGTAATGTTTTAGAAGAGAACCGCTATTGTGAAAGGCTTAGACGAGCATTGCTAGCATAGATCCGGACCTCGTGTGTGCTGAGCCAAACCACGCCATGTTAAAATGTGTTCATAGTTGCATCATAATTCTCCCAGTTCCCACTGCACTGGAGTCAAGAGCTGTCAGAGTTCTTACTCAACATGAGCAAGTGCTTCAGGGGATCCAGCTATAGAGAGGCCAGATTTTCTGTGCTGGTGGTGGGTGGGGACTGATGGGGCCCTAAACACCACCTGGATCAGACCAGGCAATCTGGTGAACTTGTAAAGTAACATTCAACGGACCTTGGCAGCCATTATATCTATTGATATGACTGTGTCTGTCTCTGTCCGCCCCTGCTTGTCCCAGTATTGGCTGCTTCTGGGACTCATTTCCAGTTGGACTAACAGAAGTAAGTCTGCTTTTTGAATTGGGAAAGGGGGATGTATATGTCAGATCTATGCAAGCTATATTCAAATTTATTTTCATATGGTGCCTATTAAGCATAACAAGAAAGCTCTTCTGTTTTTCACAGAGACTTTCACTGCTGCTCTGGCGTCTAATACTGGGTGGGACAGTATAACTGGCTGGTGAATAGTGGACACAGTGAGTAAATCCATCCTTCAGTCTTGTTATTTGTCCTGGGACTCGCTGAACCTTAGGGCCGGAAAGTCACGGTACGTAGACTTGCGTCTGAGCTGTAGGCTGTGGGTCGGTGACTAATGGGGATGAGCTTTGAGTGTGTTTGTTTTTCTAGGCCGTGCCGAATGATGACGTCACGTCAGGCATGGGGTAAAGAGAGCTGGAGACGGCGCGGGCTGCCAGGTCAGAGGACCCGAGTCGGCTGACTGGCTCACCGCTGACCTCTGTGGAAATTCTCAAGGCCATAATTATGGGGTAAATATATCGCGCGCGGCCCTTGCTACGCTATCGGGATCACCGCACGTCACAGCCCCGAATGCAACGCCATGGCAAGCGATGATGCTGCCTTTACCGCAGTAATAAAGGGAGACAACAGCTAAAATAAATAAAAGAATGGGTGGGGGGAGATAAAACACCCCAAGCTTCGGACGATGACCTCGATGGGCCAAACCCAAAGAGACGACCACGTCACGGGGAAGGAGGGCCTTCAAGGATGGTGGAACCTGGGATGTTTTTCCCAGAACCGCCACCCTCAGATTCTCAGAAGGGGGGCTCAGCCACATCCAAGGAATACACACACATACACACACACACACACGTTTGTATTCATATCTTTATGGGGACCGTCCATTCATTTCTATGGGAAAAACCCTAAACCCAGCTATGGCAACCATAACCCCTACCCAGCCCTAACCTTAACCATAAGTAACCAGACAAAATACGAGACTTTTGGTATTTTTAGTTTTTTGATTGCAGTCACAGATTTTTTATGAAATAGAGATTCCCCTTTGTGCGGACAGAAAGAAATGGTCCCCACAATGTCAAAACAACAGGTTTTTATCACTTTGAGGACACACAGTGCTCCGCATAAATGAGTACACCCCAACAGATTTGTCAGAAAACCTTTAGTTTCCTTTCAGAATCAACATTTTCTATGGGATA
>JAAGVU020000092.1:4214064-4236826 GCA_011763525.2 Mormyrus iriodes | reverse complement strand
TCCAAAACACACATCTAAGGCCACTGTTGCATTTCTGAAGAAGAACAGGGTGAAAGTGATTCAGTGGCCAAGTATGTATCCTGATCTGAACCCAATTGAACACCTATGGGGAATTCTGAAGAGACAAGTTGAGCATCTCTCTCCATCCAGCATCTAAGCTCTAAAAGAGGTCATTCTTGAAGAATGGAAAAAGATAGATGTTGCAACTTTATCCAAAGTGATGTACATGTTTTTCCCTTTGGGGAGGGAGGCTCAGCCAGTATCTGGAGCAAGTTGGGGTTAAGAGTCTTCCTCAAGGGCCCAAAGGTGAATCACTATTTTGACCCTGTGATTTAAACCGGCAACCGTCTGATCACAGGCACAGCACCCTAACCCACTAAGCCACACACTGCCCCCCCAGGCCGGCCTCTCACCCTGCGACCATTGACTTTAGTAGAGCTGCATCTTATATTGCTGTCTACAGGTATATTTTACATCAGTTCTGCAGTTCCATGTGAACCCCCCCCACCCCAGACTGTAATAAGCTTTAATAAGGAACCTTTATCTTCCATTTGCATAAATATTTATATTTAACATTTATATTTGAATCAAGTGTGTTTCCTAGAAGACATCTCATGTCATTTTGTGTCTTAAAAACCAAGATCCTAAAAAAAAGACATTTTCCGGTTGATGCAGTTCTTTGCCTTAAAATGGTCACTGAGGATTTGAAAATCATCCTTCCTATCTCTACCTGTCTTTATCGCTGTGATATGCAGAGCAGAATCCGCAGATAGCTAATATGATGGGGAATCCTGTCTTATTTCAGCCTCCCCCAGCGCTCAGGGCCAGGCCAGCATGTGGTGCAGAAGCCAGCAGAAGATCTGAGGGTGAAATTAAATTTCCTCAGATCATTTTCAGACATAGGCCAATACTCAGGATGAGACATTTGTAGAATGTAACATCCTGATAAGAGTGTTGATTTAAATCTTTTAAATGGAAATAGAGAGGAGATAAGAGGTTTAGCTCTGGATAAAGTGTTTCATGACCATGTGGTCAGCATATAAATTGTTTTTGAAGTATATAAATTGTTTCAAAGCCAAGACTGGGCGTATGTGGGCAGTGGGGGGGCAGTGAATTGAGGAGGACAGCGGATGAGGCGAGCAGGTCGACTTTGAAAAGAGACACAGGTAGTTTGTTTGTTCTTTAGTGGTTCACAGGCTGATGAATGTTAGTGCAGAGGGGTAGCGGTTTATTCAATGGCAGGAAGGCTGGTGGCAGCTGGGGAACTGACGTTACCTGGTGGTGTGACGGCAAGATCCTTGGGCGTTAGGCTCAGCAGACCTACCATCTTGCCCGGTGAGCAGGGCTGGCAGGTCGGTAACTTTGGGTCTCTGGTCGCTGATTCACTTGCGTTTATGTATTCCGCAAATGCATTGATGTAAACTTTGATTGAGAATTGTGAATGCAGGGTCAGTCAGTCTTTGGGGCAGTTGGAGTTAAGGGCCTTGCTGAGGGGCCCAACGGTGACACCACTCTGCCCCCAGATTTGAACTGCCAGGTCGGGATGCTGTGCCTTTGATCAGAAAGTCGTAGGTTCCAATCCCAGGCTCAGGAGAATGATTCCACTGCACGGCCCTTAACACCAAATTGCTCCAGGGACTGGCTGACCCTGCTTTCCCAAAAATGCATATAGCTTTGGATCTGGTAAAAGGTGTTTGTTGACCTTTGCATTTATATTGTTCGGAGCACAGGGTGTATATGAGTGGGTGAGGAGGGGGGGGTTGTGATAGGGACTCGATGGTGATTCAGCAGCGCCTACAATGACAGGCCTGGTCAGTACTGCAGTCAGTAACCTTGCAGGACAAACCGAATAGGAGCTGAACTAAAAAAAAACAACAAGGCCAGTGGTGTCAGACAAAACACGTCACGCAGGAAGATGATCGAGGTCGGGACGGGGATCGGCGTGTTACGGGACGCTGAGCAGCAGTTTGACTATATGCAAAGTTTGCGTTTTTTTTCCCGAATAAAAGCTGGTCTTGTTTATTCTCCTCCCAGTTGAATTCTGCCTCGGCTGAATTTAAATGAGTTTTATTGGCATGACGGACATGGTTGCCAAAGATACATTAAAGGGATAAAATGTCAAACAAGCGAAAATTCTTTGGAAAAGAACTTTGAAGATGGAAATAGCATTCCAACCCCCCTTCACGATATCCCCCCTCCCTTCATATCAGAGTCTTCAACCACTTCTTTTCTAGCCCAACTCTTCTTCCTCCTACACCTTTTCCCTAAAGTCATCCATCTTTCGCTGCACCTATAGAACCAAAATAGTGAATAAAAGTGAACAGCTATTGCAGAGGTCCAGTTATAGGGAATGACACATACATGAGGTAAAGAGCTGTGAAAATGCAACCGCGGGAAGTGCTGCCTGCCTCTTTCTCCATCGCTCTTGCTATCCCCTTAATCTCTGGCTCGCTCCACATCTTGGGGGCAGTGTATCTGCGGGGCTAAGTTATCTGCTGAAAGATCCTGGTGTTACATGGATTATACCCTTAACCGGGTGGCTGGGCCTTGGTGGTCCTCTGCTAGTTTGTCAGACAAGCCTGTAGACCAGGCCCCACCTCCACCTCTATCTGCGCAATGAATTATGGGTAAGGGTGACTCCCTAATGTGAGTCCAAGTCTAGAAATGAACATATGTTTAATGTTTTATCGACCAACTGTCTGTTAGTCGTTAAGGGAGGTCATGGTATTTTGAGGTAGGCAGGACAGCGGAGCTCATGATGTCACCACCAGGAGTCATGCCAAGAGTTGATTGACTCCTTAACTTGTGGGCTGGGCTCTGCAGCCCAGCTGACGAACTCTGTAACCCGGGGAGTTGAGACTGATATGGCAGCACAGGGTTGAGCCCAGTCAGTGGCGTGCCATCACCATTCACCGTAAAACCCGTTTTGTTCGAAAAAGCCTGTCACGTCTCTGTTCCCAAACAGGGCCACGCCCGTGACGGCTTTCAGGGTGGCGTGTTGTTCAGTTAGCCCCGCGTGCCGGGCGGGGTTTGGATCCCAGGCGAGGAGTGTGGCACCTTTTTCGGAAAAACGCGCCAAGCTTGCCGGCTCACTAGGCTGTCACGAGTCATTTGTGTCACCATCAGCCACCTTTGTTTCTGTCCTTTGTCAGGTTCGGATCTGAATGAACTGCCGTTGCATTAAGTTGATTACTCATCATTGCTTTCATACATACATTTCTTTCGCATACATTAATGATTCAGCGTAATGATTGTCTTCTGTTTTCTTTCAGCCTTGTAAATTACTCATATAGTTAATTCAAAAATGCAGCATAGCATTACGGATAGCACAATTATAAAATGTGTACGTTAGATATCTTAACAGTCGGTTAAATAGGCTTCGTAAACACTGGGTGTATTATGCGCTCGTATTTTACTCAACCAGTGGAAAAATTGCAGGTGCTGTGTGTGAGACTCCAATGAAGCCTGAAGATTCAACCCTTTATTGTCATTGTACACTGCAGCACAATGAGACTGGGACAGCAGATCCCTGAGGGATGCAAACAAAACACAAGACAACACATATAATATGTAAACAATACGTACAAAACAGCTGATAAAAAATATAGATGAAACCCTGTGTAATGTGTATTAATTATCTACCGCAATCATTTTATTGATAATTCGACCACCGTTTTTACTGAGGATGTAAACATTTACCCTCCATGCTTTTTTCCCATATAGATCCAAGCACACCTGTTAACCAGGACTTGTCTCCCTCTCTCTCCCTCTCACTTGCTCCCTTGTTCGTTCACACAGATGCTCTCTTTTTTCACAAACAGCCTCCATACCTGCTGGTCCCGTTGGCCCTGCGGTTCCCACGGACCCCGGTGGTCGAAGACTGCCAGAACGGACTATGGGAACTAAGGGGAAGCTCCAGCTTTTTTGGTGGGCCTCCTGCTGCGTTCCACACACACACACACACCCACACACACACTCACACACTGTCACTCTCACTGACCTGCCAGCTGTGAAAGCAAACACAGCTGTTGTCTGCAGAATGCATTACATGCTGCCAGTTGATATGAGCCTGTTTATCAATGGAATGTCCCAGTTACGTTTCTTGAATATTTAAATTGCATATATTTGCTGTACAGCTGCTGATGCCCTGAATAGTAGCTTCCTAACGACCTAAGAATTACAATATCAATCAAAGGCAAACAGGACAACTAAAATTTTTATTCTGAAGAAAAACATCACCCGTACATCAAGAATAAAACAAAGCTAAAATGGGAACGCTGGCCACAAATTGGCTTCTTATTTACTAAACCCAAACGCATTTCATTTTTAATACAAATGCACTCCTACGGCGCACAGTTGCTTTTTAATGTGTCATTAAGGTATGAAGACAGATTAGGTGGATAAGGAGAATCAAGGCAGAAACGAGAGGCACTTTGTCAGAAGTAAAGTAAACTTTCTCACAGGCTTGGTGATACAGATAAACAATGACCTTAAAAATAAACTTTAATAATCAGCTGTCAGAAATAGCTGTTGTTCTGGGAGACCATGGTTTATGCTTTAGGATCTGTTTCCTTTTTTTCATTCTTCCTAAATGGTTCATAAACTCTCGTTGTTCTCCTCCAGATCCTACTGGCTGTAATGTAGATGACGCTGAGAAAGACCTGGTCACCAGCTCCACATGGGATTGTCCACCTGCAGGAATGCAGGCTCACTGTTCACATTTATTTACGAGATGATTCTCTCCAAAGCAAATTTTATTTTTGAATTTTTTGGAGGGTATTCTACTGTTTCGAGCATTTAGGGGTAAAGGGCCTCTTTTAAGGGCCCAATGATGAAGTCACCTGGCCAACCCTGAGTTTTGAACCAACAGCCTTCTGATCGCAGATATAGCGTCCTAACTTGTTGAGCAGCACACTGCCACCCAAAACCCATCGCCCATCACGGGGATTGAACCCATGCCCCCCGGGATTAAGCCATCTCGTGGTCTGCTGACTGAACTAGACAGGCCAAGATACAACAGGAAAATCTTTTTCTTAGAAAGGGACAGAATTCCATTCACGTCAACTGTCCGTGTTCTGAGACGAGCGAATGATGACATTCCCTGACTCAAGGAGAAACGTAGGCTACTCTGACGCCCATTTCCTGCGGGTGGGACAAGGAGGGACAGTCAATCAGAAAGGGGGACAAGTAGGAGAGACCAAAAACACAGCAGGGGGCAGGGAGCAAGGGGCTGGCACATATCTGTTAACTCCCCCCCACACTGAAACACATTTCCATGCTGCGTTCCCAGGCTGTCCCTCGGGATGGGGAGGGGTGATTCCCACCGACCCCTTCCGCTTCTTCCACCCTTGTCCTGTCTCTTGCCCCAGACACCCCCTAAATACACTGTACAGCATGCTGACAGCAGCACCCCCCAGGATCCCATCATTATCTCACAACCTTTCATCTCTATGCTGAGAGTCGAAGGGGGCTAGAAGCATTTTTATTACATATATCCCCACCCCAGCAGGACAAACTCTCCCTGAATCCCCCCCCCCACAGGTTAACGTCACACACCGGAAAATACCATCATGCTCACACACCAAACGTGCCCCACTTCTTCCTCATCAGCAGTCGTACCCCCTGCAGTTCAGACCAGGTAATCCCTCTGAGGCTAAGCAGAGTTGGGCCCGACCAGTACTTGGATGGGAGATCAACTAAGAAAGCAGCGATGCTGCTATAAGAGGTGCTGGTGTGGCCAGCAGGTTAGCCCATCCTGTGGTCTGTATGAGTCTCGTTGCCCCAGTGCAGTGACAGGGACACTGTGCTGTAAAACAGGTGCCGTCCTTCGGATGAGACGTAAAACCGAGGTCCTGACTCTCTGAGGTCATAAAGGATCCCTGGGCATCTTGCAAAAGAGTAAGGGTGGTACTCCGATGCCCTGGCTAAAAGTGCCCACTGTGGCACTATCAGATCTGCCCTCCTAATCATCCCCTGTATCTAACTGCCCCCTCATCACCTTAGCTACTGTGTGGTGAGCAGACTGTCTGCTGTCGCATCATCCAGGTGGGGGCTACACAGCGGTGGTTGAAGAGGCTTCCCATTGGTTCTGCAAAGCACTTTGGGCATTTTGGAATGTGCTATATAAATGCAACTTTCATTCATTAATGCTGATCCTGTGTCCACTTCATATGACATATAAACTATGAGAACAGGACCATCCCCAATGTATAGTAATCATCTGCTGTGACCACTAACTTTCCCTTGTAGACTGTCCACCACAGGCAGGAGCTGTCACGGGTGGAAAGCTGTGGACAGTAACTATATCACAGAGGGTCCCAGAGGATTCTTGCTGCCTCTGTTAATTGTAACTATCCCCTTTGAGCAACACACCTATCCTGGTACAACACAGAGACCTCCAGTAAAGTAAATCATTCCCAGTTGTAAACCAGTTGCTATAGTTTATGAGGATGCTGGGGACAGTGGGTCATGCTTAGTGGGGAGGGGTTCAGCTGGTGAGCGGACTGATGCCGCGTGAGAAACACAAACACTGTCGTAGCGTCAGGGAAGGCAAATACACATTAAAAGTCAGCTGACGGGAGAAGGAAGGAAAGAGAGGAGGAAGTATGGTGGAGAAAGGGGGCGTGTGTGTCAGACAGAGACAGGAAACGCATCTGTTGAGCACAGGCTTGCACTTGTTTACATCACACCAGGCCCGGATTCTGCTGGAGCCTGTAACTGAGTCAAATGTTGTTAAAACATGATTACTTAGTACAAAGGATCTGACACCCCCCCCGCCCCCCCAGGCCCTCCAGAGGTTTTCCCTCCCCAAGGTCCCGCTGCCCTTCTGCATTCTCTACTCATCCCACAATGTTTACATCCCGTTAAAGTATAACGAGCCCTGGATGGGTGAAATGAGAGAGCGGTCCAGAAGGAGGCCATCCCGCCACATCACAAAGCTCCCTCTGTGGTCTCCCGGCCGGGACATTTTCTCGGGATATCCAGATGAAGGTTCATTCAACCACGTGCCCTTCAGTACAGAGGGACCGAAGATGTCTGAGGAAAGGGTGATGAAAATATCTCACCAACACTGCAATCAACCACAGACCTGCAGGCCACTCCAGTGCTGTGTTCGGTGTGTTTCATGCTTCTAAAGCGCACCCCCCCAATCAACAACCATGTCTTTTTGAAAACAGTGATAATAATCAAGCCTGTTTTTTTAAAAAAATATGCTGCAAATATGTGAGGCCACACCCCTCAGGGCTGCAGGTTTGTTTCTGGGCCCCAGGCCCCTGGTGTGTGTGTGCAGCTCTGCTTCTTTCTGGCTTGCAGGAGTGTCCTCTAGCTACTCAGGCTCCCTCCCAGCACAAAAAGGTATAGATAGGTAAATCAGTGTGTCTAAAAGGCCCTCAGTGCATTGTGTATGTGTTTCTATGTTTGTTATTTTTACAGAACTTATTACCTTGTAGGGACATTTTTTAGGTCCCCACAACGGGAAAATTTGTGACTGCAATCAAAAAACTAAAAATGCTGAAAGTCTTGTATTTTGTTTGGTTACTTATGGTAAATGTTAGGGCTGGGTGGGGGTTAAGGTTGCCATTGTTGAGATTACGGTGATGCCTATAGAAATAAATGCAGAGTCCCCATAAACATATACGTATGCAGACTGTGTGTGTGTGTGTGTGTGTGTGTGTGCGTTTCCTGCAAAAGACTAGCACCCTCTTACTCCCTGCTTTGTGCCCTGGCCTAGGGATAGGGTCCACGATCACTGGAGTTGTGGAAGATGGAAAAGTGGAGGTATTACCACATTCAGTAGCCTATACATTTGCATACACAAATCAATCAATCAAACAGGCGAAGAACTATATTTTATATATTTATAGCTCTGTATATTTTTATATATGTTATATAGATACAAGGCCCAATTCCACCTGTCAAAAAAGCATCTGAAACGCTTCACGGCCACCATGGAGGTCCACGATGCAGTTTCTCTTTAAACTTGAAGAGCCATAAATATGGTTTTTACTTGTATGCAGGGGGGGGGGGGTAGACGTTGTCTGGTGTTGTTTCTAACTTCAGGGGTAAGTTGAAGAGTTCAGTATCATTTAATGAAGGTCTGGAGGAGGCAGTTGAACTGGGGCGAGGGGGAGTGTGTAGATACTGTGGCCAATTCGTACACACTCTGCCTGGGTCAGTTATGTGAGATTAGCCTAAGCCTGGTTCATTAAAATGGAGGCGCATTTGACAAAGACTATCAAAGACGCTTAGGGGACCAATGTGATCAGGACACCAAGGGGTATGGAGATATCAGAACGCGTATGACACCCCCTCAACACAAAAGCCAGGAGGAACAGAAACAGAGCAAGAAAAGATGGCAACGCTTATGGAGCAAATTATATATACATTTTGACGATTCACGATGACAGGCAGATGGCTAGAGGGAAAAAATAGCTAACTCAAATTAAAGAGGGAGGGAGAGGTAATGAGAGGGGATTTTAATCTCACAAACCACAGCTTTTTATTTTTAATTAGTTTTAATGTTTCATTTTTTACAAGCTGTTGCGATTCAGATATTGGGAATTTAATACAATTATAATTTATATTTTATATTTTTCCCTCTGTTTGGCAAGCTTTTACTGCCTGTCAACATACCATGGGCCAAAGCATGGGGCTTCAGAAAGGGATTTGGCTTTAGGGGTGCGCCCGGGCTTGTCCTAACCTGTGACGTAGAGAAATCCCAGCCGACTGTGGCGGTGGCCCGAGATCGGCCGTGTAATCCCCGGCCAGCGGCCCTCGCTCACCATAATGCGGTACAGATGTGGGGGTGGTGTCCGCATGCAGCAGACGACGGGTGAACCTCGTGTGTGGCAAAGCATACGTGTCCTGTACGCCTCTGTTGTTATAAGGGATGAAAGTACATGGATACTTAAACCAATACGTTGAAGCAAAATAGCATCATGTCTGTCGCGGCATGAAGGCATTCAACGTGAGTTAGTGACTTTACATCATTGCTATACCTATATATTATATATCCAGAGGTACTAGACAATCGCAGTGTCGATCCCAGGCCTGGAATCCAGCCCCTGTACCGTCTGTACCCCCCCCCCCCAATAATTAGAACCGGCCAATACAACACCCCTCCCCAAATCTATTGTGATGATGCATGGGTGGGGACCTCAACCCCCCCCAGTATTCAATCCAAAGTTACGCCCTTGGTCAAGTGTATTTTAATACGGCGTTCACAGTGGTACGACAAAAATTAATTAGAACGTAACAGACAGACCTAATGAGAACATATAATTTATCAATAATTATTATTATAATTTATAATAAAAGTCTCGCATAACTATCCGAATATACAGCAGACTTTACAGTAATATCGGCCAATTCTGTATTCCGCCTATAAAATATTTTGTTTTTTAAGACCTAAGTAATAAAAAATACATGTTTGGAAGAGTGTACCATGCGAGGGGTTGGCACTCCATCCTGGGTTATTCCCTGCCCTGTGCCTGTAGCCTCCGGGATCCTGAATAGGACAAAGGGTTACAGAAAAATGGATGGATGGATGTATATTGTTCATTTTAGTTATATAGAATTATAAATCTTCTGACACTTTTTGTCTAATATCTTGTTTATTAAAATGCGAAATTGAGTGAAAATGAGTGTCCCGCGCCATGCAGCTCCTCTCCGATCCCCGAGCGCTCCGGCTTCCTCCCGGGCGGAGCTCGCCCCTCCCATCTGCCGCTTAAAGCGCTCGGCTCTCGCTCGCCCATAAAGCCCTATTGTCTGCATGGGGACCTGCCAGCTCGCAGTCGGGCATTCCTGTACGTGGAAATTACCGAGTCACGGGCAGACGCCGGTGTGCGAGCTTCTCGTCTTTGCAGGGGTTCCTTTTCCCTTATGGCCTCGGAAGGATTTTAATATTTTTGTCTCTCCGTATTGCTCCTCTCCATACCCGAGTTATCAAGTCGCACAGAGCATTTAAGACTTTGCACTGCAAGTTTCTCTGCACGATTCACGCCGGTAAGTCTTACCTCGCATAACAAAACACTGTAAAGTTAACGCACGCCGTGATGCACTGAACTTTATCATTTAAAATATTTAACGAGCAGCTGGGTTTAATGCGCTTCGGTATTCGGGGGAAACTTTCTTGCAGAGAAGTTTCAGAAAGAAAGTATTTCCCCAGCGTTTTCCATCATGAAGTGATGTTAAACACAAGGGAGTTAATTTAAGTGCATGAAGATATGGTAGGAATATTTGCAAAGAAACACTGTGCTCTGTCTCTTCTTATTGCACAATTTGTGTATAACTCGGAAACCCATGGGTCGTGGGTGCGGGTAAGGTGCCACGATCGCACCTTTCCACCGGCTACTCAGTGTCCAGCAACCTGGCCGAGATCTGCGGGCATCAGGGTGATGGATCTGCGGCGGACGGCTTTTAAGTGGATTTAGGCATTTCTGAACACTTTCTATTACTGGAAATCCTGTCTGCCGCAGCAACGCACATTTAATACAAGACGCATGCAGACTCATCGTATATGTGCAGAGCATAATTCTTTGATATTTGATTATTTGATGGATAACTCTACAGAGTCGTCTGGACCACTTCTACAGTACGAAATTTATTAGGCTGCATCCGTATTAAATGTGTGCAAGGGGGATGGGAGAGGGAGTGTGTCTTACTAAGTATAAGTAGCCTATTGGGTCTGTAAAATAACAGGATTCGTTTAGTTTTACTTATTTAATGCTGTTACATTTTTTTCTAGAGGCTTTGTGTCTAAGGTGCTGGTTATAAATCTGTTATGATATATGCATTGGGCCAAGGCAAGCCTGAATTGTAATAGGCAAAATATACAATATCTGCGAGTTTGATAGCAGATGCCGAATGTGCAAGCATTTTCTCGGTTTAAAGAGAAACGTTAACAGATGACCTCGATAGATGACCTGAATTCCCCGAGGCTGGGCTAAATTGAAACGGAGCGGCCGTGACCCGTGTTAAATGCGCATTGACGCTGCGCTCCGCGGTTCCTCTCTGAATAAATAACCCGAGATTTACACCGCTTGTATTTCCACGCAGTCAAATTTAAGAGTATTTAACTATTCTGATTTATAGCAGACTTATATAATGACGTCTCTAATCTGCCAATAAAATGTGTCTATGAACCCCGTGGTGATTAAAAAAAATCTTTATAGAACTGTTTGTGGAAAATTAATAAAAAGTACCCCAAACCCTAGGCATAGATATTTGAATTGCGCCGTGTTTTGCTGGACCCCTGATCTGTATTTCTTCTGAAACAAGAAGAAAAAATTTACGTTTACAAGTTTAATAGACAAGCAACTCTAACTGTGTAAGCTTAAAAGAGAGATGTGTGGTAGGGTGCGTGGATGGATTAACAAATCTACTCGCTACACAGGAAAATAAAAACTAACATCTTTATCAAGATATGGACATTTCATCCACAAAGTCATGAAGTCTTGGAAGCAAAATGCATTGTATATGTCAGAATACACAGCCATGTACAGTGCCTTGGGGTGACGGCATTGTGAAAGGCGCTATATAAAAATTTATTGAATTGAATTGAAATCTGTTTTAGAGAAGAGTTTGTTTTGGCAATATTATCTAATGAAGTGCAGGATCAGTAAGTGCCTGTAGGTGGCATCATGTTTAAGTAGCTAGATCACAGGCCCTGATCCAAGGAGACGTGAGGTGCCTCTGCACACTGCATCAGCAGATAGCCCTCTGAATAAAAATGAGGCAGCTGGTTCACCGTAAGACACATAAGTAAATGCAGATAAACAGATCTGATAAGCAGAGTTAATAACAAGTTAATGAAGGAGAGTTTCGGTCTGCTGCATTCTGTGATGCTCCTGTGAACATGCTGGGGCTATTACAAGCTCAGGTAATAGGCATTCTGGGTAATTCTGCCATGGCAACTGAGACTGGGAGACCTGCCAAAGCGAAAGGCTAATAAGACCTTGGAAGGGTTTAGGTTTGACTAAGCGGAGAGCTGGAAATGAGTTCTGTGTGTGTGGGGGCGGGGGTGGGGGGTCCTGGGGTTGGTAAGTGTAAGGGGCATCAAGATTTTTAAACAGGCCTGAAGTTAACAGCTTGTAGATGGAGAATTGGGTTCAATCACTGTAAACAGAGACACACTGTGGCCAGTTAGTTACTGTTTTATGGACGCTGGCTACCAGAGCCTACTGCATAGCGCCTCCGTCTGGGAGATCAGGGACACAGGAATTGTTCCTGTTAGGTTCCCATTAAAGAATAAGAGCCAGCTTTCCTTAAGAGCTCCCGGAGTTGTTCCTGTCAACACCCCAGCCCACGGCACAGGCTGCCGGGAATCAATAAGGTACCTGGTTGACAATAGGACACGATTTACCACAATGGCTTAAAACAGGAAGTTGCGAAGATCCACTGATGATGTCGACCCCTTGTGTTGTTGCTATTTCCACATTCTCTTCTAGGAAGGGATGTGCTCAGGTGTTTGTGTGTCAGATGGGGGGCTGGCATGACGTTAGTCAGACCTAGTAATGTGAAGAAACCCCCTTTTCTCTCCTGGTCCTTCTGGGAAGATAAACCATCAGAAAAAAGGGTACAGCCTCGGTACTGTTTGGTAATTGAGATGTTGATGTTGGTTACTTTGGCCATTTTGGTGTCTACGTGTGTGTACATGTGTGGCTATTAAACTGTGTGTTGATACAGGTGAAAAAGGGACGTTGTTGCTTTGAAGCTCAGTACTGACATAGTAGCTCTTATGCATTCAGGCAAAGGGCTTATTTTGAATGACCCGTTTGCTCAGAAAGAAGGAACCGCATTCGAAAGATGGACAATAATAGACACATTGCTCTCTCTTTGGATCAGATATTAGACGTCTGCCTTCTGGTTACAAAGAAACTACAACTGTTTCTCTCGCAGCGTCAGTTGAGGCCGTTGTTTAAGGCCTCGTCCATGATGTTTACCCTCATTCCTACCTGCTGAGCAACCGGAGTTTAATTATTAAAAGCACTGAATGATATGTTGGCCTGTGTCGTCATCAGTGTTCAAATTAACATGTGACAGTTTCATTTACTGGTTTAATTTCCAACTGAACTTTTGTAAAATGACAAACCTCCTGGTCAGCATCTCTGATTTAAAAGTTCCCATCTGAGACGCTGGGGCCTATTTGACCTTAAGCAGCCATGCTCTGATGTTTCTCCTGAGGTACATTGTGGACCAGGCCTGGCTTCTCGATTTCTGTTGTTTTTAACGCATCTGTAGGTGTCGTTATTGCAAACTGCCTTGGCTATTTCTGTGTTGGAATGCTTCGGGATTTCAAATACTTCTGCACCATTGAGGGAAGTACAGCTTTATGACCACAGCTATTATCTGAGATGGATCCATTTCCAGTTGGCCCTGAAGTCTGATGACCTTCTGGAAAGTTCTGGACTGTCAGTCACATGGCCTGATGAGATGACCCATGGCGGTGTCAATCACAGGGCGGTGTGTGACTCTGGGCGTTGGGAGCAGAGTTGCGCAAAAACACGACTGAGCCCTCGAAAATTTTTACCAAATGGGCTCCAATTTCCAAACCAAAGTTCTTCCTTACTGGTGGCCCTGTCAATACTGTGTCCAGCAGAGCTCTCATGTCACTGTTGGGCTCTAGAGCAAGGCCTGTAACCCCAATAACTCCCTCAAAGAACTCCCACGATAACTCCAGGGGTGCTGGAAAGATGGAGGGTCCTGTTTTCTGACCTCCAAGAGAAAGTTGGGATATGTGAAGATAGAATTTCATTGTACATGCTCTCTGTACAATGTCAATAAAACTATTATCTTACTACCTTTGGGTTTGTTTTGCAGACTCTTATAGTGACAGAGAGGCTTTTGCAAGGTGTCACGGTGCTGCAGTGTTACAGTGTGCATCAGTTAGCTATGTTTTTGCAATGCAGCAGTGTCGCACTGTCTGTTTTTGTTTGTCACACTGCATTTAATTGCTACAGTGTGCGTCGCAGTGGTAGTGCTCCACTTCCAGTCTCCAGGCCCCACATGGCTTTGGGGCTGAACTTTCTGTGTGGGCCTGTTTCTGTTGGCACCAGAAGAAGCCAGCTTGGGCTCCATAAATGATGTTGTTTTGCAAGAGCAGCAGGGGATTGCCTATGGCATATCGTTTCATACCTGGGCATACACATACTCTAACGTACAAATGCTGACACATGCCTTCCTGCTTCTTTCCTTCAAAAGATTATTCTGGGTCTCCCTCATATCCACAGCATATCATTAGTGTTCACCTCCTTCTAACCCTGTCCATCACCCAGAGCCACGCAGCCTCCTTCCTCACTCGAGGCTCTAAATGAATCCAGAACAACAGACATAGGTCAACTATATGGCTTCCGTAATGACTTAGAATTGTGCGTTGTTGTGTGAGTCAACTTAGATACTTCCTACTGGCTTCTAGAAAGACCCAAAATCACGGAGCATTGAGTATGTTAGGTGCTGTATCGTTCAATTACTTCTAGAATGGCGTAGGACCATGCAGTGTTGTATCAGTTATCATTTATACTCCATACTGGATTCTAAAAAGATCCAGAGCAAAAGAACCTCAACTTCCATTCTATGCATTGAGTTCTTGAAGGACCCAGTACCACGGAGTGTTGAGTCTGTAAGTGTCCACACTTCCCAGCTGCAGAACGTGAGTAGGATCTGGGGCTCTGCGGTTCTTGAATATGGAAGAACGCGTAAGTGTGCCACTTGTAGTACCTCACTTAAGTTGTGTTCTTAACCTGAATTTCTTTTATAAATGGCAAAAATTACATTTCTATGAATTACAGGGCCCACTAAACAATTCTACAAAAATATTTTGCTGACGTATTTTGAGTTAAAGAAACGGAATCAATTTTTATGACCTCTTTCTGTACCTCGTTTAAATGAGGGGTGTTAAGGACAGTGAGCGGACGGAATTTTCCGGACGTGGAGCAGAGTAGCAGAAGTTTGGGCAGGTGTGTGTGAGTGCTGAACATGCCTGTGTGTGAAGACATGCCTTTAACTCCAAAAACCCCCTTGTCCAACCCTGCGCGATGAGGCCATGTCCAGGTGCTTGGAGTTTAGTCTGCACCCGGTTTCCTAAGCACACCTTTGGGACACAAAACCAAATAAATCTCAAGGCTTCAAAAGAGAAGCAGCATAGAGGTTTCATAGACAAACCTTCCACTCTCTCTTCCAGGCCAGATGCAGGGAAGGTGGCTGCCGCCAAATGATGCACTCAGAACCAGCATTTCAGAGCGATGAACAAATGCGCACCCACGCCTCTGCAAGGAACTCCACTGCTAGTGCTTCAAGCCCGTTACTTCTGTCATTAAGTTCATGACAGTGGTTCCCAAACAGTCCCCCTGCTCCCACATCTGTGTGCTCCCCTTTTCTCTTCTCCTCTTATTCTTAATAAGAATAATAATAATGATAATTGAGGCTTATTCAACATGACTGAAGTTTTTCTCATTTATTCAGACATATTATTATTTTACTGAAGGCTTTACGGTGAAAATCAAACAAAACGGCAGAGGTCCTCAACCCACAGGATCTAAATTTAACCAGGACACCACCTATACACCTTCCCTGTGATGTCACAATGGACCACAGAAGCGTCCAATCACATCATCGTATATGAGGGCCAACTCCATTTAGGGTCAAGCATAACAAGTAGATGGAATGCTCCGTCCTGCATTTGGTGCTAGCCAGGGACTGCTGGAATATGTGTGCTCTGTCATACTGAACTGGGCCAGTGCACTGCAGCCTGCTCTGTTAGGGGTCACAGGGTCAGTGTCCAGCATGGCATCGCAGTCACCCAGGGCTGTTAAAGTTGACGTGGGCATGTGGACACACTCAGACACTTTGGACAGATGCACACAGGGGCACTTTTTTGAGCTTTTGTTGAGATTTCTGTCTGCTTAAAACGTTTCCTTTCCCAGATCTGGAAAGCACTTTCTGGTCCAGTTGAAGATAGTGTTCATTTATTCGTCCATTTTGGTTTTCGGGAGTTAGAGAAATCTGAAAAACTTGCACCCCCCCCCACCCAAGCTTCAGCTAAAATTGCTTAGCACTGGGCCAAATACTCTGGATAGAAAGCAAAATTACACCACATGGTGTTAGAAAAAAAAAATCCTCAACTCACATCTGCCAGGAGTCCTGTCCTGCCCAGCATTAAGTGTGGGATCACGGAGCCACGTCGGTATATTCACGCCAAATCCTGCCCCCACATTAGTTATCTGCTCTGCGCTCTGGGAGGCAGGCCGCAGGATAGGCATGGGGTAAGGAATGGTTTGGGGGTGGTACATATTTTCAGTACCACATTGGTTACTTTGTCAGATTGGGCAATACCCCAGTTCTGAGAGCCTGATTCTCTCCAGAGGTTAATGTGAGCCCAGAACAACAGTGTTAGCATATCAGTGTGCCTATGTATGTGTGTGTGAGGTCAGGCTTTCACCACGCACAGGCTGGAATTTAAGGAGCTTGATAACTGAGTTCACCACTGATGTACCTAAGGTTTCATGAAAATCCACCCAAATCTGATTCAGCAGTACATTTGACGTCCGATGGATTTTACAAAACAATGGACAGCGGTAATATCTTTTCCAGAGTTGTCCTTTTTTTAGAGTCACGCTCCAGCCAAGCAGAATCGTTTAGGTGTGTCTCTGTTTAATCTCCCTATCGGCCAATTTTTAACAGCCCGTCCAGGGCACATGTGGGATTTGGTTGTAAGAGCGGACCTCAGGGAGCCTGCTATTGGATGAGACATGCACTCTGAGGTAACAGGGTCCAAGTCAGACATTCTAGTGCATATAAAGAGGCTTTCCTTCCAAAAGCAGCCAAAAACTCTATAACATCTCGTTTCATGAGCGGCTCGGGGAAGAAGGAAAGGCTTAAAAGTTAAAGGATGAAGGCTTAACGGCTTTTTGAGGTATAAGACTGATTTGGCCCATTCTTTCTCTCTGGAACATTCTGGTTGTATAAGTGCTCATGTGACCTACAAACACATCAGCCAGTTCCAAAGAAGTTCATGCAAAGTAGCCTCAGGGCACTGGGTTGAGGCTCTAATCTCCAAGAATGATTGCAGATTGGTTGTGAAGGAAATGACTCAGTCTCGTTAGTTATCCTTGTATCCCTAAGATCTTCACTGATAATATATGAGCCATCTTGATATTGTCTATCCAAAGAGAATGTTGTGTTACCATGAAGTGCTAGGCTAATCAATAAAACTGTATCAACGATGCATTTCCTCTATGAGTTTTCATAGTCTTTTGATCTTGCACTCACTACTATTATTTTGGTTGAGTGTAACACAGGTGCGTTGTTGAAGCTCAAAAGGGTCTTTTGTCTGATCTATGCTCCTGCTTTCTGTTGGGGATTTGGGTTGGTTTGAGGTTTTGAATGACCTGTTACTTTGGAGTCTGGATTTGTGCATTTGCTTTTAAGCGCAACGTGCTCTGTACAAACAGACTTAGATATAAGTCATTGTCAGTAGACTCCGTGTCGATTTCTCTGGAAAGGCTTGGCTTTTAAATTGAATAAACGGCGCTTCTGCTTTCTTCAATACGGCCCCTTTGGCGTACAGGCTTTGCCGTCTTGCAGCATCGTCTCCCACTCTGGAATTTAGCCTCAAATCCAGCCCTCCATCCATGGGGTTGTATAGGGAGCCAGTCGTCTTCAGGCCTGAGATATCTGGGGGCCGGTCTCCCGTCTGGCTCATTATCGAACTGACACATGTTGTGAGACTGAGGCTGACTGGGATGCCAGAACTCGTCTGGGTGCTCTGCTGAAAAGCACGAGCTGGAGGGCAATTAAAAAGAGAGGGGGGAGAGTGGTGGACAGTATGAGAGAGCTGATTTCTCCTTTCAGACACTGAGAGGGAGCTCACTCGCAGATACCAGAGGTCACGGAAGTTCAAAGCTGAAAGGGTCTCCTAAGTCGTTCTGTAAACATTCTGGAGATGAATACAAAATAAAGAAAGCGATGAGAGGGTTGGGAGCTGGTGGTGTAGTTGTCAATTATCTGGGTTTCCTTGCATATATTGGGGTGTCCCTAAGCCTCCCTTTCATGTACATTTTCATCAATGATTAATGGCAACACGTGAAGGGGTTGTTTCTCTTTAAAACGGAGACAGTTTAAACAGACCCTTCCAAGCTAGCAGAAGGGGCCCCGAGACTGGTGAAGTTGTTTAAACAGATCCTTTAGTTCTAGGGCGTTAGCCTCACGGCTCTTGACACCAATGCTGATTGATTGATTTCCTCTCAGGAGGAAAGAGCACAGCATCGAGGAAGTCACACTGGATGTTCTCCGTCCTCAGGCCTCGGAGCTGACATACATAAACCATCACCCTCTTTCTATGGCTGCCCTATGGCTCTTAGGTCTCAGAAGTGTTGTGGGCACTTTGAGGACCAAGCTGAAGAACTTAACCCATATGACTCCATCCATCTCATGCGTTACCTCCTTCTCTCTCTGTCTACCAGTTCTGCTCTGATTTCCCTTAATCCTTCCTTCACACACAAAAGAAAACCATCCAGAGAGGTTAAGTCAGGAGTGACAGGTTGTGATTTGGAGCCATGCATATCTGTTCAGCTTCAGTGAGTATCAGACAGGCACGAATGGATTTGCACACATTGCGTTCGTTTGAATGATTCCAGTGAATCAGTCATCAGGAGGCATTGAAACAGAAAGAGACACGATTAAAATAACCCATAAAAGCTGGTTCTAGCAAGCTGCCATTTCAGCGGGCTGCCTTTGTGCCACCTGGTCACGGTACAGTTCTGGAACACCGATCTTCCAGACGACACGTGACCCGAGGTGACTTGATGGCTTTCTTCATTTGTTTGAATCTTGCTGCCAAGAGTCCCGTGTTGGCCTGAATATAAGACGGGTTTTTTTTACCCCTCAAAACACATCTGTAAAAGTGGCGTTGTCTTATATCCAGGGTCTAGACTAAAAAGGGAATAGATGGCGCCAAATACGATATTTTGTAATGAGCGCTTTGACTTACCGTAACAGAAATTTGCCATAAAATTTCTTGCATAAACGTGAGAGTCAAAGAGCGTGAGAGTCACGCCAGATACATGAGAGCTGGCAGCCCGGACAATAGGTGTGTTTAGCGTGTGTCCCTGAGTGTCGCGTAAATTGTTGGCTTTCCTGGCAGCTCCGCTGTTAGCATTAAACCGAAAGTGGCTGTTAATAAAGATAATAACATTCATTTTAAAAGAGCTGCCGTATCATTTGTTAATATGGCTCAGCCTTTCTCCACAATATGTTTTTTTACCGTGTTCATCTGGGTTTGCTGCATTCAAAACATTCTGTGTTTGGAATGTTTGCTGTTTAATACGCTTATTGTAATCCGATTGCCTGTGGTCGCTCTTTAAGCTGTGGTTGCTGGCTAACTTGTTATAATTTCTCGTCAAGTAAAATTATTTTTCTTTATATGTCAAAAAGTGGGGGGGGGAGGGGGGGTCATCTTATATTCGGGCCAATGCGGTAATCACATATCGCTTAAATGCTCATAAACTGTAAATAAGCAGGTGACTAAGAAAACAGAAATTGTTTAATATCTGGCTAATTTCTTATGTTTACCCACTGATCCATGGAGGCAAATACACACAGACACACACACAGACACACACACAAACATGTGCGTCTGTGCACACACACATTGTGGCTCATCCTTTGTAGACTGTCAAGTCCCTCCCAGACTTGTCTTCCCAGAGTCATCTTTCCAACCATTGATAAAAATCGCATTCAAATCTAATAGGCCTAGTTACCCTTGGTGATGGTAATGTATCTGAAACGTGAATGACTGATTGACTCAAACCGGTAGGAGGATGTAGACAGATTTTTGTTTATTTGTTCAAGATTAAGTCTATCAGATAAAAACAAAAAATGTCCAGCCATGGCCCAGGTTCACCCCTGGATGAGACGTGCCCGCGGGTTCTTGTCTCGATCAAATGTTGCTGAAAAAAAGGCTGCTCACTACTGCCATAGGAAAATGCTAAATTGAGCAAAGTGATATTTAACCAATGGGGAAGGGTACAGGGCTCTGCTGCTGTCCTGGGCTGCAAGGGACCAAAGAATAACTTTGGAGAAAGAGGGTTGCGTCAGACACATTTCTGTTTCACGTCTCTTGTCAGGCCTAAAGAACATGCTGATTTTGTGCTGTTTGGCATATCAGTTGTATCTGCACGTTAATGAGTGAAAAGGGTCCTTCCGTATTTTGATGTCGGCATTTTTGCTGAAGCCAGACTGGGCATGTTGATAATGTGGAGGGGACGTGTTGATGAGACTGGTTTCTCAATGGGTTTTATTTTTGGAATTTAAATGTGACCTTTTCACAGGTTCTCTGTGACAACTGGAATGCCACACCCAGAGCTGATGTGACATGTTTTGCATTGCATCATGTCCCAAGTTGCCAAATGGTTAAATGCCAGATATTCACTGTTATATTTGCTAAAATAGACAAGAGTTTAGACATTCGTCCCAGCAAAATATTATCTTAGTTCTTAGGTACGATTTTGACTGTTTGAATAAATGGATAATGTAGTCTTAAGTCAGAGTAATATATACACAAAGCATTGTACACAGAAAGTACTGTTCACATGGAAACAGGTGTGGGGTGTGGGTCAACAGAATGAATGAGTATAAATTATAGCCAGATGACTTACTGGATTATCCAAACAGAAGGTTGCTGGGTCAAGTCTCAGAAGGGACTTGACTGAGGTACCATCAACCAAGAAACACCACTCTTGAATCACTCTAGTAAAACATACAGCTGTACAATTTGGGCAAAAAAAAATCAATGTTCTTTGCATATATGTGAGTCAAGCAGGAGAGACGTAAATGTGAGCCATAAATTAGAGATCCCTACGTGTGAACATCTGCCACAAACCGATTTAATGTGTCTATTTCAAGAATGAGTAATGAGTCATATCTAGCAGTGTGTTTTAGCTGCTTAGGGGATGAGTCTGTTGTTTTTCCATTCTCTGACATTTCCCTCCGAGTTTGGCGCCTTGCTTGCGTTAGATACGCCAGCGCTCTGTTTGGCGATGAACTGTCTTTAGTTTAAGCTCTGAGACTAATAAGCAAAATGCCCAAGGGCTGACTTGACAGGTAAGAAGGAGAGAGAGAGAGAGAGATGAAGAGAGAGATAAAGGTTGTTTGATCCGCATGCCTTCTGGTGAGAGATGTCGGTTCTGTCCTGGGGATGGAAACTCCAGGTGTATTAATTTGTTTGTTTTTTGGAACGGAATGACTTAGTTGTTGCAAAATACTTTGGTGTGTATTTTGGGGGGTGGGGGGAGGAGTCTTAAGCAGGCAAAATGACAGTTGCTGCGTGCAGTGTGCAGTACACGCATGAACAAACACACACACTGTGTTTAATTAAACACTGTTTCTGTGCCAATTCTGCAGTGAAACAGTGATGACACAAATAGGCACACACACACACACATTCTTGTTTTTGTGAGTTATGAGGACCACAAGTTTTTCAGTCACTTATGAGGTCCACACACACACACACATGCGCGCACACACACACACGCATTGTTGTTTTTGTGAGTTATGAGGACCATAAGTTTTTCAGTCACTTATGAGGTCCACACACACACACACACACACACACACACACACACACATACACATGCGCGCACATACAAACAGCTCCAAACACAGCACACAAGCTTTTGTTTGAAAATGTTACTCTGCTTCCTGTGAAAGTATTAGTGGCTCCCATTTGCCATCGCGGACTCAGCTGTCCCGTTCCTTGGTGTCAGCACATTTTTTCAAACTGTGCCTTGTAAAGTTGCAGAGATGCCCACCCTTACCCTCCCCCCTAAACCAGCCACTTTTCAAACTGCCCCACCCCCAACACTGAGGCCTCTGTGTGCGAGCCTCTGTCTAGTTAATGACCCCGAGACATGTGCTTCAAGCTGCCTTAAACCAGCCGTCATCGCGGCAGGTGAGAGCAGACGGGGGCGGGGGAGGTGTTCTCTGTGTTTTCAGCAAGGGACCCATCACCTGACAGGCTAAATCCCCAAAATGGATTCAGATTAACCCCACTATTGTAGAAGAGCAAGGGTGTAGCTGGAAATTCTAGGCCCCCTGACAAACGTCATTTTGGTCCCCAGGCTAGGGCCCCCAATGACTTGACAATATATTTTGCACCCCCTATAAAATGCTGGGCACCCTAAATTTGCCAGGGTCTCCGTGCCCCTCCGATGCCCCCGTAGGAGGCTTACCTGTTGTGTTTTCATCCAACACACGATATGCTATGATACCTTAATCGGCTACTGTAATTACTAATTACTGCAATTACTGTAACGTACCTTCCCGCGAGTGTAGCGACTCCCATCCTGGGGGGTGAGAGCGCTGCCCTTCTCGCCACCATTCCAGCCCTTTGCTGCTCTGTCTCCCGCTCTAATTAACAGGGTGGCCTGCTGCTAAAGTCTCTGTGGCACAGACTGCGGAAATCACCTGCGTTGACGCCCCGCTGGCGCAGTCAGACCCGTCAGTCCCGTTTCTCTCACAGAGTACTTGTGCTCGCACACATTCTGATGATTTTCCCCATTTATGATGAACAATTCATGTTGACATTATGGAAAATGAATTTCCCCACCGGTTGTTGTCAGTCTTGTTTCGTGCTAAATACTTAGTGTGAGACAGGCGCCCCGTCGTGTGTGTGTGTACTGGGGGGGGGGGGGGGGGGAGGCTGAAAAATGGGCCCCTTCCGAAAGTTCTTCGTGGAGGGGGGAGCCGGGGTGCCCACTTTACAGTCTGG
>JAAGVU020000092.1:4192264-4210799 GCA_011763525.2 Mormyrus iriodes | reverse complement strand
CCAATCAGGGTGAATCGCTACCATGCAAGGAGAGCAAACAAAGAAATGCCGTCCAAAGCACAGTCTTCTATAGTGACACACAGTCACTCCATCCAAAGCACAGTCTTCTATTGTGACACAGTCACTCCATCCATAGCACAGCTTACACAGGCCCAGGAGCACCCAGCATCATAGCCTAACTGACAGTTCAACTGACAGTCACGTGCAATACGGGCCTGCTTGGTCGCAAACACAGCCAAACTGAATGTGACACAGGTAGAGACCTCCTGCAGCACAGTAAAATAGCGAAAAACAGGCACTCAGACAGACAAAACGCCCTTGTTATCTCCCTTACCCTATCTGCCGCTCAGCCCTGTCTTCAGTCTCGTCACTCAGTACTACAGTTTACAGATATGTCACAGGGAGATGTTGCCCTGTTGCATTCTTGGTAACAGACTCCAGCTGTGGTCTGGAAGGTGCTGACTGGGGCAGCTTGGGGGCAGGGTGCAGTGAGGTGGCGAAGGGGGGCACCAAGAAGGACACTAATTCCTCTCCTTTCTAGAAAGAACATTGATTTTTTTTGCCCAACTGTCCCCAACAGTTCCCATGATCCCTGAGTTATCATGAGAACTCTCAGTGGTGCCGCTGTATTGCAATACTCCACGTTCCCACAGCAGGAATTGCATTATTATTATTCCCAGACAACTTCATCGTAGGTAACTTAACACAAAAACTCCAGTTTCTCTTACAAGCCTTATGCCAGTCTAGTGATTCAGAAATTGTCGCCGTCTGACCATCGGCTCAAGTTTGTTTGAAATGACCTATGTTGCACCTGCTTCCAGTTACTACAACGCATCCACTTTTTGGAAATAATATCCAGACAGACAGGCAAAAACAGGGCACACCCGTGGAGCATGCAGCCACCCCACGCTGAGACCCGCGGGTCCTCAGATCAAAGGACCCAATGAGTCACTCTGTGTTTAGACAGCAGCAGAGACACAAAAAGGGAGATTTGGAAGCGGGTGCTCAGCTGAGGTTGAATAGTACGATACTCGAGCGACTCGTCTGACAGATCTGGCAGGGTGGCCCTAAGCCTAGTGCCAGACCTTTTCATGGGGGGGAGGGGGGCGAGAATGGGTAGCAGGGGGAGAGTCGTGGGCCAAGTGAAACAGAATAGTCTTTGAGATACTACCAAAGCTGTCCAGTTAATTCAACTTTTCATTTACCTTATAATAGATACATTATCTGGAAACAGCTATTGGGACACTTGGCCATTACACCTACTGGAACTTTTGTGACATCCCATTCTAATCCATAGGCATCAATATGGAGCTGGTCCCCCCTTTGCAGCTATAACAGCTACCACTCTTCTGGGAAGGCTTTCCATAAGATTTTTGAGTGTGTCTCAAGGCCTGGCTTGCAATCTCTGTTCTAGTTCATCCCAAATGTGTTCAGTGGGGTTGAGGCCAGGGCTCAGTGTGGGCCAGTCAAGTTCTTCCACACCAAACTCTTTATAGACCTGGCTTTGTGCACTGGGGCACAGTCTTGCTGGAACAGAAAAGGGCCTTCCCCAAACTGTTCCCACAAAGTTGGAAGCATAGAATATTGGTATGTTGAAGCATTAAATGTTCACTTAACTGGAACTAAGGGGCCTAGCCCAACCCCTGAAAAACAACCCCATACCATTATCTCTCCTCCACCAAAGTTTATAGTTGGCACAATGCAGTCAGGCAGGTAACGTTCTGCTGGCATCTGCCAAACCCAAACTCATCCATCAGGCTGCCAGACAGAGAAACATGACTTGTCACTCCACAGAATGTTTTCACCTTATTCAGAGCCCAGTTATGGCCTGCTTTACACCACTGCATCCTACGCTTTGCATTGCACTTGGTGATGTGAGGCTTGCATGCAGCTGCTCAGCCATGGAAGCCCATTCCACGAAGCTCCTGGTGCACATATTTTGTGCTGGAGTTAATGCCAGAGGAAGTTTGGAACTCTGCAGTTATTGATTTAAAAGAGCGTTGGTGACTTTTACGCACTATGCGCCTCAGCATTCAGCGACCCCACCCTCTGTTACTGTACACGGTCTGCCACTTCATGGCTGAATTTCTGTCGCTCCTAAACGCTTCCACTTAGCAATAATACCACTTACAGATGACAGTGGAATATCTAGCAGGGAAGAAATTTCACGAACTGACCTATTGCGAAGGTGGCATTCTATGACAGCGCCACACTTAAATTCACTGAGTTCTTCTGAACAACCCGTTCTTTAACAAATGTTTGTAAACCTGACTGCATGCCTAGGTGCTTGATTTTATACACCTGTGGCAATTGAATGGGCTGAATAAAACACCTGAATTCAATTATTAAGAGGTCCCAATACTTTTGTTTATGTAGTGTATATAATATAACATAGGTATTATTATTATTATTGTTTTCTTTGTTTAATCTTATTTTGGGATGTGAATGTAAAGGCTTGAATAAAGGCACTTCTGACGGGGTAACCGGGGATAGGTATCCAATGTTATATTAAGAGAAGGTGTAGGACGAGAGGGGATGTGTTTCTCATGTAGGAGCTGGAGACAATGGCAGATGAATGTGGTAAGATTGTAGCATGCACTAGAGATATCTGGGTTTTAACAGGTTTATGTGAGTAGGGGGGCATCTGAGGGTTTCAGCTCTGTAGCTGTGATGTTGAGGAGCTCACTACATTGACATTGATGTGCCTGGGGTATCATTTTAAAGGGGTTTAACTATTATGGTATGGTGCAGTGTGCTATCTGTGTATTTGATGTTTTGAGTGACTGTGCGGAAGTGTGTTGCAGGGACCTTCTGTGGAGTTTGTAGCCTGATATTTTAATTTTTTTATTTTACGGGGAGATGTTTCAGGGTGTGTGGTTTGGGGGTGTAGGTTAGCCCTGGAGAAGAACCTGCGGCCTGTGGGGTTGGGGCTCTGGTCCTTGAGTATATTCTGGAGCTAGGCTTCACTGTTGGTGAAGTTCGATGAATATGGTGTATAGCAGGGCCTGTCAAACATAGGATACATGAACCTATAACCTTATGGGTTGGTGAACTACCCACTACCTCTTTCTTGAAGTTTTTCAACATTTTGTCCAGACCCTCACCAACCCAAAATGTCAAAGTGGCTGCTGGGAGTTTCCTCACCATCCTTTCCTAATTAGTATGCAGCACGGTTAACTTGGAAGTGTGGCCCTTGAGAATTTGGGTCTCACTCTTCACCAGCATCCCATACTTACCACAGCAGGTGTGATATGATTGAGTTCAGAGGCCCATTGGGCGCTTTATTTGTGGTTTTCACATACGCACTCTGAGAGCAACACAAGGAAGCCAACAGCTGCAGGCCGGGAGAGAAACTCATTGATTTTAAGGTGCTTAACAGTTCTCACTGTGGATTTACTAAAGCGGGTCTGATTAAGTGGGTTATAAAAGTGCCCAAGGAGCTTAAAACCACTCTTCACTCCTCAAACTTTGCCAGTTCGGTCTCAGGAGTATCTCTGATATATTTAACATAAACTGCGGCAATATAATATAAAACTAAATGAGAGAATATCTAAGTAAATATTTTACTTAAAGCATAATCATGATATAAATGATAACAATGACAGAAAAAATAACGTGTGGTGTATGAACCTGTTAGGTATAGTCTAACGTGTGTTGTTTTATTTTGGGCATTTCTGAAGACAGCCTTCAGGGGTCCTCACACTGTATAATGCACTGAGGTCACTGTCATGGATGAGGTGATGTGCCACCATGTGTTTCCAAGGACCTATGGACTTCTTGCTGGATGGTTCACGAGTTTGAAATCTTAGCTTGCAGCATGCATTTCTTCGTACATCCTCTCCTGCAGATTACCTTTGACTATATCTAACATTTTGCTTTCTGCATTACCCGTAGGATCTGATGCTGAATTCACCATGGATATGATCTGCTTTTGGCACCTGCCCTTTGTCATTGTCCTGTTCTTCACACAACTCGCACCTGCACTCGGTGGCAAGTGTCCAGAAGGTTGTTCCTGCTCCGACTCAATTTTCTGCACCCAGCGCCAGTCCTCCTCTCTTCCTCGGGATCTGCCTACCACTACCAAGCATCTCTACCTCTTCAGGAATGGCATCAAAGCCCTGAGCCCCAAGGAATTCTCCGGACTGACCCAGCTGGTCATGCTTGACCTGAGTCAAAACAAGCTTTCTGAGCTACCAGATCAAGTTTTCAAGCCGCTGGCCAGCCTGCGAAACCTGGATCTCTCCTCCAACCAGATCACCCACATCACCCAAGACAGCTTCTCAGGGCTGGTCCTGCTAGAGCGGCTATACCTCTATGGCAACCGCATTCGGAGCATCCACCCAGCAGCGTTCCAGGGCCTAGAGCAGCTTCTGGAGTTGAAGCTCCAGGATAACCTGCTGACCTCGGTGCCTGACCTGAGGCTGCCTAAGCTGCTCCTGCTGGACCTGAGCTTCAACCGCATCCCACTGGGGACCACTCATCTCAGCACACCACACCTGGAGTCTCTGACGCTTGCCGGAATGGATCTAAGTAGCCTGGACATGGAATTCCTTGGAGGCCTGACTAACTTGCGTGAGCTGGACTTGTCCAAAAACCAGCTGAGCGCTGTGCCCCAGGCCGTAAGTGTGGCCCGAGACCTGACCCGACTCAGCCTAGCCTCCAACCCCCTGATACAGCTGCGACAGGAAGACCTCCAAGAGTTGAATGCCCTCAAAGAATTAGACATCAGCGGCCTTAAGCTACAGGGCTTTCCTGAGGGTTTCCCAGAGCTATTCCCCCACCTGGTGCAGCTGACTGCAGCTGAGAATCCCTTCAATTGCGTTTGCAGCCTATCTTGGTTGCCTGGCTGGCTGAAAGCCCGGGACTTGACCCTGAAACACCCAGAGGAGACGCGCTGCCACTTCCCGCCGCGCAATGCCGGCAAGGAGCTGCATCGGCTGGAGCTTACGGATTTCGGCTGTCCTGTCACCACCCCTGCTGCCTCCATCACAAGCAGCACCTCTGAGATCCTGCCCCCTACCTCTCAGCCAATCACAATACCTGCCATACCCCTTGCTTACCTGACTGATGGCCCCTTCACAGAGAAGGACAACAAACCTCTGTCCTCAGCTGAGACATCATCAAGCAAAGCTGTGGTGGGGTCTACTGATGGGCCTCTGTGCGCTGATGGTGACACATGTAGGGTAGACCAGCAGTCAAGCCTCGAGTGTGACTGCCCGCCAGGAGCCTTGGGTCCCTGCTGCATGAACGAGGAGGCTCCGCCCGCCCTGGAAGTAACCACAGCTACTGCCGAGCCCGACATTATCCCGCGGGAGGTAACCGCCACCACGATTCAAGTGGACCTCCAGCGCTATGTGGCGATGCGACCCCACATCCGGGGCGTCCGCATTACCTACCGTAACCTCTCTGGGCCAGACCGGCGGCCCGTGCAGCTGAACTTCCCTACCTCCTATATGAAGTTCACCCTTCGTGGGCTGAGGCCCAACTCTACGTACTCCATATGTGCCAGCCCCCACGGCGAGCCCAGCGAAGGAGGCACGAGGTCGTGTACGGAGGCCTGCACCGGTGGCACCCCCCAGTCTGTGCTCTCTGAGCAGCAGGCGGAGAAAGGCCATTTGACCACCGTCCTTGGTGCCACGCTGGCCGCTCTGCTTGTCTTGCTGCTGGTGGCAATCATTGCTGGTGCCATTTGCCATCTGCAAAGGAGAAGAGGCAAGGGGCAAGGGGTCCCTGATTTAGGCGAGTCCCTTCCGCTGGAGCTGGGGGGGGTCAAGACCTGTGTGGACAATGGAGAACTACTGCGGAAGCAGCATGAGAACTCAGCCTCCATTGACCAGAATATTGGGGATTATGAAGGTTCCCTTTCCCTGGGACAATGCCCAGGCAACAACACAGCCACCTTGAAGCCTTCCTACTTCTGACTTGTGACACGTCATTCAGTCCTCCCTCCACTGGGTGGGGCCAGTCAGTGACTGAAAATCCAAAAGATATATACAATCGAGCTGAGATGCATTGAGATGCAATTTTTAACGCCTCATAAAATGCAAATTTGAAGTGCCTTGATTTGGTTTATATTTTTGTATTGCTCTTTGTATGTAAATTCAAATGTTTGCAATCAGATGCTGGACTACAATGGGTTGGCACGTTATTTTTGGACATGTGCCTAGACCTGCACTTGCCTTTGACAGGGGTCAGGGGTCAAAGGGCACTGGGAAGCAGGAGATTGAGTTTTAAAGGGAGCGAGATTGCTTCTCCCTGCAGCCTGAAGACTGTTCCTGCATGCTCCACTGGGGGAGCTCATAGTAAAGTGGGGCAAGCCCCCCACCCGCCGGACCTGACTCAGCGATGCCGAGACAGGGTCACTGCTTTGTTAGGAAGAATGGGAGCTGCCAGAAAAGTCAGAGAAACCAAACAAAGACAAGAGGGGGCTGACTTATCGCACAATTTGTTTTGGCTGTGGCACCATGTTCCTCCCTAAAGGCCAGGGTATGCATTTCTGTTGCTGTTGTTCTGATGAAATTGCAGCAACCCCCACCTTCCCCCAAAACCCCCGCTGACTATTCAGGAAACAACGTGGCCTTTCATCCTCAAACATGAAGATACTGTGGCTCTTTGGAAGCTTTGATACATGTAGTCCAGACTGTACCTGTAACGCTGCATCTCTCCCTCGTTCCATGATTGCTTCTTGAAGACCAGTTATAATTACTTCCAGGATGTTCCAGTAGAATCACAAGCCAGTCTTCTTCCAGCACTTGTTTGATTAACAGATGGTGACACATAGCAGGAACCTCAGTCGAGTCATGGACTTCGTATGACCCCTGGCATGTTAGCTGCGAGATGCCTTCAGCTGATATCCTCCGTCCCCCCCCCCCCGGCAAATTTCAGTTACACTTTGGCTCTTGCCCATCGGCAGCCAACCAGACTGTGAAAAGTTCAGACGCAGAGCTAAGTGCCCTTCCTGTCTGGAAAGTCAGACTTGGATGTTGTATAGGATGCTGGAATAATCAAGAAAATTCCCACATTGGCACCAGTACCCACATGTACCTGCACAGGAATACATACATACATATTGTTTCAGTTGCAACAGAGAGGTCTTAAAATCCTTGTTACTGCTACTGTTAAATTTAAACAGTGTAATTTTAAAGTGTGCCCTTAAAGTTAGTCATTGCTCCATAGGTGGCATTTCAGGACTGGAATAATATCCATTGTCTTTTTGCCATTTTCTATTAATATAATTTCTCATCACCCATTTGCTCAGTAGACACCCTTATCCAGAATTACATACAAAACACCCGTTAGACAGCTGCCTATGTGTCTTATTCTAGAGTACTAGAGTGCTACCCTTTCTGAGACCTAATGTCCATTGGTTCATTGGAGATCAAGACCACATGATTGCTGAGGCCATAAGACAGTCGATAGTAGAATAGGCAGGGTCTTCACGTAGCTTTCGTTCTATTCATAGCGTGTTACAGGCACAGTGCTGTGCAAAAGTCTTAGACAGTCAAAGAATTTTACGTTAAAATGATCTTCGTCTTGGTGTAAATCTACGACAGCATGTCTGCCAAAGTGTGTTAGCTTAGCCAATGGAAAACCCCTCCTAAAGTCACCCCAGTATTTGCAGCATCCATGCAATACACCCGTGTGTTTGTTCACTGGACCTGCGGCCCACCCCCACATTTCCCAAATTAAGTTAACAAAGTGAGCTGTTGTTGAAACTTAAGCAGTATATGGAATAGCTGGGGTATCAATCACTTTTTGGAGAACAGCAGAAATTCTTATTAGTTTTTATTTTGTTTTATTTTACAGTTTGGTACTCTTAATTTGCATATATCCAAATGTTAAATAGTTTTTTTTTTCTGGCCAAACATGCATTTACTGCTCAGATACATAGCTTTAAACATTTTCCTCGACTGCCTAAGCCTTCTGCACAGTACTGTAGATGTGGCAGATGTGGCGCCATGTGTCACTGAGCCGAATGAGTCCCTTTGGTGTCTTATTCGCCATGAGGAAGAGCTTAAAAAATTCACTGAGCTGAAAGCTTAAGACGGCGGGCAAAAGATGTCTGACAAAACATGAAGGGGAGCATTTTCAGGGTTTTCCTGGTGGGTAGGCTTCTAATCACAAAGCAGTTACTTGGACTGTGATTGGTGTTAAGAGGGACCCATTACTATGATTGTTGTTTTGAGGGACCCATTGTGATTGGTGTTAAGAGGGACCCAGCACTCTGATTGGTGCTTTGACGGAACCATTAACGTGATTGGTGCTTTGAGAGACCTATTACTGTGACTGGTGTTTTGAAGGACAGTGCAAAGCTTCACACCACTGTGTGTTGGCCGTCCAATTTTGCCTCCTTCTTTTATCTGCCTGAGATGATAACCCCCTTAAAAATGATCACAGGTACTAAGCAGCAGAGACAAACACTCAACTGGAATCGATGGCTTCATGTAAATCAAGGGACTGAAAATATTTAAAATATTTTCAACATGATTTAATTTTCCCTTTTTCTTTAGGGAGTCTTTGCCTTTCTCTCACATTTGTTTTGCTTTTACAATGTGTACGTATTTGTATAAAAAAATTGATGCTTTTTGTTAAAAAAAAGGAATAATAAAAAATAGGAATTGAAAAAAAGTTCGTTTCCAGCAGTTGTTCTTGTCGGTATATCTTGTCGGTTGCTGTTGAGGCGCTTAATGCACAGTACAATCTATCTTCTCGAACGTTGAATCAGAAGCAGATTCCCTTGGGGAACGAGGCCAGAAAAATTCCCTGTAATAAGAGCATCAGGCCATTGGTCTGTATTTGTGTTTTTTTCTCCATTGGCAGCAGATTTGCGAGCCTGAGGCTTGGAGTTGATTTGCAAAAATAGTCCGCTGTCGCTAGGGGCAGGTTTTTATGTATTCTGCCGGACGTGGAGACGGAGCAGAACTCCAAAAACAACTGAACCGCACACGGGGCCGGCTGGGCCCCCTGCCTGTGTAATCCCAAACACGTACAGTGCTCCACAGCTGTCCAAAATAAACGCTGCACATTCTTACATACCTGGAAATTCTCAGGGAAAGTTCAATACTCAATATTAAATAAGGATTCGGTTTGGCGGTGCGGCGGGCCGAGGGTGGATAAAATTTCCTTTGTCCCTGAACAGCTTTGTTTAATACAGTTTCCCCCTAAAACACTTGATTGTCTAAGACAGGGCCTGAAGGGTGTTCTGTTTAATTCCAATGGTCTTCTTAATTAACAAGGCTTAACGGAGGTGTCGCTGATTGTGAGCGGACGTCCGCAGAACGGGAGGAGGTCATGTGATGTGCACATTGCTTCACCTCACCTGTGCCATATTACCATTCAAACTGGATGCGGTTTTCATCTGGCCCAGAAAATGAGCCCAAGTCCTGGAGCCTGACCTTAAACCCTGCGGTAGCCATCGGTTTGCTCCAATGTCCTTGTGTCTTTCCATTCCCCTCACATTCCCCTCCCCTGAGCTAAACTCCTCTACCCAAATAAGTCCTTCCTTATACCCCCCCGGTGTCATGTGATCCTGTTTCCCATGGAGCTGTACCCTCACGTATATCACCTTCTGTCAGGGGAGGTCGTCTTGGCACAGGTTAAAATTCATCAAAGAAGGAAAAAACCCTGAGCGACCATTTCATCCAGGTTTAATTCCCAGGGCAGTTTTCGTGAGTAAAAACATTAACCAGCTCATCCTGGGGGAAATTTTTCAGTTTTCATTTTCGGGAATGTATTTGTTGTTTTTTAAAGACAAAATAGTTACTTTGTTCTGTAGCTGTTAGACCTCAAAGACTCGGTCAGAAACCTTAATGCTCCCTGAAGGGACAGTAAGTACTCTGACTACTGAGCCTCACTCTGTCACTGTAGACAGGACCATCCTCACCCAGGATATCTACCTGCTACCAGGGTGATACTACACGGTTCTTCTTAATATATTAGTAGCCTGATTCAGATTGTTGTTAGATGACATTAACTGCACAATTGCACTAGCATGTGACCCTGCATCTAACAAGAAAATTCAGACAGGCTATGGGAGGCCTCTTAAAATAAATGGTGGGGGCGAGGGGGGGGGCTCATTTAATGGGGATCACTGTTAAACAGTTACAGCACACACATAAACATAATTTGCAGTTTAAACAAGAAAATACATTAAAAATAAACCACACTTTTTCTTTTTCCTTTGCAGACTGAGGCTCCAAAGTATTGGACAAGGGGATACATTTTAAGGGGGGGGGGGTGCTGAAATGTGAACTTGTAGTTTTCAGTAATTTTCTGCCCCAGAATGGGAGGGAAACAAAGGTCCAAGGTCCCGTACGTCAGAGAATCGACGGCTGCAGAGTTATAAAAAGCAGAATTACTGGGTTATAAAGGGCTTAGTCTTTTGGGAGGGAGGGAGTGCAAAGCAGGAAATCTAACACAGGAGGACAGAGACACAGCCTGGGGTCCTGATAACCCCACAAAACGTGGTTCTCATTCATTCGGAAAGTGATGGTGTGGGAGGGTTTGTGTAGGGCGGGGAGGGGGGCGGAGGGAGGAACACAGCTGGATCCCGGGATTTGGATTCCGACATGAACCAAATGCCGGTGAGGTTAAGGGTGCGTCGAGATTTAGAGGGTATACCTACTATCCATGGAAGGGGAGGGATTCTGATTTACATACCCCTACCTGGAGAAAGGGCAGAGGTGGAAATAGAAGGAAGAATGAGAGAGAGAGAGAGAGAGAGAGAGAGAGAGAGAGAAAGAGCTTGCGTGCTTCATTGACTCTTCATTGGTGATAAGAGTTAGGTGTCTGGTCACAGTTACATTGAACATGACTATCGCACTGATATCCTGGTGGGTAAGATAAGCAACCTGGTGCATTGTGGGAAAAGTTCCTTCCTGACAGTGGATTGTTCAGCAGGGGGGTGTAGTTGGGGGGTGGGGGGGGCTGGCATTTCACAATCCTGGCTACTTGCTTGGGTTTCGAAACCGGGCTATCTTCTTCCTATATGCAGCTGCACAGACGAGCTCTGTGGGGGCTGGAGAAGTCTGGCGGATCCAAGGCAGTGGCATTGAGCACCGCACAAGCTGGCTCTGTGAAAACACCCTCTGCCGGCACCCCGCGGAGCCCCCCGGCCCCCATCGTGCAGGCGGGGGCCAGCAACAAGACGGCCTTGTTCACCAGGAAACTAAACAGGGGCGCCTGGACCTCGGAAACAACCCGCCCACTTTCTGCCCGCGACTGAAGTCGTCTCCTCGAATGGCATTAAAGGGCAGATTGGGATCGCAGTACAGTTTCAGTCCTGTGATGACTGCCTTGCAGGATGGGACGGTGGTTTTAGAAATCCCTAAATCCCCCAGATCATTAACCCCACTTGATTTATGCTTTCCATCTCAGTATATTGGTCATAATGGGAGAAAACAACCCAAAAAGGAGTCATACAGCTAAGAAATGTCTCCAACGTTTGTAAATACCCTGTTTTTAGCTTTCAGACTGAAATAGAAGTTCAAAAAACAGTTTTTTATTAATTGCATGAGTTATCTATTGCACCTATAATACTTGGAAGTTGTACCCTTTTATATCAACACATTTGTCAGACCTGCACTCTCCATAAGAACATAAGAACACCTTATTTTAAACATAAATACTCAGGCGGATGTACAGATAGCTACAGATGTGCACACATATCCCAAAAGCAAACACGGCTCCAGGTTCACCTTCACTCTTTCCCTCAAAGGCATTCACTTAAATGTCTGCATTTTATTTATTTTGTAGATGCTTTTATCCAAAGTGACATCCCTTTTTTTTGAGAGAGCAGGGTCAGGCTGTCCCTGGAGTCACTGGGGGGTAAGTGCATTCAGCAGGCGTCCAAAGGTGAAATCACTCTGCTGAGTGTGGGATTTAAACCAGTGACCTTCCAATCACAAGCACAGCAGCCTAATCTGCAGAGCCACACACCTGCAAAGTTCCTGAGTCCGCTCTCCCAGAGCTCGACCAGCCTGAAACCTGCACACCTCGTCCACACGCCAATAGCACGCAATTATTCTTTAACAGAAATCCTACAACACTATAAGGTTTCAGCGCGTCAGCAAAACCTGGATACGATTACGTATTTACTGACGAAATCTGAGTAATGCGTTCAGATACTCAAAACAAATTAGCTTGTGGCCTCGTTCTATGCATTAACGCTAAATCACCACTGACAGGTAAAACAGAAACCAGAAAGGAATGAAATCACTTAGAGACGCTAGCAGGGTTGTGGCATCTCCATAGCATCTGCAAACAGTCATAATCATCAGTTAGAAATACAGCATCAGAATATCAGTTTAATTCATTGTACGGTTTCTATGGGAACGTCAAGCCTGTTTCCCCTCATTGGATGATAAGTTGCTAAGTCTATGGCACCATGAATGATTTTTTTAAGTAAAAACATTTCAATCCAGCTGCAGCTTTGCATATTTCAGAAGGCTGTGTGCCAGCTTTCCAATATTCCGCGTCAGCCTCAGTGGCCGGAATTGCGAAGCACTGATGCTAACCCTCGGCTCGTGAAGGACAAATGTGTGGAGAGGATTACAACATGGAGCGTGGGATAAACGGGGAAAGAGGCGAGATGAACAGTAGCCTTACTGGAGCAGCTAGGCCTCACATGCTCACGTAGCATGTAACAGCCAGGAGAGGGCAGCACAGCTGGCCGCCTAGAGGTGTGCTCCCATCTGCCCAGCCCTCTCACCTCTGACCCTATCCTCATCGACTTGGAATCACTGAGGGTTGTCTGGACAAGAGCTGATGGTCCTCGCCGGTAAGCAGCCACTGAACTTTTGCGAAAGCACAGACAGCATAAATGTTCACATTGTAGGCACGTTCACGTGCACACATTGGAAATGAAACCATTCCAGTTGATTGTCCCGAGTGTACAGATTACACAAACACAAAATAAAGCGATTCACTTTGCAACCTCATCAGATCTTCTGTGCATGTGCACTAATCTGCATCCTGCATTGCCGCTAGTCTGCAAATATGGAATGAACGGTAGCCAGCCTTTTTCAGTTTTTTCTTTCTTTTATTAAAAAGAAATAATTCAAAAACTATTTATGTAACATGAGAAAGTGAACGCTGTACAGACGTCAAGCAATCCCCTATCAAACTATTTATTCCTGCCTCCTTAATCTTTTCCCACATACTCTTAAACAGTTTGTCGTTGCACCCATTCGGCAGTTCGCCGTTTGATTCTTTTAAAATATCTCAAAGAAAAGCTGTCTCCTCATACGACCACGTTTTTCACGTCACGACGTCATTACCACACACGATGGACATGAGCAGAACGTAACTAATGCAGAAAGCGACTTACCTGAGCATTTTTATGGCTGACATTTTTCTATCTAACGGATTATCGTAAGTCTACACATTACCTTTCAATCTGACTTCAAATGCAATGGGAATAATGGGGGTGATGTATTCCTAGACCTTGGTATTTACATTAGTCAATTTCCAGGGCTGCCAGCTCTCACGCATCTGGCGTGACACTCACGCTTTCAGACTCTCACGCTCACACAAGAAATCTCACGGCAAATCGACATTATTCCATTATAAACCTAAATTAGCTACATCGAGAGTGCTGGGGTAGATTGCAAACCCTACAGAATATTTGGAAAGTAAAAAAAATGTTACATACATGTAAATATGTGTGCATGTGTGTGCAGACTTGTCTCGAACTTAAAATCTCACTCCAGCCAACTGGCCGAAGTTGGCGACCTTGAATTTCATTCTGACTGAGCTTCTCTCCAGTTATTAATGGATTATTAGGCTCCATGTAAGTTTGGCTAATGATTAGCCTAAAGACAGTGGGTAATACTTTACCTGCAAACCAGCAGGGGTTTCCCTGGAAACTTAATCTGTACAAATCTGATCTTAAATATAACCAAAGAGTCTACAGAAGTGTTCAGTTACATCGCAGTACGTTGAGTCTTTTCTCAACAGACACTTTTATCCCAAACAAGTTGTGCGGCTTTACAGTTTGACACGTTTGCCCATGTAAGCAGATGGAAATTTATGGGGCAATCAAGGCTGAGGGTACTGCTCAAGGGAACATGGAATCCAAACAAACACACATGCAGTAACATGCACCCTCACACACACACGCAAACACATACATGTTTGTATTCATATCTTTGTGGGGACCGTCCATTCATTTCTAAGGGAAAAACCCTAATCCCAGCAATGACAACCTTAACCCCTACCAGCCCTAACCTTAACCACACGTAACCAAACAAAATACAAGATTTTTGGCATTTTTAGTTTTTTGATTGCGGTGACAGATTTTTATAAAATTGAGTTTCACCATCAAAATAACAGTTTTTTTCACATTGTGGGGACATTTGGTATGGCCCACACTCACTCTCACACCCACACACACACACGCTGAAGCTGAAAACTTCCTCACACTTCCTGCCTGCCTAGTCACGTGCTGGAACACCAAACGAGTCCACATTGACGGACCGCCAAGGCGCCCACGGACACAGAGAAAGGTATGGCATTATTATACTCTTAGCCAGAGACAAACACCAAAAACTGGCAGCTCTCTGATAAAACGTCTGCCCGACACTATCAAGCAGGCCGGGCCAAGCCGAAGGGGATGAGGAGGTCTCCTGTAGATTTTCTTTTTCATAATTTCAGACCAGTATTGTTCCCTTCCATTGCTGGTCAGACTCCAATGTATGCAGCACCACACTCTCCCACCCCAGGCATCTTCTATGTCAGCCCTGCCAAGCCGAACTGCCTATTTACAGAGTCTTTGCTGAAGCACCCATGGACAGGGGTCAACAGCATGGCTTATTCTGACAGACACTCTGATCAGAATGTAATTTTTTATCAGAGAATGTAGCCTACATAGTTTGTTTTTTTTCAGTCGAAACATTTTGCCATGAGCACAGACGAGTCTTGCCAGATATGCGTTTGCCCGTGTTGGTGATCCTTGTCTGTGACTGTAAATCAATCACCTGCAGGCTTTCACTCCTTGACAATGCAGTGGCAAGCTGAGGACTCAGAGAAGCATGTATCTGAGATGTGAGGGGGATGGGACCCATTTGTTTCTAAAAGACAGTTTCGACCCCGTGGAACGGTAATTCAATAATAAACAAAGGCAAGGCTCAGAAACTGACCAGCTCTACATGGAGCCAACATCTTGGCCTTTGTTTCACTTGGCGGATTGGTTTTCAGTCAGCGTCCGTTTGTAGGGGCCACCTTAAGAAAGGACCGTAGTAGATGTACATTTTGTGGTTGCCATGTCTGTGAGTGAGTGCTGGCGTGCAGTACAGAAAATGAATGGATTCTTCAGTATAAAATAAGAAACATTTAGCTGATGGTCACGTCCCAGATTCGTTTCACCGCAATCTGGGACTTTTCTCTGGATTTTGGGCCAAGGAGAAGCAGAGGCAACAGGAAAACTGAGTCTCGGCTGGGGAATAAAGGTGGAATGACACAGAAAGCTAAATTGAGATGGAAAAGTCCCTTTGCAGAGGGGAAAAAACAGCCAGAGCCTTCAACAGCAGAAGGCCCTGAAAGTGGTCAGAGTGGGCTCATGAAATAAACAGCTCAGCGGGTCCCCCCGCAGGCCATGAGGTTAAAACCTGTATTTTCAAATAAACAGGGAGATGGTAAAAATGAGCAATGCGATGATTAACCTAGAACACAGTGGCCCCGAGGTAACAGCTCAAGCGACCATTTGGGCAGAGAAAAACAAAGTCATTGGCAGTCGCTGTGGGCAACCGACGGCCATTTCTGGACCCATCCCTGCCTGAGAATCTCAGATTACATGTCATTGGTGACAAAGACAGAAGCAACAACAGTGAGCCTGACCCAGACAGCCTCTTGTGAGGTTGTGAAAGGGTGGTGTGAGCAGGCTGTGGCGGTGGCAGAGGTTTGTCACCTTCCATCCATCCCCTTCAGGCTCTATAGCCAGCTTCTGGAAGACCATCGGCACACAGACTCTCTCCATATTATTTGCTTTGTCAAGACTTTTACTTTTTCGACTGTAGTCACGTACCACCCTGTGTGGAAGTTGATCACAAAAGACTGGAAAAGGGTATAGCCCTCCCTGAATAAAACTGAGCAGAAAATGTTTGAAAAACCGTTTACCAACTAAGGGTCACAAACTATTGTTTGCTGTTGTCTTTGAGTTGTATTTCCGCGTTAATGCATATAAATGCTTGTGGTCCCATTGGGTCGTGTGCTTCTTCTGACTGCGTATGTCTGTCCTGATTTTATGAGTCAATGTTTACCCTGTCAAAGTGTATCTATATACCTTAGGCTGAGTCCTTCCTGACCATGTTCCTCCACGTTCAGTTGCATATACACATGTTCCTGTTCAAGGTGTAGCACTTCCTGCTAAAAACTGTTGACGGGTAAAATGACAACAACGTTCAGGCTGCAGAGAAAGGATGAAGACTGGCAATAATTCCCACAATTCATGCATCTGTGGGGCACATAAGAGCACCAGAGAGATGGTCAGAGGTGGGGAAACACTAAACATGGCACGTGACCATCTGCTGAGCAGCGTGCTGCGGTTTCATGAAGTACTAATCCACCCAAAGCCCAAGGTATCGCTGAGGGTGCCTGAACAAAAACAGTGGTGGCACTTCCATCGTAGACTGTACCATGAGTGGCTGTGGAGGAGGAAGAGGGATGTGGAGGAGGAAGAGGGATGTGGAAGAAGAAGAGGGACGCAGGAGAGCGAGGTACCTGCATTCATTTATGAACTCAGCCTTTCCGTCTTTGCTGAACTTTTGGTCTCCCGCCTCCACGTGGCCATGTGTTCTGAATCACGCCGTTCCTGGGTGGGGCTCACTATTACAATGGCCCACTGCCACCTACCCCCGCTAACCACCTCCACCACCCAGCCATTTCCACCAATCACGGGATCGCGCTAGGAACTCTCAAAGTCAAGCAGGGAGGATTGTGGGATTCGTACAAGCTGGACAGGGGACGCCAAAGCCCCCCAGGGAAATGGCTGGCCAGGAGGGACAATAAAATCCCCCAAGGGCGCCCAACAAATGTGGCTCAACCGCACCCCCAGTGACCATCACCATAAGAAGGATGTTCTTTCCAGGAAAACCAAAGAGAATAAAATGAAACTAATATTTTATCCTTGTTGCCAACAGTTCCATACACAAAACAGTAACGTGATCAGTGCAAAGGGATGTCTTCTTCCGCAAGCTGTGGGTGGCATCCATCAGTAGCTAAAATATATGGTACAGGACATTACACTGAATCGGTGTTACATAGACTAGAGAAGGTGATCATCTTCACCCTTTCAAAATTAAATTCCTTGAATGCAATCACTGCAAAGTGTGTATTTGGCACAGAGCTCCTCTCACATAAATCAAATTAGAAAGCAAGAACATAAAAAATGATAGAACTCTGGTCATATTATTAAAAACAGTGGGGGGGCTTTTTTTGGTTGATTCACACTAAACAGCATTATCCTCCCATTCTTGAGTGAGTACTTCGTGGAAGAAAATCAAATTCCTCTAGGAATCATGTCAGGTCCCTTGGCAGATGACTAACATTTCCATCTTTTCCCTGGTAGGAAAACAAGGGAAAACTAGTTAAACCCTCAGTGTGAGATCTGAAGGTGTTCGGGAGGCAGGGACGTCGGTCAAAAAAAAACCCACCTGTGAGAGGATCTTATAGCCTGCAATGTAGTGGTCAAATACATGGTTTTTAACCAGAAGGCTGCTGGTTTAAATCCCCATAAGTTGTAATATCCACGAGCAAAGCACCCAAAAGTGTCTTTAAAGCATTCCTCTCTAAAATGAAAAGTTTCTTTATAGGATTTGAAAAATCTAATTTGCTCCTGAGATCTGGTGGCTGGGTGAGAGTTTGATTACTAAAATTTTTTTTTGGATCATTTGGGATGACAAAAAACCACCCCCACACAAATCTTAAAGCCCTAGCTGTCTTCTTTATGGATTAGAGGGACTTAGAGGAGTGGCATGTACACGATAATGGGGGACAAAAGGACAACAATGAATAGCTGTATATCAGGGAGATATTACCGTATGGGCTGTGAGCAGACCGCCCCCATGCCACTTCTGACATAGGCTCCGCCCACTGGCTACACAGCTCCGTGCCTCATTCTGAGCAGCGAGGCCCCTGAACACTCACAAGCCACCCAAAGTCTTAGCACTTAGTTTGTCATTACGGCTGACCTCTCTGCCCACAGCAGCAGCACTCCGGTAAAACCCATCTGTACCACTCTGTGATGTGTAACGCCATAAACTGCAGGGAAACACCTGCTTTGTAACGTACGTGTCATAATCCCACCAAACGATCCGTTTTAACGGCATGGTGACCGTGGGTGGGGCACTTGCCTACTATAAACTGCCTCTTTTTCACTGCACGGGTAACAAAAGCACCTCTACAGAGGGGGTGGGGGGGGGGGGGGGGGCGCAAAAAAGTGGGTTTGGTATTTTTAAAGGGTCCTCTGCGAAAATTTGGTTGTTTGGGTTGGAAGGAAATTTTTTTAATAAGAAAATTTTGACCAACACACCACAAAAAA